>CM062819.1:1477565112-1478765112 GCA_031772625.1 Pinus tabuliformis | reverse complement strand
CAATAATTTGTTTGGGAGGCAAATCAACTCTGAATTTTGTTAGCAAAGAAATTCTACACCTACAACACATGAACAACATGAAGCAACCAAATAACAGTAACCCATTTACAGTGGCAAATACCAAATAAATAACCAACCTAAGGTAATACCAAGTGTTTCATCTCTCATATGTGAGACAAGACACATCGACTCTAAAAACATGACAATAATGATTTCAATTATTTTAGAATTTAGAAACTAGAACATTTACATGATACAAATTCAATCATACAACTAGTACTACATCAATGATGATCAAATGGCAAACACAAGAAGTTAGAACCATAAACTGCGGTCTTCTCATTAAGTCATAAAAATCAAAATGTAGAAAACATACTACATAGATATTGATTCAATGCTACTATAGATTGGAATGCCAATGGAAAATACAAAATAGCATGGATACTAGAACCATAGATGGAAGAATCTCATAGCCGATGACTATCAGTAGTCCTCCTCAATGCCATAATCATCAAAATTTGTGCATTACCATTGTTGTCTCATCCATCATCCTCCTCCTCTATACCTAATCCAATCTATGCATCTGCTAGTGTGGAGGATGAATGCTCAAGAGGATCACCATCATCAAAAGTGACCAGCTATAGCACTAGTCTAGAGGGAGTGCCCTAGGCTCTACACTGCCCTAATGAAGAAGCCCTAGATGTAGGAGGAAAGGGAGATCTAGCACAGTGAAGGAAGCCCTAACATTGTCCTATGGAGAAGCCCTAAACACTGCCCTATGGAGAAGCCCTAAATGTTGCCCTATGAAGAAGCAGTAATACGCAGCCATGGAAATGAAGGTAGAAACCCTAGCCGCAGGTCTAAGGAGAAGAGATGCCCTAAACCTAGTTGCTACGCTGCCTAATGGAGATGGCACCTAAACGTTGTCCTAGAAGAAGTGCTCTACACATGGAATTCCCTTGTTGTCATGAAAGGAAAATCCCTTATCCTATACGTAGTCATGAAAGGAATACCATTGTTGTCATGGAAGGAATACTCTCACACGTAGATGCTGAGATGAAGAAGCCACACCTTCAGCTATCCTTAACACTGTTCTAAATAAGGATGCTCTATCTGCTATTTGGATTGAATCACAGTCATGAATGATAGATCCAAGTCTTAAGATGAATGTTGTAACATTATAGACAACATAGTATATGACAACAAGATGTATGATGCAACAATGGTGCAGCAGTGGGACAACAATGCTACATGGTGTTGCAATGATACAACAATGGGACAGCAAAGGCAACTTGGTGTAGTATGGTGCAGCATATGGTACAAAAATGGGACAACAATGGTCAATGGAATATAGTGCACAATGGGATAGCAATGGTACAATGGTACAACATGGGACAACTAGTATTTAGTGCAGAAAATTCATGGTGCTGTTATGGTGTGGAAAAGCACAAAGGGACAGCCATGACATTGTGAAACAATGGCACAATGGGACAGCCATGACATAGTGCAGCAATGGCACAATAGGACAGTCGTGACATAAGTGCAGCAGTGGCACAACGAGACATCCATGACATTGTGTAGCAGTGGCACGATGGAACAGCAAGAATGTGTAGCATGGTGCAACACGATGAGGTGCAACATGATGACAAGATGTAGCACAATGATAGGTGAAGGAGTCACCTTGGAGAATCAGTTGAAGAAGCATGTCTTCTGATCTCATGTATCATCTTGTTAGAGATGATCTATGCTCTTATCTAGATAATTCAAAGTTTTGACCTCTGTTGTAAATGTGCTATCTCTCTCTCTCTCTTTGCTAAACTATTGAAGAACATATAAGAAGAATTGATCAAGGGTTTCCCCACATTAGGGTTTATCCCTGGCTAGCGCCATATCTTGTGTCCTCTTGTCTTGGCTTGTCTTCTGCGAGTTATGTTTATGTTCTATCTGCAGTTTACTTTAATGTTGATGTGATTGCTAATCTCAAAAAGATATTGAGCTAACTATGAAAATTGAAATAAATTGCTTTAAGCATAGAACATACCTAAACTTAACATGGTATTAGAGCTAAGGTGAAGAAAAAGCCCAAGCAAGAGTGAAAGAGCAATCACTGAAGACAGTTGGGAAAGGACAAAAGGATCAATGGATTCCTCATCCCTCTTCAAATTCACCAAGGGTAAAGTCAAAGTAGAGTATATCATCTGACGGCCTACCTACAGATCACTTCAATGGGAAGTCTGGATCTCAAGGTGAAAGGAAAGGTAGATGCCTTGCTTACAATAAGTTCGTCCATTATGCGAAGGAGTGTCCAAATGGTAGGGACACATCTATTGATGAAGATAACAATCATTCTAGTGACATCTTCAATGATCGAAGGAATGACAGATAATGCAGGTCATCAAGGAAACGATCGACTCTTCAAGGAAAGCAAGGAACCCCAAGTATGAAGAATCAAATGTTGTTTCTGATAAGATAAAGAAGCGTTATCTTGTATTGGCCCTCTCCTTCAGATTCTGTGGGAATCTGGATTATTGATTATAGTGCTTCAAGGCACTTCATCGGATAGAAGGGCGCTATCTTGAATTTGGTAAGAAAAAATCGTGGGATTATACTTGGAGTTGATGCCACCTATCCTGGAAAGGGTGTAGGAAATGTTACCCCTCAATTGAATGAGGGTAACTCGATTCATTTACATAATCTCTTTTATGTACCTGATCGCAAGAAGAACCTGGTGTCCATTTCGGCAATGGAAGTCAAAGGTTTCAGGGTGGCATTCATCAATGGAAAGGTACGTGTTTGAAAATATAATTTTCAAAGATGCTTTTACTCATGGGTTTAGGGTTGGAAATTTGTACCAAGTTGTAGGATGGTCCATTGGGGACCATGTCAATTGACACATCTCATCTATAGCACCAGAGGTCTACTTATTGTGGGGCCCTACCCGATGTGAGTCAGATGGTGACTGGGATGCCTAAATTCAAAAAGGAGCATGAAGGTACATGTCTGAGATGTACCGAAGGAAAATATTACAAAGGGACCATTCCCCTCAGGTAGCAGGTTCACAGGCTTGGAACAACCCGAGGTGTTTGAGATTCATCGTGAATATCATGTATGCAGGTGGAAGAAAGCCCTCTATGGCTTGAAGAAAATCACCCCGGGTTTGATATGAGAGGATTGATAATTGTGAGATGAAGCTGAGAGACACTAAGAGTGAAGCCGATCCAAACCATTGTTTAAATATTGTGGATGATAGACCTCTCACACCAACACCTTCTAAGAACACCTATTTCTAATAGGTGCAAACCCTCTCACTTGCAGAAGTAAGAGGGAGTTAGATTCCGAATGTGGAATGATAAACTGCAAGCCCATGACTACCTCGAGGATCTTAACTTTCAAAGGTTATATGGTGATGATGCCAGACCAGATTTGGGAAATGCCTTTGAGTTTCATAAACTCATTTGCATTGAGGTTCTTGGTGAACTTATGTCCGTATATATGTTTTGCAGTTAGCATGGTGAGCTCATATTTGGTTGAGCCTCATTGGATTGGTGCCAAGTATCTTCTGAGATATCTTCGGGGCAAATCTCTCATGGATTGAGATACACTGCCGGAAATATGAAGCTACATGATTATTTGAAATTTGACTGGGTAGGCAGTGTGGAGGATCACTAGAGCACTTCTCAGTGCTAGTTCTCTTTGGATTTTGCTTCGATATCATGGATGAGCAAGAAGCAGAAGTCGGTTGCTATAAGAACCACCGAGACTGAATACATAGCTACGAGTATGATCTCGTGTGAAGTTGCCTGGTTGTGGAAGCTCTTTAGTGAGCTATTTGTAAACATGATGAATACCATTGTGATCCTTTGTGACAACCAGGGGGGATTCGATTATTGAGGAATCCCATATTCAATGATTGCTCCAGTAGATAGACATCAGATACTACCTTATCTGGGATATGGTAAGTTGATGAGCGAGGAGGCTCCATCGCATTGAGACTGATGTACAGGTTGCAGACATTTTGTCAAAGCCCCGGGGAAAGGTCAAATCTATGACTTTCCCAAATGACTTGGAGTCGTTGAGAGACCTTCGTATAAGGGTCCTGCATGTTGCATGCATTGAGCTTTGGGAAATCTAGGGGGTTTGGTGTACTTACTAGAGAAACACACGACCATAGGGCAACTCACCTTCCCCTAATGGTGTGTTGTGTATAGGGTGAATAGCTCAACCTTCCCCTATGATACCCCGAGGCAACTTTGGGATAGGATGATTCATTCTCCTGTGAACCAGGATTATTAGTTCTCATGTGGGACAAGATGATTAGTTCTCTTATTGAAGCATCTTGCCCATGTAGTTTGGGACTCATGAGAAGTACCTCTCATCTTATCAATGAGTAGGGAAATGGGGTTAGGGACCATAGTAATACTATCGATGGATGCATCGTTGCATCTACCGTACTCCCTATGCTAGGATGACCTCCAACTGATCTGGGATCAGTATGAGTGGTTTGAGACACTCTCTTGTGATATTGATTTGGGATCAATAAAACTGACTTCGGGTCAGTAGAGAATGGTATGAGACATTCTTGATCAATTCTTCTTCTTCATGGTTCAACAGAGCAAAGCTGACAGAGCTCAGAAGAGCTCAAATGAATAACGCTCAATAGAGTAGAGCTCAGCAAAGCAGAGCAGAGCAGAGCAGTGCATGGAACTAATGATAGAGATAGTACAATCGGACATATGGATCAGCGGATGGAGTTCTCCCTAGTTGAGAAAGGAATACCATTGTTGTCATGGAAGGAATGCTCTCACATGTAAATGTTGAGATAAAGAAGCCACACCTTCAACTATCCTTAACGTTGTTCTAAATAAGGATGCTCTATCTGTTGTTTGGATTGAATCACAGTCATGAATGATAGATCCAAGTCTTATGATGAATGTTGTAACATTATAGACAGCATAGTATATGACAGCAAGATGTATGGTGAAGCAATGGTGCAACAGTATGGACAACAAGATGTATGGTGCAGCAATGGTGTAGCAGTATGGACAACAAGATGTATGGTGCAACAATGGGACAACAATGCTACATGGTGCTGCAATGATACAACAATGGGATAGCAAAGGCAACTTGGTGCAGTATGGTGCAGCATATGGTATAGCAATGGTCAATGGCATATAGTGCATAATGGGACAACAATGGTACAATGGTACAACATGGGACAACTAGTATTTAGTGCAGCAAATTCATGGTGTTGTTATGGTATGGCAAAGCATAACGGGACAACCATGACATTGTGCAGCAGTGGCACAATGGGACAGCCATGACATAGTGCAACAGTGGCACAACGGGACAACCATGACATAGTGCAACAGTGGCACAATGAGAAAATATCGTCAAGAGGTGTGGGATTGATCTAAAGATCATCTGATTCCAATATGTATTCATGGAGATATGAATTTATTTGTGTTATGTGACAATTCGTCAAGGTCGGCTAGCAACCAAATTACCCCCATCTATCCTCAACGTTTTATTATAAATAGAAGAGGTTTTCAAGTCATTTTGTACACACACTTCACTCTTGATCTCTCTCCACTTGTTTTGGGTTTTGGTGGCAAGAGAGATCTAGATGATGAAGCCCTAGACGCAGGAGGAAATGAGATAGTCTGGCCGCAGTCAAGAAGTATTCTATACGTTTTCCTAATAGAGATATGATGCCCTAACCACAGTCCAAACTAGGAGTTGAATTTCTTGTTCATTTGTGCACTAATCCGCTATCAAGGGAGGGCTAATGCTGCCCTAAACACAGTCTTAAAGGAAGAGTCATAGCCGCAGCCTTGGAGGAGCCCTAGCTGTTGTAAAACGTGCCCTAGCCACAAGCCTTATATGCTATCCTAAAGGGATTAAATCATAGTTAAGAGAGGCTCCTTCGTTGTCCCAAAAGAAGGCTCTTCATCACAGAAAGGAGGCTTCCATACGCTATTAAAGGAAGCTCCAAAAGAGCCCTAGCCGCAATCTTCTATTCACAGCTAAGATGCAGCCAAAGTGAGCCTAAATGAACCCCTAATCCACAATAAGAAAGAGACTCAATACACAGTCCTAAAGGATGTGTTTTTGGTGTTTTTCATGTAAGGAGACCTAGCACGTCTTAGATGCAGTCTTGAAGCCCAACCGCGTTGAAGGGAGAAGTATCTACAACTGTCTTATGTGGAGGACCTATACGCTGTCAAAAGAGGTTCTAACTAGCAGTTAAGGAGGGCTCTACTACGCTGGCTAGAGGAACTATAAACCACTATAAAGGAAGGCTTCATAGTTATGATGAGGTCCTAAGCTATAGCAATGAGAGACCCCAATCCGCTGATGGGAAGAAGCCCTAACAACATATCGAGACTTGAAGGATCAACATAGTATTTCAGTGGAAACATGATGATGAAAACATTGTGATTGAAATTGTTCCTAAGGACTGTTTATAAGGTTGGTAACCTACAGTCATATTATATTAATGAAATCTGTCCTAGACCAAAGTTCAGATCAACACACTCAGATTGAGTCAAGTCCTTGTAGGACTTATACTACTGCATTGATATTATTTGTTGACTGAAGATCAGAGGCTAGACTTGTTGCTGGGCTAGGCCACAGGCCATAGCCAGTAGCAAAGGTATTGACTTGAAAGCATGACAATGGTGGAGCTGCACCTCGAAGTCATGCATTGGTAACTGTGTGAAGGAAGAGGATTGAATGTTGACGCCATATCTCATAAAGCAGTTACAGCTAGTGCAGCAAGCAGTTATCAGTGTTTTTGGGAGCTGTATTGGGTCAAGGGTTGACCATGTTCGACTCAGTTTGATGAGCATCCTATTGGTGCCATATGGATGAACTTCAGAAGAAGGTTCTGTCTAGTTTGACCAGCATTGACTTCTCTGGTCAAGGGTTTTCTACTACTATCATAAATATTAGTTTTGTATATTTGTACTATCTCTCTGCTGAACTATTGAAGATCATAAGAAGATTTGATCAAGGGTTTCCCCACATTGGGGTTTGTCCCTGGCTGGCGCCACATCTAGTGTCCTCTTGTCTTGGCTTGTTTTTTGCGATTTATGTTTATGTTCTATCTGCATTTTACTATCATGTTAAATGTGATTGCTAATCTGAAATTGATATTGAGTTAATATGGAAAATTGAAGTAAATTTTCTCTAAGCATAGAACATACCTAAAATTAACAATAACCCTTTGAGTGCTATTATTGATTGAGTTCTATACCTCTTGAATTGGAATTGGGTTAGGTGGCTAAATAGAAACTTTGAGTTTTGTTCCAAGTCTAGGTACTTGTCTATGATTTATGACACATATGCAAGCCTTGAAAGTGTGAGAATGCACAAGAATAAACTCTTGGGATAAATACCCATTTGATTATAAGGACTTCTCTTACATTGATGTCAGAGTGTCAGCAAGGAAATTTGCAGATATATTAACACAAAGAAACAAGCAATCAAATTCCATTAAAATGCACTTAACTTTACATATGCCCAAAAGCAGAGGAAATAACTAAGCTAGAATCTGATCCAAGAAAATGCCCCATATTATCATCCTATGCTTAGTAATGCTTACAAGGAAATGGGTTGGATATGTGTTTAAAGTCTGTACAATAAAAAAGATAGAATCTAAAGGTAGCCCCAACAATTTGAATAGACAATAGGATATCAGTTTACCAAGTCAATCTAATAATGTAGCACATATGGACTCATCTTGATATTGCTGCCTTGAGTTTACTGGCTATTTCACTTGTCAAAGTGAAGGATATTCCCTTCGATTATGTGTATACAATGGGCCAGTATCTTGAGCACTGAGGAATCAGATGAACTTGCAGCTGATTTTATCTCTCTAGAGGTAGCACTGGTGTATTCTAGCTGTGTAAGTGTCATTTAATGAGGTTGCAACTTTTCACATATTACAAAAATACGTCAATATATGGCAAGATCATAAACAACCATACAAATGGAAATTGTTTTCCATTGAGAAGAATCTATATACCCCTCTCAAGGTCATGCAAGGCAAGGACATGGATTGAAAAGAATATATATACTCTTCTCAAAATATTCCTAGTTCTCCAAGTTGCAACTGAGCCTCAAGAACTATATAGTTGCGAAGCATTGAAACCCATATTCTTGTACTCTGGTTTTCGTCATATGATTAGGAAAATAAAGAACTATACAAACATATGTGTCCTATTGATAAAATCGGTATACCCCTATCAAGGTCTTGCAATGCAAGATTGGTATACCCCTATCAAGGTCTTGCAATGTAAGGGCATCGATTGAGAAGAGTCTATATACTCCACACAAAATATTCCATGTTCTCAGAGTTGCAGCTGAGCCTCAACAACTGTACATTGAAGTTTTTTCTCTAGCAATTACACACCATATAAATATCCCTTGAAAGGGTAAAGCTACAAACAAAATTTCAGCAGAGTCAGTTGGAGGAGAAACTATGCTGCAAAAGATATCAGATTTGGTGTTGAATCTAGAGTTGCAATGCTGCAAGGTGTGGAATAATTGGCAGGGTGAAATGGTAGCTGATAGGTCTAAAACTAGCTCTGGTACTGGCACTAGAGAGGATGCAGAAGCTAAAACTAACATACATGAAAATTTGTCGATTGAAGTGCCCTGCAGTTTCTACAACCTATCAACCTATCTTTTCTGCAGGGAAAAAGTGTAATCAAAGAGAGACCGAAGAAATTTTTTCATTCACCTACTAGAGATGATAATAATTTATTCAAAGAGCTATTTTTTAAGAAAACAAACAGAAAGCCAAAACACATACTTGTTTTAGGAAAAAACTATGGAAGATTGGCCTCACAGAAAAAATGGTAGTAAATGCAGAGCTTGTAAACTTGTCTTGGTGGTCTGGAAGGGTTGTTGATAGAAGGTGGATAGAAGTGCCTCACCTGTTAATGCTACAGGATACTCCCCGACCATATTGGAGTTAATGTGTGCACTGGCTAATGCTCCTCAAAGCACACGGATCACCGATTATCAAAGCACACGGATCACAGATTATTGCCCGCTCAAAAGTTTCCCAAATCATTGAACACCAAATATTTAGAGCGCAACTTGAAATTTTAAATTTTCCCACAAAAATGTTTGAAAAGTCTCCATCCTAATATTTTTTTAAATGTTCATTTGCCAGCAGTTCTATTAATTGGTGCTTTTATTTTATTAATACAAACCATATAATATAAACTCACATTTTCATCCTATAAATTATATAAACTCACATTTTCATCCTATAAATTATACTAACTCACATTTTCATCCTATAAACTATTCACCTTAGAGGCACTGGGAGGTGGTTTTGTACCATGTGCATAGTTTATATTATTACTAAACCTTAAAAACCACTCGTAGTCCCTAGGATGATAATGGTGTTTCTTCTTAGATGATGTCCAAGACCCCAACAAAATCCATCCTTGTTGGGAAAATCCTCACATTAACACCCATACAACATCTATATACCTATGGTTTATAATGATGGCAAATAGTGCTCCCCATCACCTAATTGTGCAAAAATCCCCAACTAACCTAGATGCCATGTCAAACATGTCCTCGATATTAACATATTATTCTACATTATCCATTAGCTCATGGAGATAGAGGGTTCAAGGACTCTCACTTGATGGTTGGGGACTATAGTCCATCAAGAGGTCAAATGTCGGGCTAAATGTATTAAGGACACCTCAAGGTCAACCAATACTAATGCAATGCATTATTTGTTGGTACATCGACCTATCAAAATGTCACAATATTGGGTAGTAGACATTAGTAAGTAGGACACTAGTCACCAACAAGAAACCTTGATATCGATAGAGTAATGACGTGCTGAGTGGATGTGGAGCACATGTCCTCGATATTAGCATATCATCCTACATTATCCATTAGCTCATGGAGATAGAGGGTTCAAGGACTCTCACTTGATGGTTGGTGACTATAGTCCATCGAGAGGTCAAATGCCGGGCTAACCGTATTAAGGACACCTCAAGGTCAACCAACACTAATGCAATGTATTAGTTGTTGGTACATCGACCTATCAAAATGTCACAATATTAGGTAGTAGACATTAGTAAGTAGGACACTAGCCACCAACAAGAAACCTTGATATTGGCGATGAGCACCACTAGGCCAACTATTCACCTTAGAGGCACTAGGAGGTGGTTTTGTACCATGTGCATAGTCTGTATTATTACTAAGCCTTAAAAACCACTCGTAGGCCCTAGGATGATAATGGTGTTTCTCCTTAGATGATGTCTAAGGCCCCAAACAAAGCCATCCTTGTGGGGCAAAATTATCCTCACATTAACACCCATACAACATCTATATACTTATGGTTTATAATGATGGCAAATAGTGCTCCCCATCACCTAATTGTGCAAAAGGCCCCAACTAACCTAGATGCCATGTCAAACATGTCCTCGATATTAGCATATCATCCTACATTATCCATTAGCTCATGGAGATAGAGAGTTCAAGGACTCTCACTTGATGGTTGGGGACTATAGTCCATCGAGAGGTCAAATGTCGGGCTAACTGAATTAAGGACACCTCAAGGTCAACCAACACTAATGCAATGTATTAGTTGTTGGTACATCAACCTATCAAAATGTCACAATATTGGGTAGTAGACATTAGTAAGTAGGACACTAGCCACCAACAAGAAACCTTGATATTGGCGATGAGCACCACTAGGCCAACTATTCACCTTAGAGGCACTGGGAGGTGGTTTTGTACCATGTGCATAGTCTGTATTATTACTAAGCCTTAAAAACCACTCGTAGGCCCTAGGATGATAATGGTGTTTCTCCTTAGATGATGTCCAAGGCCCCAAACAAATCCATCCTTGTGGGGCAAAATTATCCTCACATTAACACCCATACAACATCTATATACCTATGGTTTATAATGATGGAAAATAGTGCTCCCCATCACCTAATTGTGCAAAAAGCCCCAACTAACCTAGATTCCATGTCAAACATGTCCTCGATATTAGCATATCATCCTACATTATCCATTAGCTCATGGAGATAGAGGGTTCAAGGACTCTCACTTGATGGTTGGGGACTATAGTCCATCGAGAGGTCAAATTTCGGGCTAACTGTATTAAGGACACCTCAAGGTCAACCAACACTAATGCAATGTATTAGTTGTTGGTACATCGACCTATCAAAATGTCACAATATTGGGTAGTAGACATTAGTAAGTAGGACACTAGCCACCAACAAGAAACCTTGATATCGATAGAGTAATGATGTGGTGAGTGGATGTGGACCCGAGGATACCACATGTCAATTGTGTGGCAGTTGATTTGACATGCTAATGTTTCATTATGATGTGGCACCAATGTGGGTCTAGATGACATGGCATACCAATGTGGCAAGTGATGTGGCATGTTGACATGGCAATGGAAGGTTGACTTGGCACCGAGGTGATGTCTAGGTGGTAACCATATAGCGACGATGTGGATGTTGGGCTTTTGGATGTTAATATATCAGCTAATTAGTATCAATGACACTCTTTAGCCTCTTCTGAGGGCCCAATGGCTTGATAGCCCGACCATTGGCCTTTCAAGATATCGGGTATTGAGACATTAGGGCTTCAATCTACAAGCTCATATGTATGTTAGGTGTCGAGTATTGAGATAGTAAGTATGTATAGAGCATTAAGTGTCCTGGGGGGATAGGGGCTTAGTGATCCGATAGATGGATAAGGTAGATGATGGAAAGGTAACTGTGTTAATTGATGACCCATTGTTTGGTTATGTGAAGACTGAGTAAGCAAGTTTTAAACTAATGTGATATTTCCCAAGTGGTCGATAGTGGATATAATAGCCAAATTAATTGACTAGGTAAGCTACCGTGGAAGTTGATAGGCCATTTTATAATGGTGACATGTGGGCAAAGGGTTGCCACGTGCTTGACAAGAAGCAAATAAATATGTATAGGAGAGAAGTTACAATATAAACTTAAATAATACCAAAGGTCAAATAAAACACCTTTTTTTAGACTATCCAAAATGAGAATTTGTAAAGAAGATACTAGGATCCCATCTTATTGTTTATATCATTGCTAAAATGAACATGGCCTGATTATTCAATATCTCTTGTAATGGAACCAAAGTTATGTATCACATGAATAGTTATAGGTAAGAATTCCCATAAATGATCTTGATTACTATGTCACATATTGAAATATTTAATTTCACAAATAGTTTCATTATTTGTAATAGATCAAATAACTATGACTTTAGGCAGCATTTTTTATGGATTTTACTCATTGCTAACTAGATTTATTATTTCTTTGTGATTGAACTTGAAAAGTGGAAATACAAAATATTTAATAAATGAGAGTAAATATTATTTCAAGGGTGTTACCAAGCATATTGCTTGAGGTTTTATATGAGACAAGTATATATTGCTAGAAAAATAGAGATAAGGAATAATTAATAAATTCCTAAATTCCTTATTTGAAATAAAGAAAAAACTCTACTTTTAATCTTTTTAATAATTACTAAATTCTTTATTTGAACTAATTCCTTATTTGAAATAAGGAAAAATCTCTACTTTTTTTTCTTTTAGTAATTACTAAATTCCTTATTTGACATAAATAAAAAAATAGAAAATTAGATTTTTCACTGCATGCATATCGAACTTTTACTTACAATTCCATTCCAAATACCATTTTTCCCAAAAATAGAAAGTATACATGATTTTTTAAAATTTCAGATTTTTCATTGATATAATTTTACAAATTCACAAGCAGGAAATCTACATGCACAATTTTGTCAGTGAATATAGGTTGTTGAAGTAGGTGAAAGTAGTTAGTAAGAGTAAAGTCGCTCATAGTAAACTAAGTGTTGACCCCTCCCCATCATCTGATATCTGATATGATCTCATCAATCAGTATAAATAGGGTAGTTCTGATCCCACAATTGATCCCACCACAATTGAGCTATTAAACTTACTTCCATGCACGATTTTGTCTGATTTTCACAAGAACAAGTCTTCAAATTTATAAGCAGCACAAGTTTTTGGTTCAGATTTTTCTCTTTTGGAAGTGAGATTTCATGCAAAATACAAGTTGTTTCCTACTTCTGATAGTAATTTTGATTACCTTTGTGCACTTTTTTAAATAGTTTCAGCCATGTCTTTTTAATATACTCTCTTTTTCTATTAATGAAAAAAAAATTTACACAAAATTTGTCCATCTTGGGCTGTAAGTATTTGCAATTTTCTTAGTTGATATAGGTTTGTTTGATCGCTTTGTTGATACATTAATTATCTACTTAGACAACGTTTAATCCTCAAACAATACAATACATATGCACAGAAAAAATTTGTGATCGGTTCGAGTCTGTTGTCAGGATTCTTTCTTTAGTAGGCAAGTCACTACAAGAACTTGTTAATGCTTTTAGTCTACCCCGAGTTTTCGAATTGTTCTTACTTGATTTCAGTGGCCCGATTTGGCCTCGAATTTATTACTAGCTGGAAAAAAATATTTGGAATTTGAAGCGAACTCTGCTCCAGAGTGAGGTGACCGTTGTTGGCTTGCATGGTATGGGAGGTCTCAGAAAAACTACCATGGCGAACAAAACTACCGTGGAGAGCATACGCTGCCAACTCTTCACTCTACTCTATTCAATTTTTTTTGGCAACGAATACCATTCCTGCATTCTACACAATCTCACGAGAACATACACTATGACACAACGTAATCAATTGAAAAACCAAACAATTTTTTTTTTACAACTTTTGTGATTTTGAATCAATATATAAATACTACAACTATTTTTTAACATCTAGGTCAACATTATTTTGCATTTTGTCCCCTTTTGTCATACGGATTTACATTCATTCTTTGTCTTCTCCAATGTTTTATTGAATGCAGCCATTTCCTTTTGTGAAAGGAAATTCAAAGAGCCATTAAGAACTTATTTCACTAGTTTATATGCTTTTATAGATGCTCTGTCACTAGTTCATATGCTTTTATAGATGCTCTATCCCTCAGCTTTATGAATTTCCATTGCTGGATGATGGTGATGCTCTGTCCCTTTTCTGCGTTTCGGATTTTGGACATAAATCAATTCCAAGCATGACTAAGTAAGTTCTCTGTTAGCCTCTTATACCAATAGGTTCTCATCTCTCATGATTGACAGTGGAAGTGCCAAAAATGTTCACCTTCCATGCTGCTAAGGTTCCATTTTTTTGAAGAAAGCAGACAATTTAAAAAATGTAAAGAGGGTATGCCTTAAAAGAACAATCAAAGGCCAAGAAAATCAATTGGTCAAAGAAAAAATAAAAGAAATGAACCCCAAACAAAGACCATGAAAGTGGCTACTCCAAATTGCCACTACTATTTTTGATGGGTGGTCCAACAGCTCAAGCTGGGCCTTGTCATGTTTTAAATTTCATGTTGTAGATTAGAGAGGAAATACCTGATCAAACAGTTCAAGCTTGACAGATGACTAGGTGGATAGAGAAAGAAAGGAGCCCAATTGCTTAATCTGGGCCCTTGGAAGTCATAAGGGTAGGCTTAGATAGGAGGGCAGCAGAAAGAAAAGAGAATCATCAGGGTTTGCAAGGCTAAGTGCACCCATACAAAATGAAGAAAAAATGTTAGGCATAATAGGCAGGGTAGGCAGTTGAAGGTTGCAGAAAGCAAAATCCAAGCACATCACTTGGAGTAAATCAAAGTGGTCATCAGCAAGGGAAAGGCAAGAGCAATGGCCTATCTGGAATACTACTAAACCATCACTAACTTCCCTCATCCCCTTCAAAATCTTTTACTAACCTCCCCATGAGCACTGCAGGATCTGCCTGATCAGTCCTCCTTACACCCTTCATTTGTACAAATTTCATGTCATAAATGACTTCTTTCTTTGAAAAGAAGCCACATTTCTTGTGTAAAAATTCTTTTCATTTTGATCTACTTCCTAACTAAGTTTGATTCCTGAAAAGCTTAGTAACTACCACTTCCCATTCTCATTCCCCTCCCAGTACTAACTACTAACTGTATCTACATTAAATCCCCTATGTTCCCCTTTCCCCTACTATTATAACACCATGGTGTATAAAACCCCAAGCAATGTATAAATATCCCCCCTTTAGCAATATAGCTAAATAATACTCCTAAGGGAGACATTAGTCCACCAGGGACTATGGTCAACCCTGCTTTGGGAATTACTCTAACCCCTGGTTAGACTAATAGCCCACCCTAAACCTTCATTTCCCTTCTTTTCCGAAAATTTCATAAAAAACCCCTTTTTCTCTGCTCAAATCTAACTCTAACCCTTTTGTCCCCCCCCGACACATTAATTTATACCCGATCAAAACCCACAGAAAATCATTTCACCAAAGTTTGAAACCCCAAGTATTAAACCGAATATTTTATTGCTGCCAGCGGGTCCCCCCCAAACGTGCTCGACGGATCATAGCACCCGCCAGCCGTCCATCACCCGCCACCCCCAATCCAATGGTGGGTGGTCCTTTTTGGATTTGAACATGCCTCCCTTTAACGTCCGGGGAGATAGTGGTATTGGCTCCCGTACACAGGACGCGTGGCGATCGGCGGGGTTGTTCGGAGCCCCCCTCCCCGATACCGCCTTCGCCCAAAGGTGGTGCGGGGAGACCGCTTACCACCTTCCCGATACCGCCACCTCCGTTGTCACGTCGGCCCCCACGTCATTGTGACGTCATGCCACCTCCGTCCGCCCTCGGGCCTCGTGGCCCTCCACGTAACCTTGCCACCCCACACTGTCCTCCACCGTGTCCTGCCACGCTGGCCTCCAGCTCAGTGCCCACGTCACCCTCCGTACCCCGGGCCCGCCATGACGTCATGATGACATCATCGGCGGAAAAGCGCCAATGACCCTTTTTGTCCAAATTTGTCGTTAAAAAGCGTGGTTTCGGCCGTTTTTATGTCATTTTCAAGTGAAAAAGTCAAAGCCGTTGTAGACCTCTTCACCGCGAAATTGCCTCCGAACCGCCAAATTCAAAGTTGCAGCCGCCACAACTTGTCGATTCAGCTGCATTGAGCACCCACTGTTCGAACCGAAGGCTTTCCGCACTGTTCATCCAGGTATTCACCACAATTCTCTTGTTTTTCCCCTATGCATGCCATTTCTCTGCAAATTCTCCATTAAGCACCTGTCAAATCCCAAATTCAACACTGTCTACTACTTAAATTTGAACTAAAGCAACCTGCATTGCCCCAGCTCCATAATTTGATATTTAAGCGATAAATTCACGGGCTAAAATTACAATTTCATCCTCGAGCTGCCCGGCATTGTTCCATTTTGCCGAGTGCATGCCCAAAGCTGCATTTCACCAATTTGAATCCTGCACACCCTCTGCAATTCATCCTCATCAATTCACAATCCCTGTGAATTTACCCAAGCAAGCAGAGACAGTCCTGCATAGCCTGCCTATTCCATTTGAAGGAAATTTCTAGCATAATCTGCATTCATTCTCTCACTTGAGCTTTGAGGAACCTTGCAAACCATTGCACTTACCTTGTTTTATTCAGAAATTACAAATGGCTGCCCCTGCACCCACAGCTTTCAGTGTTGCCCCCATAAATCCACCAAATAAAGACCTGGAGTCCTTGCCTCTTGCTGATAGGGACTACCTCATCCAAGACTTTGTGGGTGATAGAGACCATTTGAATACCTTCAGGGAATTGAGAGATGATTATTTAAATGGTAAGGATACATATGGGATATGGGAGTCAAATCTGCCATGCTACTTTCTCCCATCTGTTAACATTTTTCCAGAGATTATCCGCTTATGTGCTGAGAATTATGATGCAAACCACAGAGCTGTCAAGTCTCCATCTGGGAGCATCCTCTTTCACATTAATGCTGAGTCCATCAACCAAATGCTCAACTTCAAACAAACTCAGCTGCTGTTCCCTTTCTCCATGAACTATCTGCTAGATACAGGTGCCAAGATGACCACTGATGACAGGCAAAAGATCACCCAGACATTTATGAGGCCTGACTGCCAGCCCACAAGGCCACCTCCCTACTTGTATGTCCACTTTACTGATGTAGGCAAACTTCTACTTGACATGATTTCATATGTGCTGGGCTATAAGACCAGTGAATTTGTTGATGAGACAGTGCTGGTGTTTCTAGCTGCTTATAGCCAAGGCCAACCCCCTGCCCGCAAATATAATTTTGCTAAGTTCATAGCCAACAAGATACATGAGCAGCTTTACAAAGTAGACAGGGAGGGAATCTTCAAGTATTCATCTTATATCTACCACCTGTTCATGTACTACCAGTCTGAGGCTTTCCCATGCCACATTAAAAAGCTGGATTCTAAAGGAGAAAGAAGATCTGTTATCTTCTGGACATCTGTCTACCACCAAGTGTAAAATTCACCATATACATATTGTGAATTCATTGATCAATTTGTGTACCCAGTCTCTTGTTTGTTGATGAGGTCCCCTCCTCCCAGAATGTCATTTGAAATACAGAAAGTCTTGCAGCTCTCCAAGAATTATAAAATAGGTGATTGGTACCTATATCAGGATCATACAGTCATCAGAATCTATGGCTGTGAGCTCTGTCCATACAGGCTCCCAAAATATGTGCCCATGAGACTGTTTGCCTTGGAGTATTATAGGCAACTCATTCACTCTGATCTCGCTCATTTTCACAGCTCCAAGAAGAAAGCCCATCTCAAATTCAAGCACCACCTAGGCCCCTTCATTATGAATAAGAAAGAAGGATGGCAAGATGCTGAGCTGATCCTTAAAGACAAGTACATGCTCTCCAAAAGCTTCCGGTGGGTCCCCTATGACCCTGAAGGCTTCATCACTGCTAGAAGAGTCAAATACAGGCTGCTAGGCTATGAGCATTGCAAATATCCACACATTGAACAGTATGCCAATCAACAGGAGTGGAAACCTGATACATTATTTGAAAAATTGACTGAGGAAGAGTTAATGCAAAAGAATGTCAAAGATTTGGAAAAGACTCTTGACCTAGATTTTGTGCAGCAGGTACCCTTCAAACGACCGCACCGAGTAGGAGAAGGGACCTCGGCCACAACAAATGCACCAGCCACACAGGCACCTTCTACAGTAGCACCAGGTACAGATAAAGGTAAAGGGATAATGGGAGCTGAACAGGAAGCACCAAAAGAACAGCCTGCCTCCTCAATTGGGCAGCAACAAGAGCACACCCCTCCTCCACAAACAGAGCCACCAACAACACCAATTTTGCAGACTCCAGCACATGAGGAGAGGGGTATGAAAAGAGACAGAGAAGAGTCCACTCCTGCTAGTGGATCCTCCCAGCAACCGGAGTCCAAAAGGCAAAGGGTTGACTCCCCAGAGGTAGAAGAAATCAGTGAAGAAGTCCTTGACAGCCCAAGGAAAGATGGGGAAGGCAGCCAGAAAACAGGTACAAGCTCCTTTCAGCAGGAGCAGGGAGTCCAGCTTGGCTTGGAGGTGTCATCCTCCTCTCAGCAAAGCAAGAAGCCTAAAAGCACTAAGGCTTCTTTCAAACAAATAAAGGCACAAAATGACTTGCTAAGGGTAGAAGTGTATAAACAGTTCCTAAATGCAACCCCAGCCCAGCAAGAAAGGCTGATGTCTGTTTATGACCTTAAAGAGGAGAAGATGATCCTCAGTCACTTTAAGCCTAAAGTGCCACAACCTAAATCAGCTGCTGATTTTGTAAGGACAAGGGTGGAGGTCATAGCAAAGGACATTCACCCCATGTACCAAATAGAACTCCACAAGCAAACTGGAGAAATGGTCTATGCCACCTTGGTGGACAGGGCAACCATGGCCCATGAATTAAAAGAATCACTGAAAAATACCAACATTCAGTTGGATTTTGAGAGAATGTCCTCCATGGCTAAAGACAACAGAATAAAATCACTGGAGGACATCATTATCGACCTAGGACATGATCCTAAGGATCCAAAGGGCGTAAGGTCCCTTATGAAGAAAAGAGAAGATGACCTTAATGCACTGAAGAAAATGTTGAAGCTGCTGCCCACAGAGCACCCTCAAACAACAGAATTACAGAAGGAAAAGGAGGCCGATGAGCAGTTGGATCTTATAATGCAGCTCAACCATAAGGTCCTCGATTTGGAGAAGGAGCTTGAAGGGGCACTACAAGATAAGCAGGGAGAATCCACATCCCAAGCTCCTCCAACTACTTCAACCACTGCAAAAACAACAGAGGCAGCAGTAGCCCCTGTGATAACCACAACCACAACAGAAGCAGCAACAACAACAACTCCAGACTCCAGTACAAGCATGGAAGAATTGACTAGGGCTATTAAAGAAATGGAGCTCCAGGCCACTGAGATAAAGCAAGCCAAGGAAAAATTGGCAGAAATAGAGACCAAGTATGATAAATCAAAAATGACTGTGGCAGAGCAAGGAAGGGAAATAAAGGCCCTCAAAGAAAAAATAAAGGCCTTGGAGAAAGAGCTTAATCTAGAAAGCACTATGGCTGAAATAAAGAGAATTATGTGGGCCAGAATTGACCAATCCATCACCAGACAATGGAAGTCAATTAAAACTGTACATGAACAAATGGATTTAATTGGGCAAGCACAGATAGAGATCCAGAAGGCCAAAACAATGCTGGGAAACAGGCCTGAGCAGGCCAATAGGATGATAGATTTTTTGAACAGGCAAACAAAGGAGGAACTGGCAGCCATCAACATTATTAACAGAACAGAGGCTGTCCTTACAGCTAAAAAGGTGCTGACTCTCAAGAATTATGTACAGACTGTAGAGAGGAAATGCTATGAGATACAGGCTGAGGTGGATGAGTACAAGCTCAAAATGGGAGCACTGCAAGCAAAGGGACTGCCCAGCCTACTAAACAGCACAGGAAGACTGCTCCCCCGTGAGCAGTATGCCAACAGGATGTCAACCTTTGTTGAAAATCAAATTATTGCATCTGGCAGTACCTCTGAGGAAACAGGGCCTCCAGCAGGGTAGAGCCTATACAATAAACTTGAAGGTCTGTTTTTTATTGAAAATGAGGTAAATCACCTTTTTGAGATTCCTCCAAATTTTTACAGATATACAGAGGCGGATGAGACTTTAGTGAAGATTCGAAGACACCAAATGCCCAAGGAGGATTGGTGGCAGGCAATGCTTCAGATTTTGCCACAATAGCCTCAGTTGCTCAGTCCAGTCAGCTGCAAATCAGCAAAAGTCAAATCAGCAGAATAAAGACAGCATTTAAGGCAGCCAAAAGGTGACTCAGCAAAAGACAGTGGCAGCAAGCAAAAGAGATAAATACGCAATTTTTGGACAGCATATCCTCAGCCGATTCCAACAGCCACAAAGTCAACATTCTCTGACCATTTTTTGACAGCTAAGGCACTGAAGAGTTATTACAGCATTTACTCCCTCAGCTACAACGCTCCAGGAGTTGGCATAACATTAATGAAGCTTTTACTCTTCAGCTAGATATTTTCCTATGTAAATTATGTATATATACCTCCCCTGGCAACGTATAAGGGGTTGGTGATTTTCACTCTGAGGCAAATGTATTGTATACTTTCAGATTATCTAATGAAAAAGGCTAGAAAAGCTCAGTGATTTCCTGAATGTTTGATGTCTTGGTGATGTTATGCGTGCTGTTGCAGAACTCCTGTGCTATCTGATGGAACAATAAGTTTTCTCAATCTATGTTTCATCTTCTTATGTTTATCTAAATCATATACATCTTTCACTAATCTAGCAATAGGGAAAAGGAATAGTACATGAAATGGTTGACTACACCTTGTGCTCAATCTCTATTACTGTAAATGTTTTCTTCAGAGTTAACCATGAACATGAATTCTTAATTGCTCATGTTTCCATTAATTCTATAAATACGAATGTTATGTAGAAATTATTCACTGCTCCTAAATAATATTCTCACTGTTCTCCATACCAGTTTGTTGAAAGATTCTTAATTGCCTTTCATACCCTGGTTATTTCACATTTAATCACAGATTCAAAGAATTGCTTCTCAGACATCTATCTGGCTCTGCAGCATCACTATAGCAACAACTCAGACATAACAAACTGATTTAGCTTCACTGACTCCATGCCCAATGGCCTAGAACACCCTGGTACGCACATATATATTTTGACTGAAGTCACCATCCAACAAATTCCTAAACAAAACCTTGACGTCATAACTAGCCTAAAACCTTATACAAACAAAGTTAAAACATAAAGAGAGAGCCCTCTCAAGTCACAGGTAGGCTAGAACCTGTGACCAAAAGATTGGTTAGTGGTTACCTCGGCCGTATTCCCTTGGGAGTCAAAGGGAACAACCTGAGTGATAACATAATTGCCGACTCCACTGGGGACAGAGCGTATTTTTCAACTGCTGCCTGTTTTAGACAGTGGTTCCAAAAGCTTGAGCAGTCCCTTGAAATAGTTCTAAAAATATCCTCAAAAATACCAAAAACAAGTTCAGAAGCTGGCTCCTAAGAAGAGAACTAGGCACACCAGGTCAAATCCTGACCCAAATCCCCCACCTGTTTTCGAGAATCCAAATTTGATCCATAAAACCCATAGGAACCAGAAGCAACCTGAACAATCCCCTGAAAATAGCCCTGAGGCAGGTCAGCAAAGTTTTATTCCAACCCCTGTTAAGCCATCTGTTCACCTCCATACAACTCATTCCTCCCCCTCTTCATCATCCACTTCACAAAACATATTGTCTATAACCAATACCCAAACTGTTGTTGCTGTCCCAGTTGTTCCCCTTCTACCAGTTGTCCCACTTATCCCACCAAATATGGCTAATCGCTATGCACCCCTTCAGTTTCCTGGCAATCCTGGGGCCATGCCTCAGGATTACCAAGGCAAAATTACTTATTTTGATGGAACCAGTACGTACACTGCCTTACAGCATACTAAGAAAATACAAGACTACTTTGAGAACTATGAGATAGATGATGATGATGTAAGGATGAAAATCTTTGTCCAAAGTCTGACAGGTGAAGTAAGAACCTGGTTCAGGGCATTGGCTGCACATTCTATAGCTGATTCAGGTGCCCTTTATCAGTCCTTCCTCAACAGATGGGAAAAGAAAAAGGACCCTCTACACATTCTATCTGAATATGATACCATAAAAAGAGGCCCACAAGAAACTGTCTTGGACTATTGCACTAGATTCAACACTATTTACAATGCCATTCCTCAAAACCTTAGACCCCCACCTGATTTAGCATTGATTAAGTTCCCTGATGGATTTGATGCTGATATGGCATATCAGCTAAGAGAAAGAGCCCCTGCAACTCTAGCAGACATGCAAAACATAGCTGTTAGTGTAGAGGCAAACCTGATTGCCAAAAGAAACCGGGCAAGAACTGAAAGGAGAACTACTTTCAAAGAAGAACCCTCATCATTTGAGCAAAAGCTAGATGCAATCATCAAAGGGATGGATAGACTTGGAGATAGGGTGGAAACCATAAAAAGAAAATCATCATGGGAAGGTCAAACAGGCAATATTAGAAACCCAAACTTCAGAAAGAATCAAAATACTAATGTTGGAAGGACTGATCCTGACCAGCATGTCAGACCCCCTTTTCAAGAGAATTATGCTGAGGCTTCAACATCTAGTGAACCTAGTGAAGACCCTCACATCAATCTAATGGGTTTGGATGGTGAAAATCAAGTCTTTTTAACACAAGAAGACCAAGAGGTTTACAATGACAGTCAATTTCAAACTAAGTCAGGAGAATCATTTGATTTCAAAGAAGGTTATGATGCAGCTGTGTATGAGGTACACAAACAGTACAAACTAAGGAGTAGAACAATAGATGTACCTACACCCATCAAACCAAAGGACAATAAACAACCAAAAAAGATCAATGAAAATACTACTATCCCCAAATCAGTTGACAGTTCAAACTTACCTGCCACAGAAGTAACTATGGAAGACATTACAGAGCAACAGTCTTCTCAAAATCAGCCAGGTTTGCCCCATCAATCAAAGACAAAGGCAGATACTCCCCTAGGAAACAAACATGGCACCGGTGTCACTCAAAAGGATCCTAACTATGAGCAGAAGACCCCTGATAACTTAGCAGAAAAGGAAAAATCTGCGGCACTAAATGCCAAAATTCAAATGGAAAAACCTTTCAACTTGGAAACAGAAATTAGCAAGCTAAAAATATCAGTGGCTCTTTCAGAACTAGCCAAACATGACATATACAGACAACAGATTAACAAATCACTCCAAATATCAGACAATAAAGATGTTGTAAATGTCCTAGATGATCAACCAGAATTGTTGTTCGGACCTGAGGTTAATGGAAAAACAGAGAATGGAGGGGTGCCACCCTTTTATGTCAGTCTAAACATTCATGACAAGGTCCTACATAATGCAATGTTCGACTCTAGGGCCTCACACAACTTAATTCCCAAATCTATGATGGAAAAAATGGACTTAGACATCACAAGACCTTACAAGGATCTATTTTCATTTGATTCAAGCCAAGTCAGGTGTTTAGGCCTGATTAAAGACTTATGTGTCTCCCTAGTTCAATACCCAACCAAAACTATCTTGATGGATGTAGTGGTAGCTGACATACCCGCCAAGTATGGCATGCTCTTGTCCAGATCTTGGGGGGCCAAACTTCAAGGATCTCTACAATTAGATATGTCCTATGCAACTATCTCAGTCTTTTGGCAGCCAAAGAGATTATACCGGGAAACTCTGATGAAATATGTGGTAAGCAGTCAAGATAAGCCTCAAAACTTTCCAATCTATTCGATACACTCAGACATGGATTCATTTATTCTCTATAATGCTGACATCTGTCACAAAGCTCATTCTGACCTATTAATGACAGTACAGACCGAGGAGTCAGATGAACAATGTACTTTCAAAGACCAAGGGACTGTGGAAATAGCTGACAGGAAAGAAAAGGAACAGGATACACCAAGTGACTTACAAGAAACCAACCTACCCATCATCCAACTTCCTAGTGATCCCAACCCAAACCTTGATCATGAAACTTTATGGTGTCTAGAATTTGATGGATCTGTAAACAAGCTAGGAGCTGGAGTAGGAGTATGGATCCACAATATGCACAATGACCAAGCTGAGGGCCATGCATATAGACTAAATTTCCGATGCACAAACAACATGGCTGAATATGAAGCCCTCCTGCTAGGTCTGAAACTCATAAAAAATCTAGGTGGAACCAAAATCTCAATCTTGGGAGATTCAGATCTAGTCATACAACAGATGAAGGGAAATTTCACCACAAATGATCTGAGGTTGAGAGCATACAAGGGGGCAGCTATTCAAATACTGGAGAGTTTCTCACAATCACAGTTGACTAAGATTTCCAGAGAACTCAACCTACATGCTCACAGCTTGGCAACCTTTGCCAGCACTTGCAAATTGCCTTTCAAAACCAATCATACATTTACAGCTGAAATTAAACACAGACCTTTAGTTCCGGATAACGTCAAGAATTGGCAAGTCTTTGAGAGTAACAAACAGATAAAAAACTTTCTCACTTTAAAGGAAGAATTTTCTGGCATGAACATTGACACTAGCACGAGAGAAGATCAATCACAGATCTGCATAATTACACAAGAAATATCAGCTGAAACAGCTGATCTAGTCTTACATCCTACAACCTTTGACAAGGAAACTATACAAGAGCTGAGACAATCAGATGAATAAGAAATGGGTGAGGCAGAAGATGAAGTAATTGACCTAAAGGACAATTTTCTGCCCACAGGACTAACCCCTTTAGAGGATCTGTTCGATTCAAATGATATCTCTAGAAAACCGAAAATGCAACCACTGAATGCTGAAATAGAAGATTGTAATATTGGGACCCCTGAAAATCCCAAAATGGTCAAATTATCCAAAGCATTACCACCTGAGCAGAAACTGAAATACATTGAGTTATTCAAAGAGTTTCAAGATGTCTTTGCCTGGAGTTATGAGGACCTTAAATCCTATGATACATCAGTTATCCAACACACTATCCCTCTAAAAGAAAATCAAAAGCCTTTCAAACAGAAGCTCAGGAGAGTCAATCCAGTCCTTCTCCCCCTTATTGAAAAAGAGGTCAAACGTATGTATGAAGCTGGGATCATTGCCCCAATCAGATTCTCAGAGTGGATTTCAAACCTAGTGCCCACTAGGAAAAAGACAGGGGAAATCCGACTGTGTGTTGACCTTAGGAATCTGAACAAAGTATCTCTCAAAGACCATTATCCCTTACCTAAAATGGACCACATCTTGCAAAGGGTAGTGGGAGCTGCTAGGATCTCTTTACTAGATGGTTTCTCAGGATTCAATCAAATTCTAGTACACCCGGATGATCAAGACAAAACTGCCTTTACAACACCCTGGGGCACATTTAAATATGTCAAAATGCCTTTTGGACTTAAAATCGCAGGGACCACATTCCAAAGAGCAATGGACATTGCCTTTGCCAAGGAAATTCATGACTTCCTAGTTGTCTATCTTGATGATTTAACTGCCTTTTCAAAATCAGATCAAGAACACTTAGAACACTTAAGGAAAGTTTTCACAATTTGTAGAAAGTATGGCATATCATTGAACCCAAAAAAGTCACTATTTGGGCTGGAAGAAGGTAAACTTCTGGGGCATATAATCTCAAAAGATGGTATAAGGATTGATCCAGACAGAATTCAAGCTATCCTACAAGTACCACATCCAAGAAACATCAAAGAACTACAGAGATTTCTAGGGAAGATCAACTTCTTAAGGAGATTCATTCCCAATCTGGCTGAACTCATTAGACTGCTAAACAATATGCTGAAAAAGGATTCCAAGGTTAAATGGACTATGGAAGCTAAACAAGCCTTTGAGGATATCAAAAGAGCATTGACAAACACACCTGTTTTAACAAGCCCTAGATTTGATCAAGATTTTATCATATTCTCTTTTGCTTCTGAACATACAATTGCTGTTGTTTTTCTACAAAAGGATGACCAAGGCTGTGAAAAGCCCATTTCATTTTTTAGTAGAGCCCTTAGGGATGCTCCCTTGAAATATCAGATCATGGAAAAACAAGCCTATACCTTGGTAAAAGCCATCAAGGAATTCAGAATCTACATTCTTTACTCTCATATAGTTGCCTACGTTCCTAATGCAGTGATCAAAGATATTCTAACCTAAGAAGGAATTGAAGGCAAGAGGGGCAAATGGATTGCCAATATCTTAGAATATGACATTGAGATTAAACCTACCAAACTGATAAAAGGACAAGGCCTAGCCAAACTAATGACTGAAACCAATTTTCAAGCCCTTGACATTAATGAACTGGACAACGAACAGGAGATGGTGACTCCACAGATCAACCAAGCCTTTATGCAATCTCCATGGTATGTTGATATATGTTTTGTATTATTAAACCTGCAAGCTCCTCCAGGGTTGTCCAGAACCAAGAAAAGATTCTTGAAAATGAAAACATCAAAGTTTTGTATTATTGACAATATTTTATTTTGGAGAAATAATGAAGGAATCTTACTTAATTGTTTAATAATAGATGAAACTGACAATGTACTCAAAGAAATTCATGCAGGTGACTGTGGAGGACACTTGTACTGGAAATCCACAGCTGATAAAATCCTAAGAGCTGGATTTTATTGGCCCTCCTTGTTTACTGATGTGAAGAAATTTGTAATGTCTTGCCACAAGTGCCAAATTTTTGAGGGCAAGAGGAAGCTACTGCCCTTACCACTCAAACCAATTTCAACTGAGAGACCATTCCAGCAATGGGGTTTAGACTTCATTGGTGAAATTCACCCTTCATCCTCTGGCCAACATAGGTGGATTCTCACTGCCACATATTATTTTACCAAATGGATAGAGGCCATCCCTTGCAGACAGGCCAATGATTCCATTATCATACAATTCCTAGAAACCAACATCTTGTCCAGGTTTGGCTGTCCAGAAAAAATCATCACAGACAATGCTGCAGCTTTCAAGTCCAAGAAAATGATTAATTTTTGTCACAAGTATCACATGACCCTAGGTCATTCCACTGCCTATTATCCTCAAGGTAATGGCCTAGCTGAATCTTCCAATAAAAGTCTCATCAACATCATTAAAAAAGTTTTGGAAGAAAACAAAAAGAATTGGCATAAGAAGCTGGTAAATGCACTGTGGGCAGATAGATTGACCACCAAGAGATCAATTGGCATGAGTCCATATGAACTGGTTTATGGGCTGGAAGCAAAGTTTCCTACATCTATAGCAATTCCAGTGATCAAGTTGCTGCAAGAAATACAAGCTGAGCCCAATGACATTCAGAGAAGGATTAATCAAACAATTCATTTACAACAAACAAGAGAAGAAGTCTATCAAAGGACCCAAGTTCTACAAGAAAAAATCAAAAGAATATTTGACAAAAGAACCAAAGCTGAAGATTTCTATATAGGAAATAAAGTGTTAAGATGGGATTCCAGAAGAGAGGACAAAGGAAAACATGGTAAGTTTGATTTTTTATGGAAGGGACCCTATGTCATCTATGCTATACAAGGAAACAATACCTATTTTCTAAGAAGTTTGGATGGCTCAAACACTGAGGAAGGCCCAGTAAATGGGAGAATGCTTAAGCATTATTTTGACTCCCTTAATTAAACACTGAGCAGGCATGTATTGTACATAAATATTTGTATTTCAGTATTTTCAGTTACAGCAGATGAACAAAGCAGTGAATGCATCATATTTTGAGAAGACCAGGATATTACACTATGTTCTTTTTTGGAAAATGAGTAACACTGGCAATTAGCAAGCAAGGAAAGCACAGGGCAGTTATCAAATCATGAAGAGAAAGTTTGAGAAACATGTAAAAAATAGATCTGCAATTTCACAGCAAATCAGCTTACTGGGTGCTGCCTGCAACTATTTAGGGTCCTATCCATTGGGCTCCAACAACAGAGAAATTCAGCCAGCAGCAAGGGAGCAGAAACTCAGGCAATCTGACCTGCTGTTCTTGACTTTCCACCTGGAAAAGCCATCCCCAAGTGGAGCCACTGTTAGCCTCCTATACCAATAGGTTCTCATCTCTCATGATTGACAGTGGAAGTGCCAAAAATGTTCACCTTCCATGCTGCTAAGGTTCCATTTTTGTGAAGAAAGCAGACAATTTAAAAAATGTAAAGAGGGTATGCCTTAAAAGAACAATCAAAGGGCAAGAAAATCAATTGGTCAAAGAAAAAACAAAAGAAATGAACCCCAAACAAAGACCATGAAAGTGGCTACTCCAAATTGCCACTACTATTTTTGATGGGTGGTCCAACAGCTCAAGCTGGGCCTCGCCATGTTTTAAATTTCATGTTGTATATTAGAGAGGAAATACCTGATCAAACAGTTCAAGCTTGACAGATGACTAGGTGGATAGAGAAAGAAAGGAGCCCAACTGCTTAATCTGGGCCCTTGGAAGTCATAAGGGTAGGCTTAGATAGGAGGGCAGCAGAAAGAAAAGAGAATCATCAGGGTTTGCAAGGCTAAGTGCACCCATACAAAATGAAGAAAAAATGTTAGGCATAATAGGCAGGGTAGGCAGTTGAAGGTTGCAGAAAGCAAAATCCAAGCACATCACTTGGAGTAAATCAAAGTGGTCATCAGCAAGGGAAAGGCAAGAGCAATGGCCTATCTGGAATACTACTAAACCATCACTAACTTCCCTCATCCCCTTCAAAATCTTTTACTAACCTCCCCATGAGCACTGCAGGATCTGCCTGATCAGTCCTCCTTACACCCTTCATTTGTACAAATGTCATGTCATAAATGACTTCTTTCTTTGAAAAGAAGCCACATTTCTTGTGTAAAAATTCTTTTCATTTTGATCTACTTCCTAACTAAGTTTGATTCCTGAAAAGCTTAGTAACTACCACTTCCCATTCTCATTCCCCTCCCAGTACTAACTACTAACTGTATCTACATTAAATCCCCTATGTTCCCCTTTCCCCTACTATTATAACACCATGGTGTATAAAACCCCAAGCAATGTATAAATATCCCCCCTTTAGCAATATAGCTAAATAATACTCCTAAGGGAGACATTAGTCCACCAGGGACTATGGTCAACCCTGCTTTGGGAATTACTCTAACCCCTGGTTAGACTAATAGCCCACCCTAAACCTTCATTTCCCTTCTTTTCCGAAAATTTCATAAAAAACCCCTTTTTCTCTGCCCAAATCTAACTCTAACCCTTTTGTCCCCCCCCCCCGACACATTAATTCATACCCCATCAAAACCCATAGAAAATCATTTAGCCAAAGTTTGAAACCCCAAGTATTAAACCGAATATTTTATTTCCGCCAGCGAGTCCCCCCCAAACGTGCTCGACGGATCATAGCGCCCGCCAGCCGTCCATCACCCGCCACCCCCGATCCAATGGTGGGCGGTCCTTTTTGGATTTGAACATGCCTCCCTTTAACGTCCGGGGAGATAGTGGTATTGGCTCCCGTACACAGGACACGTGGCGATCGGCGGGGTTGTTTGGAACCCCCCTCCCCGATACCGCCTTCGCTCAAAGGTGGTGCGGGGAGATCGCTTACCACCTTCCCGATACCGCCACCTCCGCTGTCACGTCGGCCCCCACGTCATTGTGACGCCATGCCACCTCCGTCCGCCCTCGCGCCTCGTGGCCCTCCACGTAACCTTGCCACCCCACACCGTCCTCCACCGTGTCCTGCCACGCTGGCCTCCAGCTCAGCGCCCACGTCACCCTCCGTACCCCGGGCCCGCCATGACGTTATGCTGACGTCATCGACGGAAAAGCGCCAATGACCCTTTTTGTCCAAATTTGTCGTTAAAAAGCGTGGTTTCGGCCGTTTTTATGTCATTTTCAAGTGAAAAAGACAGAGTCGTTGTAGACCTCTTCACCGCAAAATTGCCTCCGAACCGCCAAATTCAAAGTTGCAGCCGCCACAACTTGTCGATTCAGCTACATTGAGCACCCACTGTTCGACCCGAAGGCTTTCCGCACAGTTCATCCAGGTATTCACCACAATTCTCTTGTTTTGCCCCTATGCATGCCATTTCTCTTCAAATTCTCCATTAAGCACCTGTCAAATCCCAAATTCAACACTGTCTACTACTTAAATTTGAACTAAAGCAACCTGCATTGCCCCAGCTCCATAATTTGATATTTAAGCGATAAATTCACGGGCTAAAATTACAATTTCATCCTCGAGCTGCCCGGCATTGTTCCATTTTGCCGAGTGTGTGCCCAAAGCTGCATTTCAGCAATTTGAATCCTGCACACCCTCTGCAATTCATCCTTATCAATTCACAATCCCTGTGAATTTACCCAAGCAAGCAGCGACAGTCCTGCATAGCCTGCCTATTCCATTTGAAGGAAATTTCTAGCATAATCTGCATTCAGTCTCTCACTTGAGCTTTGAGGAACCTTGCAAACCATTGCACTTACCTTGTTTTATTCATAAATTACAAATGGCTGCCCCTGCACCCACAACTTTCAGTGTTGCCCCCATAAATCCACCAAATAAAGACCTGGAGTCCTTGCCTCTTGCTGACAGGGACTACCTCATCCAAGACTTTGTGGGTGATAGAGACCATTTGCAGACCTTCAGGGAATTGAGAGATGATTATTTAAATGGTAAGGATACATATGGGATATGGGAGTCAAATCTGCCATACTACTTTCTCCCATCTGTTAAAATTTTTCCAGAGATTATCCGCCTATGTGCTGAGAATTATGATGCAAACCACAGAGCTGTCAAGTCTCCATCTGGGAGCATCCTCTTTCACATTAATGCTGAGTCCATCAACCAAATGCTCAACTTCAAACAAACTCAGCTGCTGTTCCCTTTCTCCATGAACTATCTGCTAGATACAGGTGCCAAGATGACCACTGATGACAGGCAAAAGATCACCCAGACATTTATGAGGCCTGACTGCCAGCCCACAAGGCCACCTCCCTACTTGTATGTCCACTTTACTGATGTAGGCAAACTTCTACTGGACATGATTTCATATGTGCTGGGCTATAAGACCAGTGAATTTGTTGATGAGACAGTGCTGGTGTTTCTAGCTGCTTATAGCCCAGGCCAACCCCTGCCCGCAAATATAATTTTGCTAAGTTCATAGCCAACAAGATACATGAGCAGCTTTACAAAGTAGACAGGGAGGGCATCTTCAAGTATTCATATTATATCTACCACCTGTTCATGTAATACCAGTCGGATGCTTTCCCATGCCACATTAAAAAGCTGGATTCTAAAGGAGAAAGAAGATTTGTTATCTTCTGGACATCTGTCTACCACCAAGTGCAAAATTCACCATATACATATTGTGAATTCATTGATCAATTTGTGTACCCAGTCTCTTGTTTGTTGATGAGGTCCCCTCCTCCCAGAATGTCATTTGAAATACAGAAAGTCCTGCAGCTCTCCAAGAATTATAAAATAGGTGATTGGTACCTATACCAGGATCATACAGTCATCAGAATCTATGGCTGTGAGCTCTGTCCATACAGGCTCCCAAAATATGTGCCCATGAGACTGTTTGCCTTGGAGTATTATAGGCAGCTCATTCACTCTGATCTCACTCATTTTCACAGCTCCAAGAAGAAATCCCATCTCAAATTCAAGCACCACCTAGGCCCCTTCATTATGAATAAGAAAGAAGGATGGCAAGATGCTGAGCTGATCCTTAAAGACAAGTACATGCTCTCCAAAAGCTTCCAGTGAGTCCCCTATGACCCTGAAGGCTTCATCACTGCTAGAAGAGTCAAATACAGGCTGCTAGGCTATGAGCATTGCAAATATCCACACATTGAACAGTATGCCAATCAGCAAGAGTGGAAACCTGATACATTAATTGAAAAATTGACTGAGGAAGAGTTAATGCAAAAGATTGTCAAAGATTTGGAAAAGACTCTTGACCTAGATTCTGTGCAGCAGGTACCCTTCAAACGACCGCACCCAGTAGGAGAAGGGACCTCGGCCACAAAAACAGCACCAGCCACACAGGCACCTTCTACAACAGCACCAGGTACAGATAAAGGTAAAGGGATAATGGGAGCTAAACAGGAAGCACCAAAAGAACAGCCTGCCTCCTCAATTTGGCAGCAACAAGAGCATACCCCTCCTCCACAAACAGAGCCACCAATAGCACCAATTTTCCAGACTCCAGCACATGAGGAGAGGGGTATGAAAAGGGACAGAGAAGAGTCCACTCTTGCTAGTGGATCCTCCCAGCAACCGGAGTCCAAAAGGCAAAGGGTTGACTCCCCAGAGGTAGAAAAAATCAGTGAAGAAGTCCTTGACAGCCCAAGGAAAGATGGGGAAGGCAGCCAGCAAACAGGTACAAGCTCCTTTCAGCAGGAGCAGGGAGTCCAGCTTGGCTTGGAGGTTTCATCCTCCTCTCAGCAGAGCAAGAAGCCTAAAAGCACTAAGGCTTCTTTCAAACAAATAAAGGCACAAAATGACTTGCTAAGGGTAGAAGTGTATAAACAGTTCCTAAATGCAACCCCAGCCCAGCAAGAAAGGCTGATGTCTGTTTATGACCTTAAAGAGGAGAAGATGATCCTCAGTCACTTTAAGCCTAAAGTGTCGCAGCCTAAATCAGCTGCCGATTTTGTAAGGACAAGGGTGGAGGTCATGGCAAAGGACATTCACCCCTTGGACCAAATAGAACTCCACAAGCAAACTGGAGAAATGGTTTATGCCACCTTGGTGGACAGGGCAACCATGGCCCATGAATTAAAAGAATCACTGAAAAATAACAACATTCAGTTGGATTTTGAGAGAATGTCCTCCATGGCTAAAGACAATAGAATAAAATCACTGGAGGACATCATTATCGACCTAGGACATGATCCTAAGGATCCAAAGGGCGTAAGGGCCCTTATGAAGAAAAAAGAAGATGACCTTAATGCACTGAAGAAAAGGTTGAAGCTGCTGCCCACAGAGCACCCTCAAACAACAAAATTACAGAAGGAAAAGGAGGCCGATGAGCAGCTGGATCTTATAATGCAGCTCAACCAGAAGGTCCTCGATTTGGAGAAGGAGCTTGAAGGGGCACTACAAGATAAGCAGGGAGAATCCACATCCCAAGCTCCTCCAACTACTTCAACCACTGCAACAACAACAGAGGCAGTAGTATCCCCTGTGATAACCACAGCCACAACAGAAGCAGCAAAAACAACAGCTCCAGACTCCAGTACAAGCATGGAAGAATTGACTAGGGCTATTAAAGAAATGGAGCTCCACGCCACTGAGATAAAGCAAGCCAAGGAAAAATTGGCAGAAATAGAGACCAAGTATGATAAATCAAAAATGACTGTGGCAGAGCAAGGAAGGGAAATAAAGGCCCTCAAAGAAAAAATAAAGGCCTTGGAGAAAGAGCTTAATCTAGAAAGCACTATGGCTGAAATAAAGAGAATTCTGTGGGCCAGAATTGACCAATCCATCACCAGACAATGGAAGTCAATTAAAACTGTACATGAACAAATGGATTTAATTGGGCAAGCATAGATAGAGATCCAGAAGGCCAAAACAGTGCTGGGAAACAGGCCTGAGCAGGCCAATAGGATGATGGATTTTTTGAAGAGGCAAACAAAGGAGGAACTGGCAGCCATCAACATTATTAACAGAACAGAGGCTGTCCTTACAGCTAAAAAGGTGCTGACTCTCAGGAATTATGTACAGACTGTAGAGAGGAAATGCTATGAGATACAGGCTGAGGTGGATGAGTACAAGCTCAAAATGGGAGCACTGCAAGCAAAGGGACTGCCCAGCCTACTAAACAGCACAGGAAGACTGCTCCCTCGTGAGCAGTATGCCAACAGGATGTCAACCTTTGTTGAAAATCAAATTACTGCATCTGGCAGTACCTCTGAGGAAACAGGGCAGAGCCTATACAATAAACTTGAAGGTCTGTTTTTTATTGAAAATGAGGTAAATCACCTTTTTGAGATTCCTCCAAATTTTTACAGATATACAGAGGCGGATGAGACTTTAGTGAAGATTCGAAGACACCAAATGCCCAAGGAGGATTGGTGGCAGGCAATGCTTCAGATTTTGCCACAATAGCCTCAGTTGCTCAGTCCAGTCAGCTGCAAATCAGCAAAAGTCAAATCAGCAGAATAAAGACAGCATTTAAGGCAGCCAAAAGGTGACTCAGCAAAAGACAGCGGCAGCAAGCAAAAGAGATAAATACGCAATTTTTGGACAGCATATCCTCAGCCGACTCCAACAGCCACAAAGTCAACATTCTCTGACCATTTTTTGACAGCGAAGGCACTGAAGAGTTATTAGAGCATTTACTCCCTTAGCTACAACGCTCTAGGAGTTGGCATAACATTAATGAAGCTTTTACTCTTCAGCTAGATATTTTCCTATGTAAATTATGTATATATACCTCCCCTGGCAACGTATAAGGGGTTGGTGATTTTCATTCTGAGGCAAATGTATTGTATACTTTCAGATTATCTAATGAAAAAGGCTGGAAAAGCTCAGTGATTTCCTGAATGTTTGATGTCTTGGTGATGCTATGCATGCTGTTGCAGAACTCCTGTGCTATCTGATGGAACAATAAGTTTTCTCAATCTATGTTTCGTCTTCTTATGTTTATCTAAATCATATACATCTTTCACTAATCTAGCAATAGGGAAAAGGAATAGTACATGAAATGTTTGACTACACCTTGTGCTCAATCTCTATTACTGTAAATGTTTTCTTCAAAGTTGACCATGAACATGAATTCTTATTTGCTCATGTTTCCATTAATTCTATAAATACGAATGTTATGTAGAAATTCTTCACTGCTCCTAAATAATATTCTCACTGTTCTCCATACCAGTTTGTTGAAAGATTCTTAATTGCCTTTCATACCCTGGTTATTTCACATTTAATCACAGATTCAAAGAATTGCTTCTCAGACATCTATCTGGCTCTGCAGCATCACTATAGCAACAACTCAGACATAACAAACTGATTTAGCTTCACTGACTCCACGCCCAATGGCCTAGAACACCCTAGTACGCACATATATATTTTGACTGAAGTCACCATCCAGCAAATTCCTAAACAAAACCTTGAGCATCATAACTAGCCTAAAACCTTATACAAACAAAGTTAAAACATAAAGAGAGAGCCCTCTCAAGTCACAGGTAGGCTAGAACCTGTGACCAAAAGATTGGTTAGTGGTTACCTCGGCCGTATTCCCTTGGGAGTCAAAGGGAACAACCTGAGTGATAACATTCTCCACTCAGTGAATTTACCTGAGAATTGGGTAGCTAAAACATGAAATCTCTTATCAAATTTGCAACCTCTGAATACGTCAATCCACAAACACATACTGCTAGAAATATTAACATCAAACATGAGATATGGAGCTCTCAATATGATATTTGACTTCACTGAAAGAAGAAAATTACTTTGCTATAGTACAACACCTAATTATGCTAACCATATTAGTGGAAGATACATTGCATATAGACATCCAATGATGTGCCCTAGGTGATGATGTCAAAAAAATCTAACCCAAATATCCTAGATTAGTGTGCCCTCATGCATGGATAACATTGCTAAGAATAGTGCACCCCATTGGACTAAGCCACGTTTGGATTGAAGAGAAACTGATGTATAGCCTCCTTGGGATTTGTCCCTCTTCTAGAATAGATCAACCTCATCATGCAATATACATAATACAATTTACCCTATGTCCCTTTCATATTGCTATATGCATCACATCCATTGCTGTCGGAAACAACACTAAGAAGCAGGTCTATGAATTATCAGTTGCAAGGTCTGTGAACTTGATGGAATTTTATTACCATCCCCTTTCACTTGACTGCCAAAAGGTATGCTTGGTGATGGAAGAGAAAAATACAAAGTATAACCCGTGCATTGTGGAATTTGGATGCAAAGTTTTTCAGGCAAAGTTCTAATGGTAGCATTGTTGTACTAGTCACTGCAAATCAAATTTTTTGGGATCCACTGTCTATGATTTAGCAATTTTCTTTCACCTACAGAATGTATACTATGAGAATTATTTTGAGAGACATTATTGAGGTCTATTTCATGATTTGTATCCCACAATTTTTATTGGTAAAAATGTATCTTGCCAAGAATAGAAAGCCCTTAGGCCATAGAAGGGTAGATCAGAGCAAGGTCTAGGAGTGGCTAGAGAATATTGATTCATGGGACTCGAAACTATTTACACTAAATTACTGCCCAAGTGATTACGCTCTTCATTTTTTTAGAAAATTCAAAAGGCAAGTTGTGATTACTCGTCTTGTGGAAAATCTTGATTTGGCAGAAAAGTATCACAACAAACTTCAAACCATGCATGCCATGGAGGATTAAAATCTTGAGATTGATAGGTTTTACAAACTAAGATCTGTTATGTGCCATTGCAGACCTTGCATTATGTCAAGATCAATGATGTGCACACTATTTTCACCTTGGCATACTTGTTGGATAGCCTCGTTTGCATTGAAATGAGAACTTCACAAATGGTCTGATACCATTATATACTTGGAATGTTGAGAATGCAACAAGATGATGGAGCTTAGTGAAAAGAAGTCGCCTTCACTAAGTGGGCCCGCAAGCTATTTTTGGTGCAAAGTCTATTTTTAGACATATGGATCATGGTCTATGAGTTGCAGGATGCTATTTGTGGATGATTAGTCATGTTGGTAAAAATATATGACTTCTATTTTTAGACATATGGGCAATTTCTATTTTTAGACTGCCAGGCTAAAAATAGAACAGTTGAATATTTTTAGCTCATAATAATATTTGGACTATAAACATTAACTTATCCTCTTGGAGCACTTCAGTTTGAGCTTCAGATGTGGCACATGCAGTTGTAAGAAGGAAATACACTTTTCTTGTGGGTCAGTTGAGCTATTGCATGCAGGACTTCAGTTATAACTCATGTGGTTGAGTTTGGTGGAGTTGATTATGGAGTTGATGGAGTTGTGTTCAATTTGACTTGGTTAAACTAGCTGTATTTAGTCTAACTGCAGATACACTAATGATGAGTGATGTGAATTAATTGTTAAATTAATTCACTAATTATTAAGTCATAAAAAAACTAAAGAATACATCAGTTAACTCAGTGCATGGACAGTTCAGTGGAGACAGGTGTTAGAGGTTGAGATTGTTATCAGTTGTGACTATAGTTGTGCATGAGATCTTGCACAATCAATGGGATTGAGTTATGCAAATGAGGATTGTGTGGTTCAGCCAAGGAAATATGAGTTTTCTTCAGCCATTCATCATTATTCTCTTGCAGGATTGTGCAGTAGAGGCAGGCAAGCAGTGGAAGAGATTTGAACCTGTGATTGATTTAGATCTAAGCTAGTTTGTGTGTAATAGGTGGAGATAGTACTGAGTACTTGTGAGGAGTATTGTACTATGTATTGTTACATGTTCTCAATCAATATAATATATAGATAGTGTGGGGTTTTCAGCTGTATGCTTTCCTCAGGTTACATATTGTGTTAATGTGTGCATGCAATTGATGTTTCATTGTTTTTAATGTTGCTAAATTGATGATCAACGTAGAGGAGGTTATGTATTATGCATGTATTCCGCAATAGTATATAATCAGGATAATCTCTATGAATAAGTGTCATATTATTCAAAATTTCTACATGGTATCAGAGCTCTTGATCATCAGATCTATTATTCAGAAAGTGTTTACATTTTATTTCTTCAGGGAGAGTCTGTAATCGGGCCAGGTAGCCTCTGGATTCATCCTTCAATTGGAAGGTGAGATATCTGGTAAAAGCCCATACAGTCAATCTCTGTACGAGAAATACTTTGTTCTCACGAATTTTAGATCAGAGGCGGTTGAGTTTTGAGCTGGTGGAATTCGAATTTGCAGTAGTGTTTTCTTGGTGTCAACATTGCAATGTCTTTCAACGGATTGCGATTGGAGTATTCTCTTGAGGGTAGCTCGAATTATATTGCATGGAAGGACAGGATGGAGGCAGTGTTAGATGATAATGGGCTGAATGAGTTCATAGAGGCTGAGGTCCCAAAGCCTACTAATACTGCGCAAGTTGATGCTTGGCAAAAGAAGACAGCAAAGTGTCGAAGGATTCTGTTGGAGGGCGTGAAGGATCACATTGTGTCTAGCCTGCATGGAAAGGCTTCTCCATACTTGATGTGGAAAGCATTGACAGATCTATTCCAAAGTAAGAGCGATCAGAGGAAGCTGGCGCTCAAGGATAAACTCAGAAACATTAAGTGCGAGAAGGGAGACAGTATGCCCAAGTATATCATGAGGTTCACTCAGTGCAGGGATGAGCTGGGAAGTGTGGGAGTGACTGTCGATGATGAGGACTTGGTGAGCTTAGCTCTCCTTGGTCTTCTGAAGAGTTGGCATTCCTATCAGGACTCTGTCAATGGTTGGGAGAAATTTCCAGGATGGGAGAGACTTTGGTCAGATCTTGTGCAGGAGGAGATCAGGCGGAATACCAGGGACGGATCTTCATCAAAGGAACCTAATGAAGAAAATTGTGCTTTGGCTGCCAAAGAAAATAAGGGGAAGAACAAGAAAGCTTCTCATTCTGGTGCGAAAGGCAAGAAGCAGGATATGTCCAAGGTGAACTGCTTTCACTGTCACCAGCATGGACACTATGCCACAAATTGTCCACAGAAGAAGAAAAATAAGCAAGCTGCTAGATCTGCAGTGGGAGAGGCCTTAGCCTCGCAGTTTGAGCTTTATTTTTCATTGATCACATGCTTGGTACCAAGTGTGATGGGATTGGTATGGTTCTTGGACAGTGGTGTGTATTTTCACATGACAGGAGATTGAGATTTGTTTTCTGGTCTGGAGGAGAAAGATCTTGGAGTGCACATCGAGATGGGCGATGATGGTAGATACAGTGCGATCAGTATCGGTACCATTTCCTTTGAGAGGGAGTCTGGTAAACCCTTCGTATTGAAGGAAGTGATGCATGTTCCAGGATTGAAGAAGAATATTATCTCTATGGCGATGTTAGAAGACAAGGGATATGATGTTGTTTTCAGCGAGGGAAAGGCTTTCCTGCGCAGTAAGACAACTGGAGAAACCTGAAAGATAGGGGTTCGAGTCAGGAACCTTTATCAGTTGCATGTAGATGGCTGCGCAGTAATGGCATGCAAGGCAGAAGGATTGGTGAGCTGGGATGATGGTGAGATGTGGCACAGGAGATTGGGTCACCTTCACCATGGAGCCTTGAAGATACTGCAGCAGATTACTACTGGGCTTCCTAAAGGCACTCTTGCACAGTCAGATCATTGCAAGGGGTGTACTTTGGGAAAGTTTGTGAAAGCCACCTTTCACAAGGATAGTCGAGCCACGATGATCCTTGAGAGAATTCACACAGACGTGTGTGGACCTTTCTCAGTTGCTTTGACAGCAAAGAACAGGTACTATGTGATCTTTGTTGATGATTTTTCTCGAAAGTGCTGGATCTTCTTCATGCAGAAGAAGAGCGAGACATACTCAAAGTTCTGTGAGTTCAAAGCACTAGTCGAGAATGAGTCGGGGAAGAAGGTGAAGGCTCTCAGGAGCGACAATGGTGGTGAATACATCTCTCGCGAGTTCAAGGATTTCTGCAGCGCAAAAGGGATTCGAAGAGAGCTCATAGCTCCCCATAACCCACAGCAAAACGGGGTTGCTGAGCGGAAGAACAAAACGATCATGAGTGATGTTATCACTCAGGTTGTTCCCTTTGACTCCTAAGGGAATACAACCGAGGTAACCACAGACCAATCTTTGGATCGCAGGTCCTAGCCTACCTGCAATCAGAGAGGGCTCTCTCTTTATGATTTAGCTTTGTTTTAGTAATGTTTAGGCTAGTTATGACGCACTAAATTTTGTTTAAAGTTTTGGTTGAATGATGTCTTCTAACAGCTAAAATGTAATCTTCAGGAGTTTCATTCCATTGGGCAATGGAGTCTATGATTATGCGTTGTTTGAGGAATTGAGTGAGAGTGATGAAACTGTAGGGCCATGTGGGTACTCATGAAACAACCTTCAAATTGTGGAATATGGACTATTTCCAGCCAGTGAGAGGCAATTAAGAATCTTTCACTAAGCTGGTGATGTGGAGGAATGAAATATTGATCAGGAGCAGATTAGAATTCCTGAACAGTATTTGCTATGAGAGATTTAGTATGAAGGTGAGCAATTAAGAATTACACATTCATAACTAATTCTGAAGAAAACATTCATAACAGCATAGATTGAGTTTAGGGTGTTCAATGAACAAATCCTGAACTATTCTTTTTCTTTACTGCTAAACCATGAAACATATAGCATAAGTAGATTATGAAAGAACGAAATACATAATAAGATGGTTTAGAAAACTTATTGTGACACGAGATAGCCTAGGAATCCTGTAGCAGCAAGCAAGCACACCACAACACTTCAAACAACTCAGAACTTCAGAAATTCCATTAGCTTCCTGTATTAAAGTCTGAAATTACAGCATAACTTCTCCAGAAGAAAAATCAACAACCCCAATAAGTTTATGCGTGGGGATATATATACAATCGTTTTACAAAATATCTTAACGATGAGTCATTTTCTCAATAACTGTCTTTACCAACTTTCAAAAATAGCAGATACAATAGTTATTTCTACTTTAAATGGACAATGAATGACTGTTCAGTTCTGTCAGAAATTCTTTGACTTTTGGAGGCAACTGGGTCTGTCGGGTGCTTCGTATTGATTTTGAGTAATACGCCCTTTACTGCTTTGTCGTGGTGCGGCTATCTCAGCCCCGTCATCTGCATCTGTCGGTCTTGCTTTGGTGGCCAAATTTGATTGTTGAGTTGGCTATGTCCACTCCTTTTCCAGTTAGAGCGAATATATCAATTTTCTGAAAATGATGACTTATGATCGATATACAAAAATTTGGTGAAAGACCTGTTTCTTCACAGCAGTGTTTGTATCATGCCTGTCCACCATTCCTGTGTAGGCAATTGGTGTCTTAGGATTATTCCTAAGGTTTCATCTACCTCAGTATATTTGTAGTAGTTTGGAGGCACTTCAAAAAGATGTCTAATCTCATTCACAATAAAAAACAAATTCTCTAGTTTGTCATAGAGACTCTGCCTAGATGGAGGCCCTGTTTCCTCTGGGGCACTTGCTGCTGCAGTGATCTGATTTGTGGCATATGTATTGACCCTCTTGGCATAGTTTTCATGAGATAGTAACCTTCCTGCACTGGTTACCAAGCTGGGAAGACCTCTGTTATGTAATGCTATAATTTTCTCAATGAATTTGTTCACCTCTATCTGCATTTCTTGACACCTTCTATCCAATGTTTGTACATGATTTCTCAAAGTGAGCACTCCCTTCACTAGTAAAATGGTATCACAACTGTTAGTGATACCCATTGCTGCCAGCTGGGGGCCAGTGCGATTGTTAAGGACATTGATCATCCTATTGGCTATTTCAGGCATATTGCCTAGAGATGCCCTTGCTCTTTGGCTTTCTTTTTGGGCCCTGCCTATGAGATCCATATGCTCATGAATAGTTTCAATATATTGCCACTGGTCTGTAATAGATTGACCAATATTGGCCCACAGGATTTTCTTGATTTCAACTACAACCTTATCAAGAGAGAGCTCTTTCTCCAGTTCCTTTATTCTTTTCTCAAGAGCCCTTACCTCTCTTGTTTTTTCAGCTACACTTTGCTTGGATTTATCATACTTTTCTTCAATGGCAGCCAATTTATCCTTGGTCTCTTGCAATTCAGCCATCTGTGCTTCTAAAGCTTCCAGCTCCTTCATCATGTTCTGCATGCTTAGGCTGGGTCCCTGATCTGGTGCTGTTGCTGGCGCTGATACTCCTGTATTGGGTGTTGATGTTGAAGGGCGTGCCTCTGATGTTTGTCCTGTGGGAGGACCTGCTGCAGTGGTAGAAAGTGGCACACCTTTAGTGGATGCAGATGTTTGTGCTGGCTGCATTGGTGCCTCACCTTGTCTTGATTTTAGTGCTACCTCTAATGCACTCTCTGTTTCCATCAATCTCTTGTATAAACTCAGGAGTAAAGCAACTACATCCTGATCCTTCTTTTGCTCTGCCACCTCTCCAGTTTGAGGGTGAAGGGTAGCTGGCAGCTTGATATGCTTTCTCATAGCTGCTATGTCTTCATCTCTTTTCTTTAATAATGCCTGCACACCCTTAGGGTCCTTTGGATCATGACCCAACTCTATAATGATCTCTTCCAAGGACTTGATTCTGTTGTCCTTGGCTTGAGATGATGCCTTCTCCAATTCCAGTTGAGCAGCAGTGTTGTGTAAAGAATTTTGTAATTGGTGTGCCAGTAGGGTCTTATCAGCTAATGTGGAATATATCATTTCCCCGGTTTGCCTGTGTAGCTCAATCTGATCCAAGGGGTGGATGTCTTTGGCAAAAATTTCCAGATTAGTTCTGATATAATCGGCAGTTGTTTGAGGTTGCTGCATAGTAGGCCTGAAATGACTAAGAGTCATTTTTTGTTCTTGAATGTCATAAGCAGACATTAATCTCTGTTGATTAGTTGGTGCCATTTTCAAGAGATGGTTGTAGATTTGGTGTTTGAGGGGCTCATTCCTTTTCTTGATATCTATGAACTGCTGCTTGATGCTAGAGTCCGCCTTAGATCACTGCCTTGAAGAGCTCACCTCTGCCCCATGTGGCATGTCCTGTCCTTGCTGTAAGGAACTGGCCGATGTTTCAATGCTAGGAGGGGGCACAATATCAGTTGGTCTTTCTGGTAACTCCTCTTCTGAAAAGGGATTTAGCCTCTGTCTTTTTTCTCCTTGCTGGTCCGTTGAAGTAGTAAGAGGAGTGTCCTCTTGCCTATCCCTTTTCCTTGTTCTTTCCTCATTAGCAGGTGTTTGTAAAACCGATGATTCAACTGTTACCTCCTACCTTGGAGGGATTTGCTCTTGTGTTTGTTGTTCTGTGGAGGCAGGCTCCTTGGCTGTACCTTCCTGCTGCTCTACTTGATGTTCCACATTTGGAGGTGATTCTTCTTGCTGCACTGTTTTACCTTTAGCCATGTCTGCTGCTGGATCAGTTGTTTTGGCAGGCTGCTGGGGAACGGTGGATGAGGAGGCAGCTTCTCCAAGATGCTGAGGGCCTGAAGACCAAACCTGTATAAAATATTCCAAGTCAACTGCCTTTTCTAAAGTTTTAATGGCTTTCTCTGCTATTTCTTCTTCAGTATAATCTTCCACTAATGTGCCTTCTTTCCACTCTAATTGGTTAGCATATTTTTCAACTTCTGGAATGTTAATGTGGTCATATGTAGCAAGCCTATGCTTGATTCTTCTGAGGCTTATGAAATGGTTAGGGTCATTGGGTGCCCAATAGAAGCTTGTCTTGAGCTGGAGGGCTTTTAGCATTTGGTCTGCCTCATCCCAAGCTTCTTCTCTCTTATTAAAGATGAATGGACCCAATTGATGCTTAATTTTCAGCTGTGCCTTCTTGTTTTTGCTATGGAAGTGAATCATATCTGCATTGCCGAACTGCCTGAAGTATTCTAATGCAAAGAGTCTCATGGGAAAATACTTTGGTAGCATGTATGGTGCTAACTCACAGCCATATATCCTGATCACTGTATGGTCTTGGTAAAAGTACCAATCCCCAATGCTATAGTTCTTGGACAGCTGGAGGATTTTCTGCATATCATCAGTGAGTCTAGGAGGAGGGGAACTCTGCAGCAGTGACAAGGCTGGATGAATGAATAGGTCAATAAACTCACAGTAGTTATATGGTGAGTAATGAATATGATGGCAGACTGATGTCCAGAACATTACAGATCTTTGGTTTCCCTTTGCATCTAACTTCTTGAGGAAGACAGGGAAGCTGTCAGGTTGATTGTACAATAGCAGATGATATATATAGGAGGTGTATTTGAATACCCTCTCTCTCTCCAAGTTCATGAACTGTTCATGAATTTTGTTGGCTATAAATGTAGCATAGTCATACTGGACAGCAGGGGGCTGTCCTGGGGTGAAAATGGATAGCACTACCAATGTTGTCTCATCCACAAACTCACTGGTCTTGAACCCTAGGATGGAGGATATGATGTCTACCAGCAGTCTCCCTATGTCATTGAACCAGTCATGCAGATAAGGGGGAGGCTGTTGGGGCTGGTACTCTGGACGCATAAATAATTGGCCAATTCTTGTAATTTGTGAATTGGAGAGCTTGGCACCCTGCTCTAGTAAAAGCTGCATAGTAAGAGGAACCAGTGGCTTTGTAGGCTTAAATTGTAGCATTTGGTTGATGGCCTCAGGAGTGATATGGAACAAGACAGAGCCTGAAGGACTCAGCACAGCTCTTTGATTGGGGTCATAGTTTGTGCAGCATTGGTGAATCAAGTCAGGGAACTCATTGACCTGAGGGAGATAGTAAATAGGCAAATTGGATTTCCAGATTCCCAGGAGGTCTGTACCATCTCTGTGCTTCTTTCTCAACTCACAAACTATTTCTATGTGGTATGTGATGCCCCTCTCTACAGTTTCTCTCATCTGATAATCTCTGTCAGCAAGGGCTAACCATTCCAGGTTCTTGTGTGGGGCATTTAATGGGGCAATGTTTAATGCCACAGGGGTCTCCATGGTTAACTGATACTTGGAATTATATTTGAACTTGCTTCTTGGGCACAACAATACAGAGCAGTGGATTTCAATGAGCAGGGCAATTATTTGCAGAGAGAACAAGGTAAATTGGGGTGAAACTGAGTTGAAATACTCCTGGGGGAGATTCAACGAGCAAATGCTGGGATTGAGAAATGCTTTTTCGGTGAGTTTGTCTGGCAATGGTTTAGTTTCGCAAATGCGCCATAAGCTGTGAATTTGTGGTAATTTGGCACAATGGGGGACCTCTGTGGGTGAACTTGGGATTACAGTGTGGAAAAGAAACACTGGTTACTGAGGATTCCTAGTAATTGCTGTGTTTTCCCTCTTTTCTTGCTTGTTTCAGGGAATTATACAAAAACCAAGGCACGCAGAGGGAAACTGATAAATACCTGGGTGCAATACGACAATGGTGTTGATATACAGGTGAATTCACGGCGCCAGCAGCAAGGGAGCAGTCTTCAGAGTTGGCGGACAAGCAACGTAACCGCTCATGCAGGAGTACAGTGAGTATTTTTGCAAATAACGCGAAAAAATGACTTTTTTGGGCAAAATAGGGAAATTCGGCCTTTGGTGCCTTTTGTTGGATGACGTCAGCATGACGTCATAGGTGGGGTCAGGTACGAAATGATGACGTGGCGGCCAGTGAGCAGCTCTACACGGACAGGTGACATGGCAGACAGCTCAGAGCAATGGCGGATGGGGTGATAATGTAATGCTGAAGCAGCAATGACGTGGGGGTGACGTGGGAGTGACGTATAGCGGAAATAGGAGGGTCGTAAGTGGTAATATCAGACCGCTCATGGTACGGGTGTGGTTTTGGCAGGAGGCCGCCCGACACAACCATGGAGAAACACGCGTCCGAGCCCTGACGTCACCCTCTGACAGATTTTGGGCGCTAACGTTCAGGCATCGGGGGTGGTCCGATATTGCTGTGGGCCGTCAGATGGGAGGGCCCGGATCCGACGGTCGATGACCTGCGGAGGTGATGGGTGGATACGGCAGGTCCCGGCGGGGATTTTAATAATATTTTTTTTTTTTGGTGGGCGCGCCGAAACATATACTTTGGAAAAGCGGAAAAAGTGGGTTTTTTAACAAAGTTTTATACAAATGGCGTGGATAATGCACTGTGATGGGTTTGTAAAGGGGATAAGGGTAGGAACGGGTTATTAAATTAACCAAATGTTAATTCAATCCCCAATCTTTTAAAGTGACCCTAATATCAGAACCCTTTGATTCTGCAGCATTCTTCAAACTTTGAAAATATGGCTATAATGCCCAAGGGGGGGTATTTACATATTTTTTGGGCTTTTTTCACAATAGTGTTATAGTAGTAGGGGAAAAGGGGCACTTAGGGATTTAGATAATAAAGTTAGAAGTCAATGTGAATTGGGGATATGAGAGATTGGAAGTGAGGAATAGGAAACTAAGTTTAGTGAGTAAACCTAGATTTTTAGGAGTTGATGGGGAATGATTTTACACAAGAAATGTGGCTTCTTTTCGGAGAAGAAAGTGAAAACTTGTCATGAAATTTCCAAGAAGAAATACAAGGAGGATTATTTAGGAAAGTCCTGAAGTCCTCCATGGGATGTTAGAAAGAGAGTCTTTGGGGGAAAACAGGGGAGTTAGACATGCTTCTATATTTTGCCTTCAAAATGCTGCATAGATACCTTTGCAACTGCCAACATATGCCTTCTTGATCAAGGCCAAAACTGAATAGGATCAGGATTCTGCAACTTCTGGCTACCTACCCAACTTAGAACCTAGCATTTTTTGTTACTTCAGGGAGGGTGCACTTAGACTTGCAAACCCTCATATGCTCTTTTCTTTTTGCTGCCCTCCTATCTAAATCTACCCTTATATCTTCCAAGGGCCCAGATTAAGCTAGTGGGCTCCTTTCTTTCTCTATCCAGCTAGTCATCTGTCAAGCTTGAACTGTTTGAACAGGTACTCATTACCTACTCTAAAACAAGCAATTTAAAACATGGCATGGCCCAGCTTGAACTGTTGAGCCATCCATCAAGATAGCAGTGGCATTTTGATTGGCCACTTTCCTGGTCTTTCTTTGGGGTTCATTTCAATTCTTTTTTCTTTTGACCATTTCATTTTCTTGCCTTTTGATTATTCTTTTAAGGCATACCCTCTTTACATTTTTTAACTTTTTGCTTTGTCCACAAAAATGGAACCTTTGTATCATCAAAGATGATCATTTTTAGCACTTCCACTGTCAATCATGAAATATGAAACCCTATTGGTATAGGAGGCTAACAGTGGCTCCACTTGGGGATGACTTTTCCAGATGAAAAGTCAAGATCAGCAGGTCAGATTGCCTTCTTTTTTCACCCTTCTGCAGTTTAACCTTTCCTTTTGTTGAAGACTGTACATCTGAATCCATGAAACTTGCATGCAATACTCCTTAAGCTGATCTGCTGTGAAATTACAACCCTGTTTTTGCCTTGCTTCTCTGATTGTTTCTCATCTCCCAGATAGTTCCCAAGTACCTTCTCTTATTTTCCCATGCCAAGGTGAATAATATTCATCAAAATAGTGCAGCACCTTAGTTTTTCTCAAAATCTGCTTCATTTGGACCTCTATCTATCCGCTGAAAATAAACATACTGAAAATACAAATTTATGTACAATATACAATTGAGCAGTGCTTGATCAGAGGGGATCAAAGTAATGCTTAAGCATCCTCCCATTGACTGGGCCTTCCTCAGTGTTTGAGCCATCCAAGCTCTTTAGAAAATAAGTGTTATTACCTTGTACAACATAAATTACATAAGGTCCCTTCCATAAGAAGTCAAATTTCCCATGTTTTCCTTTGTCCTCCCTCCTGGAATCCCATCTCAGCACTTTGTTTCCTATAGAGAAGTCTTCAGCTTTGGTTCTTTTGTCAAATATTCTTTTGAGCTTTTCTTGCAGTACTTGGGTTCTTTCATAGACTTCCTCTCTCGTTTGTTGTAGGTGAATTGTTTGATTGATCCTTCTTTGAATGTCATTTGGCTCAGCTTGTATTTCTTGCAGCAACTTGATTACAGGAACACCTAAAGATGAAGGAAACCTTGCTTCCATTCCATAAACCAGTTCATATGGACTTGTACCAATGGATCTCTTGGTGGTTAGCCTATCTGCCCATAGAGCATTCACTAACTTCTTATGCCAATTCTTTTTGTTTTCTTCCAAAACTTTTTTGATGATGTTGATTAGGCTTTTATTGGAAGACTCAGCTAGGCCATTGCCTTGAGGATAATAAGCTGTGGAATGACCTAAGGTCATATGATATTTGTGGCAAAAGTTGATCATTTTTTTGGACTTGAAAGCGGCAGCATTGTCTGTGATAATTTTGTCTGGACAGCCAAACCTGGACAAGATGTTGGTCTCTAGAAATTGTATGATAATGGAGTCATTGGCCTGCCTACAGGGGACAACTTCTATCCATTTGGTGAAATAGTCTGTAGCAGTCAGAATCCACCTATGCTGGCCAGAGGATGGGGGGTGAATTTCACCAATAAAGTCTAAACCCCATTGCTGGAATGGTCTCTCAGTTGAAACAGGTTTGAGTGGTAAAGGCAACAACTTTCTCTTCCCTTCAAAGATTTGACATTTGTGACAAGACATTACAAATTTTCTTACATCAGTAAACAAGGAGGGCCAATAAAAACCAGCCCTTAGGATTTTATCAGCTGTGGATTTCCAGTATAAGTGTCCTCCACAGTCACCTGCATGAAATTCTTTGAGGACATTGTCAGTTTCATCCAATGTTAAGCAATTAAGTAAGATTCCTTCATGATTTCTCCAAAACAAAACACTGTCAATAATACAAAATTTTGATGCTTTCATTTTCAAGAACCTTTTCTTAGTTCTGGACAACCCTGGAGGAGCTTGCAGGTTTAACAATACAAAACATATATCAGTATACCAGGGGGATTGCATAAAGGCTTGGTTGATCTGTGGAGTCGCCATCTCCTGTTCATTGTCCAGTTCATTAATGTCAAGGGCTTGGAAATTGGTTTCAGCCATCAACTTGGCTAGACCTTGTCCTTTTATTAGTTTGGTAGGCTTGATTTCCATGTCATATTCTAAGATTTTGGCAATCCATTTGCCCCTCCTACCTTCAATTCCTTCTTGGGTCAAAATGTCCTTCACTACTGCATTTGGGACATAGGAAATGATGTGGGAGTACAGGATATAGATTCTAAAGTCCTTGATTGCTTTTACCAGTGCATAGGCTTGTTTTTCCATAATCTGATATTTCAAGGGGGCATCCCTAAGAGCTCTGCTAAAAAATGCAATAGGTTTTTCACAGCCTTGGTCATCTTTTTGTAGCAGAACAGCAGCAATTGTATGCTCAGAAGCAAAAGAAAAAATGATGAAATCTCTATCAAATCTAGGGCTTGTTAGGACTGGTGTGTTTGTCAATGCTCTTTTAATATCCTCAAAGGCTTGTCTAGCTTCCATGGTCCATTTGACCTTGGAGTCCTTTTTCAGCATGTTGTTTAACAGTCTTGTGAGCTCAGCCAAATTTGGAATGAACCTTCTCAAGAAGTTGATTTTTCCTAGAAAGCTTTGTAGTTCTTTGATGTTTCTTGGATGTGGTACTTGTAGGATGGCTTGAATTCTGTCTGGATCGATCCTAATACCATCTTTTGAGATTATATGTCCTAGGATTTTACCTTCCTCTAGCCCAAACAATGATTTCTTTGGGTTTAAAGATATGCCATATTTTCTACAGATTGTGAAAACCTGCCTCAAGTGTTCTAAGTGTTCTTGGTCTGATTTTGAGAAGGCAGTTAGATCATCCAGGTAGACCACTAGAAAATCATGAATTTCCTTGGCGAAGGCTATATCCATTGCTCTTTGGAAGGTGGCCCCTGCATTCTTAAGCCCAAAAGGCATTTTGACATATTTGAAAGTTCCCCACGGTGTTGTGAAGGCAGTTTTGTCTTGGTCATCTGGGTGTACTAGAATCTGATTGAATCCTGAGAAACCATCTAATAATGAGATCCTAGAGGCTCCTACTACCCTTTGCAGGATATGATCCATTTTTGGTAAGGGGTAATGGTCTTTGAGAGAGACTTTGTTTAAATTTCTTAGGTCAACACACAGTCTGATTTCTCCTGTCTTTTTCCTAGTAGGCACTAGGTTTGAAATCCATTCTGAGAATCTGATTGGAGCAATGATTCCTGCTTCATACATACGTTTCACTTCTTTTTCAATGAGGGGGAGGAGCACAGGGTTCACTCTTCTAAGTTTTTGTTTGAAAGGCTTTTGGTTTTCCTTTAAAGGTATGGTGTGCTGGATGACTGAGGTATCATAAGATTTGAGGTCCTCATAGCTCCAGGCAAAGACATCTTGGAACTCTTTAAACAACTCAATGTATTTCAATTTCTGCTCAGGTGGTAATGCTTTAGATAACTTTATCATTTTGGGATTTTGTGTAGTTCCAATGTTACAATCTTCAATTTCAGCATTCAGTGGTTGCATTTTTGGTTTTCTTGAGATATCATTTGAATCAAACAAGTCCTCCAAAGGGGTTAAACCTGTGGGCAGAAAATTATCTTTTAGCTCAATTACCTCTGCTTCTGTTTCAGCCAGTTCATCTTCATCTATTTGCCTCAACTTTTGTATACTTTCGTTGTTAAAAGTGGTAGGGTGCAAAACCAGATTAGCTGTTTCAGCTGATATATTCTGTGTAATAGTGTGTGTGTGTTGTTGATCATCTCCAGTGATTGAGTCAATGTTAATGCCAGAGAATTCCTCTTTTAGAGTGAGGAAATTATTTATCTGAGTGTCACTCTCAAAGACTTGCCAGTTTTTGATGTTGTCTGGAACTGCAGGTCTGTGTTTGATTTCAGCAGTAAAAGTATGATTGGGTTTGAAAGGCAGCTTACAAGTGCTGGCAAAGGTTGCCAAGCTGTGAGCATGTAGATTGAGTTCTCTGGAAATTTTAGTCAACTGTGATTGTGAGAAGGTATCAAGTACCTGAATAGCTGCTGCCTTATATGCTCTCAACCTTAGATCATTTGTGGTAAAGTTTCCTTTGATTTGTTGTATGATTAGATCTGAATCTCCTAAGATTGAAACTTTGGTTGCACCCAAATTTTTTATGAGCTTCAGACCTAACAAAAGGGCCTCATACTCAGCCATATTGTTTGTACATCGGAAGTTTAACCTGTATGCATGACCCTCAGCCTGGTCATTGTGCATATTATGGATCCAGACTCCTGCCCCAGCTCCTAACTTGTTTACAGAGCCATCAAATTCTAAGTACCATAAGGTTTCATGATCAAGACTTGGATTGATATTTTTAGTAAGTTGGATCATGGGCAGATTTGTTTCCTGCAAGTTGGTTGATACATTGTGTTCTGTTGTTACCTACATTATGCCTACAGTCCTTTGGTCTTGGGGGCACATTGTTCATTTAATTTCTCTGCTTCTGCTGCTATTAATAGTTCAGAATAAGCCTTGCTGCAGATGTCAGCATTGTAGAGAATAAATGAATCCATGTCAGAGTGTATTGAATAGATTGGGAAGTTTTGGGGCTTCTCTTGACTGCTTACCACATATTTCATTAATGTTTCATGGTATAACCTCTTTGGCTGCCCAAAGACTGAAATGGTTGCATAGGACATATCTAATTGCAAAGATCCTTGGAGTTTGGCCCCCCAGGATCTGGACAAGAGCATACCATACTTAGGAGGTATGTCAGCTACCACTACATCCATCAAGATTGTTTTGGTTGGGTATTGGACCAGGGAGACACATAAATCTTTAATCAATCCTAAGCACCTGACTTGGCTTGAATCAAATGAGAATAGATCTTTATAAGGTCTTGTGATGTCTAAGTCGAGTTTTTCCATTACAGATTTGGGCATTAAGTTGTGTGAGGCCCCGGAATCAAACATTGCATTGTGTAGAACCTTATCATGAATGTTTAAACTGACATAGAAGGGTGGAACCCCTCCATTTTCTGTTTTTCCATTAACCTCAGGGCCGAACAGCAACTCTGGTTGGTCATCTAGGACATTCACAACATCTTTATTGTCTGATACTTGGAGTGACTTGTTAATCTGCTGTCTGTATACTTCATGTTTGGCCAATTCCGAAAGAGGGACTGATATCTTCAGTTTACTTATTTCTGTTTCCAAGTTAAAGGGCTTTTCTATTTGCATTTTGGCATTAAGTGCAGCAGGTTTTTCTTTTTCAGCTGGGTTATCAATGATCTTTTGTTCATGGTTGGTATGGTTTTGAGTAAAATTGGTACCATGTTTGTTTCCCGGGGTGGTATCTGCCTTTGTTTTTGCGGGATGGAGTGGGGCTGGCTGGTTTTCAGAGGTCTGTTGTTCTGAAATATCCTCCACAGTGACTTCTGAGGTGTGTGGGTTTGAATTGCCAGCTGATTGTGGAAGAGCAGTCTTGTCATTGGTCTTTTTTGGCTGCTTATTGTCCCTTGGTTTAAGAGGTTCAGGTACATCTATCGTTCTAGTCCTTAGTTTATACTGTTTGTGTACCTCATAAACAGCTGCATCATAACCTTCTCTGAAATCAAATGATTCTCCTGACTTAGTGTGAAATTGATTGTCATTATAAACCTCTTGATCTTCTTGTGTTAAGAAGACTTGATGTTCACTGTCCAAACCCATTAGATTGATGTGAGGTTCTTCAGTTGGTTCATTAGATGTTGAAGCCTCAGCATAATTTTCTTGGAAAGGAGGTCTGACATGCTGGTCAGGATCAGTCCTTCCAACATTAGGATTTTGATTCTTTCTAAAGTTTGGGTTTCTAATATTGCTTGGTTGACCTTCCCATGATGATTTTCTTTCTATGGTTTCCACCCTGTCCCCAAGTCTATCCATACCTTTGATGATTGCATCTAGCTTTTTCTCAAATGATGAGGGTTCTTCCTTAAAAGTGGTTCTTCTTTCAGTTCTTGCCCGGTTTCTTTTAGCAATCAGATTTGCCTCTACGCTGACAGCTATGTTTTGCATGTCTGCCAAAGTTGCAGGGGCTCTTTCCCTTAGTTGATATGCCATATCAGCATCAAACCCATCAGGGAACTTAATTAATGCCAAATCAGGTGGAGGCCTAAGATTTTGAGGAATGGCATCATAAACAGTGTTGAATCTAGTACAATAATCTAGTACAGTTTCTTGAGGGCCTCTCCTTATGGAGTCATACTCGGATAAAATGTGTAGAGGGTCCTTTTTCTTTTCCCATCTGTTCAGGAAGGATTGATAAAGAGCGCCTGAGTTAGGTATAGAATTTGCAGCAAGTGCTCTGAACCAAGTTCTTACTTCACCTGTTAAGCTTTGGACAAAAATTTTCATCCTTACATCATCATCATCTATCTCATAATTCTCAAAGTAATCTTGCATTTTCTTGGTATGCTGTAAGGCGGTGTATGTACTGATTCCATCAAAATAAGTGATCTTACTTTGGTAGTCCTGAGGCATAGCCCCATGATTACTAGGTAGCTGAAGGGGAGCATAACGATTAGCCATATTTGGAGGGATAAGTGGGACAACAGGTAGAAGGGGAACAACTGGAACAACAGGTAGAAGGGGAACAACTGGAACAACAGGAATAGCAATAGCAGTTTGTGTATTGGGTGGGGGTGTGGACAGTATGTTTTGGGAAGTGGATGAGGAAGAGGGGGAAGAATGGGTTATATGAAGGTGAACTGATGGTTTAGCAGGAGTTGGGATATAACTTTGCTGAACTGCCTCAGGGCTGGACTCAACAGATTCTTCTGGTTCCTTTTGGTTCCTGAGAGTCCTGGGAATCAAATTAGGGTTATCGAAAATAGGTGGAGGATTTGGGTCAGGATTTGACCTGGTATGCCTGGTTCTCTTTTTAGGAGCCAGCTTCTGAGCTTGTTTTTGGTATTTTTTGAGAATATTTTTAGAATGGTCAAGGGATTGCTTAAACTTTGGAACCACTATCTTGAGCAGATAGCAGTTGAAACATTAGTTCTCTCCCTAGTGGAGTCGCCAGTTATGTTATCACTCAGGTTTTTCCCTTTGACTCCTAAGGGAATACGGTCGAGGTAACCACAGACCAATCTTTGGATCGCAGGTCCTAGCCTACCTGCAATCAGAGAGGGCTCTCTCTTTATGATTTAGCTTTGTTTTAGTAATGTTTAGGCTAGTTATGATGCACTGAATTTTGTTTAAAGTTTTGGTTGAATGATGTCTTCTAACAGCTAAAATGTAATCTTCAGGAGTTTCAGTCCATTGGGCAATGGAGTCTGTGATTATGCGTTGTTTGAGGAATTGAGTGAGAGTGATGAAACTGCAGGGCCATGTGGGTACTCATGAAACAAACTTCAAATTGTGGAATATGGACTATTTCCAGCCAGTGAGAGGCAACTAAGAATCTTTCACTAAGCTGGTGATGTGGAGGAATGAAATATTAATCAGGAGCAGATTAGAATTCCTGAACAGTATTTACTATGAAAGATTTAGTATGAAGGTGAGCAATTAAGAATTACACATTCATAACTAATTCTGAAGAAAACATTCATAACAGCATAGATTGAGTTTAGGGTGTTCAATGAACAAATCCTGAACTATTCTTTTTCTCTACTGCTAAACCATGAAACATATAGCATAAGTGGATTATGAAAGAACGAAATACATAATAAGATGGTTCAGAAAACTTATTGTGACATGAAATAGCGTAGGAATCCTGTAGCAGCAAGCAAGCACACCACAACACTTCAAACAACTCAGAACTTCAGAAATTCCATTAGCTTCCTGTATTAAAGTCTGAAATTACAGCATAGCTTCTCCAGAAGAAAAATCAACAACCCCAATAAGTTTATGCGTGGGGATATATATACAATCGTTTTACAAAATATCTTAACGATGAGTCATTTGCTCAATAACTGTCTTTACCAACTTTCAAAAATAGCAGATACAATAGTTATTGCTACTTTAAATGGACAATGAATGACTGTTCAGTTCTGTCAGAAATTCTTTGACTTTTGGAGGCAACTGGGTCTGTCGGGTGCTTCGTATTGATTCTGAGTAATACGCCCTTTACTGCTTTGTCGTGGTGCGGCTATCTCAGCCCCGTCATCTGCATCTGTCGGTCTTGCTTTGGTGGCCAAATTTGATTGCTGAGTTGGCTCTGTCCACTCCTTTTCCAGTTAGAGCGAATATATCAATTTTCTGAAAATGATGACTTATGATCGATATACAAAAATTTGGTGAAAAACCTGTTTCTTCACAGCAGTGTTTGTATCATGCCCATCCACCATTCCTGTGTAGGCAATTGGTGTCTTAGGATTATGCCTAAGGTTTCATCTGCCTCAGTATATTTGTAGTAGTTTGGAGGCACTTCAAAAAGATGTCTAATCTCATTCACAATAAAAAACAAATTCTCTAGTTTGTCATAGAGACTCTGCCCAGATGGAGGCCCTGTTTCCTCTGGGGCACTTGCTGCTGCAGTGATCTGATTTGTGGCATATGTATTGACCCTCTTGGCATAGTTTTCATGAGATAGTAACCTTCCTGCACTGGTTACCAAGCTGGGAAGACCTCTATTATGTAATGTTGTAATTTTCTCAATGAATTTGTTCACCTCTGTCTGCATTTCTTGACACCTTCTATCCAATGTTTGTACATGATTTCTCAAAGTGAGCACTCTCTTCACTAGTAAAATGGTATCAGTTCTGTTAGTGATACCCATTGCTGCCAGCTGGGGGCCAGTGCGATTGTTAAGGACATTGATCATCCTATTGGCTATTTCAGGCATATTGCCTAGAGATGCCCTTGCTCTTTGGCTTTCTTTTTGGGCCCTACCTATGAGATCCATATGCTCATGGATAGTTTCAATATATTGCCACTGGTCTGTAATAGATTGACCAATATTGGCCCATAGGATTTTCTTGATTTCAACTACAACCCTATCAAGAGAGAGCTCTTTCTCCAGTTCCTTTATTCTTTTCTCAAGACCCCTTACCTCTCTTGTTTTTTCAGCTACACTTTGCTTGGATTTATCATACTTTTCTTCAATGGCACCCAATTTATCCTTGGTCTCTTGTAGTTCAGCCATCTGTGCTTCTAAAGCTTCCAGCTCCTTCATCATGTTTTGCATGCTTAGGCTGGGTCCTTGATCTGGTGCTGTTGCTGGCGCTGATACTCCTGTATTTGGTGCTGATGTTGAAGAGCCTGCCTCTGATGTTTGTCCTGTGGGAGGACCTGCTGCAGTGGTAGAAAGTGGCACACCTTCAGTGGATGCAGATGTCTGTGTTGGCTGCATTGGTGCCTCACCTTGTCTTGATTTTAGTGCTACCTCTAATGCACTCTCTGTTTCCAGCAATCTCTTGTATAAACTCAGGAGTAAAGAAACTACATCCTGATCCTTCTTTTGCTCTGCCACCTCTCCAGTTTGAGGGTGAAGGGTAGCTGGCAGCTTGATATGCTTTCTCATAGCTGCTATGTCTTCATCTCTTTTCTTTAATAATGCCTTCACACCCTTAGGGTCCTTTGGATCATGACCCAACTCTATAATGATCTCCTCCAAGGACTTGATTCTGTTGTCCTTGGCTTGAGATGATGCCTTCTCTAATTCCAATTGAGCAGCAGTGTTGTGTAAAGAATTTTGCAATTGGTGTGCCAGTAGGGTCTTATCAGCTAATGTGGAATATATCATTTCCTCGGTTTGCCTGTGTAGCTCAATCTGATCCAAGGGGTGGATGTCTTTGGCAAAAATTTCCAGATTAGTTCTGATATAATCGGCAGCTGTTTGAGGTTGCTGCATAGTTGGCCTGAAATGACTAAGAGTCATTTTTTGTTCTTGAATGTCATAAGCAGACATTAATCTCTACTGATTAGTTGGTGCCATTTTCAAGAGATGGTTGTAGATTTGGTGTTTGAGGGGCTCATTCCTTTTCTTGATATCTATGAACTGCTGCTTGATGCTAGAGTCCGCCTTAGATCACTGCCTTGAAGAGCTCACCTCTGCCCCATGTGGCATGTCCTCTCCTTGCTGTAAGGAACTGGCCGATGTTTCATTGCTAGGAGGGGGCACAGTATCAGTTGGTCTTTCTGGTAACTCCTCTTCTCAAAAGGGATATAGCCTCTGTCTTTTTTCTCCTTGCTGGTCCATTGAAGTAGTAAGAGGAGTGTCCTCTTGCCTATCCCTTTTCCTTGTTCTTTCCTCATTAGCAGGTGTTTGTAAAACCAATGATTCAATTGTTACCTCTTGCCTTGGAGGGATTTTCTCTTGTGTTTGTTGTTCTGTGGAGGCAGGCTCCTTCGCTGTACCTTCCTGCTGCTCTACTCGATGTTCCACATTTGGAGGTGATTCTTCTTGCTGCACTGTTTTACCTTTAGCCATGTCTGTTGTTGGATCAGTTGTTTTGGCAGGCTGCTGGGGAACGGTGGATGAGGAGGCAACTTCTCCAAGATGCTAAGGGCCTGAAGACCAAACCTGTCCAAAATATTCCAAGTCAACTGCCTTTTCTAAAGTTTTAATGGCTTTCTCTGCTATTTCTTCTTCAGTATAATCTTCCACTAATGTGCCTTCTTTCCACTCTAATTGGTTAGCATATTTTTCAACTTCTGGAATGCTAATGTGGTCATATGTAGCAAGCCTATGCTTGATTCTTCTGAGGCTTATGAAATGGTTAGGGTCATAGGGTGCCCAATAGAAGCTTGTCTTGAGCTGGAGGGCTTTTAGCATTTGGTCTGCCTCATCCCAAGCTTCTTCTCTCTTATTAAAGATGAATGGACCCAATTGATGCTTAATTTTCAGCTGTGCCTTCTTGTTTTTGCTATGGAAGTGAATCATATCTGCATTGCCGAACTGCCTGAAGTATTCTAATGCAAAGAGTCTCATGGGAACATACTTTGGTAGCCTGTATGGTGCTAATTCACAACCATATATCCTGATCACTGTATGGTCTTGGTAAAAGTACCAATCCCCAATGCTATAGTTCTTGGACAACTGGAGGATTTTTGGCATATCATCAGTGAGTCTAGGAGGAGGGGAACTCTGCAGCAGTGACAAGGCTGGATGAATGAATAGGTCAATAAACTCACAGTAGTTATATGGTGAGTAATGAATATGATGGCAGACTGATGTCCAGAACATTACAGATCTTCGGTTTCCCTTTGCATCTAACTTCTTGAGGAAGACAGGGAAGCTGTCAGGCTGATTGTACAATAGCAGATGATATATATAGGAGGTGTATTTGAATACCCTCTCTCTCTCCAAGTTCATGAACTGTTCATGAATTTTGTTGGCTATAAATGTAGCATAGTCATACTGGACAGCAGGGGGCTATCCTGGGGTGAAAATGGATAGCACTACCAATGTTGTCTCATCCACAAACTCACTGGTCTTGAACCCTAGGATGGAGGATATGATGTCTACCAGCAGTCTCCCTATGTCATTGAACCAGTCATGCAGATAAGGGGGAGGCTGTCGGGGCTGGTACTCTGGACGCATAAATAATTGGCCAATTCTTGTAATTTGTGAGTTGGAGAGCTTGGCACCCTGCTCTAGTAAAAGCTGCATAGTAAGAGGAACCAGTGGCTTTGTAGGCTTAAATTGTAGCATTTGGTTGATGGCCTCAGGAGTGATATGGAACAAGACAGAGCCTGAAGGACTCAACACAGCTCTTTGATTGGGGTCACAGTTTGTGGAGCATTGGTGAATCAAGTCAGGGAACTCATTGACCTCAGGGAGATAGTAAATAGGCAAATTGGATTTCTAGATTCCCAGGAGGTCTGTACCATCTCTGTTCTTTTTTTTCAACTCACAAACTATTTCTATGTGGTATGTGATGCCCCTCTCCACAGTTTCTCTCATCTGATAATCTCTGTCAGCAAGGGCTAACCATTCCAGGTTCTTGTGTGGGGCATTTAATGGGGCAATGTTTAATGCCACAGGGGTCTCCATGGTTAACTTATACTTGGAATTATATTTGAACTTGCTTTTTGGGCACAGCAATACAGGGCAGTGGATTTCAATGAGCAGGGCAATTATTTGCAAAGAGAACAAGGTAAATTGGGGTGAAACTGAGTTGAAATACTCCTGGGGGAGATTCAACGAGCGAATGCTGGGATTGAGAAATGCTTTTTCGGTGAGTTTGTCTAGCAATGGTTTAGTTTCGCAAATGCGCCATAAGCTATGAATCTGTGGTAATTTGGCACAATGGGGGATCTCTGTGGGTGAACTTGGGATTACAGTGTGGAAAAGAAACACTGGTTACTGAGGATTTCTAGTAATTGCTGTGTTTTCCCTCTTTTCTTGCTTATCTCAGGGAATTATACAAAAACCAAGGCACGCAGAGGGAAACTGATAAATACCTGGGTGCAATACGACAATGGTGTTGATATACCGGTGATTTCACGGCACCAGCAGCAAGGGAGCAATCTTCAGAGTTGGCGGACAAGCAACGTAACTGCTCATGCAGGAGTACAGTGAGTATTTTTGCAAATAACGCGAAAAAATGACTTTTTTGGGCAAAATAGGGAAATTCGGCCTTTGGCGCCTTTTGTTGGATGATGTCAACATGACGTCATAGGTGGGGTCGGGTATGAAATGATGACGTGGCGGCCAGTGAGCGGCTCTACGCGGACAGGTGACATGGCAGACAGCTCGGAACAATGGCGGATGGGCAGTAATGTAATGCTGAAGCGGCAATGACGTGGGGGTGACGTGGGAGTGACGTATAGCGGAAATAGGAGGGCGGTAAGCGGTAATATCGGACCGCTCATGGTACGGGTGTGGTTTTGGCAGGAGGCCGCCCGACACAACCATGGAGCAACACGCGTCCGAGCCCTGACGTCACCCTCTGACAGATTTCGGGCGCTAACGTTCAGGCATCGGGGGTGGTCCGATATTGCTGTGGGCCGTCGGATGGGAGGGCCCGGATCCGACGGTCGACGGGCTGCGGAGGTGATGGGTGGATACGGCGGGTCCCGGCGGGGATTTTAATAATATTTTTTGTTTTTTGGTGGGCGCGACGAAACATATACTTTGGAAAAGAGGAAAAAGTGGGTTTTTAACAAAGTTTTATACAAATGGTGTGGATAATGCACTGTGATGGGTTTGTAAAGGGGATAAGGGTAGGAACGGGTTATTAAATTAACCAAATGTTAATTCAATCCCCAATCTTTTAAAGTGACCCTAATATTAGAACCCTTTGATTCTGCAGCATTCTTCAAACTTTGAAAATATGGCTATAATGCCCAAGGGGAGGGGTATTTACATATTTTGTGGGCTTTTTTCACAATGGTGTTATAGTAGTAGGGGGAAAAGGGGCACTTAGGGATTTAGATAATAAAGTTAGAAGTCAATGTGAATTGGGGATATGAGAGATTGGAAGTGAGGAATAGGAAACTAAGTTTAGTGAGTAAACCTAGATTTTTAGGAGTTGATGGGGAATGATTTTACACAAGAAATGTGGCTTCTTTTCGGAGAAGAAGGTGAAAACTTGTCATGAAATTTCCAAGAAGAAATACAAGGAGGATTATTTAGGAAAGTCCTGAAGTCCTCCATGGGATGTTAGAAAGAGAATCTTTGGGGGAAAACAGGGGAATTAGACATGCTTCTATATTTTGCCTTCAAAATGCTGCATAGATACCTTTGCGACTGCCAACATATGCCTTCTTGATTAAGGCCAAAACTGGATAGGATCAGGATTCTGCAACTTCTGGCTACCTACCCAACTTAGAACCTAGCATTTTTCGTTACTTCAGGGAGGGTGCACTTAGACTTGCAAACCCTCATATGCTCTTTTCTTTTTGCTGCCCTCCTATCTAAATCTACCCTTATATCTTCCGAGGGCCCAGATTAAGCTAGTGGGCTCCTTTCTGTCTCTATCTAGCTAGTCATCTGTCAAGCTTGAACTATTTGAACAGGTACTCTTTACCTACTCTAAAACAAGCAATTTAAAACATGGCATGGCCCAGCTTGAACTGTTGAGCCATCCATCAAGATAGAAGTGGCATTTTGATTGGCCACTTTCCTGGTCTTTCTTTGGGTTTCATTTCAATTCTTTTTTCTTTTGACCATTTCATTTTCTTGCCTTTTGATTATTCTTTTAAGGCATACCCTCTTTACATTTTTTAACTTTTTGCTTTGTCCACAAAAATGGAACCTTTGTATATCAAAGATGATCATTTTTAGCACTTCCACTGTCAATCATGAAATATGAAACCCTATTGGTATAGGAGGCTAACAGGTGTTGCATGGGAGATGTTGCATGATCAGGGCCTACCCCTTCACTTGTGGGCGGAAGCATACAATACTACAGTATATGTGCAAAACTGTTGTCCTCACAGTATACTTGGCATGAGTACACCCGAGGAGGCTTATTCTGGTAAGGAGCCTGATCTTTCTCATTTGAGGATTTTTGGTTCTAATGTTTACATGCATGCGACGAAGGATGCTAGGAAGAAGATGGAGTCGACCGCTCAGGTTGGGATATATTTGGGGTACACTGATACGCCCCACAACTATCGTGTGTATTTGCCAGACAGTGGCAAGACTGTTGTGCGACGGGATATAAAATTTCAAGAGGAGAAAGCCATGAAGTGTTCGCTTGAGAGGGAGCCACACTTGCATGCAGATGAGGAGCTATTAGTTCCTAAGGATGAGCTTCAGGATGTGGATCAGCCACAGGACGAAGTTCATGGAGTAGAAGAGACCACTCATGCAGTGCCAACCATCAGAGGGCGAAAGTGCTTGACAGAAGCTGAGCGACTGGCTCAAGATGCAGAGAACGTTGTAGGACCACCTACAGCTCAACGTAGACAGAGACAGTCACCTGATTGGTACGCTAGATACATGGCTCTTGTGAGCAAATGTGTTGTGACTAGGCCATCCTCTTTCGAGGAAGCTGTGGAGGATACCGCATGGGTAGATGCCATGGTGGAAGAGTATGATTCAATTGTCAGAAACAGTGCATGGGAGATTGTCCCAAGACCGGAAGGGAAATCAGTGGTGGGTTCGAGATGGATCTACAAAGTTAAGCAGGTAGCTGACGGGGGTGTGGAGAAGTACAAGGCAAGATTTGTTGCCTGAGGCTTTTCACAGATAGAGGGGATCGATGATGAGGAGACCTTTGCACCTGTCGCAAGGTATTCTTCCATACAGACGATTCTTGCTATCTCAGCGCAGATGGGGTGGCACATTCATCAGATGGATGTGAAGACTGCATTCCTCAACGGAGTCATTGAGGAGGAGGTGTACATAGAGCAGCCCGAAGATTTCGAGATCTTTAGCAGCGATTCGCATGTGTGCAGGTTCAAGAGAGCGTTGTATGGGTTGAAACAAGCACCACGTGCTTGGTACACACGGATAGACAGTTATTTCACTGGACTTGGATTCTCCAAGAGTGAGGCGGATCCTAACCTATACCAGATTGTAGTGGAGGGTAAGTTGCTTATCATTGTACTTTATGTAGATAATTTGATTCTAACAGGTGATGAGTTGTTGATACTTTCATGCAAGGATGATCTTGCTAAGGAGTTTGAGATGAAGGACTTGGACCTCCTTCATTATTTCCTGGGATTGGAAATTTGGCAGTGCAGTGATGGACTATTTGCTTCTCAGGGTAAGTATGCTCGAGAGATACTGGAGAATTTCAACATGCATGGCTGCAAGCCTGTTGATACTCCTCTTCCTGGAGGTTGGAGGAAGGAGGATGCTACTTCAGTGGAAGTAGTGGATGCCACTGTTTATCGACAATTGGTGGGGTCGCTTATGTATCTGGTCAATACACGACCCGATATTTACTATGTCGTTAACCAGCTTTCACAAGCTATGGTTAAGCCAACCAAGCTCTTTTGGAAGGCAGGCAAGCATGTATTGCGTTATCTCAGAGGCACATCGGGATATGGATTGTGGTATATACAAGAGGATGAGGTGAAGCTATGTGGATTCACAGATGCAGATTAGGCAAGGAGCCCAACAAACAGAAAGAGCACATCTGGAGGGGTCTTCAGTATCGGGTCGACAATAGTTTCTTGGTACAGCAGGAAGCAGAGATCCGTGGCACTCAGTTCAGCAGAGGTCGAGTATATGGCAGCAAGTTTGGCTGCATGCGAGGCTATATGGATGAGGAAGATCCTGGTCGGGTTGTTCGGTTCATACTTGGAGCCTACTGTGATTTATTGTGATAACCAGAGTTGCATTAAACTCTTGGCTAATCTAGTATTTCATGATAGCTCTAAGCACATTGACATCAGGTACCATCATATAAGAGATTGTGTGCAGCGGAGAGTCATGTTACTTTCATACATTCCAATGGAGGATCAGGATGCTGGTATCTTGACGAAGGTGCTCACCAAGAGCAAATTCGAATACCACCGAGGTAGGATAGGGGTTGCTGATAATCCATATCATGTTGAGAGGGAGTGTTGAGAATGCAACAAGATGGTGGAGCTTAGTGAAAAGAAGTCTCCTTCACTAAGTGGGCCCACAAGCTATTTTTGGCGCAAAGTCTATTTTTAGACTATGTCTATTTTTAGACATATGGATCACGGTCTATGAGTTGCAGGATGCTATTTGTGGATGATTGGTCATTTTGGTAAAAATAGATGGACTTGTATTTTTAGACATATGGGCGGTTTCTATTTTTAGACTTCCAGGCTAAAAATAGAACAGTCGAATATTATTAGCTCATAATAATATTTGGACTATAAACATTATCTTATCCTCTTGGAGCACTTCAGTTTGAGCTACAGATGTGGCACATGCAGCTATCAGAAGGAAATATGCTTTTCTTGTGGGTCAGTTGAGCTATTGCATGTAGGACTTCAATTAGAACTCATGTGGTTGAGTTTGGTGGAGTTGATTGTGGAGTTGATGGAGTTGTGTTCAATTTGACTTGGTTAAACTAGTTGTATTTAGTCTAACTACAAAGACACTAGTGATGAGTGATGTAAATTAATTGTTAAATTAATTCACTAATTATTAAGTCATAAAAAAACTAAAGAATACATCAGTTAACTTAGTGCATGGACAGTTCAGTGGAGACAGGTGTTAGACTTTGAGATTGCTATCAGTTGTGACTATAGTTGTGCATGAGATCTTGCACAATCAATGGGATTGAGTTATATGAATGAGGATTGCGTGGTTCAGCCAAGGAAATATGAGTTTTCTTCAGCCATTCATCATTATTCTCTTGCAGGATTGCGTAGTAGAGACAGGCAAGCAGTGGAAGAGATTTGAACCTGTGATTGATTCAGATCTGAGCTAGTTTGTGTGTAACAAGTGGAGATAGTACTGAGTACTTGTGAGGAGTATTGTACTATGTATTGTTACATGTTCTCAATTAATATAATATGCAGATAGTGTGGGGTTTTCAGCTGTATGCTTTCCCCAGGTTACATACTGTGTTAATGTGTGCATGCGATTGATGTTTAATTGTTTTTAATGCTGCTAAATTGATGATCAACGTAGAGGAGGTTATGTATTATGCATGTATTCTGCAATAGTGTATAATCAGGATAATCTCTGTGAATAAGTGTCATATTATTCAAAATTTCTACATGGAATTCTGATACAAGAATTTTGTTCCGTGGTTCATTCATGATAGGAGAGTAGATTCCTAGGTATGATCTGATAAACCTTCATGATAAGGCCTCAACAAAGTATGAAGCCACAAGGTGAACTAAACTCCTATATGGTGAGAAAGCTCATAAATATAGGGCAGGATATTGTTTGCCTCTTCATGATTGTCCTCTGAAATAGCCTCTGCATACTGTAGAAGAAGAGCTAGAAGATGCAATCCTTCTTCTTCAAAACAAGAATTTGTAGTTGGACTATTAATATTCCTTAATGTTCCTGAAGCTTCCTTTCCTGCTGCATCTGATTCATTGAATCTCGCATCCTCCCTTCTTACCAAAGTTTCTTGCATTTTACTAAATTGATGATGCAATGGAAATGATGGCATATTTAGTCTCTGTTCTTCTATTGAATGTTCCTTCTCCTTATAGTTATTCTCAAAGTTGTGCTTCAATGGAACTCTAGTTTTAGATTTAGTTATTAATCTATTCGATGCAGAGTTTTTCAGGAAAAGTTCTAATGGTAGCATTTTTGTACTTGTCACTGCAGATCAAGTTTTTTGTGACTCACTATCTATGATTTAGTAAGTTTCTTTCACCTACAGAATGTATACTATGAGAATTATTTTGAGAGACATTATTGAAGTCTATTTCATGATTTGTATCCCACAATTTTTATTGGTAAAAATGTATCTTGCCAAGAATAGAAAGCCCTTAGGCCATATAAGGGTAGATCAGAGCAAGGTCTAGGAGTGGCTAGAGAAGATTGATTCATGGGACTCGAAACTATTTACACTAAATTACTGCCCAAGTGATTATGCTCTTCATTTTTTTATAAAATTCAAAAGGCAAGTTGTGAAGACTCATCTTGTGGAAAATCTTGATCTGGCAGAAAAGTATCACAGCAAACTTCAAACCATGCATGCCATGGATGATTAAAATGTTGAGATTGATAGGTTTTACAAACTGAGATCTGTTATGTGCCATTGCAAACCTTGCATTATGTCAAGATCAATGATGTGCACACTATTTTCACCTTGGAATACTTGTTGGATAGCCTCGTTTGCATTGAAATGAGAACTTCACAAATTGTCTGATACCATTATATACTTGGAATTCTGATACAAGACTTTTGTTCCGTGATTCATTCATGATAGGAGAGTAGATTCCTAAGTATGAACTGATCAACCTTCATGATAAGGCCTCAGCAAAGTATGAAGCCACATGGTGAACTGAACTCCCATATGGTGAGAAACCTCATAAATATAGGGCAGGATACTATTTTCCTCTTCATGATTGTCCTCTGAAACAACCTCTACACATTTTAGAAGAAGAGCTAGAAGATGCAATCCTTCTTCTTCAGAACAAGAATTTGTAGTTTGACTATTAATATTCCTTAATGCTCCTAAAGCTTCCTTCCCTGCTACATCTGATTCATTGAATCTCTCATCCTCCCTTCTTACCAGAGTTTCTTGAATTTTGCTAAATTGATGATGCAATGGAAATGATGGCATATTTAGTCTTTGTTCTTCTGTTGAATGTTCCTTCTCCTTATAGTTATTCTCAAAGTTGTGCTTCAATGGAACTCTAGTTTTAGATTGAGTTATTAATCTATTGTTTTTGTCAAATATTTGTGAGTTATGATTTGGAAGAACACTAAATTGTGTGAAATAGAGAAGTCTGGATTCAACTGCAGATTTTATAAAAGGTTTACTGCAACAGTAAACACTGTTATGCAAGTATTTAATAATCTAGTTGGTACGTTAGGAGAGCTCTTCCTGAGGTGATTTATCATTTCTTCTACCCAGAGATGAGATGCATCCTCATCCATGGTTTACAATGATGGTCCAATATTTCTATCCCATCCTGCTATTGCCTCCTCATTATGTTGCATCCCTCAATTTTCCCATCCATGGTGAGATTGATAGGTTTTTACAAACTTAGATCTGTTCTCTTCCATCGCAGACCTTGCATTATGTCAAGATCAATGATGTGCACACTATTTTCACCTTTGAATACTCATTGGATTGCCTGATTTCCAATGAAATTAGAAAACTTTACAAATGGGATGATACCATTATATACTTGGAATTCTGATACAATACTTTGGTTCAGTGATGAGTTGATCAACCGACATGATAAGGCCTCAGCAAAGTATGAAGCTACATGGTGAACTAAACTCCCATAAGGAGAAGAAAGATCATAAATATAGGGTAGGATATTGTTTGCCTCTTCATGATTGTCCTCTGAAACAACCACTGCACACTATGGAAGAAGATCTAGAAGATTCAATCCTTCTTCTTCAAAACAAGAGGTTGTAGTTAGACTATTAATATTCCTTAATGTTCCTGAAGCTTCCTTCCTTATTACATATGATTCACTGAATCTCTCATCCTCCCTTCTTACTAGAGTTTCTTGCATTTTGCTAAATTGATGATGCAATGGCAATGATGGCATATTTAGTCTTTGTTCTTCTGTTGAATGTTCCTTCTCCTTATAGCTATTCTCAAAGTTGTGCTTCAATGGAACTCTAGTTTTAGATTGAGTTATTAATCTATTTTTTTTGTCAAATATTTGTGTGTTATGATTTGGAAGAACACTAAATTGTGTGAAGTAGAGAAGTCTGGATTCAACTGGATTTTATAAAAGGGTTACTGCAACAGTAAATACTACTATCAAGTATTTAAGAATCAGGTAGACTGGTACGTTAGGAGAGCTCTTCCTCAGGGGATTTATCATTTCTTCTACCCAGATATGAGATGCATCCTCATCCATGGTTTCCAATGATGGTCCAATATTTCTATCCCATCCTACTATTGCCTCCTTCTCATTATGCTGCATCCCTCAATTTTCCCATCCATGGTGGTAATCATAACTTTCTCCATCAGCTACACAATAGGTATTCTGTAATGACAAAGTAGATGAGGATTCAAAGATTAGAGAGTTTGTGTTTAGACTAGAAGAAAAATACAAGTGGGGACTACCGCTATAGCAAGATTCAACAAATGATGGTGCAGATCCATGAGATGAAACTGTACGTGTTGCAGAAGGTTCAGTTGTTTTGCATAGCTTGTTAGTCATGTTGTGAATTAGCATTCTGCAGTCCTTTGGAATATCAATCCATTCTCCAAACTGGTAGCTAGCATGAAATGAATTGAGTTGTAAAGTAGCCCCACAGTGACATATCTTGCCATTTGTTTCTAGTTTTTCCAAGTTCTAAAATGGTATCTGAGAAATCTGCAACCATTGCATAAGTGGCTATGACATTCCAAAGTCCTGAATATCAATCCAAATTATCAATAAGAAATTCTAGTTTTTTCACTCTCAACTCCAGAAATAATCACCCTCACCCGGGATAACAACCAACATTTGACCAGATCCTTCAATCCAACCAACCAATCTAGGCAAGTAAGGTCCTGAAAGGTCAACCTGGTCAGGCAGTAAGTTGGTCCTAGGGGTTGACCTTTCAGGACCTTACTGGCTAGGTTGCCCGGCGTAGGCAAGTCAGATAAGACGGGCACAGGTCCTATATTTCTTCCCCTCAAAGCCTGAGCTCCTTCAGTTGGGACGATAATTATCGTTGAACTCTGATTTCTGAGCTTGAAGCAATAGGCATCACAAGAAATCAATTTTCAATGTTTGGCATGGTATTTGACCTTGCCCCTGTTGTCTTTTGTCTTTCTCTTCATACATCGACTATACAATTGATCTGAAAAGGGATGCTTAGCTTGCTCCTATCGAAACCCTCACCCATATCTTACTGGAGATTCTTCAAGTGTCCAAAGATATGGTGTTTGAGAAGGAAGATTTGATTAACATCCAATATCTTCACATCAATAGATGTAGGATAGCATGGTGGAAATTATTTTCGATGTTTGAAGCTTCGTAAATAGCTGTATATTCTATTTTGCGGCCATTTTGTTATCAGTGGGATGGGTTCATAACTTTTTATGCATGATATACTTAGACATAATCATATTTTTAATAAGAGAAAAGCTATATATATGATTATAATCATAATCATAATTATAATCATAATTTCTATATAATCAATTTTATATTGCTTATTATATTTGAGAATAAGATTACATATAATTTAAAAAAATATATGTTTTCAATCAATTTTATGTTTTGGATTTTTTTTAATTAGAAAATTAAAATCATAAATTTAATTAATTATATGTTTTAATTTTTAATTTTTAATTTTTTAAATTAAAAGTATAAAATAATAAATTTAAATGGTTCAAATTACAATATAATGCACTTAATATTATAATATGAATAGCCCTTTCCAAATTTATACTTTCCATTATAGATTAAATATTATCCATTAAAATGAAAATAAATATCTACAAATTTTAATATTAATAAAGAATTTGGTATGTTAAATATTTTTTTATTAGTAATTTTAAAGTTATAAATTACAATTTTTGAAATTATATAACATTTTTCATGTATTATTGTATATAATATTTATAAAATTAAATAAAATAACCATATATTTAATTAAAAAAAAGTATTATCAATGTTATGGTTTGAAATTTTTCTAAAATAAAAATATAAAATTAATAATTTAAATGGTTTAAATTTCATTGTAATTCACTTGATATTTATAATATTTATGGGCTTTTCCAAGTTTATGTTTTCTACTTTATATTAAATATTATTGATTAAAATAAAATTAAATATCTACAAATTTAAATAATTGCATGGAGAGACTTTAGTCCAACAAGAATGATTGCATGGGAGACTTTAGCCCAAAGGGAATGAGATGTTGTAAGGTTATGTAATGTTATTTAAATGTGTTAAGTTTAGTCAAATTACATAAATATAAAATAAAATAAAATAAGAATTATAATTATTAATAGTTAAACCATTTTAGATCCATCTTAACTCTAGATTTAGTGAGCATAGAGAGGGATTTAATTTCTTGATGATAATGTTAGAGTTTGTTCTATTTGCAGAGTTTGGGAAATCTTACAAAGACCCAAGATTTCACTCAAGTCAGAGAGACAATTTACTTGATGTGGTTTATAAACATGTATATGCATCTCCTACATGGGGAGGTGCAAGTAGTGGGATATGGATATGAGTATGAGATTGTTTTGTGTGAGAAATTCATCACAACTTGTTAGATTTCTCACTCTACAATGTTTCTATGTGCTTGAGTTTACGGTAAAAGGAAATCTAACACATGTTAGATTTTCTTTTACATTGAAATGTTGTTAATCTAGCACACATTAGACTTATTTAGTCCTAAAATGTTGTTAAGTTATTGTGATTGTTCTAGAAGGAAATATAACATGTGTTAGATTTCTTTCAAATTTAAATTTGCTTGTGTTTGTGTTGGAAGAAAATTTAACACAAGCTAGATTACTTATACTATACAATGTTGTTCTTGGCAACGTGCTTGTATTTGTGGTAGACATAAATCTAGCACTTGCTAGATTTCTCACTCTACAATGTTTCTACGTGCTAGAGTTTGCACTAAAAGCAAATCTAACACATGTTAGATTTTATTTTACATTGCAATGTTGTTAATCTAGCACACATTAGACTTATTTAGCCCTACAATGTTGTTATGTTCTTGTGTTTGTGCTCGAAGGAAATATAACATGTGTTAGATTTCTTTCAAATTAAAATGTGCTTGTGTTTGTGTTGGAAGAAAATTTAACACAATCTAGAATTCTTATACTCTACAATGTTGTTGTTGGCAACGTGCTTGTATTTGTGGTAGACATAAATCTAGCACTTGCTAGATTTCTCACTCTACAATGTTTCTATGTGCTTGAGTTTGCACTAAAAGGAAATCTAACACATGTTAGATTTTCTTTTACATTGCAATGTTGTTAATCTAGCACACATTAGACTTATTTAGTCCTAAAATGTTGTTATGTTCTTGTGTTTGTGCTAGAAGGAAATATAACATGTGTTATATTTCTTTCAAATTTAAATTTTCTTGTGTTTGTGTTGGAAGAAAATTTAACACAAGTCAGATTTCTTATACTCTACAATGTTGTTGTTGGCAACGTGCTTGTATTTGTGGTAGATATAAATCTAGCACTTCCTAGATTTCTCAATCTACAATGTTTCTATGTGCTTGACTTTGCGTTAAAAAGAAATCTAACACATGTTAGATTTTCTTTTACAATGCAATGTTGTTAATCTAGCACACATTAGACTTATTTAGTTCTACAATGTTGTTATGTTCTTATGTTTGTGCTAGAAGGAAATATAGCATGTGTTAGATTTCTTTCAAATTTAAATGTGCTTGTGTTTGTGTTGGAATAAAATTTAACACAAGCTAGATTTCTTATACTCTACAATGTTGTTGTTGGCAACGTGCTTGTATTTGTGGTAGACATAAATCTAGCACTTGCTATATTTCTCACTCTACAATGTTTCTATGTGCTTGAATTTGCGCTAAAAGTAAATCTAACACATGTTAGATTTTCTTTTACATTCCAATGTTGTTAATCTAGCACACATTAGACTTATTTAGTCCTACAATGTTGTTATGTTCTTGTGTTTGTGCTAGAAGGAAATATAGCATGTGTTAGATTTATTTTAAATTTAAATGTGCTTGTGTTTGTGTTGGAAGAAAATTTAACACAAACTAGATTTCTTATACTCTACAATGTTGTTGTTGGCAACATGCTTGTATTTGTGGTAGACATAAATCTAGCACTTGCTAGATTTCTCAATCTACAATGTTTCTATGTTCTTGACTTTGCGCTAAAAAGAAATCTAACACATGTTAGATTTTCTTTTACATTGCAATGTTGTTAATCTAGCACACATTAGACTTATTTAGTCCTAAAATGTTGTTATGTTCTTGTGTTTGTGCTAGAAGGAAATATAGCATGTGTTAGATTTCTTTCAAATTTAAATGTGCTTGTGTTTGTGTTGGAAGAAAATTTAACACAAGCTAGATTTCTTATACTCTACAATGTTGTTCTTGGCAACGTGATTGTATTTGTGGTAGACATAAATCTAGCACTTGCTAGATTTCTCACTCTACAATGTTTCTATGTGCTCGAGTTTGTGCTAAAAGGAAATCTAACACATGTTATATTTTATTTTACATTGCAATGTTGTTAATCTAGTACACATTAGACTTATTTAGTCCTACAATGTTTTTATGTTCCTGTGTTTGTGCTCGAAGGAAATATAACATGTGTTAGATTTCTTTCAAATTAAAATGTGCTTGTGTTTGTGTTGGAAGAAAATTTAACACAATCTAGAATTCTTATACTCTACAATGTTGTTGTTGGCAATGTGCTTGTATTTGTGGTAGACATAAATCTAGCACTTGATAGATTTCTCACTCTACAATGTTTCTATGTGCTTGAGTTTGCACTAAAATGAAATCTAACACATGTTAGATTTTCTTTTACATTGCAATGTTGTTAATCTAGCACACATTAGACTTATTTAGTCCTACAATGTTGTTATGTTCTTCTGTTTGTACTAGAAGAAAATATAGCATGTGTTAGATTTCTTTCAAATTTAAATGTGCTTGTGTTTGTGTTGGAAGAAATTTAGCACAAGCTAGATTTCTTATATGCTACAATGTTGCTGTTGGCAACATGCTTGAATTTGTGGTAGACATAAATCTAGCACTCGCTAGATTTCTCACTCTACAATGTTTCTATGTGCTCGAGTTTGTGCTAAAAGGAAATCTAACACATGTTAGATTTTATTTTACATTGCAATGTTGTTAATCTAGTACACATTAGACTTATTTAGTCCTACAAGGTTGTTATGTTCTTGTGTTTGTGCTCAAGGAAATATAACATATGTTAGATTTCTTTCAAATTAAAATGTGCTTGTGTTTGTGTTGGAAGAAAATTTAACACAATCTAGAATTCTTATACTCTACAATGTTGTTGCTGGCTGCGTGGTTGTATTTTTGGTAGACATAAATCTAGCACTTGCTAGATTTCTCACTTTACAATGTTTCTATGTGTTCGAGTTTGCGCTAAAAGAAAATCTAACACATGTTAGATTTTATTTTACATTGCAATGTTGTTAATCTAGCACACATTAGACTTATTTAGTCCTAAAATGTTGTTATGTTCTTGTGTTTGTGCTCGAAGGAAATATAACATGTGTTAGATTTCTTTCAAATTAAAATGTGCTTTTGTTTGTGTTGGAAGAAAATTTAACACAATCTAGAATTCTTATACTCTACAATGTTGTTGTTGGCAACATGCTTGTATTTGTGGTAGACATAAATCTAGCACTTGTTAGATTTCTCACTCTACAATGTTTCTATGTGCTTGAGTTTGCGCTAAAAGGAAATCTAACACATGTTAGATTTTCTTTTACATTGCAATGTTGTTATTGCTAACATGTTTTTGTTTGGGCTAAAAGGAAATCTAGCTTGTGCTAGATTTTTTTTGTCCTGTAATGTTGTCATTGGAAATATTTATATGTTTGTGTTAGAAGTAAATGTAACGCAAACTAAATTTTTCTCACCCTACAATGTTGTTATGTGATTATGTTCGCATTAGAAGGAAATATAGTATGCATTATATTTCTTTCACCTTGTAATGTTGTTATTTGCAACGTTCTTGTGTTTTTTATAGGAGGAAATCTAGCGTGCGTTAGATTTGTTTTGTCTAGTAATGTCGTTGTTGGCAATATGTTTGTGGATTTGTACCATAAGGAAATCTAGTATGTGTTATATTTTTTTCACAATGTGATATTATTTTTGAAAATATAGTTATTTGTGCCAGAAGGAAATCAAATGCCTTGCATTGTTTTTATTTTGCAATGTGCTTCTGTCTATGCTAGAAGAAAATTTAGAATGCACTAGATTTCTTTTTTTCTTGTTGTGTTGTTGTTGACAGTATGCCTGTGTTTGTGATAAAAGTAAATCTACCACATACTAGATTTCTGACACCTTGCAATGTTGTTTTGTGCTTGTGTTTGTGATAGAATTAAATATAGCATGCATTAGATTTCTTTCACCTTACAATGTTATTATTCGCAATATGTTTTTGTTTGTGTTAGAAGAAAATCTTGTGGGTGCTAGATTCCTTTTTCCTTACAATGATGTTATTAGTAATATGCTATTGTTTGTGCTAGAAGTAAATCCAATATGTATTAGGTTTCTTAAGCCATACAATAATTTTATTTACTTATATTTGTGCTATAAGGAAATATAGTGTTGGTTGATAAAAGGTGTCTTTTAAAACTCCTAATTACCTCACATTAATCATCAAATCAGGCAAGTCCTTTTATTCCAAGAGTGTACACAATATGTGCATGCTATGAATCCAGAGAGTAATGTTTCTTAAAATGAAGTATAAACCTTTGATACAAGAGTAAACAGATGCATTTATAAAACTCAAATTGCAACTGTTAAAGTAAATATTACATCTAAGCATCAAGACTTAATCCTATGCTGAAATCGTAATCAAATCTCACACAAGAAATTCAATTGAAAATAGCATCAACCGAGAGCATAGTAGCAATAACCAATCTCTTCTTAGCTGATTCAATCTAAATCACACTCAATCTCAACTAAGCAATCCAAATGGAAATGATGTCAACCGAGAGTTCAATAGTGATAACCAAACTCTTACAGCTGATTAAATCAATAAGATTCACTATCTTAATGGCTAAATAATTTAATCTACAATAAGCATAAATAAAATCAAATGACAATGCTACAAAACATGTAAAGAAAACATACTCACTTCAATATAGGAAATCGGTAAATGGAAAATAAGATAAACTCACAGAAAATGGGAAAAATATCAAACCAATCAAACTTGCAAGAATCAGAAATATATAACACAAGGGAGCAGTTTAATCCACCAGAGGTCGGGCCCTTAGCCACCAACGAATACTGCTGAGCTACTTCAGAGAATACGAATGAACAACAACGTGAATTATATATTAATCATTGAACTCAAGTATCATTACAATACTGTTGTGTTCTCCAACAGTACGAGTTTGTAAATTAAAATTACAATTTGGAATAACAGAGATCGATCCCCTTTCCTCCTACAAACTTTTGCTTTTATAGTCAAAAAGAGGTAAAAGATAAATGCGATCCCTTAGGATCTCTTGATCGATTCGCAACTGAATGCTATCTTCTGACACCCTTCATATTCAGCGTTGATCCTCCTAATTCGTCCTTTGACCTGACCACAACCGACACGCCCCATTCTTCCTTTGTTGGTTTATGTTGTTCCGTCGCTAGGGAACATCAACTGTTCCTTTTGTCGTTTCTCTGCATAAAAGGGAATAAAAGTTAGTTATGATGGCTAAATCTTAACTGATAGTAGTTCATCCGTTTCTTATCATAATCCATCAATATGTTAGCGTATCAAGATATAAAAGATATAAGAAAAGAGGAAAAAGGTGATGGAATTAAGAGTAAATACATACCCATTTCGTAACTCAACATATAGCATGTGCTAGATTTTCTTTTACCCTGTTGTAATGTTCTTGTTGACAACATAGTTGTGTTTGTGCTAGAATTAAATCTATCACATGTTAGATTTCTTTAACCTACCAATGGTGATATGAGTTTTTTTTTTTTTTTTATCAGAAAGAAATGTTTTTATGGAATGTGCTTGTGTTTGTACTAGAAATAAATCTAACATGTGCTACATTTACTTTTCTTTGCAATATTTTCATTGGGAACATGGTTGTATTTTTTCTAAAAGTAATTCTAGCACATGTTAGATTTATTTCACTCTACAATGTTGTTATGTGTTTGTTTTTATGCTAAAATGAAATTTAACGTGTGATATATTTATTTCACCTTGCAATGTTTTTATTGACAATGTGTTTGTGTTTGTGATAGAGGGTTATATAGAATGTTTTTTTCACAATGCAATGTTGTTGTTGGCAACTTGCTTATGTTTGTACAATATCCCATTCTTAGACCACATATTCCATATGAAGGGCCTTCTAATCATTTGAGGGTTTAACATTTTTTATATTGTAACAATAGTCTATGTAGGCATGGACTAAAACCTCATTGTCTCTAAAAGGCAAGGTCAAATGTCATAAGCATGGAGATGTCCTAGGAAATATTATTATTGCAATGTTTTTATTGACATTGTGTTTATGTTTGTGCTAGAAGGAAATTTAGCATGCACTAGATTTGCTTTACAATGCAATGTTGTTGTTGGCAATCTTCTTGTATGTGATAGAATAGAGTCTAGCATGAGTTACATTTCCTTTGCCTTGCAATATTTTTAATGACAATGTGTTTGTGTTTGTGGTAGAAGGAAATCTAGCTTGTGCTAGATTTCTTTTGGTTTGCAATGTTTTTCTTGGAAATATGAATGTGTTCATGCTAAAAATAATTCTAGCACGTGCTAGATTTCTTTCACCTTACAATGTTCTTTTTGACAATATCCATGCGTTTGTGATAGAAATAAATCTAGGATGTGAATATTTCTTTTGCTTTGCAAGATTCTTGTTGGCAATATGCTTGTGTTCCTGTTAGAAGTAATTCTATCACATTCTATATTTCTTTCACCTTGCAAAGTTGCTATGTGTTTGTCTTTGTGCTAGACATATCTAGAAGAAAATCTAATGATCACCATAGTTAATGTGCTTTCATTTTGTTTTGCTTTTATTTTTTCTAAAGAAAACTAAGAATATACCTGACTATAAGAGAGATTTTGTGTATATATGATGTTGTTGTAGTCTCTACAATTGTTTTTATTTATTCACAATGTAATGTTTTTTGGAAATGTGCTTATGCTCATGCTAGAAGGAAACCTAGTAGATGTTTGCTTTCCTATATTCACGATTAAAAGAACATAATAAATTATTTGGGGGTGTGCTTTTTCTAACCTTGATTAGCTTTTATTGTGAGTTCTACACGTGTTATTGTTCTTGTTCATTTTGTTACACATATAATGATGAGAGTAGTTATAGTATTTATAAATTCATATTTTCTTCAATAATTTGAAACTGTGATAACAATTTTTTACTTTATTTTCAGAAACCATGGACTATGAAGCTAGTGAAAATTCAAAGGAAGCATCCAAGGAAAAAGGAATTTCAAGGAACATGACACCAAATTCTTTAAATGGTATGAAAATTTTAGTTTATACTTTGTTACAATTGTTAGACATTATGTTAATAACTAGTTGTTGATTAATAAAACCCATGGAAATAGCCTTAGGAGTGGGGTTTTAATGAGGACAACCCATACTAACATGGGTATTTTTTTTTTTTTCCTAACAATTTTAACTAGGTGATAACTTTTGGTGTCATATAGTAAACTTGCATAACATATGTACTCATTTATTATTGTGCGTGTAAATGGAAATCGTGTATTATAAGGTTGTTTAATAATATTTGGTATTTCATGTCTTCCATATTTTTTTTTCTAGAAACTGTGGAAACTAGTGTGCATGAAATTCGAAGTAAAGTAGCGAAGAGAAAAAGAAAAAAAAGTGATATACAAATGATGCCTCCTTCAACTGGTATGGTGGTTTTATATTTTATGTACTCTTTTAGAAATGGTTGGATTAGGTGGTTTCTTTTCCTAGCAATTTTACCCAGGTGATAACTTTTGGTGTCATATAGTAAACTTGCATAGCATATGTACTCATTTATTATTGTGCATGTAAATGGAAATCGTGTATTATAAGGTTGTTTAATAATATTTGGTATTTCATGTATTCCATATTTTTTTTTTCTAGAAACTGTGGAATCTGGTGTGCCTGAAATTCGAAGTAAAGTAGTGAAGAAGAAACAAAAAATAAGTGATATACAAACGATGCCTCCTTCAACTGGTATGGTGGTTTTATATTTTATGTACACTCTCTTAGAAATGGTTAGATTAGGTGGCTTTTCAATATTTAAAAGAACATTATGTGACAATATTTGAAATTATATTTTCATTTTGATTAATGCAAATATTTTTTTGTTGTTATTTGCAGAATTGGTTGGCCCAAAAGCAAATGAAATGTTACAACCATCACTTAAGAAAAATAAAAGTTATTCAACTCAAATGGTAGTATCAATAACACCTTCTACTTCTACTTTTGAAATGATTAAAAAATATAATACATCTAATAAATATGAGTTTGTGCAAGATTAGTACATCCAAATAGAAGCTCCCATGAATATGTTTCCTGATATGTATCTATTTGGATCAATAGATGGAAAAGAACCAGAGATATTAGGAATAATAATTAATTTCTATGCTTGCAATGAAAATGACATTGACTTTCAAGTGGAAATGATTAAAGAAAATGAGGTAAAATTAATTTCATGTCAAGTGGAGTATACAAATTTTAGACCAAATTTGATTGAAGCTTCAAGTACCGATTCAACAAATAAGATAAAGAATTCAATGTTCAAGTTGGATAACTATGAGAGCTTCTCTAAATATGGACTAAACAGTTGCACAGATCTTTTAAAACGCATCGCCACCGTTTTGAGATATCGCTATGTAAGAAGTAAAAAAACTTCATCTGTACTTCTTCATTTACAACAAAAAGGTAAATTTCTTGATAAAATACCAGATCATAAACTTGATTCTCAATTACTTGCTTTGAGAAGAGTATATTTATCTTATTTGGAGGAGAACATAATAGAAAGTGATTTCAAGCCTACTACAGAATTTCAAAAAACTAGGAAAGTTGAATTTGAGACAACAAACCTTGCAAATCAATGTGATGAGATTCATGAAGCCTTCAAGCATTGCTATCTATTTTCAAACTCCTTTAGTAGAAAAGTGGTTGTTGAAAGATGTAAAGAAGTCCCCAAAGTGTTCAAATTAAGATCACAAGATTATTTAAATGTTCAAGTATTAGTGAAATCATTCCTAGAAAAATTTCAAACCTCATTACCCGATGCTCTTCTGATTCCATTTGACATCAATGAGTTTGATCCATTGGTCAACTCTATCAAAATTATAAATGACACAGATCTAAATTCTAAGAATATCAATTTTTGGATAGTTGATTGTCAACATACCATTCAAGCAGCAAAAGAAATTTTAACAAATCCTAAATATAATGTATCGACAGAAGCAAAAAAATATATATATAAAACGTAATGCTCAATTCTTGCATCCATCAGTTGAACCCACTAAGGTGATCCGCATTTGTTGTCAATTAAATTTTGAAAATAAGGTATTCTTCAAAACTCCATTTATTGATTGTGTGCGCTCAGCAAGACATTTCTTAATTGCCAATGACAAATTAAAGAAAATGAGGATTGGATGTTCTAAGACCGCTAAAGACAAGGTATGTAATTTTAATTATTTTTACATTTAACATTTTATTATTGTATCTATGTTTATTGTAGATAAATGACTAAAGCTAATAATATAAGTCATATTTTCTCATATTTATAATGATTTCTCATTAGTTTATAACACCTTATTTAGTTTCATTTTTACATTGAATTCTTATTAGTTTATATTATTTATTTTATCAGGTTGATAATGAAATGTTGTGCTCATTATTCGACTGTCCAATTACAAATTTTTCTAATAAAAAAATTCTATGATATCTTGATGAACCTATTTGAGATAAATGGGACACTGTTTTTAACTGTTACCAACTAGGCACATTAAAGTGTTCTCCAAGCCAACCTGATTTGAGAACTACAAGAGAAATAGTCTACACAGTTTGACAGCAGCTACTCTTCAGCACCTTCAGGGATTAACCATGGAAGTAATTGCTTCAGTAGCAGATAATCTATTAGATGGAACCATTTGGTTTTCTATTCCACTTAATCATCCAGCGAATGCCATAAAATCAAAAGATTATTGTTCTAACTTGAAAACCAATAGAACAATATTGGATGCAATGGTTACATATTGTCAAAGTCATGATCAGAACCTTAATGAGATGACTCTTACCACATTCAACATTCTTGAGCGTTATGAAATTAATGATATCATATTTACCAATTTTTGCAACACGGTGGAGGGGTCTAGTTATGTCAAAGGAACATGTAATACAAAGATAGAGTCCCTTTCTCAGCAAGCATGTGGAGTCCTTGACAGAATGATAAATGGATCAACAAGTGTTCAACATGTTGACAACAATTTTGAATTTGGTTGTCATTTTGGGGGCCCTAATCTTTTGTCAACACTTTTGCACTCTTTCCCATGTCAGTTGCAACCAGTCTTACATAATGACCTTGTTGTTTTGGATACACTGGCTTTGAAAAAAGAATAATTCCACAAGGGATATTATATTGAATTTTTTCAACTTCTTATCGAAAAAAATGAGTTGAATGACTTTACTACAATTCTCTTAGTAGAAATTTGTTTTTGTAATGATGTACGCCAGTCTTTCAAAATTTCCATAAAGAACTCCAAGTTCAACTATAAAATGACTAGTGTCATTTATGAATATAAGTCCCAAGACAATTATAATTATGATATAGTTCTTACTATACATTTCTATACTTCAGAATTAAACATTTTGGAGGCTATAAAATACTCTCACACATTTGAAGACACATTTGATGAAAATGAGAGAGATTATGATTTCTGGATGGATTTATTGGAAAAGCACCAATAATGAAGTGATGCAAAAGTGGTTATTTCTCTTTATGCGCGGAAAATTTTAATCAAGGCCTATTGTACATATGGAAGAAGAATTTCATGTTTTGTGCAAACAAAGTCACAAAGGAAAATCATGTTAAATAATTACAAATCTTTTCAACTATCAAATCCAGGATTCATTAACTTCTTGGAAAATTCATGTACTACAATTCATTTTTTTTTTTTTATAATAATTTGGATACTATTTTTTTCATATTTCTTAATTGTCAAAGTGTTTACTAAAATGACTAATGATGGAGATTCTAAAACAGAGAATGATGAAAGTGGGAAGCAAAAAAATAATCAACATAGTGCTTATGTTGTTGAAAAAAGTATAGAGATGGAAACAGGAGGAGAAGGAGGAGAGGAAGAAGTTATCATACCAGGTACATAATTTGTTTGGTTTTTGCTCTTGATAATTTTTCAATTTATTTAATTTCCATATTCATAACATTTTTGGATGACTATTATAGGGAATTATGAGATGAATGAAATTAATCAAGACAATGACCATGGAACGATGGAGATAGAAATGGGTATTAATCATTGTAACTCTATCTTTTTTTATTTTATTATTATTCTAAATTATTATTTTTATTATCGTGATTCATATCATTTCATATGTTGATTATAGTTGGAAATAAAGAGAATGAATATAATGACCAGGGGACTGTCCCACAAAACTACAATCAAGACCAAAATATTATTATGGACGATTATAGATGATTCTTTTTTTGTATAGTTGTTTAATGAATTTTGTTCATTGTCACTGTTATCACTCCAAGAAACTCTCCTAGGTTATAGCTCGGAGATGCCTGGTAACATATAATCTTCAATATTGTTCTAGGAACTATTGGAATGGGTGGTGGTTTGGTTCAAGCCAGATAACCACTTCAACTCTGTTTTCACCCCAGACATGCATGAACACCCTCAGCCTACAAGGATTTATACCACTAATGCTCAATAGTTTGCAGATTAAGTGAATGAATGAAGAATACTAACCACACTGGAATATGCATACACAACATATGATGGCCAGCTGCAGCTAGTGAATGGAGCTCGCAACTCTAATTTATCTAAGCGGAGATAAGATGACAGTTATCTAGTGTTAGATACAGAAGAAACATAGATGACCTATTCAATAGTGAATCCAATTCACCAATTCAGAGATAAGATGACAATTATCTAGCATTAGACATAGGAGGAAGCATGAATAAACCTATCCAGGTGTAAGTTTAGAATAGAGGGGAAATGGACATTGAACATATAACAACAAAAGAAGCTTGTATTACTGAAAATGAAGATGAGACACTGCAAGGAACAGAGTATCTACAGTCTCCAGAAGTTGAACCCTGATTACATCTTGCTTTCAGCTATTTATAGCTCTTTACAATGTTTTCCAGCTTTTTAGGGCTGGAGGTGTCTTAATCTATCCCCTACTATCATTAACTACCTGGTTGCGTTCAAGGACACAATTTCCTCTCCATCACGAAATTGGTAATTAATCTTGGTACAACACTGCCTGGTTAGGTGGTTGGCTCGATTGTGTTAGTGAGGCTCCATGACTGTTTAATTCTATTTGCAAAGATCGTGTTGTGTCCTTCTTCCTTTGGCCATGCTTTTACGTTATTTCGGTTCAGCGATCTGACTGTCACAATACTGACAGAGTCGACCACCTTCTTCCTCGAGTAACTGATAGGAAGTGGAGTACAAGGTGCATGGGTGGGAGGACATGTCAAATTGGACGAATGGAGAAATGACAGAGTGGAGGAGGACAAGTGTGAGCGATCATGAACGAGGGCCGTTGGATCAAGGGGAATGCACAGTGGAGATCAGGCGCAGGAGGCCTGAGGTCATGGCGAGAGCGGAACATGTCTGGGCCGTTAGATCTCGAGTGAGCAGATCAGATGGCTATCGGCCGATGGAGGTGTGTAGATGATAACGTACGGGGGTGGTTTTGTTCGGGCGATTATGGTTTCTATCGGAAGGGCATCGGGCAGTAAGTGGTAAATGGTGGAGTTCGCTCGATTCCACTTAGTGGATGACACGTAGAAGCAGAGGAGAGAGAAAAACTGCCTTTATCGAGTGGGTATTCCTCTCGCTTGTTGCTCGCGTGATATGGGTAACAACCGTTAGATCTGGCAGGGTGATCTAATGGCGGGGAATGATTGGGCATGTTTTGTTGATCAAGTGAAATGTGGGCCGTCAGATTGGCAGGGGAAGATCAATGGAGGAGGGACACAGAGGTACAAGATGTCCTTGGGAAAGGTGTGGAGGGCGTGTATGGGCAGAAAAGTAAGTTTTTTTCAGGGGTTTTGGGTTAATTCACTCAAGGATAAGGCGAAAGAGGGTTTCGTTTGGATGTGAGGGTTGGGTTAGGAAATGAGCGGAATGAAATGTAAGTGGAAGAGTGAAGAAATTGGGGTAACAACTGTTATAGGACAAAGTGACCTCCTCATCAACTCAGAGGTGAAAGATAGCATGACTAAAGCAAAGACCACAATTGCAGGCCTTGATTCCACACTAACGCTCTCTGCACACTACTAACCTGCTTTATAAAGCTTGTTACCAAGCATAGAGGAGTGTTAGTTACCTTGCTAAACTCAAGTTGTTAGACCAAGGGGAGCATTAGTGAACCTAAGGGAAGTTCAATGGGTCAAGTCAATGAATCTAGTCACAAATATCTAGATATTTATCCCTAAATTTTCTCAAGAAAAGCAAGGAAACTCCAAAAATCAAGATATTTGGAGAAATTCCAATCTAAGAATGAAGGAAAATGGGAAAATTCTTGTAAATAGGGCAGGTTCATGGCTTTTTCCCTAATGAATTCTAGGAGGAGCTTGGCAGCCCTAATTTGATTGCTACATAAGCAATGAGAGGGCCATTGTGAAAGGGGTCAGAGCATTTGGAAGGATAGCCCATTAAGTTGTTGTGAACTGTCATATACTTGAAGAAGTGAGCTGAAAGAGGGAGAGAGAGAGAGGAAGAAGGGGCAAAGGAAGGCTGATACAATGGATGGTTGTAATCACTCTTCCACTATAAATACAGAACTGCAGTTGTGTTCCCTACTCCATAGTGTCGGTAATGTTGTTCATTGATTTGTTCATTCTGATGCTTGTCGAGATGAGTAGTTAAGTTATACACTAATATATGTTTATTGTGCATTCTTACATTAGTTTTCAAGAGCATATGCTGTGATTGGTTTGCTTTTCCCTTTGTGCAGGAATTGTCTTGGAGTCGGCCTTGAAGGAGTTCTTCTTTCCGCATAGAGATCTCCAAACAAATCTAGAAGGAACTAAAGGTAATCCTCTTTCCATACCTTGTCAATTTATGTTTGATAGATGAACATGTGCATAACTTGGTAGCTTCTGCAGATAATCTTACAGTTTGTCGAAGGTTCCGAGAAGACCTTTGAGGGTAGTTTTCATTCTTCATACACTGTGCATTTTACACCATAGCAGAATTGGCGACTCCGCTGGGGACTATACATCTAGTTCCCGGTTTACTCAGACTCCTCTCAAATCTTCTCTTTCTTCTAAGAGCTCCCTACTTCTTCAAATCCTTTTCTAATCCACCAACTATCTTGTTACATCCTACTAGTTTGCATTCTCCTTAGAAACTGATCCTAAAGGCCCTTTGTTTGAGCTATTTCCCTCACTAACGCAGGTTTCTAGGCTAAACAGAGCTTTATAAAGCACTGTGCCTGTGTACAAGGAGCGTTAGTGGCCCAACTAACTCTCTGTTTACACTGAAACAGAGCGTTAGTCTCCCATTTCCATGATTTCCATAAGAGTCTGTGGACCAAAAGGGGGGGAACTTGTCTTAGGGGCTAAAGTAAGATCTACAACTATATTATGTTAACAAATTTGGTGTCCTGAAAATTCATTTTTAGGAAAATGTTTTAGTTTTTCTCTCTTAAAATACATTTTTTTTAAAGAAAGACTAATAAATTGTATTCATCCTTCTGTCGAAATAGTTGTAAGCTGCTTCATTTTGGTTTTCAGTAGTTGTTAGGAAATATTGGGAAAAGAATATTTTGGTTATGCAAGTGTTGAATGGCTTTAGATGCATAGACGAATCCATGAATATGTGAAAAGATGAATATGTAGAATAAGACTTGTCTGCATAAGAAATTGAAAAAAAATCAAAGCATTGTTCTACATGATTTATTGAGTCAAGAGTCTCACCATATTCATACATCAACACCCCTACCAAACACAAATAATCTAGTACACTTAAATTTACATTAATATCAATCAGTTACTCTTTTGAGCAAACCAACATTAGCTAGATTAGGACCTTGGCATAAGCATGTGAGTGAACTACCCAAGTTTGAAAACCAAAAATAGTGTCGTTAACGAGTGAAAAATCCTTCGACACTCATATTACCAGGACTACTCCACTAACAACGGAGCAAAATACGAGACAACATCAGACTATAATTGAAGGTAGCCCACCTTCTCTTACAAATCCTTTGGGCATTCTGTGTACTAGGGGTCCCTTTGGGGATTTCGGAATTGAGTCAGGGACTCAGGTTTCCTGCCCACACAGCATGCTGTCTATGACTATGTCCCTCGTGGTAATGTCTATGATTTGAGGTATCTCTAGTAGCCAAAACTTCTAGGTACTTACACAAAGTGACTGGGACAGGCTGTCTTGGTACCTAAAATGGACAGATCTACTTTGTCTTCAGTTTTTTGGAGGGTGCTCGTCTTCACAAGAGTACTTGGCCCCTCAATCTAAGGTTCGGGTGAAGCTCTAAAGTAACCGTAACCATACATTTGGCCATCCTTCTCTGTTATTCATTGAGAGACTGGGTTTCATCTCCAGTGATCGGTGCTTATCAGATGAGGTACTTTCCCTCTATTTGCTGATTGATATATTTAGTGTATTTTTTATTTTTAGGTACCTGAGTGCTATCATTTTTGAGACTTTAAAGAATATCACATTAAAATTTATTTGATAAAACTTAACAGTCATCGTGGCTACGTCTGGCCCTCACCGTCACTCCAGAAAATTGTTAGGACTTCCTCCACTCATTGTGGAAGATCCGTCGAGTTCCACTAACTCGGATTCCTCATCTTCGAGGAATCAGTCTCCTAAATCTCACACGTGTTATAGAAATTTTTGTGCCTTACAGCTCTAAGCATGAAATGTCCATAAACCAAGGGATCCTAAGTCCCTAAAAGTGTTGTTCCTGCCCCTAAAGGAACAAGGTCAACAAACTACAGCTTCTCCCAAAAGTTCTCCACCAGAAACTGCTCAGAAACAGTCAAATCAGGATCATTACAGCTGCTCCACTAGCTACCTGCGTTGCATAGCACCCCAGTACACTAGCTAGGTGCATTGCAATGCACCTAAATGCACTATCAGGGTGCGCTGAGCGGGAAATGACAAATGGCAGTGTCATTCCGCGAGGTGGAAAGACAATGGAAGCTTCCAGAATCTTCCCCAATGACACTTGCCTCACTGAGTTCGACCAAGGATGAGTAAGAGGCTCTTAGTCTCCAAGTGGAAGCAAGAACTGACAGAGAGAGGCCACTAGTCAAATCATAAGCTGACTCATCCTCTTTGCATACATCTATATATGGATCCCTCATCCCAGAGATCCAGAGGCTGGAATTTTGTACTTTGCAGAGAATTGATGTTGGTTTTGAGATAGAGATCAGTGCATTGGGTGATTTATGCTTTGTTGGAGGTGAAGAGGGGATTCCTTTGCTGGGGGGTTGATGCTAGATCAGGAATCATCGGTTGTAACTCCTCCTGGACCTTCTTGTTACATCAATAAAACTATTTGAGTTTCTCCTACATGCTTGTGTATCAATGATATTTTGTTATATTTGCATGTTTAGCTTAAATCTGATCCTAAGTTATTTATGAATATAAATCTATGTCATTGTGTAGTTTTCCTCTTCTGTGATCTTGCAGGAACTTGGTGAAGCTGGGCAAGTAAGGGAGCAGGTAGCTGGAAGCTGTCAAAGAGGAGAGAGATTGGATCAAAGGACTAGCGCAAGACACAGGTTGGTTCATCCTATTCCTCTTCGTTTACAGTTCATAAAGAAGAATACGAAAGTAGTTTTCCTTATTTGTTGCTAAGGCACTGTCACACCTTAGTGGGATAGGGGCGTTCTGAGTAGACACTTTTCCCGTCAACAAAATGGCGACTCCTCTGGGGATCGTGTCTAGTTAGTTTGTTTGTGTTTCTCTTGTTGTTTGTTTCATAAACACAGAAGTGGCAATCGAACAACATTTGCCATTAACAAATGCAAAGTAGACATCTGCCACTTCAATCCATCCATTGGATCTGTTTATGATTTGAACAGCTGATTCACAAATGATCTGATTACCCTTTGTGATAGCTCTTAGACCTCCTTTAAATCTACCCTCTGATTTTGCATTATTGATTGCTTTTACTCGGCCAAAATCCATAGATTAAACTGCAAACCGTGACCCAAAACCTGGATAGAAGTCTCGTTTCTGCCCCAGCGCAAGCACAGTGAAGAGATTCTGCATTTCAACGCAGTTCCCAAGAGGGCTACCTGCGCTGCAATTCAGTTTCTCTGTGTAACAGGTGCGCTGATCAGCCTTGCCCTGTGCAGCTGAGGTTCTTTGCTTCATTTTTTCAGGTTTGTCTCTGATTTTGCAGCCTGTGATCAATGTGTGTCTGTTTAAAAACCCCTTTTCTTTGCCTTAATTCCGCCTCCTTTGTACAAAAAGACTGTAGATGTTCTTTGTGTGTTTGTTACATCATTTACAGTTTTCCATTGAAAGAGTAGAATAGTCATACTGTCGTCCTTAGATTTAGATCTATCGTAAGTGTCGATTTTGATCTTAGGAGAAAGTTTATTTGTTGTTGACAGTCGATTATGCTTTTACTTTTACCTTTGGTTTGAATTTGTCACTTTCTAGTGTCGAAACGAGTGTTTATTTCAAAATCATAAAGTGTCGTAATCTTCTCTACCTTTTGATTTCGAAAAGAAGCTTGTTTGTGTTTTTTCACTTGAAAGCAAATTCAGATTTGTACATCAACTTTATTTTTAGGCATCAATATTAAGAAAGTGAAAACAAATACATGCATATGTGCATTTGCATATTAATAGTCTGTTTGGCTCGATTTAGGAAAAGTGCATTTACAGTGTGCTCTTTGCTCTTTGAGAAAAGATTGTGTCTTTCTTTTCCCCTTGTAGATAGGATTTTCATTGCTGAAAAGAGATAAAGCTTGCTTATCATCTTTAGATTGCATTTTAGGAATTACATCTACATCTCGTGGTGATCCAAAAAGGCAAACTTCTAAGAAAGATCAACTTAAAATAAATTGAATGAACCTAACAACGCTTTGGAACTTAACGCACAACATTTAGAGGTCTAGGCTAGAGACGTATTCCGGCGTCGTAAAGCCTGGTAACTGTTGTCCTCACTGATGGTTGGGTGATTCCTCCACTTTGAGACGATAAGTGCCAGTACAGACTTGTGCTCCCACGTACCGTCGAGTATATATTGGGAGACCCCTATAGGCTTAAAACCTTTTATCCATAGGAAGCCGTGTCGGCCGCCCTACTGATCGCAATGCACCAAACACAGCATTCGAGAAGATTGACTGCCGTACCGTAAAAAGTATTCTGCAGTTTTGCGATTGGTTTGGTACTCCCTCTACCTAGATCTCCAGAGTAGTCCCTTTCGTTCCTTTTCAGACTCCTTAACGGAAAAGGTCCATCTGAGCACTTGTCACTTCAGGCTCATTAAAAATCGAAGGAGACTAGAGTCATCTTTTGTTTTTTCTCGACTCTTTAAAATTGAAAAAACAAGTTGTGTCCAAGCATCTTAAAATTTATTTTAAACGGAATATCCATACCCTTTTCCTACGTTGATCTTAGGTTGAGAAAATGGAGTCTACCAACCAAGGAATTCCCCTTGGTGGAAATCCTAGTCCCTTCTCCTCTTGGGGAGATGTTGGTGCACCCCATATGGCCACATTGTCGCTTCCAGGACTGACAATTGGCTTGCCAGTATGGCTCTTCTCAACCAATGTCGTTCAGAACACCACTATTCCTGAACAATCGAATCAGCAACCAGACGAATCCAGAGTTGCCCACCAACCTTCTACTTCCTCTAATTCTTCCTCTCCCCCTTCCTCTTCGCTTGATGGGGCTGGCAAAGCCAAAAGTCAAGTTCCTAAGGAGAAGAAGGAGAAGAAGAAGAAGAAGGAGCCAAAGGCGAATGGGGGAAAACGAGTGTCGTCTAACGAAAATCCACACACTGCACTGACCAGGCCTAAATCGCCATGTGTCATTTGCAGAGGAGACCACTTTCACAGAGATTTTCCTTGCATCCCTCGGATACTAAGGGACTGGTCTCCTCGTTTGCACAATCCGGTGTCATCAACCTCTGATGATCATGTTGAAAGCACACCGTCAACTAGCGAAAGTGAAGTCCCAGGACAAAAAGGGAGAGATAGATTTCCCTATAAACTGTGCAAAGGCAATCATGTCGTCCACCATTGTCCCTTCTTAGACGAGGCGAAAAGAGTTTTGGATGATCGTCGGGTTTCACCGTTACGACTTCCTCCTGGATATAAAAAACTCTTGTCGAGTCCGTCGCTAGTTGAGAATCCAGTTGGCCCGCTCAAGTGGTCGGCTGAAGCGCCTATCATCAAAGATAAACCATCTGAATCTATGCCAGACGAAATTCAAAAGGTCAAGGTGGCAGTTGACCCGGTCTTACCTTCAGAGGTTTTATCTTCGGATGATACAGTCACTGAAGAGAACAAGGATGACACTGTCCAAATTCTCTTCATCAACACAGACTCCGACAAACATGGGGGCATTTTACCCATTCCCTTACCACAGGAGGGAAGTTCGTCAGAGCCATACCCGGCCGTCTACTCGGTCCCACCTCCAAGCAACCTAGTTGTCTCCTTCGACTGGAATCAACTACGCAGACCCCGTTTACCAGCAAGCATACCATTCTGAATTATCATTCAAATATATAGAATGGTCATGGCTGGTACCATCATAGATGAGGGGGCTTCTGTGAGTATCCTTTCCTCTACTGCTTGGAAAGCGCTTGGTTCGCCATCGCTTTTGCCTGAGATGAGAAATCTGACAGGCTTTGATAAAGGAACCAGTCGACCTTTAGGGATCCTTCCCAATGTGCCCATAACATTGAGAGGGAAGACAGTTCCAATGAACGTAATGGTCGTTCAAGGACCCTTGGATTATAACCTACTCCTTGGACGAGACTATATTTATTGCATGGGAGCCATCGTCTCCTCACTCTTTAGAGTAATGTGTTTTCCGCACGAAGGAAGAGTGGTCATGCTCGTGGACCAGCTTTCATTTCCCGGATCACGCATAGCAAATAGTCATATACCATCCCTAAATGGTCTCTTCATGCAAGAAATGTCTCAATCTCCAGTCCGTCCTCCCGATGAGCACGAGTAATTCGGAGGGATATGACTGAAACCCAGGGGGCATGCACCCTGGTCTGCTTCGGCAGGAAAACTTCGGGTATAGGGTAGGTTTCCGCGGGAGAATATGACTAGTCTGTACCCCGTCCATGATTGGAAAGGGGTTATTCTAGAACAAGATTCTCTTGTCAAAGTTACGTAAGTGGCAAGCACCGCCACTCACCTTTGTTTATCTTGGTAGACATCGCCCGAGAAGTGTTTTGTTTACGTCGTAAATAGAACAATCTTTGGGTAGCCTGTAAGAGGTAGCACCCTTCCTGATAAAACGAATGTTTTTTCAGCTCGAATAAAGGGTGACCCTTCCTGATAAAACGAAAGTTTTGTCAGCTCGAATAGAGGGAGACCTCGAAACTCTGTTTTATACCTGGGGGCATGCAAACCTTTTGGAGTGCAAGCGAGGGGCGGCTATTTATTTTTTAAATTTTTAGGACCTCTAACCCTTTAAACTCGTAGGATTAGTCGTCACCTAACTTGCATAAAGAAAGGATGTGGGGCAAAAATCTAAAAGTTGTCGTTTTTATATGAGACATTCTTATCATATGACTGGATTAACCGAGCAGTTTTAGCACATAGTTCAAGCTCGTTAAAAAATAAACATAATACATGAGCAAGTGTTTCCACCCGCGTTTAAGCTCATTAAAAAATGAACTATTCCTCGGTAAATAACCACCGTGAATGAAGATTTCAGCCATTAAAGCCTTGGTCGTGTTTGCACCGTCACCTCCACTTTTCCATTGGCCGATCATTCACCTCCATTTGATTGTTTATCCATTTTGAGGAACAGCTACGAAGAGTGATTTCACTAGCCATCCTTGTGACACTGCCGTGATTGGAAAATTCCAACCATTACCTGGAATCAGCTGCTACCCATTTTATCACTCGTTCCTCAAAAGACGAGTCTTCTTTAAGCTCTTTTCAGCTGACTCGTAAAATATGAAAAGATTGCCGAGTTTTGGCCTTCCAGCTCGTTAAAGCAACCAGAAGCGCTATCCCTCCTCTAGATTTTAATCTTTTTGGACCTGAGGGATTATTGCACAAAAAGATCGAGCGCTTGTTTTGTTCGGCTCGTTAAAACTATCGAAAATTCATCCCTTCTGTATTGTTTTATACTTTTTCGGACTTAAGGGATTAGATGACGAAAAAGGAATTTTGGAGTTACCTTTACGTACCTTTTCAGACTCTCTAAAAATGAAAAGGACCGAGTTATCTTTGTCGTTAAACTCGTTAAAAATATTAATAGCGACAAACTTGTCTTTAGACGAGAACGAGTTTCACTATCGCTAGGCTCGTTAAAACATAGCGATGGGTTTGCCCGAAGGGAAAATTATAGAACAAGCATATGTTATCCTCTTCAAGCTTGACAAAAATAAAGAGGTACTGGTCAGCAATGACTGGGGAAAAATTGGGAAGAAACTCAAAGAATCTTTATTGGTAGCAAGTCGCTCTTGAACATGACACTTCCACTCCGTACCTGAGTCGGGTTGGGTTGTTTCATTCACCAGTCACATCACCATGGTCACGCCATACCATCCACATTTGGGGTAAATGCTACCAATCCATCACATAAGTGTCGCCGACATGTTCAAGAGAAGTCATCCAGAGAAGTCACCCGTGTCCCATCCACTACCATACATTATACTTCATTCCTTCATGACCGCCATCCTGAACCATATATCATCAGATCGTTTTCACCTCCATCAAAATCATTTGCTCCGTTCCGTGTCATTGATGTGGGATTCATCAAGGCCCTCCTTTGACGGATCGCTTCTTGTTGACATCAGCTCATTATCCAAGAAGTTGATCTAGGAACACCCCATTCAGTACTTTGAAGCTTGCATGCCTCAATGGCAAGTTTCTCACTTCCGGCGACAGGTATACATCAATGACCTTCGACCGAAAGATTTTGCATGGTGTTCAACGCCAAGTCCTTTATTCACACCACGTGAATTGTACTGCAGTACCTTGAGGTTCATCATCATTATCGGTGATTCCTCTCACGCTTGTTAACAGTTTACATCATTGACTGGTAATCAAGCGATGTCTTTCCATGTTCGACTTCAAAACATTTTTCACATGGATCGACTTGTACTTCGAGTGAAGATCGGACGAGATTGAAGACCCCGGATCTAGTTTCATCCATCTGGGCTGCGATATATATTCAGGAAAAATAAAGACATCGACATGTACAGCATTGCAGCACAGATAATCATCCTACCAAAAGGATGATGACTTCATCAGAATCATCAGTCTACCATCAGACGATTGTCTGTCCTGTGTACATAAAAATGAATTTATAAAGCTGAGCATGGGAATGCCCGCCTCAGCTAGATCATGAAAACAGTATGAAGATAATGTATTGTATTGTATCTTATTACAGGTCTCCTCCTAGCATTGAAAGAACTTCGGATCCTCCTAATAAAGCATTTCACCCGATAAACGGCCTCATACTTTAGGGGGCAACTGTTATAGACATTTTTGTGCCTTACAGCTCTAAGCATGAAATTTCCATAAACCAAGGGATCCTAAGTCCCTAAAAGTGTTGTTCCTACCCCTAAAGGAACAAGGTCAACAAACTACAGCTTCTCCCAGAAGTTCTCCACCAGAAACTGCTCAGAAACAGTCAAATCAGGATCATTTCAGCTGCTCCACTAGCTAGCTGCGTTGCATAGCACCCCAGTACACTAGCAAGGTGCGTTGCAATGCACCTAAATGCACTACCAGGGTGCGCTGAGCGGGAGATGACAAATGGCAGTGTCATTCCGCGAGGTGGACAGACAATGGAAGCTTCCAGAATCTTCCCCAATGACACTTGCCTCACTGAGTTCGACCAAGGATGAGTAAGAGGCTCTCAGTCTCCAAGTGGAAGCAATAACTGACAGAGAGAGGCCACTATTCAAATCATAAGCTGACTCATCCTCTTTGCATACATCTATATATGGATCCCTCATCCCAGAGATCCAGAGGCTAGAATTTTGTACTTTGCAGAGAATTGTTGTTGGTTTTGAGATAGAGATCAGTTCATTGAGTGATTTATGCTTTGTTGGAGGTGAAGAGGGGATTCCTTTGCTAGGGGGTTGATGCTGGATCAGGAATCATCGGTTGTAACTCCTCCTGGACCTTCTTGTTACATCAATAAAACTATTTTAGTTTCTCCTACATGCTTGTGTATCAATGATGTTTTGTTATATTTGCATGTTTAGCTTAAATCTGATCCTAAGCTATTTATGAATGTAAATCTATGTCTTTGTGTATTTTTCCTCTTCTGTGATCTTGCAGGAACTTGGTGAAGCTGGGCAAGTAAGGGAGCAAGTAGCTGGAAGCTGTCAAAGAGGAGAGAGATTGGATCAAAGGACTAGCGCAAGACACAGGTTGGTTCATCCTATTCCTCTTCGTTTACAGTTCATAAAGAAGAATACGAAAGTAGTTTTCCTTGTTTGTTGCTAAGGCACTGTCACACCTTAGTGGGATAGGGGCGTTCTGAGTAGACACTTTTCCCGTCAACAACACGGGATCTGTGTGGACGATTGATGATTCTAGTTTGCTGAGGATTTCTTCACAGAAGGATTCCTTCCTCACTTTAACACTCTGCTCACAAATCCGTTGGATCCCATCATGGTTCCCGTGGTACCTGTACTTCCTTCTTCAGTAGGTGGAACTTTCCCATCTATCCAGTCGACGACTCAAGGGTTGTGGAATTTTAGAGACACTGTTGGTCCTCTACCACTTCCCCAGTCGACGGTCATCACAACACCGGTAATGTGGAATCCCGCTATCCCATTTGTCCCAGGTACGGAAACTCACATAACACCCTCTATAAGTGGAACCTAGCAGATGCCAGGTTCCACTCCTATGGTGCCACAATGCATACCTTCGACTAGTGCCACATATAGTGCTCCATATAACACTCAATGCAGCACTATGGGCGTGGTTCCCGTTTACCAACAACAAGGTCGGCCACCAATGTACAGTTCCAACCCCCAGATTCAGATATCTGGGGGGGTTCCCAATATGCACATGCCGGTGGGGAATGTCACAGTTCCCCCTTCGTTCTCAGGCATGCATGGACAGTCGCTGATTGACATGAGTGTTCCCTCTATCAATCAAAGCCATATGGTTAGTTCTGTGTCAGTTGGGAATCCACAAGGGATTCCCAACCAATCCATGGGGGCACCCTACTCACAGACTCAAATGAGTCAAGGGGGCACCACTTATACTGGGGGAAATTTCATACCCCAGTATCAAAATCCTCATGGAAATCCACTCTACAACACCATACCACAAAGCAACTGCTACACCATGCAACCCATGTACACTATGGGGAACCAAATGATGGGAGGAGCACAGAGCTCCTCAGGTCATCCGTCATCACCATGGTCCGAGTCGGGGGCACCTAACTCTCTGCCTTTTTTGGCAACGTTGGATATTCCTGACTTATACAAGCTAAAAAATGACCCCATCTACCACAACTTACAATGGCCACCGATCCCGCATAAAATACCAATGGACATCCCAAAGTTTGATGGAAAACAAGGGGAGGATCCGGGCACCCATATCACCACCTACCATCTCTGGTGTGTTTCTAACTCTATGGTGGATGATAGTGTCCGGTTACGTCTTTTTCCCTGCACCCTCACTGGAAATGCCGCGAAATGGTATATTGAGTTACCACGCGTGTCAGTAAATACCTTTGATGCTTTAGCGATGGAGTTCCTAAAGCACTTTCAGTTACCTATCCGCTATGAGACTGGGACAGAGCTCCTTACTTCATTTCGTTAGGATACCACCACCCACATCTCTGATCATATCCATGAATGGAGACGTAGGTGGAGGTTAGTCAAAGCTCCCATCCCTGATTTTCTCTTAATAGACTGGTTCTGTAGGTCCTTACTTCCGCAAATCGCTAGAGATGTCACTCTAGGTGGTGCGGTCACAGAAGACCAATCCATACGTCGTGCCCAGCACTTAGATTTGATATATTCACAGTCTGGCACTCTTTACGACATAATCCCCAATGCTCCTGGTAACCCCAATGCTTCTGCCACTTAGCACCCCAGAGTGCACGCCGATGGGATTGTCGGCGCAACCTCTAGGGCCGCTGTAAAACAACTTAGTGGTTCCATTGCCAAGATGGCAGTGGACCCCTCTACCAATATGACTGCTCTTCCTTCCACTGCAATAAACTCTATGCAGTCTACACAAAATCCCAATGGTAAGAAAAAGACCGCTCCTTCTGAGGAGCAGTCAACAAAGTAGCCCAACCCAAAACAGAAGGTCGCTGCGCCTACTGGTGACGAAAAGGATACACCTGCCAGATTTCCTTGCAAACTTTGTGCTAACGACCACGCAACCTGGCATTGTCCACGACTTTAGGAATACACAGATTACCTTGCCAAAAGGGATACTGGTAAGACCCCCGCTGTCCTTAGGAATCCTTTTCCCACTCAACAGTAGAAAAATCTTATTGCCAACCAATAGCAACCCATGCCAGAGGTCAACGATGGTTCGCAACATCCTTCAGCTGGTGAAGGATCTTCTACCATTTTCACATTTGAAATGGTAGAACTCGCCACAAGAGCCAAATCTTATGGAGATCATATCGCTCCTGCAGCAGAACCATCCTCAGGTCAAAACCCATTACTGCCCACCGATTTGCATATCGAAAGGCCAGTTGAGGACTTTTTAATTCGACCCACAAAAGGGGAACTTCGACGCACAACACACAATACATCTGCACGTGTTTCCCAACACTACAACATCATAGAGGATTTGGCGCAAGCGCCATCGGCTATGTCAATGCTCGAAGTATTACAAACATGCTCCACCCAACGAAAAGCTTTGCTTTCGGCTATCGAAGGTATTGACCCTACAAATTCCATGCTTGCTATTTTCAACATGGACAAGTGTAAACCTCCCCTTTCCCACCACCTTGCATTTTAGGTGCATATCACTTCGAAAGGTAAAGGTATACACAGAGCTGTCATCAAAGAAGGTGCTTCAACCTACGTCATGTCGGCTTCATGTTGGCTCGCCCTGGATTCCTCAACCCTATCCCCACTATCGAACTCCCTTAAAGCTTTCAACGGCCACACCTTTATCCCAAAAGGATACCTAGCCAGTTTTCCCATCACTTTGGTTAGGAAAACTGTAACGGTGGATGTAGAAGTCATAGATAGAAAACTCGACTATAATCTCTTGGTGGGTCACAGTTGGACATATGCCATGATGGCCGTTGTATCTACTATCTTTCGCATCATCCAATTTCCATTCGATGGAAAGGTTATTACTGTAGATCAGTTTTCCTTTTACACCCCTGACTATTCACCATTACCAAGTGGCTCTGTACCCCTAGTAGGAGGTGCAACTAACAGTTACATCAGTGTAGGTATCGGTCTACTGAAGGCTTCTTCCCTCATGGGTTGTTTCCCTCTTCAGCCACTGCTGGTTTCACATATGGTTAATATGCTTTCATCTATTCCTCATGAAAATACTGATCCATGGATCCTACCAACTCCTTTAGACATTGACACATACAGAGAGAAAATGCTACTGTCACCAGCTGAATCAACCTACCAAGATATTCAATTTGCATCCGAATCTCTGGTCACTTTAGTTTCGGCCAACAGTACCACTGCACCTCCCATAACTTCTCTTTCTTTCGATCCACTCAATCAAGTCCTACCGATGGATGAAGCTATTAGAGAGATCATGAGGTTAGAAGAGCGACCTCGGGAGGATTTGCACCATAATGTTTTGATATTTGATTCGGACATGATGCCTCTTCAAATCCTGTCACCTGACGCACACAAAATCATTTCCTCACCGTATACGACTATCCAACTTTTGGACTCGGAAGGAAACATGGGCAATATTTCAAAAGCATTGCTCCTTGATATTTCTGTCATGACAAGCATCGTGGACAACATACAAGTTGGAGTGAATAAAAATCTTGAGGAAATTGTGAGCTTCACTTACCTGTTTAGGGACTTCCGCGAAGTTTTTCCTTGGTCTTATGAGGAAATGCATGGCATAGACCCTTCTATTTTCAGGCATGAGATCAAGAAGGACCGAGCATTATTTTTATGGTATTTTTCTTACTCATTAATCCGAAAAATCCTCGAGTCCCCTTCTTCAGGCTCGTTAAAATCCCATGAAGAAGATCGAGCGTTCTTTTTATGGTATTTTTCTTGCTCGTTAATCTGAAAAACCTCGAGTCTCCTTCGTTGGGCTCGTTAAACCACTACAAAGATGAATAGAGCACTTTTAGGGATATTTTATTGCTCTTTAAAAAATATAAACATCCCCGAGTTTTCATCATTGCGCTCATTAAATCTGTACAACGATAGTTAGAGCACTTTTAGGGATATTTTATTGCTCTTTAAAAAATATAAACATCTCTGAGTTTTCATCGTTGCGCTCATTAAATCTGTACGACGATGGTCAGAGCACTTTTTGTGATATTTTATTGCTCTTTAAAAAATATAAACATCTCCAAGTTTTCATTGTTACGCTCGTTAAATACATGCAATGATGCTTTGAGCAACTCTTTTTTGATCTTTTTCCAGTCATTAAACAGAAAAAAAGACCAAAGGAGCATTCTTTTTAGGCGCTTTTTTTCTTGCTCTTTCAAACTAAAAAAATCCCGAGCTATGTCTTGCTGCTTGTTAAAGTTGTTAAAGATGACCCGAGCATTCTTTTAGGTAGTTTTATTGCTCGTTAAAACTGAAAAATCCCGAGTTTTTGTTACCAGGCTCATTAAAAATAGACGGCAACAACAAGAGCACTAAAGCTCGTAAAAGTATGAAGAAGGGATGAGCCGTTCTTTTCCCTCTTTTTCTCACTCATTAAACTACCCTGAGTTTTCTTCATCTAACTCATTAAAAATTTTGATGAAGGTATTGAGTTTGTCGTCACGTGACTCATTAAAAATTCACAACGAAAAACGAGTTTAGTCTGTCACTTCGTACTCGTAACAAAATGAGGTCGACATCTACTGGAAAAAGGTTTCTCTCTATCCGGGTTCAATATATTAAAAGACGAAAAAGTAACTGATCCGGGTATACTGTTAACCTTTTGTCGCACCCGTTAACAACTATGACAAAGGGACCACCATGGAGTATCTCTTTATGATCTTTTCAGACTCTCTAAATATGAAAAGACCACTGAGTTGTCTAGTCTGGACTCTTTAAATTATACAGACAAGATATAGAGTCGTTCTTTTTACGATGCTTTTCAAACTCTTAAAACATGAAAAAATCGACGAGTTTGCCTGTCTGGACTCATTAAACTAATCAGATAGGGCAAAGATTCATTCTTTTTGTGACCCTTTTCAAACTCTTTAAAACATGAAAAGATCGATGAGTTTACCCATCTGGACTCATTAAATTAATCAAACAGGGAAAGTGGACAATACAACTGTATTACGTATTTGAAAGCATGGTTTGGCAGCAATTGCTCCCTTGAACATGGCACTCCCTCAGATAAACCTTCATTTTGATGGCCTCTCAATATGAACCCTACCAACCTAAGATTTTTAGCCTATATACCCTGATGTAATTGCATCTACGTATCCTAACACTCTGTAGTGTTCATGAGTCTAGTACTGTCTGGTTAAAACCGTTGTCATGCCTTCTATTGTTCAAGGGTCCCCATTTGTTTCCTCTATCAACCGATCATACACATCCTTTCATCATGCCCTCCGTTGTTTAGACCCAAATGCTCAAAAGATTCCTAAAAAAAAAATCATTCTTGTCCAGTTTCATGTCAACTGATGTAGGACACATCATTGCCTACCTTTCGATAGGTTTCTTCCTATCAACATCGACACTCTATCTAGGAATATAACCTAGAAACACATTTAGTGCCTTGGTACTTACAGACATTAGTGGCAGGTTACCTTGTGGTTGATAACGGGTTTTCATTATTGGCTCCTAGTTAAGAAATTATACGAGTGTTCGACGACAAAGAAATCTTTCACACTTGCTAGTTTGCATTGTGCATCTTGGAGACCATCACCATTATCAGTGGCCTTCCTCGCATCTGTTAATGGTCTCCATTATCGATTGGTAATCAGATGATTTCGTGCATGTTCGACGTCAACACATTTGATCACATGTACCGATCTATGCTGTTCGGTGAAGCGGAAATCAAGACCTTGGGTAGAGGCTTGCATCATTCAGCCTTGTTTCCTCTCCCAAGTTGCGGATATTGTTCTTTGGAGACAACTATTTCAGGATGATCTATTATGACACTAGATCCGCTCTGTGCTTATCGGCGGCCAGCATTGTTATATCTCAGAAGAGAAAATTACTCTGACATAGCTACTAAGCATGGGAATGCCCGACTCAGGACATGATTTTAGTAGTTTATATATATGTATCTATGTTGTATCAGGTTTTCCTTGCCGCCCGAAACTTCTCTCTCTCTCTACAAAATTTTGACAGAAAATTACAGTTTTAGTAAAGTATTTCGGCCATCGTCTCTGCCTCTAATCTCATACTTTAGGGGGCATCTGTTATAGGAAAAAATGACCTCCTCATCAACTTAGAGGTGAAAGATAGCATGACTGAAGCAAAGACCACAATTGCAGGCCTTGATTCCACACTAACGCTCTCTGCACACTGCTAACCTGCTTTATAAAGCTTGTTACCAAGCATAGAGGAGTGTTAGTTACCTTGCTAACTCAAGTTGTTAGACCAAGGGGAGCGTTAGTGAACCTAAGGGAAGTTCAATGGGTCAAGCCAACGAATCTGCTCACAAATATCTAGATATTTATCCCTAAATTTGCTCAAGAAAAGCAAGGAAACTCCAAAAATCAAGATATTTGGAGAAATTCCAATCTGAGAATGAAGGAAAATGGGAAAAAGCTTGTAAATAGGGCAGGTTCATGGCTTTTTCCCTAATGAACTCTAGGAGGAGCTTGGCAGCCCTAATTTGATTGCTACATAAGCAATGAGAGGGCCATTGTGAAAGGGGTCAGAGCATTTGGAAGGATAGCCCATTAAGCTGTTGTGAATTGTCATATACTTGAAGAAGTGAGCTGAAAGAGGGAGAGAGAGAGAGGAAGAAGGGGCAAAGGAAGGCTGATACAATGGATGGTTGTAATCACTCTTCCACTATAAATATAGAACTGCAGTTGTGTTCCCTACTCCATAGTGTCGGTAATGTTGTTCATTGATTTGTTCATTCTGATGCTTGTCGAGATGAGTAGTTAAGTTATACACTAATATATGTTTATTGTGCATTCTTACATTAGTTTTCAAGAGCGTATGTTGTGATTGGTTTGCTTTGTCCTTTGTGCAGGAATTGTCTTGGAGCCGGCCTTGAAGGAGTTCTTCTTGCTGCATAGAGATCTCCAAACAAATCTAGAAGGAGCTAAAGGTAATCCTCTTTCCATACCTTGTCAATTTATGTTTGATAGATGAACATGTGCATAACTTGGTAGCTTCAGTAGATAATCTTACAGTCTGTCGAAGGTCTCGGGAAGACCTTTGAGGGTAGTTTTCATTCTCCATACATCATGCATTTTACCCCATAGCAATGGCCTATGTGGGGCCCTTTTTGGGACAGGAAAGCAGACCTTGTCCTTCCTTTAGCCTTCAAAACGTCAGCACTGCACCTCAAGGCTAACAATGGCCCCTTCTAGGGATGAAAGCCTCCCTGTGAGGTTTCAAGAATTGTAGACCACTACCTTTCCAGTAAACAACAAGATTAAAACTGCTACATAGTGTTCCATTGGGCATGGAGTCTAACTAGTTATGAAATAAAACTGAAAAACATATTTACAATACCAAGCCTTTAAAGCCTTAAACGGAATAAAGTTTCAAAAACCGCCCATTGATTGGGTCGTCAAAAACACCTTCCCCCTCTAAATTTTGCAAAGTGAAAGTGTTGTTCATCTGAGCTCGAGCAATGATAAACGGTCCTGTCCATAAGGCATCAAATTTACCATGGTTTCCCTTCTTTTCCTTCAATGCATCCCATTTGAGAACCCAGTCACCAACCTGAAAACTGTCCATCTTTTCCTTTTTATCAAAGACCTCCTTGATCTTCTTTTGATGCACTACTGACTTCTCAATCAATTGATCTTTGATTTGGTGAACTTCAACTAAGTCACTCATCCTCCTTTCCATGTCACTTTCCTCATCCTGCTCCTCTTGCAAGAATTTGGCCACAGGGAGGGTCAATTGGATTGGAAAAAAAGCCTCAGTACCATACACTAGCTTGAATGGAGAATTGCCTATGGATTTCTTGGTGGTAACTCTGTCAGCCCATAGTGCAAACTTCAACTTGGAATCCCAGTTCCATTTGTTGTCTTCCAACAGTTTTTTGATTATCCTTACCAGGCTTTTATTGGATGATTCTGCCAAGCCATTGCCTTGAGGATAATATGAGGTAGAATGCACTAATTTAATGTCAATTGATTCACACATGTCCACCAATTCCCAGTAACTATCTTGGTCGAGCAACCAAATTTGGTAAAAATATTCTCAGTTAAGAACTTCATGACAACCTGGTGATCAACCTTCTTAGTGGGTATGGCTTCAATCCATTTGGTAAAATAGTCAGTGGCTACTAAGATCCACCGATGCTGGCCACTAGAATGTGGATTAATCTCCCCTATGAAATCTAAACCCCACTACTGAAAGGGACCATTGGTGTGTATTGGCTTCAGGGGCAAAGATTTCAGCTGTTGTCTTCCTGTAAACCTCTGGCATCTGTCACAAGACTTCAAAAATGAAAATACATCAGAGAATAGAGTAGGCCAATTATACCCAACCCTTAGGATCTTGTGGGCTATGGTTTTCTAATAATGATGCCCTCCACAGATGTTGGAATGAAACCGGTGCATGACTTTGACGGATTGTTCTTTGTTCAGACACCTCAAGAGGATTCCAGATGGGTCCCTCCAATAAATCAGGTTCTTATTAATACAAAACTTGGCTACTCTGAGCTTGATGGTCCTAGCCTGACTTGAGCTAAGCCTTGGAGGGACTTCGAGCTTCAACAAGAAATGAGATATACTGGAATACCACTCACAAGTAGCCAAATTGTCAGCCAATGACTGATTCTTCCCTTGTTCTTCTATTGCCTCCTTTGCCTGTTCAACTCCTGATTCTGCACCTATGCAATTTATGTCTAGCAAACTACAATTTTCCTCAACCATAAGCTAAGCCAAGCCCTGGCCTTTGACAAGCTTGGTGGGCTTTACCTCTATGCTGAACTCTATGAGTTTTTCAATCCATTTGGCCCTTCTTCCATCAACATCTGGCTGTGTTAGGACATCCTTTATTGAAGCCGAAGGTACATAGGCAACCACTTTGGAGTGTAGAATGTAAATTCGGAATGCATTTAAAGACTTTAAAAGAGCATATGCCTGTTTTTCAATAAGGCCATACCTTAATTCAGCATCCCTCAAAGTTTTGCTAAATAAGGCCACTGGGTGCTCTACACCTTCATCATTTTTCTATAACAAGACTGCTACAAGTGTATCATAAGAAGCGAAAGAGAAAATATAAAACTCCTTGGTGTAGTCTAGGCTAACCAAGGTGGGAGCCTCCATGATAGCTCTTTTGATGGCTTCGAAAGATATTATTGCAGCCTCTGTCCATTTTATCTCGGATCCCTTCTTTAACATGGAGGTGATGTGCTTCACTAGTTCTGCAAAATTTGGAATAAACCTCCTCACAAAGTTAATCTTACCCAGAAAATATTGAATATCCCTTTTTGACCATGGGATGGACAATGTTTGTATTTCTTGAACCCTTTCTGGATCAATCTTGACACCTGCAGTAGAAACAATATGTCCTAAAAGTTTACCTTCTTCTAGAGCAAACTGTGACTTCTTGGGATTTACTGAAATTCCAAACCTTTTGCACTTCAGAAACACCTTCTTCAAATGTTGCATGTGTTCCATGTGATTGTTGGAAAAGACTGTTATGTCATCAAGGTAAATAAGGACAAACTTGTCCTTCTCTCCCACAAAGGCTATGTCCATGGCCCTCTGAAAAGTAGTCCCAACATTCGTCAGTCTAAAAGGCATCTTGGTGTACATGAAAGTGCCCCAAGGAGTAGTGAAGGAAGTCTTCTCTTGATCAATTTGCATTTTAGAGGATTCATCAATGACTTGTAGAAACTTATTGACTTCATCATCATCTTCAAAGACTTTCCAATACTTGACATTATCAGGCAATGACAGTCTGTATTTTACTTGGACTTCATAAGTCAATCTAGGGGGTAAAGGAGGAACAAACATACTAGCAGACACAACAAGGGAATTAGCAAGCTGATTCTTAGCCCTAGGGATGTATGAAATACTAAAGCTATTGAATGAATCCTTGAGCTTCCATACCTCATCTCTGTATGCTTTCAGCCTGGGATGCCTCGCCTAGAATGTCTTATTCACTTGTTGAATAATAAGGTCTGCATCTCCAAACACCTTCAGATGTTTGATGCCCATTTCTTTAGCAGCGTTCAAGCCTAAGATCAAAGCCTCATATTCTACTATATTATTTGTGACTTGAAAAGTTAGCTTGAAAGATAAATGTATGCATTCTTGTGTGGGAGATACCAAGACTACACCTGCTCCTGCAGCTTCCCTGGAGCAAGCTCCATCAAAGAACATGTCCCAAATTTGTGGGCCTTCTTCCTCTGTGACCTGACAAACTGGTTTCCTGAGCTGCATGGAGGCCAACTGGGATTCTTCAATTTGGAGGATACAGGCTCCAAAATCAGTGTCAACAGCATAGATGGGGTGATTAGTGAGATTCTTCTCATCACTAATGATATAAGCTAACTGAGCTTCCCTGTATAATCTCCTACTCTCACCTCCAAAGACTAGAATAGTATCAAAGGACAGATAATTTTGTAGTGTTCCACCCAATCTTTTCATCCATCCCCTGGAAAGAAGCATGCCAAACTTAGGGGGAACATCTACTGCCACAATATCCATCATCATACTCTTCATATACAGCTGAGATAAGGTGATGGCTTGATCTTTGATTAGCCCCAAGCATTTCACCTTCCTAGAATCAAAAGAAAATAAGTCATGATAAGGCCTAGTGATGTCAAGGCCCAACTCATCCATGGCAGCCTTGGGCATTAGATGGCTAGCACCTATGTCCAACAGACAATTGTGGAGGATTTTGACATGAATAGTTAAGGAGACATAGAATTATGGGGAATTGTCATTAGAAGGTTTAGTCATTGGGATAAGAACAACTGCAGGTTTGTCATCTTGTAAATTCACATAGTTGTTTGATGCATGTGTGGCCTTAAGCTCAAGGGCATCAAGGAAGGGTCTCTTAAAGGCTTCATTCTTCACTATTTCCACTAGCGGTATAGATATTTTTAGCTTCTAGATTTCTAATTCAAAACTGAAAGGAGAAGGTGACTTGTCAGGGCCTCTTACCTCTTGAGCTGGAGCTTTGAGAATGATCGGTTTAGCTGCTGGTCATTTTTGCTTGTTAGTTTGCTACATTGCAGGGACAACAGCTCTTTGAACAGGGGTTTCCTTGGCATTTTTCATCTTCGGCCCCAGATTATATCTTTGTTGATCCTCGGTTTGCAGGATAGCCCCACCGTCCCATTCTTGGTTGGTCTAGTCCTTGAATAATGACTCTTCATAGGCAACCAAGGTCAAAAAGGAAGTGTTGCCTTTGTCTTCCATACAATGGATCTCATCATCTTCTACGAACAACTCCTCTTCCATGACTACATTCTAAAAAGGAGTCTTCATTGGCATCTTTGCTCCTTTACATAATCTGCAACTGCTCATTGGCTTTTCTATATGGATTCAGATTCCTAGGAACAAAGGTATTATGAACTCTTCCTTTCCCTGGGTGCTGCTCAACCTTTAATTTTGAGACTTCAGAGGCTAGTGACTCTATCATCTTGGTCATCTTATCTATCTTGGGGTCTGAAGATGAGGAAGACTCACCCCTCTGTCTCCTTTGGTCAACATGTCCCTTGAGTTTCTTTGCAACCGTGATGTTGGATTCTACCTCCAAGGCTGCATCCTGCATTTCAGCCAGAGAAGCACATCTTCTCTCCTTCAATAGTAGACAAAAATTATAATCGAAGGCATTGGCATAAGTAAGTTTAGCAGAGGTAGGGGTGGGTTTAACTTTAGCTGGTATCTTGTTGTACATGCAATTAAACCTTTTATTCAAATCAGAAAGTGACCCCCCATTTTCCCTTTTCAGGTTCCCAAACTCAGTATGGTAGTAGAGTAGGTCTTTCTTATCCCCCCAATGCTTTAGGAATACATCATCTAAGGCCTCGATATTTGTTATAGATCTAGGGGTAAATTCTCTGAACCATTTTCTGGCCTCTCCATCTAGGCTTTGGACAAATACTCTCATCCACACATCATCTTCACTAATGTCTAGATTATCGGCATAGCTATAAAATGACTCAAGATGTTCTTCAGCAGTAACCCCTCAATCCTAGTGAACTTAGGCATGTATTTATGATATTCTCTAGTAGGCATGGCATTCAAAGGAGTGGGCAGTACTAGAGGTCCGTACCTAGCAGCTATGATTCTTTCCATTTTGGTGAGTGCTTGTGGACCTACCATGGCTGCTGTGGATACAAGAGCACTGGCAGTTTGAAAGGTAGGGAATTGAGGAGTTACTGACAAGACTAAAGGAATATGATGGGTAGGGGGTGAGGTTTCATTTAGGCTTAAAGTAAAAGGAGAACCTAAAGAATAAGGAGATTTATGAATCTCTGAGAGTTTTCCTTCACTACTAATGTCAGAGGCTATACTCTCAACATGTATTGGTTCTGTTACAAGCCTTTCTTGCAGAGATATAGAGGATTGTTTAGATTTACCTAATCTTGATGCTCCTTTCTGTGATACCTTTCTTTCTTTGATGATGTTTTCAGGGTTAGGTACTAGGTCAGCTGGTGACTTTTGAGGATTTCTCCAAGTATGCCTCACAAACTAAGCCAGAACTATGATGTGGAGTCGCCAAAAGATTCGGCCTCCAGTAGAGTCGCCAGATAGGTGATTACAACCAAAAATTTGTTCAAACTTTGTCTATCATCAAAGCTGGATTTGTGTTGTCTCCCAGGGAAGCTGAGCTTCAATCTCCTCTCCCCGACAATGGCACCAATTATGTTATCACTCCAAGAAATTCTCCTAGGTTGTAGCTCGAAGATGCCTGGTAACATATAATCTTCAATATTGTTCTAGGAACTATTGGAATGGGTGGTAAATTAGTTCAAGCTAGATAACCACTTCAACTCTATTTTCACCCCAGACATGCATGAACACCCTCAACCTACAAGGATTTAGACCACTAATGCTCAATAGTTTGCAGATTAAGTGAATGAATGAAGAATACTAACCACACTAGCAGATGCATACATAACTTATGATGGCCAGCTGCAGCCAGTGAATGGAGCTTGCAATTCTAATTTATCTAAGCAGAGATAAGATGACAGTTATCTAGCATTAGATACAGAAGAAACATAGATGACCTATTCAATAGTGAATCCAATTCATCAATGCAGAGATAAGATGACAATTATCTAGCATTAGACATAGGAGGAAGCATGAATAAACCTAACCAGGTGCAAGTTTAGAACAAAGGGTGTTATAGACATTTTTGTGCCTTACAGCTCTAAGCATGAAATGTCCATAAACCAAGGGATCCTAAGTCCCTAAAAGTGTTGTTCCTACCCCTAGAGGAACAAGGTCAACCAATTACAGCTTCTCCCAGAAGTTCTCCACCAGAAACTGCTCAGAAACAGTCAAATCAGGATCATTTCAGCTGCTCCACTAGCTACCTGCGTTGCATAGCACCCCAGTACACTAGCTAGGTGCGTTGCAACGCACCTAAATGCACTACCAGGGTGCGCTAAGCGGGAAATGCCAAATGGTAGTGTCATTCCGCGAGGTGGACAGACAATGGAAGCTTCCAGAATCTTCCTCAATGACACTTGCCTCACTGAGTTCGACCAAGGATGAGAAAGAGGCTCTCAGCCTCCAAGTGGAAGCAAGAACTGATAGAGAGAAGCCACAAGTCAAAACATAAGCTGACTCATCCTCTCTGCTTACATCTATATATGGATCCCTCATCCCAGAGATCTGGAGGCTGGAATTTTGTACTTTGCAGAGAATTGCTGTTGGTTTTGAGATTGAGATCAGTGCATTGGGTGATTTATGCTTTGTTGGAGGTGAAGAAGGGATTCCTTTGCTGGGAGGTTGATGCTGGATTGGGACTCACTTGGTTGTATCTCCTCCTGGATCTTCTTGTTATATCAATAAAACTATTTGAGTTTCTCCTACATGCTTGTGTATCAATGATGTTTTGTTATATTTGCATGTTTAGCTTAAATCTGATCCTAAGCTAGTTATGAATGTAAATCTATGTCTTCTTGTAGTTTTCCTCTTCTGTGATCTTGCAGGAACTTGGCGAAGCTGGGAAAGTAAGGGAGCAGGTAGCTAGAAGCTGTCGAAGAGGAGAGCGATTGGATCAACGAACTAGCGCAAGACACAGGTTAGTTCATCCTATTCCTCTTCGTTTACATTTCATAAAGAAGAATACGAAAGTAGTTTTCCTTGTTTTTTGCTAAGGCACTGTCACACCTTAGAGTGGGATAGGGGTGTTCTGAGTAGATACTTTTCCCAACAACAAAATGGCGACTCCACTGGGGAACGTGTCTAGTTAGTTTATTTGTGTTTCTCTTGTTGTTTGTTTCATAAACACAGAAGTAGCAATCGAACTGCATTTGCCATTATCAAATGCAAAGTAGCTGCTACTTCAATCCACTCACTGGATTTGTTTATGATTTGAACAACTGATCCACAAATGCTCTAACTGCCCTTTGTGATAGCTCTTAGTCCTCCTTTAAATCATCCCTCTGATTGTACCTTACTGATTGCTTTTACTCGGCCAAAAACCATAGATTAAACTGCAAACCGTGACCCAGAACCCGGATAGAAGTCTCGTTTCTGCCCCAGCGCAGGCTCTGTGAAGAGTTTCTGCATTTCAACGTAGGTCCCGAGAGGGCTACTTGCGCTGCAATTCAGTTTCTCTGTGCAATAGGTGCGTTGATCAGCCTTTGCCCTATGCAGCTGAGGTTCTTTGCTTCATCTTGTCCAGTTTTATCTCTGATTTTTGCAGCCTGTTATCAGTGTGTGTACCTGTCTGAAAACCCCTTTTCTTTGCCTCAATTCCGCCTCCTTTGTACAAAAAGACTGTAGATGTTCTTTGTGTGTTTGTTACATCATTTACAGTTTTCCATTGAAAAAGTAGAATAGTCATACTGTCGTCCTTAGATTTAGATCTGTCGTAAGTGTCGATTTTGATCTTAGGAGAAAGTTTGTTTACTGTTGACAGTTGATTATACCTTTTACTTTTAGCTTTGGTTTGAATTTGTCTCTTTCTAGTGTCAAAACGAGTATTTATTTCAAAATCATAAAGTGTCGTAATCTTCTCTACCTTTTTGATTTCGAAAAGAAGCTTGTTTGTGTTTTTCACTTGAAAGCAAATTCAGATTTGTACATCAACTTTCTTTTTAGGCATCAATATTAAGAAAGTGAAAACAAATACATGCATATGTGCATTTGCATATTGATAGTTTGTATGGCTTGATTTAGGAAAAGTGCATTTACAGTGTGCTCTTTGCTCTTTGAGAAAAGATTGTGTCTTTCTTTTTCCCTTGTAGCTAGGATTTTCATTGAAGAAAAGAGATAAAAGCTTGCTTATCATCTTTAGATTGCATTTAGGAATTACATCTACATCTCGTGGTGATCCAAAAAGGAAAACTTCTAAGAAAGATCAACTTAAAATAAATTGAATGAATCTAACAACGCATTGGAACTTAACGCACAACATAGAGGTCTAGGCTAGAGACGTGTTCTGGCGTCGTAAAGCCTGGTAACTGTTGTCCTCATTGATGGTTGGGTGATTCCTCCACTATGAGACGATAAGTGCCAGTACGGACTTGTGCTCCCACGTACCGTCGAGTATATATTGGGAGACCCCTATAGGCTTAAAACCTTTTATCCATAGGAAGCCGTGTCGGCCGCCCTACTGATCGCAATGCACCGAACACAGCATTCGGGAAGATTGACTGCCATACCGTAAAACGTATTCTACAGTTTTGTGATTGGTTTGGCACACCCTCTACCTAGATCTCCAGAGCAGTCCCTTTCGTTCCTTTTCAGAATCCTTAACGGAAAAGGTCCATCTGAGCACTTGTCACTTCAGGCTCATTAAAAATCGAAGGAGACTAGAGTCATCTTTTGTTTTTTCTCGACTCTTTAAAATTCAAAAAACAAGTTGTCCAAGCATCGTAAAATTTATTTTAAACGGAATATTCATACCCTTTTCCTACGTTGATCTTAAGTTGAGAAAGTGGAGTCTACCAACCAAGGAATTCCCCTTGGTGGAAATCCTAGTCCCTTCTCCTCTTGGGGAGATGTTGGTGCACCCCATATGGCCAGATTGTCACTTCCAGGATTGACAATTGGCTTGCCAGTCTGGCTCTTCTCAACCAATGTCATTCAGAACACCACTTTTCCTGAACAATCGAATCAGCAGTTAGACCAGTCCAGAGTTACCCACCAACCTTCTACTTCCTCTAATTCTTCCTCTCCTCCTTCCTCTTCGCTTGATGGGGCTGGCAAAGCCAAAAGTCAAGTTCCTAAGGAGAAGAAGGAAAAGAAGAAGAAAGAGAAGAAGAAGAAGGAGCCAAAAGCGAATGGGGGCAAACGAGTGTCGTCTAACGAAAATCCACACACTGCACTGACCAGGCCTAAATCGCCATGTGTCATTTGCAAGGGAGACCACTTTCACAGAGATTGTCCTTGCATCCCTCGGATACTAAGGGACTGGTCTCCCCGTTTGCACAATCCGGTGTCGTCAACCTCTGATGGCCATGTTGAAAGCACACCGTCAACTAGCGAAAGTGAAGCCCCAGGACAAAAAGGGAGAGCTAGATCTCCCTGTAAACTATGCGAAGGCGATCATGCCATCCACCGTTGTTCCTTCTTAGACGAAGCTAAAAGAGTTTTGGATGATCGTCTGGTTTCACCGTTACGACTTCCTCCTAGATATAAAAAACTCTTGCCGAGTCCTTCGTTAGTTGAGAATCCAGCTGGCCCGCTCAAGTGGTCAGCTGAAGCGCCTGTCATTGAAGATGGACCAGCTGAATCCATACCCGACGAAAGTCAAAAGGTCGAGGCGGCAGTTGACCCGGTCTTGCCTTCAGAGGTTTTATCTTCGAATGACATAGTCACTGGAGAGAACAAGGATGACACCGTCCAAATTCTCTTCATCAACACAGACTCCGATGAACATGGGGGCAATCTACCCATTCCCTTACCGCAGGAGGGAAGTTCGTCAGAGTCGTACCCGGCCGTCTACTCGGTCCCACCTCCAAGCAACCTAGTTGTCTCCTTCGACTGGAATCAACTAGGCAGACCCCGTTTACCAGCAAGCATACCATTCAGAATTATCGTCCAAATATATAGAATGATCATGGTTGGTACCATCATAGATGAGGGGGCTTCTGTGAGTATCCTTTCCTCTACTGCTTGGAAAGCACTTGGTTCACCATCACTTTTGCCTGAGATGAGAAATCTGACAGGCTTTGATAAAGGAACCAGTCGACCTTTAGGGATCCTCCCCAATGTGCCCATAACATTGAAAGGGAAGACAGTTCAAATGAACGTAATGGTCATTCAAGGACCCTTGGATTATAACCTACTCCTTGGACGAGACTATATTTATTGCATGGGAGCCATCGTCTCCTCACTCTTTAAAGTAATGTGTTTTCTGCATGAAGGAAGAGTGGTCAAGCTCGTGGACCAGCTTTCATTTCCCGGATCACACATCTTAAATAGTCATATACCATCCCTAAATGGTCTCTTCACGCAAGAAATGTCTCAACCCACGGTCCGTCCTCCCGATGAGCGCGAGTAATTCGGAGGGATATGACTAGAACCCAGGGGGCATGCGTCCTGGTCTGCTTCGGCAGGAAAACTTCGGGTATATGGTAGGTTTCCGCGGGAGAATATGACTAGTTTGTACCCCTTCCGTCGATGGAAGAGGGCTTATTCTAGAAAAAGATTCTCTTGTCAAAGTTATGTGAGTGGCGCTCGTCTCTGCTCACCTTTGTTTATTTCGGTAGACATCGCCGAGGAAGTGTTTCATTTGTAACGCGAATGAGACAATCTTTGGTAACCTGAAAGAGGTAGGCCTTTCCTGATAGAACAAATGTTTTGTCTGCAAATTGAGGGGTAACCTTGAAATCGTATTTTATACCTGGGGGCATGCAAACCTTTTGAAGTGCAAGCAAGGGGCGGCTATTTATTTTTTTTAATTTTTAGGTCCTCCCTTTAAACCCGTAGGCTAACCCTTTAAACTCGTAGGATTAGTCATTTCCTAACTTGCATAAAGAAAGGATGTGGGGCAAAAATCTAAATGTTGCCGTTTTATATGAGATATTCTTATCATATGACTGGATAACCGAGCAGTTTTAGCACATAGTTCATGCTCGTTAAAAAATAAACATAAGACCGAGCAAGTGTTTCAATCCGCGTTTAAGCTCGTTAAAAAATGAACTATCCTCCGGTAAACAACCACCGTGAATGTAGCATTATCAGCCATTAAAGCCTTGGTCGTGTTTGCACCGTCACCTCCACTTTTCCATTGGCCGATCATTCACCTCCATTTGATTGTTTACCCATTTTGAGGAACAACTGCAAAGAGTGATTTCACTAGCCATCCTTGTGACACTGCCGTGATTGGAAAATTCCAACCCTTACCTGGAATCAGCTGCTACCCATTTTATCACTCATTCCTCAAAAGACGAGTCTTCTTTAAGCTCTTTTCATCTGACTCGTAAAACATGAAAAGATTGCCGAGTTTTGGCCTTCCAGCTCGTTAAAGCGACCGGAAGTGCTATCCCTCCTCTAGATTTTAATCTTTTTGGACCTGAGGGATTATTGCACAAAAAGATCGAGCGCTTGTGTTGTTCGGCTCGTTAAAACTATCGAAAATTCATCCCTTCTGTATTGTTTTATACTTTTTCGGACTTAAGGGATTAGATGACGAAAAAGGAATTCCGGAGTTAACTTTACGTACCTTTTCAGACTCTCTAAAAATGAAAAGGACCGAGTTATCTTTGTCGTTAAACTCATTAAAAACATTAATAGCGACAAACTTGTCTTTAGACGAGAACGAGTTTCACTATCGCTAGGCTCGTTAAAACGTAGTGATGGGTTTGCCCGAAGGGAAAATTATAGAACAAGCATATGTTATCCTCCTCAAGCTTGACAAAAATAAAGAGGTACTGGTCAGCAATGACTGGGGAAAAATTGGGAAAAACTCAAAGAATCTTTATTGGTAGCAAGTCGCTCTTGAACATGACACTTCCACTCCGTGCCTGATTTGGGTTGGGTTGTTTCATTCACCGGCCACATCACCATGGTCTCGCCATACCATCCACATTTGGGGTAAATGCTACCAATCCATCACATAAGTGTCGCTGACATGTTCAAGAGAACTCATCCAGAAAAGTCACCCGTGTCCCATCCACTACCATACATTATACTTCATTCTTTCATGACCGCCACCCTGAACCACATATCATCAGATTGTTTTCACCTCCATCAAAATCATTTGCTCCGTTCCGTGTCATTGATGTGGGATTCATCAAGGCCCTCCTTTGACGGATCGCTTCTTGTCGACATCAGCTCATTATCCAAGAAGTTGATCTAGGAACACCCCATTCAGTACTTTGAAGCTTGCATGCCTCAATGGCAAGTTTCTCACTTCCGGCGACAGGTATACATCAATGACCTTCGACCAAAAGATTTTGCGTCGTGTTTGACGCCAAGTCCTTTATTCACACCACGTGAATTGTACAGCAGTACCTTGAGGGTCATCATCCTTATCGGTGATTCCTCTCGCGCTTGTTAACAGTTTACATCATTGACTAGTAATCAAGCGATGTCTTTCCATGTTCGACTTCAAAACATTTTTCACATGGATCGACTTGTACTTCGAGTGAAGATCGTACGAGATTGAAGACCCCAGATCTAGTTTCATCCATCCGGGCTGCGATATATATTCAGGAAAAATAAAGACATTGACATGTACAACATTGCAGCACAGATAATCATCCTACCAAAAGGATGATGACTTCATCAAAATCATCAGTCTACCATCAGACGATTGTTTGTCCTGTGTACATAAAAAATGAATTTATAAAGCTGAGCATGGGAATGCCCGCCTCAGCTAGATCATGAAAACAGTATGAAAAATAATGTATTGTATTGTATCTTATTACAGGTCTCCTCCCGGCATTGAAAGAACTTCGGATCCTCCTAATAAAGCATTTCACCTAATAAACGGCCTCATACTTTAGGGGGCAACTGTTATAGACATTTTTGTGCCTTACAGCTCTAAGCATGAAATGTCCATAAACCAAGGGATCCTAAGTCCCTAAAAGTGTTGTTCCTACCCCTAGAGGAACAAGGTCAACCAATTACATCTTCTCCTAGAAGTTCTCCACCAGAAACTGCTCAGAAACAGTGAAATCAGGATCATTTCAGCTGCTCCACTAGCTACCTGCGTTGCATAGCACCCTAGTACACTAGCTAGGTGCATTGCAATGCACCTAAATGCACTACCAGGGTGCGCTAAGCGGGAAATGCCAAATGGCAGTGTCATTCCGCGAGGTGGACAGACAATGGAAGCTTCCAGAATCTTCCTCAATGACACTTGCCTCACTGAGTTCGACCAAGGATGAGTAAGAGGCTCTCAGCCTCCAAGTGGAAGCAAGAACTGACAGAGAGAAGCCACAAGTCAAAACATAAGTTGACTCATCCTCTCTGCTTACATCTATATATGGATCCCTCATCCCAGAGATCCGGAGGCTGGAATTTTGTACTTTGCAGAGAATTGCTGTTGGTTTTGAGATTGAGATCAGTGCATTGGGTGATTTATGCTTTGTTGGAGGTGAAGAATGGATTCCTTTGTTGGGAGGTTGATGCTGGATCGGGACTCACTTGGTTGTATCTCCTCCTGGATCTTCTTTTTATATCAATAAAACTATTTGAGTTTCTCCTACATGCTTGTGTATCAATGATGTTTTGTTATATTTGCATGTTTAGCTTAAATCTGATCCTAAGCTAGTTATGAATGTAAATCTATGTCTTCTTGTAGTTTTCCTCTTCTGTGATCTTGCAGGAACTTGGCGAAGCTAGGCAAGTAAGGGAGCAGGTAGCTGGAAGCTGTCGAAGAGGAGAGCAATTGGATCAACGAACTAGCGCAAGACACAGGTTAGTTCATCCTATTCCTCTTCGTTTACATTTCATAAAGAAGAATACGAAAGTAGTTTTCCTTGTTTGTTGCTAAGGCACTGTCACACCTTAGAGTGGGATAGGGGCGTTCTGAGTAGATACTTTTCCCAACAACAAAGGGGAAATGGACATTGAACATATAACAGCAAAAGAAGCTTGTATTACTGAAATGAAGATAATACGCTGCAAGGAACAAAGTATCTACAGTCTCCAGAAGTTGAATCCTAATTACATCTTGCTTTCAGCTATTTATAGCTCTTTACAATGTTTTCCAGCTTTTTAGGGCTGGAGGTGTCTTAATCTATCCCCTATTGTCATTAACTGCCTGGTTGCATTCAAGGACACAATTTCCCCTCCATCACGAAAGTGGTAATTAATCTTGGTACAACACTGCCTGGTTAGGTGGTTGGCTTGATTGTGCCGGTGAGGCTCCATGACTGTTTAATTCTGTTTGCAGAGATCGTGTTGTGTCCTTCTTCCTTCGGCCATGCTTTCTGTTAATTCGGTTCAACGATCCGACTGTCACAATACTGACAGAGTCGACCACCTTCTTCCCGGGTAACTGATAGGAAGTGGAGTACAAGGTGCATGGGTGGGAGGACATGGCAAATCAGACGGATGGAGAAATGACAGAGTGGAGGAGGACAAGCATGAGCGATCATGAACAAGGGCCATTGGATTGAGGGGAATGCACGGTGGAGATCGGGCATAGGAGGCTTGAGGTCGTGGCGAGAGCGGAACATGTCTGGGTCGTTAGATCTCAAGTGAGCAGATCAAACGGCTATCAGGCGGTGGAGGTGTATAGATGATAATGTACGGGGGTGGTTTTGTTAGGGCGGTTATGGTTTCTATCGGAAGGGCATCGGGCGGTAAGTGGTAAATGGTGGAGTCCACCTGATTCCACTTAGTCGATGACACGTAGCAACAGAGGAGAGAGAAAAACTGCCTTTATTGGGTGCGTATTCCTCTTGCTTGTTGCTCACGCGATATGGGTAACAACCGTTAGATCTGGCGGGGGTGATCTAATGGCGGGGAACGATCCGACATGTTTCGTTGATCAGGTGAAACGTGGGCCATCGGATCGGTGGGGGAAGATCAATGGCGGAGGGACACGGAGGTACGAGATGTCCTCGGGAAAGGTGCGGAGGGTGCGTATGGGTGGAAAAGTAATGTTTTTTCAGGGGTTTTGGGTTAATTCGCTTAAGGCCAATGCGAAAGAGGGTTTCGTCAGGATGTGAGGGTTGGGTTAGGAAATGAGCGGAATTAAATGTAAGTGGAAGAGTGAAGGAAGTGGGGTAACATCCTGTGTGGGGCCCTTTTTGGGACAACAAAGCACACCATGACCTTCCTTTAGCCTTCAAAATGTCAACGCTGCACCTCAGGGCTAACAGTCACAATTTATAACATTTTTTATGTTAATTATAGTGACAAGCAAGGAGAACCAAGACATTGATCAAATGAAAGTTAAACAAAACTTTAGTCAAGAACAAAATATAACATCAGGTACTTATAATTTGTTCACTTGTTTTCCTTATTATTTAATGATTCTATTCATTTTCACAATTCAAAATATTTTATATGTTTAATTTGGAGACAAATAAAGGTAACAAAGATGATGATGAGGTGCAACGTTACAAATATGAAGATAATGTCATATCAGATACTTATAACTTGTCTTCTTGTTTATATTATTATTCTTCAAACTCTAATTTTTTTAACTACCATAATGTTGTATATTTTTATTATAGGAACAAATAAAAAGGATAAAATTAACAATCAAAATAATGTTAAAGGTGTGTGTGTGTGTGTTTCTTTTTAAAGGTTGCATTACTAATGTTTTTCTTGGTATTGGTATTTGATTGAAGGTTTAATATGTTTACTCCATGTTCTATCAAGATGATAAAAGAAATTATTGTTTCATCTATAAATAGTGAAAAAACCACTCAAGGTAAGTGTATCGTTTCAACAATTTTTTTAGTAATTTTTGTAACATGAATAAAATGGTTTGACTAGATTATTTTCCATTGTGTTGCAGCCAAAATAATTGAAAAGAAACTAGTTATTTTTTAACTAAAGGACATTTTTTATCATAGCATTGATGATGAAGCAAGAAACAAAGGGCATATTGAGAAAATGGGAGCTGATGATGATTACACAATAGAGAAAAAATTATTTTGGATTCATCCACATGCAAAATCATTTTTTGAAATGTGTTTCAAAAATGAATCTCTTGACATTACAATTTGGACAAAAGCTTTGAAACAAAGCACAACAAGATTTCTAAAAAAAGTTGGTTTCAGAAACACTACAAGATAAACTGGTGTTTAAGTGGACTGCTTTAGACTATAAACCACAAAAGGGACATAAGGTCATTGACAATCCAAAGAAAGTTATACACACTAAATCATTGAAAAAAGTGTGGGAAATGCATACCCAATATGATGCAACCAATACTATTATAGTTGATTGTTTAATTGAGAGAGTTAAAGAGAATCCAAAATAAAATGTGATTCTTGCCCCTCCATTCATTGGAGAAAATAAAGGGGATAATTGGTTGATCAATGAGCCATGGAGAATATTTCATAAACTCAACAAGGCTATGGATGTGTGAGCTATTTTGAAGGATGTTCAATTACATTTAGAAGTACCTTAAGATTACCGATGTCTATTTCATGTTATTATATGTATGGAATCATGAATTATTACTTTTATTTCACAACACTAATAAAAGAATTGTTGATTTGGTTTGTCATTACTAAAAATAAAATATTTTTATTTTCTTTATTTTTGGTGAGATGAATGGTCATTTAATGTTTTCATATCAAAATTTCCCATGCTATTTTTTTTTTACAATGGATTACATTGTATGTAAAATTAATAGATAATTGGTCTATTTGTTTTAATTAGATCATTACAATTATTTTCTTTAAATGTGGTTTAAGTTATCGTTATACCTCTTAGAAATTAGTAATGTGAAGGATGACCCATTGCATTCTTATAACCCTTTTTATTCCATATAAGTTGAAAAACTATATTAAGTTGTATGTAGCACCAACAATAAACATACAATTTGTACTAAAATAAGCACCAAAAGAAACTAAGGTAGAAACTCTATAAATTAACATATAATTAATTAGGTTTGAAATTTAAAAATTGTATTATATTGTATGTGAAAATTAATATATAATTAGTTTGTTTACTTGCACTAGACCATTGTAATTATATTTTTCAATTGCAATTAAATAAATCATTATAAGTCTTAAAATCAATGATTTAAATGGTGGGTCAATGCATTCTTATAAGACTTTTATTCCATACAAATTAAATAAAGGTATTAGGTTGTATGTATAAAGTAAACATATTATTTGTTTGTTCATTTTAATGGGGCAATTGTATTTGTATTTTGTGATACTCTGAACTCATTGTAAAATTACCTTTGCATACAAATGGAAATAATTCATAATAAATATTAACATCATTTTTAAAATGATAGGTTTTTATGTCCTTAAGCAATGAAGTGTTGAAGTGGAGATATGTTAATATCATACATGTGGTTGCAGTGCAGATGCAGATGGGAATTACTACAAGTCAAAAGATGTTGTTGATATTTGAAATGGAAGGAGTATTCTTCCAATCATACACCAAAGATGAACAAAATTTTCATATTCAAAGAGAACCAGATTGGCAGTTTGGTGATAGGTCATATTTTTTAAGGCCTTTTCAGTCAGAAATATTAAAATATTGCTTAATAAATTATGATGTCGCAATATGGACATTAAATGTCACAAACAAGTACATCCAAAAAGTACTTGAAAAAACAAATATTGATATAGAGGACTTTAAATTTGAATGGGATAGGTCTCATTGTCATTTGCAAACAAAATTGGAAGCAGGGAGAACAAGACAATTTTATGAGAAAAATTTGATTGATGTGTGGTCCCAATATGGAGATAATTATTACTAATAGATACAGAAAAGCATACTTCTCAATTCATCAAATATTGATCAAACCACATCTTGATAAAATCATATACAAGAAAAGAGCAAGATACGTGGCTTATGCAAGTTTTATTCCCCTTTCTTACGACACTTTATCGTATCAAATAAAAACATGAGTACATTCGAATGTTCAATAGAACATGTACTTCATTGTAGTTAATGGAGATAATTTCCTCAATAAATTTGTTGAAAAGTACATTCCAATTTTTCAATACATTTTGGACATAGTTTTTGTTGAATCAATTTGTATGATTTTATATTTTTTGAAATATATGGGAATTGACAATTATATTAATATGTATATTTCTTATTATTTATAATTGCTTTTGCAATGACTTTGTTGTATCAATTTTCTTTCTAAGATGTGTGTGTGTGCGTGCGTGTGTTCTTAAATGAATTGTTTTCCATTCAAATTATCTTACATGAACCATCGAGGCATGTTATTTTTAATGACTTATGTTTACTTATATGTATCAATAATCATATTATATAAATGTGAAATATAAGTTTTGAAATAGAAATCCTTGCAAACAAAGGTGTTATTCTTACTAAAGAAATTATAATAATTTACTTGATAAATGTTATGTGCATTATTCACTATTAAGGCTAATGAGAAATGTGTCATAGGTAAATGATTTGATCTTTTTGAAGCATAAGATATGTGATTTCTCAATCGATAGTTTTTATAAATTTATATGCTTAAATCAATTAATGGTTGTAACTGCAATCATATCATATTGAAAATCAACAAGGCACAAACTCAGTTATTCATTGTTTACATATAAAATGCACTAATATGAGTGCATAAATGTGATATGTAATTTTTTAGATAAAAATATATTGTAAATAATTTTTCTTTTCTTAAAAAACATATATATGATGATAATTATTGATAAGTGGATTATCAAGGTTTGATTAGACGCTATCATGGATGAATTATGTCATTGAACTTTTCGAACTGTAAGGCATCTAATTTCATTATTTAAAGTCACTTTTTTTGTAAATTTGTATTTTAAATAAATTGAAATCATATCACTTGAGCTAAAGTTATATTATTGACTTGTACTTAGTTATGTCCATTAATATGAGTGTATAAATGTGATTTATAATAGCCATATACTATGATGCATTTTTTTCAAAAATTAAGTCTTTTAATTTCTTGATAATCAGTATTAAGTGGACTATTTAGGCTAATGGGTGATGGCTAATAAGTGAATACTACTCGTTAAATTCTAGGGCATTCAATTTTTAACCCCTTTTTTTTCATATATTCTTGAATCAACTATTTGTATATGCAATCATCTTGTCTCATTTAATTTAATAAGGAATCCATTTATTGACTTTTATTTGTCTATCACGTAATTTATTAAGACTGTATTAATCTCATATTGTATTGTTTTGAAACAAAACTCTATGAAAAACAAAATTATCTTCTTAATAAAACATGGAATAATTAATTAACAATGTGTTAAGTGGACCATCTAGACTCATTAAAGAGATGGGTCAAAAATGGTTGTATTTAAACTTTTTGCACCATAAGACATTGATTTTCCAATCCATATTAGCATTTTGTCATTTTCAATTCTTAAATAGTTTATTTGTGGTTTAAATAATTTCATAGAATCCAATATGACTTGAAGAATTCTATTTGGCTATATGCATTGATAGAAGTTCATAAATGTGATGCATTTTTAAATGTAACTCTTAATGTAAGTAAATATATATATTTTACAAAACAAATTATAATTAATTGATAATGAGTTTTAAGTGGTCTATATAAAGCCATTTATCGACTTTTATTTTCATATCATGAGGTTTAATCTAAGTGTGTAAATGTGGCACTTTTTTTTTTAAATAAAACTCCATGTAATATGAAATGTTTTTCCTAACAACACATAGAATAATTAATTGGTAATGAATGCTAAGTAGATTGTTAAAGTTATTTCTCGGTCTGGGTCATAAATAAGTGTATTTAAACTTTATGCAACATATGGAATTTGATTTTCCCACCTTTATTAACATTTGGTAAATTTCAATTCTTAAATAAATTATTTGTAATTGAAATAATCTCATAGAAACCAACAAGACAAGTATGTATTAAATTATATTTATTATGTATGTATGTATAAATGGAATTTATTTTTGAAATAAAGATCTCAATGTAAGTAAAAATATATTTTTTAGAAAATTAATAATTTAAAATCAATTATTTATGAGTTCTAACTGGTTTATTCTATTTTGAATTGACAGCTTTTTCTAACTATGCATTATTAAATCATTTATTCCTATATGTAATCATGCCATATAAGTCAATAACTCAAGAAACCATTAATTGATTTTTATTTAGCTATCATGTGGTTTAATATGAATGTATAAAAGTGAAATTTCTATTTCTAGAATAAAAAACCATGTAAAGAAAATGAATTTTCTAATAAAACATGGATTAATGAATTCACCATGAGCATTAAGTAGACTATTTAAGCTCATTCAAGAGATGGGCCATAAATGGATGCCTTTAAACTTTTTACACCATATGACATGCTTTTCCCATCAATATTAACATTTTGTAAATTTCAATTCTTAAATAAACTATTTGTACTTAAAATAATCTCATAGAATCCAACAAGACTCAGAAGTTATTTATTGAATTTCATTTAGTTATATGTATTCATATAAGTTTATAAATGTAATTTATTTTTGAAATAAAGCTATTAATGTAAGTAAAGATATATCTTATACAAAACTAATTAGAATTAATTGATAATAAGCTTTAAGTGGTTTATTCAGACTACATGAAAAATCAAGTGTCATAGATGAATGCCTTTTAATACATATTTAATCTTCAAAATCAATATCTTAATGATAATTTATTTGTATTTACATTAAGTATTTAATAATTAAAGAACATGGGGACTTATATAAATTTCAACTAAAATACATGAGTTATGTTTCACATTTATTTCTTCCCCATTAAAAATGCTTATCATTTTCTCTTCTTAGTGAAAGTAATGGTCAATCATGGTTTTCCATACAATTGGTTGACACTAAATTTACATCGAGACTATTATTGGTTTTGACAATTTTGACAAGAGAGATCAATATCCACACTACCATCAACTGTGCTAATATTTGAAAACCCTTGCTTCCACTACTTACAAGAAGTCACCACTAAAGTTTCTTGTTTACTTCAATTTGTGACATTGTCCATCATAATGGAATGACTTGAATACCCATTTAAGAACTCTCATTTGATGTACTTGGATTTGAGTGGAGATAGATCAATGGTGCCTAACCTTCTTGAAATACCTAGATCAACAATGTATAACTTTTATAGTGGATGCCTGCATGCTATGAAGATGAATGATGACCCCCTCATTAGTGCTTCATAAAGGCACAAAGGGACCATAGGAAATTGATCACAAGAACATTTTACTAAGGTTTTAGTAGACTAGTTTCAATGCAATGCAAGGGACACCTATCCTTGTCATTTACAATAAGATCCTCACATCACCATCATTCAATCAACAAATCCCCCGTAGGTTGGGGGAAAGGGGGTTAGAGTTGCCAGACATAAAATTTAAACATCGAGGAATCTAGTATGTTATCCATAACTATAATATCTTTATTGGATGTTTGACATACTAATATGATTTAGCTTAAATCAATTTCTCCTAAGAGTTTGATTTCACACTCCTATTGTGTATTGATACTATTGTACATAAAAACCCCAAGTTTGACCTATTCATGATCTCTAATTGGTGTAGAAATTTTGAATAATAAACACATATTCAATGGAGATTATCCTGATCATGTACTATTGCAGAATACATACACAATACATAAGCTCCTCTATGTTGATCATCAATTTAGTAGCATCAATAACAATAAAACATCAATAGCATGCACACATTAACACAGTATGTAACCCGGGGAAAGCTTACGGCTAAAAACCCCACACTATCTGTATATTAATGATTGAGAACATGTAACATTACATAGTCAATACTTCTACAAGTATGTAGCACTATCTCCACCTGTTACACACAAACCAACTTAGACTCAAATAAGTCACAGGTTCAAATCTACTCCACTGCTTTGCTTGCCTCTATTGCATAAACCTGCTGAGAATCACTCACACTGGAAATCACGTGAGCACAGGCTATTCTACTAGGCAAATCAATGCAATACTCATTGGCATACTCAATACATTGCTTGTGCAAATCCTCATGCACAACTATAGTCACAACTGATAGCAATCTCATCCTCTAACACCTGTCCCTGTTGAACTGTACATGCACTGACATGCAACTGAGTTAACTGATGTATTCTTTAGTTGCTTTATGAGTTAATAATTAGTTTAACAACTCATCATTAGTCTATTTGCAGTTAGACTAATTACAACTAGTTTAACCAAGTCAAACTGAACACAACTCCATCAACTCCACCAAACTCAACTGCTTGAGTTCTAACTGAAGTCATGCATGAAACAACACAACTGACCCACAAAGAAAGCGTATTTCCTTCTGACAGCTACATGTGCCACATTTGTAGCTCAAACTGAAGTGCTCCAAGAGAATAAGATAAAGTTTATAGTCTAAATATTATTATGAGACAAAAATATTGACTTTTCTATTTTTGACTAGCAGTCTAAAAATAAACTCTGATCACTCCTGCTATGATCACTCCTACTGTGATCCAAAAATAGACTTTTCACCATAATTGGCCTGTGGGCCCACTTAGTGAAGGCGACTCCTTTCCACTAAGCTCCATCATCTTGTTGCAATCTCAACACTCCCTCTCGACAAGATATGGATTATCAGCAACCCCTATCGTGCCTCGGTGGTATTCAAATTTTCTCCTGGTGAGCGCCTTCGTCAAGATATCAGCATCCTGATCCTCTATTGGAATGTATGAAAGTAACATGATTCTCCACTGCACACAATCTCTGATATGATGGTACCTGATGTCAATATGCTTAGATCTATCATGAAATACAGGATTAGCCAAGAGTTTAATGCAACTCTGGTTATCACAATAAATCACAGTATCATCCAAATGAGAAATGAACAAATGGACCAGAATCTTCCTCATCCATATAGCCTCGCATGCAGCCAAACTTACTACCATATACTCGGCCTCTGTTGAACTGAGTGCCACGGATCTCTGGTTCCTGCTGTACCAAGAAACTGTTGTTGATCCGATACTGAAGACCCCTCCTGATGTGCTCTTTCTGTCTGTTGGGCTCCCTGCCCAATCTGCATCTATGAAGCTACAGAGCTTCACCTCATCCTCCTGTCTGTACCACAATCCATATCCAGATGTGCCTCTCAAATAACGCAATACATGCTTTCCCGCCTTCCAGAAGAGCTTGGTAGGCTTAACGATAGCTTGTGAAAGCTAGCTAACTGCATAGCATATATCGGGTCGTGTATTGACCAGATACATAATAGACCCCACCAAATGTCGATAAACAGTGGCATCCACTTCTTCTGCCAAAGTGGCATCCTCCTTCCTCCAACCTCCAGGAAGAGGAGTATCAACAGGCTTGCAGCCATGCATGTTGAACTTCTCCAGTATCTCCCGAGCATACTTACCCTGAGAAACAAACAGTCCACCACTGCGTTGCCAAATTTCCAATCCCATGAAATAATGAAGGAGGCCCAAGTCCTTCATCTCAAACTCCTTAGCAAGATCATCCTTGCATGAAAGTATCAACAGCTCATCACCTGTTAGAATCAAATCATCTACATACAGTACAATGATAAGCAACTTACCCTCCACCACAATCTGGTATAGGTTAGGATCCGCCTCGCTCTTGGAGAATCCATGTCCAGTGAAATAGCTATCTATCCGTGTGCACCAAGCACGTGGTGCTTGTTTCAACCCATACAGTGCTCTCTTGAGCCTGCACACATGCGACTCACTGCTGAAGATCTCAAAACCTTCGGGCTGCTTAATGTACACCTCCTCCTCAATGACTCCATTGAGGAACGCAGTCTTCACATCCATCTGATGAATGTGCCACCCCATCTACACTGAGAGAGCAAGAATTGTCCATATGGAAGAATATCTTGCGACAGGTGCAAACGTCTCCTCATAATCGATCCCCTCTATCTGTGAAATGCCTCGGGCAACAAATCTTGCCTTGTACTTCTCCACACTCCCGTCAGCTGCCTACTTAACTTTATAGATCCATCTTGAACCCACCACTTATTTCCCTTCTGGTCTAGGAACAATCTCCCATGCACTGTTTCTGACAATAGAATCATACTCTTCCACCATGGCGTCTACCCATGCGGGATCCTCCACAGCTTCCTTGAAAGAGGATGGCTCAGTCACAACACACTTGCTCATAATAGCCATGTATCCAGTGTACCGATCAGGTGACTGTCTCTGCCTGTGTTGGGATGTAGGTGGTCCTACAACTTTCTCTGCATCTTGAGCAAGTCGCTCAGCTTCTATCAAGTGCTTTCGCCCTCTGATGGTTGGCACTGCATGAGTGGTCTCTTCCACTCCATGAACCTCGTCCTGTGGCTAATCCACATCCTGAAGCTCATTCTTAGGAACTAATAGCTCCTCATCTGCATGCAAGTGTATCTCCCTCTCAAGCGAACACTTCATGGCTTTCTCCCCCTGAAATTTTATATCCCGTCGCACAACAGTTTTACCACTGTCTAGAAAATACACACGATAGTTGTGGGGCATATCAATGTACCCCACAAATATCCCAACCTCTGTGGTCGGCTGCAACTTCTTCCTGGCATCCTTCGTCACATGCATGTAAACGTTAGCACCAGAAATCCTCAAATGAGAAAGATCAAGCTTCTTACCAGAATAAGCCTCCTCAGGTGTACTCATGCCAAGTATCCTGTGAGGACAACGGTTCTACACATAAACTGTTGTATTGCATGTTTCCACACACAAGTGAAGGGGTAGGCCCTAATCATGCAACATCGTCCATGCAGCACCCACGATCGTTCTGTTCTACCGCTCAGCAACCCCGTTCTGCTGTGGGTTATGGGGAGCTATGAGCTCTCTTCAAATCCCTTCTGCCTTGCAGAAATCCTTGAACTCATTAGAGATGTATTCACCACCATTATCGCTCCTATTAGCCTTCACCTTCTTCCCCGACCCCTTCTCTACCAATGCTTTGAATTCACAGAACTTTGAATATGTCTCGCTCTTCTTCTGCATGAAGAAGATCCAGCACTTACGAGAGAAATCATCAACAAAAATCACATAATACCTGTGTTTTGCTATCGAAGCAACTGAGAAAGGTCCACACACGTCTGTGTGAATTCTCTCAAGGATCGTCATGGTGCGACTATCCTTCTCGTGAAAGGTGTCTTTCACAAACTTTACCAAAGTACACCCCTTGCACTGATCTAACTGCGCAAGAGTGCCTTTAGGAAGCCCTGTAGTGATTTGTTGTCGTATCTTCTGTTAGCTACCTATACCAATAGGTTTCATATTTCATGATTGGCTATAGAAGTTCCAAATATGCTCTGCTTTGATCATGCAAAGATCACATATTTCCAAGGAAGTACAAGGTGTGTAAATAGATTAATGCATCCCAATTTTGATGGATGGTCCAACAACCTAATCTGGACCATGTCATGTTTTAAATTGCAGTTGTAGATTAGAGAAAGAAGTCTATCCAAACTGTTTAATCTTGGCAGACAAGTAGTTTAGGTAGAGAAGAAAAGGCTCCCAACAGCTTAATCTGGGACCTTGGAAGAAATAAGGGTAGAAGTAGATAGAAAAAACAAAAGAAAAACCCAAAGAAAAGAAAAGGCAGGTAAGGGTCTGCAAGTCCAAGTGCACCCTCCAAGAAGAACAAAAAATGCTAGGCAAGTAGTTGGGTAAGTAGTTGGGGTTGCAGAAAGGTTATTTTTACCATTGCAGCTATGTTAGCTTTGTTTACCAAGGCAGAGTCAAAGAAATGAGAAGGTATTCTTCTTCATCAGGATTGCAGCAAGCGAAGGAGCCTGTCTAACCTCCCTTTCCCCTTTTCATGTCATTTACTAACATTCCCTCATCAGTTGAGATTCATGGAAGAATTATGGTTTCATGGTGGTTCTTAATCTTTTTAAGAAGCCACATTTCTTGTCTAAATTCTTTTCATTTTGATCTACTCCCTAAACTAAGTAAGTTTCAAATAAACTTAGTGATTTTCCCCCCGCATTCACATCTTCCCCCATATTAACTCTAACTTTACTATGTAAATCCCCTATATTACCTTTCCCCTAATATTATTAACACCATGGTGTATAAACCCCAAATTTTGTATAAATATCCCTTCCCCTTGGCATTATAGCCAATAAGTCCTATGTTAGGGATCAAATGACACCTGGTCATCTTGATAAACCTAAGCCAAACCCTCTTCCCCCTTTCCAAATCCACTTTTACTCATTACACCCCATTCGCACATAAACCTTACAAAACACATTGTTCCACCCTTACCCGCTACAAATTGCCAAATAATGCATCAAAACCTACCTTTCTCATTTATCCAAAGTCCAAGCATCGGGAGTGTTTTTACAAATAATTCGCAAAAAACCCACATTCTAATGTTTCTCCGCCGATGCACATATCCCGGTATACATCAAAATAACCCCGCCCCCGCCATATCCGTCGATCACTTTGTTGATCCGACAGCCGTCCGATCGGAGCTTCAACATCCAACGGCTCTTATCACATCGGGGCTGCTCCGACGTCCGCTGTTTACCCGCCATATCCGCCGATCACATCACTCCCCCGACAGTCGTTGGATCGGGCCCCTCACATCCGATGGTCATCGCTGATATCGGAGCGGCTCTCACATCTGATGGATATCTTCCGATGTCCGTAAAAGGGTTACGTCACTCGGCAGCCACGCGTCCCCACCACAGCTCATCGGAGGTACGCCTGACAGATACCCCCCCCCCCGTACCATGAGCGGTGTGATATGAAACCGCTGGCTGTTTTCGGTTTCGGTTATACCGCCTATACTACGTCACCTCCACATCATCCCACGTCACTGCCACCATACCGTCACGTCAACCGTTGCGCCCGACCGTCTGCCAATCTGTCTTGCCACTTCACCATCCCCGTGGGCCAATCAGAGCCCGCCACCTCACCTATGACGTCAGCCGGCCCTGACCCCACCTATGACATCATGCTGACGTCAACAGAAAAACGCGCCAAAAGTCCAAAAACCAATATAATAGCCAAATGTCGCGTTTTTCTCACTTTTTTACAAAAACGCCCGTTGCTCCTGCATGCGATTTTTACGACCAAAAGTCTACCAACCTGCAGAACCTGACCAGGAGACCAGCGGCGCACCATTTCCACAGTCATCCGCGACCATTGCCTACTCCTCACCAGGTATTTTCCACTGTAAATCCTTCACGTACCTGCTTTGTTTGTTATTTCCCTCAAAAGAGCTTATAACAGAAAAAACTCTTGAATTCACCGGCAGAAATCCTTGCACCTGGCCCTTTTATAGTTGTGAACTCGAACAACACTAGCCGAGCCTTGTTTACCTGCATTTTCATTGAAAAATCAAGCTCTGTTCGCGCAATCGCGGCAGACTCATTCAAACTGAATTTAACTACTGAGAGAGACAGAGTGAGGCCAAACATTTGTCCTATTTGCACTGCAAATAGTATTTCAATTGCTATTTACAAGAACTACTCCCTGTTCCTTACAAATTCACCTCCCTGTTGAAGAGTCACTTCTTTATACAGCTCTGCTCAATTGAAACCACTTTTGCACTCAATTCAGAATCCTCTTTTGCAATGGAGACACCTGTAGTACTAAATGTTCAGCCTCTGAATGCCCCTCAAAGGAACTTGGAATGGCAAGCCTTGGCAGATATTGATTACCAAATTACAGAAGAAATGTTTATGAGCAGCAAATTCCACATTCATCTGTTGAATGAGTTGAAAGCCAAGCATGAAAATGGGACAAATATATTGGGCATATGGGACTCTTTCCTCCCTATTTTTAAGCTCCCTCAGGTCAACCAGTTCCCTGAACTAATCCACCTTTGTGCTGAATATTATGATTCTTCTCAAAGGGTTGTTGTTGACCCATCTGGTTCAGTACTTTTCTATGTTACCCCTCAAGCCATCAGAGACATGCTTTGCTTCAACACTCAAAAGAAGTTGGTCCCTTTGTCACTAGTGAACCTGATAAAACAAGGGGCTAAACTGACAGATGCTCAAATTATCAAACTTAATCAATTATACATTAACTCTGACATTGTGATGTACCCTCCAATTGGTCATGTATATCTCAATGGGCTGGGCAGAAACCTTGCAGATATGATTAGTCCCATCTTGGGATATAATTCAATTGAGCATATTGATACAACTGTGCTGGTAATGATGTCTATGTTTGCTCCTGGCAAGTCACCAATCTGCTATGACTATGCCACCTACATATCAGACAAGATTCATGAGCAATTGATGAATTTGGCGAGAGAAAGGGTATTCAGATATACCTCCTACATCTATCATTTGATCTTATACCATCAACATGAAAAATTTCATTTTTCTATCAAAAGGGTGGATGCCCAGGGCAATCCTAGATCAGTGGTCTATTGGTCCTCTGTCTTCCACACTACACCTGATTCTCCATACACTTACTGTGAATTTATTGATCAGTTCATCCATCCAGCTATGACAATGCTAATGAGCTCGCCTCCTCCAAGACTCACTGATGACATGCAGAGAATTCTTCAGCTGTCTAAATCCTACAGCATTGGGGATTGGTACTTCTACCAACACCACACCGTCATCAGGATATATGGGTGTGATTTGCCTCCATTCAGATTACCTAAGTATGTGCCTATGAGGCTATTTGCCCTAGAGTACTTTAGGCAATTTGGCCGGGTTGATGTGCTTCACTTTTCAGGAAAAGGCAAAAAAGCACAGTTGAAGGTGAAAAGCCAACTTGGCCATTTTATCTATAACGAGAGGGAGCAAGGATGGAAGGAAGCAGATAGAATGCTTGAGTCCCTTGGCCTTCAAACCAGTTTCCCATGGACACCCTATGACCCTAATCATTTTGTAACAATGAGGAAGCTCAAATATAAGTTGTCTGCCTATGATCATCATAGCATCCCTCACATTGAAGAATATGCTAACCAAGACAAATGGAGGAGAGGGACCTTAGAAGAGCCTGTATCACAAGAAGAGCTAAATTAGAGGGCAGTAAGGAATCTAAGGAAGATGGCTGACCTTGAACTTTGTTCACAGGTATTCACACTTCCAAGCACACAAGTGGGAGCAGCTGCATCCTCCTCAACTGCCAAACAGCAAACTACTAAGGCCACTGAAAGTGCATCTGGCAAAGGCAAAGAAAAGGAAATGGAGACAGAACAATCCCTCCATGGCAAGGAGCAGCCACCTCCAGTGACTCAAGAGCAGGCAGATAAAGAAAGGCAAGAGCAGGCAGAGCAACAACAGCAACAAGAATTGCAGCAGGAAAAAGGGCAACATGACAGACAGCAGCCCTTACAGCAGGAAAGAGTAGTTGATACTCCAGCTTCCACTGAGCAACAGGCTCAGAACATAGTGCCTCCTAGGCCAGAAGTCACCATTGACGCCTCGGTCCTCCAAACTCCACAGAAGGAGGACTTAAGCAGAAAAAGGGACAGAGAAACTCCTCTGACTTCATCTATCAACCAGGAAGAGAAAAGACAAAGATTGAATGACTTTTCGGAGGATGACATAGCAATAAGGCAAGCATTGGGCATGGGCCCACCCAGCAGAGAAGCCTCAGCCAGTTTCTTCCAGCAGGAGCAGGACAGGACTATGGGAGGGGAGGTCAGCTCCTCCAGCCAGCAAAGAGAAGGAGAAAAGAGCATCAAGCAGCAATTTATAGACATCAAAAGGAGGAGTGACCCTATCAAGATACAGTTGTACAACCATTTATTGAAAATGGCTCCCACCAACCAACAAAGATTGATGTCTACATTTGATGTGCAAGAAGGCAAATTGACTATGAGCCATTTTTTGCCCACAGCACTGCATCCCCAATCTGTCTCAAATTACCTCAGGACCAACCTAGAGGTCCTGGCCAAGGACATACACCCAATGGATAAAATTGAACTGCACAAACAGACTGGTGAGATGGTGTATGTTGCCTTGGCAGACAAAACATTAGAAAATTACAAACTAGAGAGAAGCCTTAATGCTACAACCTCTCAGCTGGAATTGGAGAGGGCATCATCCCAGGCAAAGGACAACAGAATAAGGTCCTTGGAAGACATAATCATTGAAATTGGGCATGACCCCAAAGATATTAAAGGAATACAGGAAATCTTGAAGTTGAGGGATGCTGACATGGCTGCCTTGAGGAAGAAAATCAAACTCCCAGCTACCATTCACCCTCAGACAGATGAGGTAGCCCAACAAAGGCATGAGCAGGATACCACAGCCTTGTTGATTTCCATTTATAAACAGCTTGTTCAGGCACAAGAGAAATTGGGAGAATCTGAGGCTACACAAGCGGCCCTGCAAGCAGCATTGAAACAAAGAGAAGAGGGTCAAACCTCTCAGCCTCCTCCTCAGATCATCAATCTTGAGGAAAATGCTCCTATCACTGCTCCTCCTCCTCAACAGACTGAACAAACAGCAACATCTACTTCAGCAGCACCGACAACTACAGAGCAGGCCCAAAGCCTGGATATGCAAAAGCTGAAGAATGAAATCCAAATCCTGGAAGCTCAAATGATAGAGTTAAATGAGACCAGGGAAAAGTTAGCTAAAGTCAATGACAGGCATGATAAATCAAAGAGAGAAGTGGCAGAAAAGGGCAGGGAAATCAAAGCCCTTAAAGACAAGATCAAAGAGCTGGAAAATGAGCTCAAACTAGACAAAATTGTAGCTGAAATTAGAGCAATGCTATGGTCCAATATAGGCCAATCAATTACCAATCAATGGCAATATATTGAGACAATCCATGAGCAATTAGAGCTCATCCCAAAAGCTCAAAAGGAGGTTCACAGATCAAGAGCTTTATTGAGCAATATGCCTGAAGTGGCCACCAGAATGATCAACGTACTTAACCATAAAACAAGTTCTCAGTTAGCTACCATGGGAATTACAAACAGAACTGAGACTATCCAAATGATCAGGAGGGTTCTTACTCTGAGAAATCTGGTGCAGACATTGGAAAGAAGAACCCAGGATATGCAAACTGAGGTGAACAGGTTCATGGAGAGATTTCAAATATTACAAAGCAGAGGACTCCCTAGCTTACTGAACAGCGGAGGGAAACTATTCACTCATGAACAGTATGCCAAAAGAGTGAACGTTTTTGCTTCAACCCAGATCAATGAGAAGGCCAGCACTTCAGATGATACAGGGCCTATTACAGGACAGATTTTCTATAGTAAGATAGAAAATCTATTTTTTATAATGAATGAAATCACGCACTTGTTTGATGTGGCCCCAAATTTTTATAAATATACAGAAGCAGAGGAGACAATGGATGCAATTCTCAGGCATCAACTCCCTACACAGGACTGGTGGACAAATGCGATATAGAAAATTTTATAAACAGTGAGGCATTCACCAAATTTTGTTTTTAAAGAAATATGAATTGTTAGGTAAAGCACAGTTCAACAAAATCAGCATGCATTAAAGGTTAGAGCTGAGCCAACTCATCAAAGCTGTTCGGTCACCACAACAGCAAGCGCAGTCACAGGTGGCAGGGCCGAGAAAATACAGCGCAGCAAAAATAAAGGCATATTTATCAGCATTAAAGCAAAGCGTTGCAACCGACTCAGTGACCTCCAAAGGTCAAAATATCCTCTGACAGACTTAAAGAGCATTTATGTTGCATTCAAAGCGGCAATAACTTCTTTTCTACTTTCTGAACGAAGTAATGAAGATATTTCTCCCTCAGATGACTCAATGCCTGAGATATTTTGTATAAGCTTTCCTATAAAGTCCCCTTCGCATGAGTTTGCAAGGGTTGTTGTTGATTTCTCCTGAAGAAGTTCTTATGTTGTAATCCTTTCAGAAGTTTAATAAAGAAAGTGATGGAATTTCTCGGATTTCTGAAGTGCTGAATGCGTTCTGGTGTCTGTTGAAAACTGCTGGATTCCTGTGTATTACACAATACAATAAGTCTCTGTAACTCTCTCTGTTATGTTTTTTTTGATTTGTTAAAATCCATATATGTTTTCTAATTCTGAATATTTAACAACAAGGAAAAAGACTAACTTCCAGGATTTATTCAAGAGATACCCTGGGTTCAATCCGTGTTGTTAATGAATGTTTTTTTTTCTTCAGCTGTAATCTTGATAAGTGTAATTCTTAATTGCTGCACTTTCAGAATACATTCTTCACAGTGGCCTTTGTCTCAGGAATTCAAGTTTGCTCCTGTGCAACGTGTTTCACTTTCACCTCACCGGCTTAATAGAAAATTCTTAATTTCTTTCTGTTGGCTGACATGCTTCACCATTCAAGTTAATTTTGTTTGTCTGAAATACACAATAGGCCCTGCAGTTCGAACACCACCAATCCTGCGTTTCCAAGCATTTCACAACTCCAGACTCCATTGCCCAATGATATATTACTCTTTAAACACTACATCTTAAGTCCTGAAAGAAATCCTTCAACCAAAACATAAACCAAAACCTGAGCATAATACCTAGCCTAAAACACCATCATAACAGAGACAAATCATAAAGAGAGAGCCCTCTCTGATTACAGTTTGGCTAGAAACTGTGATCCAAAGATTGGTTAGTGGTTACCCCGGCCGTATTCCCTTGGGAGTCATAGGGAACAACCTGGGTGTTAACATAATTGGCGACTCCACTGGGGAGCTGCTTGAGATTTTCAATTACTATATATCTTCCATAGCTACTATCAAGCCTGAAATCAGTCAAGAGGCCTTTAATCTGTTTCTGTATCACATTAACAGTTTTAGGGAAGAGCTTTTTAGGGAATCTTCATCTTAGTTTTGAAATATATATAGCCATTCCAGAATCATCATTCAGTCTTTACAGATATAAAAACTTCCTATAAAAATCCTAAAAAACAGTTAGAAGCTGGCTCCTAAGAAAAATCCATGGCACACTAGGGCAAATCCTGACCCTAATCCACCAATCATTGTTGATAATCCAAATATCATCCCTAGAAACATTAGGAGGCAGCAAAGGCAGGAGCAGCCTGCTGATTTGATTTCAGAGTCAGATCATCCCAGCCTCATCCCTACTCCATGCAAGGTTCTTTTCTGGTCTACCCCTAATTCCCCTAGTTCATCATCCACATCTCAAACTCCTCCTCTCACATCCTCATCCATTGTTCATATCCCCTTGACCAACATTCTAGGTTCACCCCTACTTGTCACCCCTGTGGTACCCACTGTTCCTATTATCCCAGCTGCCCCTGTTAATCCTCTAAATCCTGTAAATATGGCTAACAGGTATGCACCTCTGCAGATACCAGCTAATGCTGCAGCTCTACCCCAAGACTACCAAACCAAAATTTCATATTTTGACTCCAATGGCCCTTTGACAGCTGTCCAGCATGCTAAGAGGATGCAAGACCATTTTGAGACCTATGAAATAGATGATGACAGTGTCAGAATGAGGATGTTTGTTCAAAGCCTAACTGGGGATGTAAGAACTTGGTTTAGATCCCTGAATGCAAACTCCATTACAACTCCTGATGAACTGTATCAAGCATTTACTAGTAGATGGGAAAAGAAGAAAGATCCTCTGCACATACTTGGGGAATATGACACTATCAAAAGAGGTCCCCAAGAGACCGTTTTGGAATATTGCGCAAGATTTAACAATGTATATAACGCAATTCCACAAAATTTAAGACGTCCTCCTGATCTAGCTTTGTACAAATTCCCTGATGGTTTTGACCCTGACATGGCCTATCAGTTGAAAGAAAGAGATCCTCAATCCCTAGCAGAGGCCGAAAGGGTTGCAGTTACAGTAGAAGCCAACCTCATTGCCAAAAGAAACAGGGCAAGGTTGGAAAAAAGGACTGTTTTCAAAGAGGAACCCACTGCCTTTGATCAAAAGCTAGATGCAATACTCAATGGAATGAAAAGATTGGGTGATAGAGTGGAATCGGTTGAGAGAAAATCATCATGGGAAGCACCACAAAACAACCCTCCTAGGAATCCAAATTTTAGGAGAACTCAAAACCCGAATATTGGCAAGGCTAGTGCTGACCAAGACATAAGACCCCCTTTTCAAGAAAATTATGCAGAAACTTCCACATCAACAGAACCCAATGAAGATACTGAGATTAACTTGATGGGTCTAGATGGTGAGAGTCAAGTTTTCTTAACACAAGAAGATCATGAGGATGATGAAATCAAACTGTTCCAAACTAAATCAAGTGAATCCTTTGACTTTAAGCAAGGTTATGACACTGCTGTTTATGAGGTCCATAAACAATACAAGATGAGGAGCAGAACTGTGAATGTTAACCAGCCTGAAAAGAAAAAGGATAATCAGCAGCCTGAAAAAGTTATAGTCACAGCACCTAATGACAAAACAAAGTTACCTGCAGAAGAAGTAATTGTTGAGGAGATCACTGAATCACTCTCCTCAAAACACCAGCCTATGGTTACTCCCCCTTCTCATCTTTATCCAACTATTTCTCCTCAAGAGATGAGTAAAAAGGATAAGTCCCAAAGTCAAGATAAAAATCAAGAAGAAGATTTAATGAACAAGGAAAGGACAGTTATCTATAACCCCAAGACCCAATCTGAAAAATCCTTTGACCTAGAGACTGAAATGGGTAAATTAAAGATAGTTGTTCCTCTCTTGGAACTAGCCAAGCATGACATCTATAAGCTACAGATCAAGAAATCCCTTCAACTCACTAACAGCAAAGATGATGTCAATGTGTTGGATGACACTCCAGAGTTATTGTTTGGCCCAGAAGTGGATGGAAAAACAATAGTCACATGGGTACTACCTTTTTATGTCAGTCTACATATTCATGACAAAATACTACACAATGCAATGTTTGATTCAGGTGCTTCTCACAACCTCATGCCAAAAGCAGTCATGGAAAGATTGAATTTGGACATAACAAGACCATACAAAGACCTGTTTTCTTTTGACTCCAGCCAAGTCAAGTGTCTAGGTCTCATAAAAGACTTATGTGTGTCCCTGGTTCAAAACCCAAACAAGACAATCCTGATGGATGTGGTAGTTGCTGATATCCCACCTAAGTATGGAATGATGTTATCAAGGTCATGGGGAGCTAAACTCCAAGGTTCCCTACAATTAGACATGTCATATGCCACCATCTCTGTCTTTGGGCAACCAAAAAGACTGTACAGAGAAACACTAATGAAATACATGGTCAGCAGTGAAGAAAAGCCTCAAAACTTTCCCATATATGCTATCCATTTAGACATAGACTCATACATTCTCTTCAATGACACCATCACTCCCTCAAAAGGTGAGGTTGAAACCAAGATATCCATACAACAGGAAGATTCAAATGAAAGTATTATCACCCATGAAACAACAGTCAATAAAACACTAGATGTTGCTGCTGCCCTGGTTGTCAAGAATAGCCAATCAAACGACGAGACTGTTCTAGAAGACAAGCTAGAGAAAAAACCACAACTGCTACTCACATTGCCAGCTCATGAACAGATCAGTAAGTCTCCTTCCCAACAGGATATTCTATGGTTCCTTGAATTTGATGGCTCAGCCAACAAGTTAGGGGCAGGAGCTGGAGTTTGGATACACAATAAAGAAAATAGTCATGCAGAGGGCAGAGCTTATAGATTGAATTTCAGATGTACTAACAACATGGCAGAATATGAAGCCCTTTTACTAGGCCTCAAGTTAGTAAAATTCTTACAAGCTGCCAGGGTTTCAATCATGGGTGATTCAGATTTAGTTATTCAACAAGTGAAAGGAAACTTTGTCACCAATGACAAAAGACTAAGGACTTATAGGGCTGCTGTTGCTGAGGTACTAAACTTTTTCTCTGAATTCCAAATCACTAAGATTCCTAGAACGCACAATCTGCATGCTCACAGTTTAGCCACCTTTGCAAGTACCTGCAAGCTGCCTTTTAAGCCCCATCATTGTTTTACAGTTGAGGTAAAACACAGACCCTCCATTCCAAACAATGTTAATGATTGGCAAGTATTTGAGGATGACAAGCAAATAAACCATTTTCTAACTCTACAGCAAGAATTTGCAGGATTAAATATTGACACGGAGACAGCAAGTCAATCACAAATACTTGAGACAGCAAGTCAATCACAAATACTTGAAAGAGCAAGTCCATCACAAATACAGTTTCAAAAGATTACTCACCCAATATCACCCAGAACAGCAAAACAAATGCTAAATCCAACTATTTTCAACGAGGACAGCATTCAGCAAATTCAATCAATCAATTGTGAGGAGGTGGCCAATGCCGAAACTGAAATCATAGAGCTGAAAGACAATTTTCTACCAACAGGCCTAACTCCCCTAGAGGACATCTTTGATTCAAATGATATTCCCAGAAAACCAAAAATGCAGCCCTTAAACGCAGCCATTGAAGAATGCAACATAGGTACAATTGACAAACCCAAAATAATTAAATTGTCTGCATCTTTGCCTCCTGATCAAAAGCCTAAATACATTGACCTCTTTAAAGAGTTCCAGGATGTTTTTGCATGGAGTTATGAGGACCTAAAGTCCTATGACACCTCTGTTATCCAGCATACTATCCCTCTCAAGCCTGATCAAAAGCCCTTTAAACAAAAGTTGAGGAGAATCAATCCTATGCTTCTCCCAGCAATGGAACAAGAGGTACAGAAAATGTTTAAGGTAGGCATCATAGCACCAATCAGATTCTCTGAATGGATCTCCAACTTAGTCCCTACAAGGAAGAAGACTGGTGAAATTAGGCTGTGTGTGGACCTGAGAAATCTGAACCAAGTATCCCTCAAAGACAACTATCCCTTACCCAAAATGGATCACATTCTCCAAAGAGTGGTGGGGGCCTCAAGGATCTCACTACTTGATGGATTCTCAGGCTTTAATCAAATCTTGGTTCACCCTGATGACCAAGATAAAACTGCATTTACAACCCCATGGGGAACGTTCAAATATGTAAAAATGCCTTTTGGATTGAAAAATGCAGGGGCAACATTTCAAAGAGAAATGGATATTGCTTTTTCTAAGGAGATTCATGACTTCCTAGTCATTTACTTAGATGATCTCACACCTTTTTCAAAATCTGACCAAGAACATCTCAAACATTTAAGACAGATTTTCCTAACATGTAGGAAATATGGAATTTCCTAAAATCCCAAGAAGTCTCTATTTGGTTTGGAAGAAGGTAAACTGTTAGGACACATCATCTCAAAGGATGGCATAAGAATTGACCCAGATAGGATACAGGCTATCCTACAAATGCCCCACCCAAGAAATGTCAAAGAGTTGCAAGGATTCTTGGGAAAAATCAATTTCTTAAGAAGGTTTATCCCAAACTTGGCAGAACTAATCAGATTGTTAAATAACATGCTGAAAAAGGATTCAAAAGTGAAGTGGACTGTTGAAGCCAATCAAGCATTTGAAGGTATAAAATTGGCCCTTACCCAAACCTCAGTCTTGACCAATCCTCAGTTTGACAGAGAGTTTATTATTTTCTCTTTCGCCTCTCAGCATACTATTGCTGTTGTTTTATTACAAAAAGATAACCAAGGTAATGAGAAGCCTATTGCTTTCTTTAGCAGAGCTCTTAGGGATGCACCTCTAAAATATCAAATCATGGAGAAACAAGCCTATGCTTTGGTCAAAGCAATCAAGGACTTTAGGATTTATATCCTTTATTCCCATGTCATAGCATATGTGCCAAGTCCAATTGTCAAAGACATTCTCACTCAAGAAAACTTAGAGGGCAGAAGAGGAAAATGGATTGCTAACATACTAGAATTTGACATTGAAATAAAGCCTACAAAGCTAATAAAAGGGCAAGGTCTGGCCAAGTTAATGACAGAAGCAAATTTTCAAGCCCTAGATATCAATCAGCTGGACAGTGAAACAGAGCTGGCGACTCCAAAGATCAATGTAGCCTTTGAACAATCTCCTTGGTACTCTGATATCTGTTATGTCTTACAAAACCTGTGTGCTCCCCCAGGACTGTCCAAAACTAAGTGTAGGTTCTTAAAAATGAAAACATCAAGATTCTGTGTAATGGATGGCAATTTGCTTTGGAAAAACCATGAAGGTATATTGTTGCACTGTTTAATTGAAAATGAAACTAACAATATCATGCAAGAGTTTCATGCAGGAGACTGTGGTGGACATTTGTACTGGAAGTCCACTGTGGACAAAATACTGAGGGCTGGTTATTACTGGCCCACCATGTTCTCTGATGTCAAGAAATTCACAACCTCATGCCACAAATGCCAAGTGTTTGAGGGCAAAAGACAGTTGCTGCCACTCCCCTTAAGACCCATTGCAACAGAGAGACCTTTTCAACAATGGGGCTTGGATTTCATTGGGGAAATTCATCCCTCATCTTCAGGACAGCACAGATGGATTTTAACAGCAACAGACTATTTCACTAAGTGGATTGAAGCTGCCCCATGTAGACAAGAAAATGATTCAATAATCATTCAGTTCTTGGAGAACAACATACTGGCTAGATTTGGTTGTCCTGATAAAATAATAACAGACAATGCTGCTGCTTTCAGATCCAAGAAAATGGTGAACTTTTGCCATAAATTTCATATTACCTTGGGCCATTCTACTGCATACTATCCCCAAGGAAATGGCCTTGCTGAATCATCAAACAAAAGCCTGGTGAACATCATAAAGAAGGTGTTGGAAGAAAATAAAAAGAATTGGCATAAGAAACTAGTCAATGCCTTATGGGCAGATAGACTAACAACCAAAAGATCAATTGGGACCAGCCCATATGAGTTGGTTTATGGACTAGAAGCCAAATTTCCCTCATCACTAGGAGTGCCTGTTATGAAACTTCTTCAAGAAAGCCAAGCTGAACCAAATGATATGCAAAGAAGGATTAATCAAATCATATGTCTGCAGCAAACCAGAGATCAAGTTTTCAGCAGAGTTCAGGTATTACAAGAAAAACTAAAGAAGGCCTTTGACAGAAGAACCAAAGCAAAAGATTTTAATGTTGGTGATAAAGTCCTCAAGTGGGATGCAAGGAGAGAAGACAAAGGAAAACATGGAAAATTTGATTCCTTATGGAGAGGACCATTTGCTGTCCAAGCAGTGCAAGGTAACAACACTTACTTTCTAAAAAGTCTTAATGAAACTGACTTGGATGAAGGTCCTGTCAATGGCAGGATGCTGAAGCACTATTTTGACTATTTCCCATGAGTGCAGCCTGAGGTTCCCTTGTATATATGCAAATGTATATATTATTTTCTGTTTAGTTTGTAAAAATGCAGTTTTCCAAGTTTATTGACTGCCAGCAAAAGGTAAATAGAATCAGAGGTCTACCAAGAAGAGAAGCACACAATTTTGGCATCTCAAAGCAGCAAACTTTAAAGATTGGCAAGAGCAGTCAAGAAGCAAGGCAATCTGACCTGCTGTTCTTGGTCTTTCAGATGAAACACCATCCCCATGTGGAGCCACTGTTAGCTACCTATACCAATAGGTTTCATATTTCATGATTAGCTATAGAAGTTCCAAATATGCTCTGCTTTGATCATGCAAAGATCACATATTTCCAAGGAAGTACAAGGTGTGTAAATAGATTAATGCATCCCAATTTTGATGGATGGTCCAACAGCCTAATCTGGACCATGTCATGTTTTAAATTGCAGTTGTAGATTAGAGAAAGAAGTCTGTCCAAACTGTTTAATCTTGGCAGACAAGTAGTTCAGGTAGAGAAGAAAAGGCTCCCAACAGCTTAATCTGGGACCTTGGAAGAAATAAGGGTAGAAGTAGATAGAAAAAACAAAAGAAAAAGCCAAAGAAAAGAAAAGGCAGGTAAGGGTCTGCAAGTCCAAGTGCACCCTCCAAGAAGAACAAAAAATGCTAGGCAAGTAGTTGGGTAAGTAGTTGGGGTTGCAGAAAGGTTATTTTTACCATTGCAGCTGTGTTAGCTTTGTTTACCAAGGCAGAGTCAAAGAAATGAGAAGGTATTCTTCTTCATCAGGATTGCAGCAAGCGAAGGAGCATGTCTAACCTCCCTTTCCCCTTTTCATATCATTTACTAACATTCCCTCATCAGTTGAGATTCATGGAAGAATTATGGTTTCATGGTGGTTCTTAATCTTTTTAAGAAGCCACATTTCTTGTCTAAATTCTTTTCATTTTGATCTACTCCCTAAACTAAGTAAGTTTCAAATAAACTTAGTGATTTTCCCCCCGCATTCACATCTTCCCCCATATTAACTCTAACTTTACTATGTAAATCCCCTATATTACCTTTCCCCTAATATTATTAACACCATGGTGTATAAACCCCAAATGTTGTATAAATATCCCTTCCCCTTGGCATTATAGCCAATAAGTCCTATGTTAGGGATCAAATGACACCTGGTCATCTTGATAAACCTAAGCCAAACCCTCTTCCCCCTTTCCAAATCCACTTTTACTCATTACACCCCATTCGCACATAAACCTTACAAAACACATTGTTCCACCCTTACCCGCTACAAATTTCCAAATAATGCATCAAAACCTACCTTTCTCATTTATCCAAAATCCAAGCATCGGGAGTGTTTTTACAAATAATTCGCAAAAAACCCACATTCTAATGTTTCTCCGCCGATGCACATATCCCGGTATACATCAAAATAACCCCGCCCCCGCCATATCCGTCGATCACTCTGTTGATCCGACAGCCGTCCGATCGGAGCTTCAACATCCAACGGCTCTTATCACATCGAGGCTGCTCCGACGTCCGCTGTTTACCAGCCATATCCGCCGATCACATCACTCCCCCGACAGCCGTTGGATCGGGCCCCTCACATCCGACGGTCATCGCTGATATCGGAGCGGCTCTCACATCCGACGGATATCTTCCGATGTCCGTAAAAGGGTTACGTCACTCAGCAGCCACGCGTCCCCGCCACAGCTCATCGGAGGTACGCCTGACAGATACCCCCCCCGTACCATGAGCGGTGCGATATGAAACCGCTGGCTGTTTCCGGTTTCGGTTATACTGCCTATACTACGTCACCTCCACATCATCCCACGTCACTGCCACCATACCGTCACGTCAACCGTTGCGCCCGACCGTCTGCCGATCTGTCCTGCCACTTCACCATCCCCGTGGACCAATCAGAGCCCGCCACCTCACCTATGACGTCAGCCGGCCCTGACCCCACCTATGACATCATGCTGACGTCAGCAGAAAAACGCGCCAAAAGTCCAAAAACCAATATAATAGCCAAATGTCGCGTTTTTCTCACTTTTTTACAAAAACGCCCGTTGCTCCTGCATGCGATTTTTACGACCAAAAGTCTACCAACCTGCAGAACCTGACCAGGAGACCAGCGGCGCACCATTTCCACAGTCATCCGCGACCATTGCCTACTCCTCACCAGGTATTTTCCTCTGTCTTCCACACTACACCTGATTCTCCATACACTTACTGTGAATTTATTGATCAGTTCATCCATCCAGCTATGACAATGCTAATGAGCTCGCCTCCTCCAAGACTCACTGATGACATGCAGAGAATTCTTCAGCTATCTAAATCCTACAGCATTGGGGATTGGTACTTCTACCAACACCACACCGTCATCAGGATATATGGGTGAGATTTGCCTCCATTCAGATTACCTAAGTATGTGCCTATGAGGCTATTTGCCCTAGAGTAATTTAGGCAATTTGGTCGGGTTGATGTGCTTCACTTTTCAGGAAAAGGCAAAAAAGCACAGTTGAAGGTGAAAAGCCAACTTGGCCATTTTATCTATAACGAGAGGGAGCAAGGATGGAAGGAAGCAGATAGAATGCTTGAGTCCCTTGGCCTTCAAACCAGTTTCCCATGGACACCCTATGACCCTAATCATTTTGTAACAATGAGGAAGCTCAAATATAAGTTGTCTGCCTATGATCATCATAGCATCCCTCACATTGAAAAATATGCTAACCAAGACAAATGGAGGAGAGGGACCTTAGAAGAGCCTGTATCACAAGAAGAGCTAAATCAGAGGGCAGTAAGGAATCTAAGGAAGATGGCTGACCTTGAACTTTGTTCACAAGTATTCACACTTCCAAGCACACAAGTGGGAGCAGCTGCATCCTCCTCAACTGCCAAACAGCAAACTACTAAGGCCACTGAAAGTGCATCTGGCAAAGGCAAAGAAAAGGAAATGGAGACAGAACAATCCCTCCATGGCAAGGAGCAGCCACCTCCAGTGACTCAAGAGCAGGCAGATAAAGAAAGGCAAGAGCAGGCAGAGCAACAATAGCAACAAGAATTGCAGCAGGAAAAAGGGCAACATGACAGACAGCAGCCCTTACAGCAGGAAAGAGTAGTTGATACTCCAGCTTCCACTAAGCAACAGGCTCAGAACATAGTGCCTCCTAGGCCAAAAGTCACCATTGACACCTCGGTCCTCCAAACTCCACAGAAGGAGGACTTAAGCAGAAAAAGGGACAGAGAAACTCCTCTGACTTCATCTATCAATCAGGAAGAGGAAAGACAAAGATTGAATGACTTTTCGGAGGATGACATAGCAATAAGGCAAGCATTGGGCATGGGCCCACCCAGCAGAGAAGCCTCAGCCAGTTCCTTCCAGCGGGAGCAGGACAGGACTATGGGAGGGGAGGTCAGCTCCTCCAGCCAGCAAAGAGAAGGAGAAAAGAGCATCAAGCAGCAATTTATAGACATCAAAAGGAGGAGTGACCCTATCAAGATACAGCTGTACAACCATTTATTGAAAATGGCTCCCACCAACCAACAAAGATTGATGTCTGCATTTGATGTGCAAGAAGGCAAATTGACTATGAGCCATTTTTTTCCCACAGCACTGCATCCCCAATCTGTCTCAGATTACCTCAGGACCAACCTGGAGATCCTGGCCAAGGACATACACCCAATGGATAAAATTGAACTGCACAAACAGACTGGTGAGATGGTGTATGCTGCCTTGGTAGACAAAACATTAGAAAATTACAAACTAGAGAGCAGCCTTAATGCTACAGCCTCTCAGCTGGAATTGGAGAGGGCATCATCCCAGGCGAAGGACAACAGAATAAGGTCCTTGGAAGACATAATCATTGAAATTGGGCATGACCCCAAAGATATTAAAGGAATACAGGAAATCTTGAAGTTGAGGGATGCTGACATGGCTGCCTTGAGGAAGAAAATCAAACTCCCAGCTACCATTCACCCTCAGACAGATGAGGTAGCCCAACAAAGGCATGATCAGGATACCACAGCCTTGTTGATTTCCATTTATAAACAGCTTGTTCAGGCACAAGAGAAATTGGGAGAATCTGAGGCTACACAAGCGGCCCTGCAAGCAGCATTGAAACAAAGAGAAGAGGGTCAAACCTCTCAGCCTCCTCCTCAGATCATCAATCTTGAGGAAACTGCTCCTATCACTGCTCCTCCTCCTCAACAGACTGAACAAACAGCAACATCTACTTCAGCAGCACCGACGACCACAGAGCAGGCCCAAAGCCTGGATATGCAAAAGCTGAAGAATGAAATCCAAATCCTGGAAGCTCAAATGACAGAGTTAAATGAGACCAGGGAAAAGTTAGCTAAAGTCAATGACAGGCATGATAAATCAAAGAGAGAAGTGGCAGAAAAGGGCAGGGAAATCAAAGCCCTTAAAGACAAGATCAAAGAGCTGGAAAATGAGCTCAAACTAGACAAAATTGTAGCTGAAATTAGAGCAATGCTATGGTCCAATATAGGCCAATCAATTACCAATCAATGGCAATATATTGAGACAATCCATGAGCAATTAGAGCTCATCCCAAAAGCACAGAAGGAGGTTCACAGATCAAGAGCTTTATTGAGCAATATGCCTGAAGTGGCCACCAGAATGATCAACGTACTTAACCATAAAACAAGTTCTCAGTTAGCTACCATGGGAATTACAAACAGAACTGAGACTATCCAAATGATCAGGAGGGTTCTTACTCTGAGAAATCTGGTGCAGACATTGGAAAGAAGAACCCAGGATATGCAAACTGAGGTGAACAGGTTCATGGAGAGATTTCAAATATTACAAAGCAGAGGACTCCCTAGCTTACTGAACAGCGGAGGGAAACTATTCACTCATGAACAGTATGCCAAAAGAGTGAACGTTTTTGCTTCAACCCAGATCAATGAGAAGGCCAGCACTTCAGATGATACAGGGCCTATTACAGGACAGATTTTCTATAGTAAGATAGAAAATCTATTTTTTATAATGAATGAAATCACGCACTTGTTTGATGTGGCCCCAAATTTTTATAAATATACAGAAGCAGAGGAGACAATGGATGCAATTCTCAGGCATCAACTCCCTACACAGGACTGGTGGACAAATGCGATACAGAAAATTTTATAAACAGTGAGGCATTCACCAAATTTTGTTTTTAAAGAAATATGAATTGTTATGTAAAGCACAGTTCAACAAAATCAGCATGCATTAAAGGTTAGAGCTGAGCCAACTCAGCAAAGCTGTTCGGTCACCACAGCAGCAAGCGCAGTCACAGGTGGCAGGGCCGAGAAAATACAGCGCAGAAAAAATAAAGGCATATTTATCAACATTAAAGAAAAGCGTTGCAACCGACTCAGTGACCTCCAAAGGTCAAAATATCCTCTGACAGACTTAAAGAGCATTTATGTTGCATTCAAAGCGGCAATAACTTCTTTTCTACTTTCTGAACGAAGTAATGAAGATATTTCTCCCTCAGATGACTCAATGCCTGAGATATTTTGTATAAGCTTTCCTATAAAGTCCCCTTCGCATGAGTTTGCAAGGGTTGTTGTTGATTTCTCCTGAAGAAGTTCTTATGTTGTAATCCTTTCAGAAGTTTAATAAAGAAAGTGATGGAATTTCTCGGATTTCTGAAGTGCTGAATGCGTTCTGGTGTCTGTTGAAAACTGCTGGATTCCTGTGTATTACACGATACAATAAGTCTCTGTAACTCTCTCTGTTATGTTTTTTGATTTGTTAAAATCCATATATGTTTTCTAATTCTGAATATTTAGCAACAAGGAAAAAGACTAACTTCCAGGATTTATTCAAGAGATACCCTGGGTTCAATCCGTGTTGTTAATGAATGTTTTTTTTTTCTTCAGCTGTAATCTTGATAAGTGTAATTCTTAATTGCTGCACTTTCAGAATACATTCTTCACAGTGGCCTTTGTCTCAGGAATTCAAGTTTGCTCCTGTGCAACGTGTTTCACTTTCACCTCACCGGCTTAATAGAAAATTCTTAATTGCTTTCTGTTGGCTGACATGCTTCACCATTCAAGTTAATTTTGTTTGTCTGAAATACACAATAGGCCCTGCAATTCGAACACCACCAATCCTGTGTTTCCAAGCATTTCACAACTCTAGACTCCATTGCCCAATGATATATTACTCTTTAAACACTACATCTTAAGTCCTGAAAGAAATCCTTCAACCAAAACATAAACCAAAACCTGAGCATAATACCTAGCCTAAAACACCATCATAACAGAGACAAATCATAAAGAGAGAGCCCTCTCTGATTACAGTTTGGCTAGAAACTGTGATCCAAATATTGGTTAGTGGTTACCCCGGCCGTATTCCCTTGGGAGTCATAGGGAACAACCTAGGTGTTAACATCTTCAAGGCTCCATGGTGAAGGTGACCCAATCTCCTGTGCCACAACTCGCCATCATCCCGGCTCACCAATCCTTCTGCCTTGCATGCCATTGTTGCACATCCATCTACATGCAACTGATAAAGGTTCCTCACTCGAACCCTTATCTTCCGGGTTTCACCAGTTGTCTTGCTGCGTAGGAAAGCCTTTCCCTCGCTGAAAACAACATCATACCCCTTGTCTTCTAACATCGCCACAGAGATAAGATTCTTCTTCAATCCTGGAACATGCATGACTTCCTTCAATACGAAGGGTTTACCAGACTCCCTCTCAAAGGAAATGGTACCAATACCGGTCGCACTGTATCTACCATCGTCACCCATCTCGATGTGCACTCCAAGATCTTTGTCCTCCAGATCAGAAAACAAATCTTGATCTCCCGTCATGTGAAAAGACGCACCACTGTCCAAGAACCACATCGATCCAATCACACTTGAAACCAAGCATGTGATCAATGAAAAATCAAGCTCAAACTGCGAGGCTAGGGCCTCTCCTACTGCAGACCCAGCAGCTTGCTTGTTCTTCTTCTTCTGCGGACAATTAGTGGCATAGTGTCTGTGCTGGTGACAGTGAAAACACTTCACCTTGGACATGTCCTACTTCTTGCCTTTCGCACTAGGCTGAGAAGCTTTCTTGCTCTTCCCTTTCTTTGCTTTGGCAGCCAAAGCGCAATTTTCTTCATCAGCTCCCTTTGATGAAGATTCGTCCCTGGTACTCCTCCTGATCTCCTCCTGCACAAGATCTGACCACAGTCTTTCCCATCCTGGCAATTTCTCCCGACCATTGACAGAGTCTTGATAGGAATTCCAACTCTTCGGATGACCAAGGAGAGCCAAGCTCACCAAGTCCTCATCATCAATAGTAACCCCCACACTTCCCAGCTCATCTCGACACTGAGTGAACTTTGTGAGATACTTGGGCATATTGTCACCCTTCTCGCATTTGATGTTTCTGAGTTTATATTTGAGCACCAGCTTCCTCTAATCTCTCTTTCTTTGGAATAGATCTATTAAAGCCTTCCACATTAAGTATGGAGAAGTCTTTCCATGTAGGCTGGACACAATGTGATCCTTCACGCCCTCCAACAGAATCCTTCGACACTTTGCTGTCTTCTTTTGCCAAGCATCAGTGGGCTTTGGGACATCAGCCTCTATGAACTCCTTCAGCCCGTTATCATCTAATACTACCTCCATCTTGTCCTTCCATGCAATATATTTTGAGCTGGCCTTAAGAGCATACTCCAATCGCAATCCATTGAAATACATTGCTTCTTTGACACCAAGAAAACACTGCTGCAAATTCGAACTCCACCAGCTCCAAACTCAACTGCCTCAGATCTAAGATTCGTGAGAAAAAAATATTTCTCGTACAGAGATTGACTGTATGGACTTTTACTGGATATCTCACCTTCCCAAGGAAGGATGAATCCAGAGGCTACCTGGCCTGATTACAGACTCTGCCTGAAGAAATAGAATGTAAACACTTCCTGAATAGTAGATCTGATGATCAACAACTCTGATACCATGCTGAAATTTTGAATAATAAACACACATTCAATGGAGATTATCCTGATCATGTACTATTGCAGAATACATACACAATACATAAGCTCCTCTACGTTGATCATCAATTTAGCAGCATCAATAACAATAAAACATCAATAGCATGCACACATTAACACAGTATGTAACCCAGGGAAATCTTACAGCTGAAAACCCCACACTATCTGTATATTAATGATTGAGAACATGTAACATTACATAGTCAATACTTCTCACAAGTATCCAGCACTATCTCCACCTGTTACACACAAACTAGCTCAAACTCAAACAAGTCACAAGTTCAAATTTGCTCCACTGCTTTGCCTGCCTCTATTGCATAAACCTGCTAAGAATCACTCACACTGGAAATCACGTGAGCACAGGCTATTCTACTGGGAAAATCAACGCAATACTCATTGGCATACTCAATACATTTCTTGTGCAAATCCTCATGCACAACTATAGTCACAACTGATAGCAATCTCATCCTCTAACACCTGTCCCTGTTGAACTGTACATGCACTGACATGAAACTGAGTTAACTGATGTATTCTTTAGTTGCTTTATGAGTTAATAATTAGTTTAACAACTCATCATTAGTCTATCTGTAGTTAGACTAATTACAACTAGTTTAACCAAGTCAAACTGAACACAACTCCATCAACTCCACAATCAACTCCACCAAACTCAACTGCTTGAGTTCTAACTGAAGTCATGCATGAAACAACTCAACTGACCCACAATGAAAACGTATTTCCTTCTGACAGCTGCATGTGCCACATCTGTAGCTCAAACTGAAGTGCTCCAAGAGAATAAGATAAAGTGTATAGCCTAAATATTATTATGAGACAATAATATTTGACTTTTCTATTTTTGACTAGCAGTCTAAAAATAGACTCTAATCACTCCTGCTATGATCACTCCTATTGTGATCCAAAAATAGACTTTGCACCATAATTGGCCTGCGGGCCCACTTAGTGAAGGCGACTCCTTTCCACTAAGCTCCATCATCTTGTTTCAATCTCAACAATTGGTTTGAAATTACTTGCAAATTATTTTAATGTTGAATCAAGTTAATATGGCGATTTACAAAAGAATGAATGTTGTTGAAGGCCTTGTAATAAAATACTTCCAAATTTAATGAAATATGTGTTTAAGGAAAAAACCCACAATAAAAGTTAGAATAAATATTGAAGTTAGCATAACTTCATGTAAGCAATTTCATTGATGGATCTAGTAAGCTTCTTTAAGATAAATTGAATCACTTCATGCCACAATAGAGTTACTGGAATGAGACAAAATTCACACAAAGAGAAAAATGAATGATAAATTTCACACAGAGTTTAGTACAACCATTTGGCTAATCCCATGGCCAAAATAATAAAATCCATTTCCATGGTGAAAATTTATGCCATAAAGTCAAGGTGATAAATCATCACCGTGATCATTTGCATGGTCATCAAGATCACAATCTTGATCACTTGTGTATACATCTACTTGATTTTCTTCATTGTCCACATACATTATATTGTACTAACCATGCATTATGTTTTCTATCTCGGTCTCTTCATTGGGAATCAAATTTTAATCTTCAAATACTATATCGCCATCTTTAGTTTCTTCCTCCAATGTTTCTTGTAAAATATTACATTGCCCATCAACCATTATATCAACATATTCCATGAATTTCCTTTTTGATCGAGGCTTTATTTGAATGACATACAACCATCCTAAGCTTGTTACATCATCAATTAAAAATGACTGGTTAATTTGAATAGGGGAAACATATGGCTCATTGGTCTTTAGTAAAATTTGGCGTGTATTTGCACGTAAAAATCCATACTCATCACGTTGCATTGCAGATGGCTTGATCCATTTACATTTTAATAATATAGGACTAGTTTCACCATAATCAACTTGAATAATTTCTTATATGAATCCAACATACAAGTTCTTTTCAGTGTTGTGATGAAATTCAACACTAACAATACAATCACAATTTTCCTTTCTTGTGTCCCTTTCTTCCACTCTTAAATGAGTACCATAGGCCCACATCCCATTGAAAGAAGAAGCCCATATACTTGGAGGTAATGAAAGCTCAATTTCCTCCTTCGTCATATCTTGACCTTCTTGTCATGCATCATTAATTGCATCAACAATCCAATCATCAAATTTTGGAAAATAACAATCTCCAATATTCAAATCTTGAAGTGTACGCTTTCGAGATGGACACATCCATGTTTGAATCTCTTCTTTGTATTTTCTGCATAGAATATGAACAATAAGAGTGATAATAATTTAGCTATTAAATTAAATTAAATAAATAAATTATCATGTAAATAATATTTTACGTACGCCACTTATCGAATGATGATGTGTTTTGAAGAACATAGGAATGTATGGAAATTATTTCCTCATTTGATAGCTTGAAGCGACGTCCATTTCCTTCTAATACTTCACCTGCAAATCTCTGGTCGTCATCATCATCCCATACATGTCGATTGACATTGCTAAAATCCTTCATATATTCTGTGCAAAATCCTATGGCCTCTTGCATTAAATATCCCTCACAAATGCTACCTTTTGTTTTGCCTTATTACGAACAAACATTTTTCAGAACTTTCATGTATCGTTCTATAGGATACATCCATCTTGTTCTTTTTGGGCCACAATTCTCTAGTTCACGTTCTAGATGTATAAGAAGATGCATATAAATATTGAATATTGCTGGTGGAAATTTTCGTTCCAATAAGAAGAGGACTTCAACAATCAAATTATCAAAGTTTGAAGGATCTAGCACATGCAAACTCATTCTTTTTAATATTAGACCCAACCTTATAATTTCCAATCTTGGTCCCTTTTCCAAACTTGATATGACTGCAATAGGTAAAATATCCTCAATTTTGACATGATATTCATGGGTCTTAAGGCTTATTAAGCTATTATTTTCATGTTGGCTTCTAATATTACCACTTACATATCCAATAGGAAATTGAGTCTGAGACATCAACTTTAAGAATTGTGCATGTTGATCCTTTGTCCACACATAAGGAGCAATAGGTTTTCTATATTTTCCATTACCATATTTTTCAACCCAAAGATTTCAATGAATCTTTAGTTCTTGAAGGTCTAGGCGTGATGACACTGTATCATATGCACCAAAAAGAGTTTCTATAATAGCAAAAGCTATGTTTTTCTCAGTGTGCATAAAGTCAACAATATGCCTAATGGTTATATGTTTAATGTATGGAAATTTATAGAATATGCACACTCTTTTTACACCACTATCATTAGATGGATCATTTTTACTACCACAGACGCCACCATTTTCAATAAATTTCATTCTTTTTTCTCCATTCTCAATAATGTAATCACTTGTTATTGCCAGTGGTGCTTCATGATTCTCTTCCTTACCATTGAAACGTGACATTTTTCGAAGATATGGATGCTCCATTTTGAGGTAAGCATGATGTCCACAATAAATACACTTATGAAAACTACTTAAGTGCCTCACAAAACCCTTAAAGATGCAAGCTGGACATCCATGGTATCCATGAACATTGAGACCATTCAAAGTGCCATATGCAGGAAGATCATGGACTATAAACAATAAAGAAGCTCTTAAAGTGAAATGAATTGAATTTCCATCCCTTATTTGAATTGCTTCAATTCCTTTCCACAATTAGACTAGCTCGTCAAAATATGGCTCTAAATAAACATCGATTGTATCTGAAGTCACACATTTTTTCCCTTATATAATCAATGGCAAGATGAAGAAAAATGGCTTGGTTTCTAACCATGGAGATAAGTTATAATTTATTAAAAACACTGGTCAATTTAACCATTTAGTGCTTTGATTTGAGAAAGGGTTCACCCCATCTAGAGCTATACCCAACCTTATATTGTGAGGATCTTGGGCAAAATCAAGTGATTTGTTGTCAAGTTCCTTCCAAATCTTAGAATCAGACACAAATTGTTGTTTTCCATCAGTACTCTTATTTTGGGCATGCCATTGCATTAGATCGACAATGTCTCGACATTTGTACATTTGAAGCAACTATGGGATTAGTGGAAAGTGACGAAGAACCCTTCTCAGAGCTTAATTTGATTTCAACCCTGGTCTATACCTCCCTTCTTTACATTTTGAACATTTAGTCTCACTTGTAAGATTTTTGCGAAATAATACACAACCATTCACACATGTGTGTATGTTTTCATACACTTAGCCTAGCTTAGTGCTTTTCACTTTACATGCTCTTCGTTTTTTTGGAAACGTGGAGTCGGGTGGTAACAACCGTTTTAAAAATGCCAATAACTCATCAACATTCTCATTTTTCCAACCATGCACCACTTTCAAGTTAAGAATTAAAAGGATTGTTGTTAAATGACTTAAATCCCAAGTACCATACACAGGTTTTAAAGCATCCTCCATCAACTTCTGCCATTCATCCTTGAAACCCTCATTCAACATTATATCAACTTCAACTCCTTCATCAAAGGTTCCTACCTTTTCATTTGTGTTTTTTGCCTCTTCATCTTTTTCAAGTACCTCTACATCTCTCATGCTACGCAATTTTATCCTATTTGGATAACATTTTTGAGGGAAAGGGGTTATACCGTTATGCCCATATTTTAGCATATGTTGAAAAATCACACTTCTTTTTCTCACCTTCCCACCACAAAAATAATTACATGGACATACATATTTAAGCAATCTCTTCTCATCAACGATTCTCTCATCATGTGCATGGTATTCATCCATTGTCAAAATTGGGTGTTAACTCATCTTCAATTTTATGCATTCAAAGATGAAATTGGTATGTTAACTCTTTACTTTCAACTCTTTTCAGAACTGTGTTTGTAAAAGATAAGCTTCAACACCCATTTGAGCACGAATGTCAATCGTGCAAACATTTTAGAAACAACATATAGGAAGAGAAGACTACACATTTTTTTACCAGAGTGAACACACCCATACACAATAATCACATAGTCAAACAACAAAAGAAAGTCATATTTGAGAGAAAGCCTATGGATCAGCACTTGTTTGAGGAGTTTTTTTTTGTCTTTACACCTTTTGAATGCAGATATATCAGCATGACAAAGAAAATTTTTGGTTAATATATTATCATTCTTTAGGGCACATCCCTTGTGGCCATATTTAAATGCTCATTACAACAAAAATGAGGAGAAGAACACACCAATGGGTGTTGCCTTAGTAGCAAATAGGATGCATCACTCAACTACAAGGGAGGCATTGATGTAGTGGCAGTTAGCAGTTGTGCACTCTCTCCTTTAAATCCAATTTCTGACATGTTTCAAGTGTTCATTCCTAGAAAATGAGGGCAGTCCACTTAAGGGAGTCACTTACCTATTCGTGGCAACATGATGAGTTACAAATTATCACCCTTTTGGAACCTGAAGGGAATACATTATGTTTTTAGCCACTTGCATGGAGGGCACATTAATGAAGGATTTACACCACATTATCTCCTTATTCCTAGAATGTAAGAGGGTACATCATTTGGAGATTTAAATTATTTTTCTAAGCTTGAAGAATTTCACCCTAGTAGAAAATATGCATTTGGAGTCATATTTGCTATTCCTATCTTCATCTATAATTATGAGACTAGTCTTTGATACTCATTCAAGACCTTCAAAAGTTGTAATAATATTACCTAAGATAAAATGCCTCTTAATAAACTCTAGTTGATCAAGTAAAATGGTTCAGGCTGCCATATTCTTGATTATAAGACACATTAAAAAGTGTGACAGGCCGACAATTGCTCACTATGTTTATCTTGTTGTCTATCTTGAAACTTGTGTAGTTTATCTTTTTGTTGAAGTGAGACACCTTGTATGTGTCTCAAACAATTGATTTGTCTACAATATACTCAAAATTATCCCACATTTCCTTCAATGTATGTGTAAATATTCAGCAGGAAAATTTTCCTCTAATTACCATTATGGCAGAATCATATAGGAACAAACGGTCATATGATGTAAATGCACAGACAATCCCAAACCTTCCTCTCAAAGAAGCAACATGGTTTTGTGGATACAAGATAGATGAGATTGGAAAGCATCCAATATTTTCAAATCCATGCTTTTCAGAAAATAATTTGATGACCAAGAAGCCACAAAAAATTAATGTTGATGCTAGTTGGCCCCCAACAACTTGGACTAGAGTTGTAACATCTAGATATGCGTCATAGACACATTTAGAAAATTCAAGCATAGCTCAAGACAATGTAAGACTAGACAAATCTTTCTTGTTATAGACAACACTCATGTATCTCATCCAAACAACTTGAAGTGGATTGATGAACATGTAACAAAGATAGATTTGATGTTTCGCTTGTTTTAGTCATTTTTGTCTACTAATATTTTTTCTAAAGTTAATGAGCTGGTTGGAAAAGGGGCGTTATATTATGGAAACATAAGAGAAAATCTTGTTTCTAGTTCAATAAAAATATGGAACTTATTTTGAACTCGTTTCACACACCTCTTTCTTCACAAGAATTCATGGAGAAACCCTCTAAATTTCTTGAAGACAAAACACATTGCACTATCGTAGATTTGTAGATGAAAATAGAATTAAGCTTCAAGTTAATTCAAATCTATCTTATCTTGTCAATATTAAGGAGGTTATTTGTTACACAGCATTTTTCTACTGTCCCTGTACTTCCCCGTCCACGATCCTGGAGGACTTCTATAGTGAACCCTACATGATTTCCCATCATGAAGAAACTCCCATTATGTCCCTCTTCATGAGTAGAATGATTCCCTTTTGCATAATTTCCCAAGAATCTTCCTTTTACCCTAGTTTACAAGACCAGCGCTACTGACCAGTTTCCTCCTCGTGCTGATTTGTAGAGATTAAAACTAGGACTAGCATCATATGGCGCTACTCAGCCTTTTCTCAGTCGCGTTGATCATCTTTTGGCAAGTTTTTTAAATATGGAGTCGAAGCTTCTAGGTCTAGAAGCTTCGTAATAGAAATATGGTAAATGGTTGGGTTGGATGGAGTCGAGGAAGTCAGTTTGGGCTCCTTTCCCCTATTAGGATGGAACCAACCCAAGAGATAAAGCCTTCTCCCATGATAAGAGAAACCATCTCCCCTCTATCCAAGCTATATAAACCCCTCCTTTTATAAGCTTCACTAGTTTTCAGTTTTGGTATTTTTGGAGCTTGAATAATTAGCAAGACATCTATAGCTTGTAGCTCACTAGTATATGTTTGAGGGAGAATAGTGTGCTTGGTTTGGTTTGAGACTAAAGGGAAGAGGCCTTAAAACTTCCATTGTTGGGGCCATCCATGAGACCCTAGCAGAAGTGTGGGAACCCAGATACGTCGTAGGAGACCAATAACGTCAAGGCATTGGTTGCAATCTCTTTTTTAACTTATATGAATACAACTATTGATTGATTCCCTACATTGAAGTGTTATCTTACATTTTATGGCTTAATGTTCCTTGACCTATTAAGTAGTTTGAATGCAATATTGTATGCTATCACGTTTGTTGTTGTTGTTTGTTTACTCGTTTCAGGTATTCGAAGGAAGGAAATGGAAAGTAGCTGGAGTGAGGAAGCAGGACCATCACCAAGTGGAATAGCGTTCTAAGAGGTAGGCCATCTTATTTGATTCTAGCTTAAGGAATTTTTCCATAGATTGTTTTTTTGTGGCTAGACCCACTCTCTCAAGCTAGAGGAATTGTTTGTGTCAACACTGAGAATTTACCTGCACCACAAATTGTCAACTATGTTGGGGAGCCAATCCTTCTGTTTGATTGATTGTCATTTTATGGTTTTGTGTGAACTTTTCTAGTATCACCATTTCCCTTTAGTATTCTCTACTTTTCTTGGTTTACTGCTCTGAACCTGAAATTTACAGTGGCAAGTCTGGTTTTAGCCTTTGAAAAATTTTATTTTTTTCCTTGAATCCTTGGTGAGCGCGTTTATTTTTCTAACAGTCGTGCCAATCAACGCGATTTTCTCAAAAACAATCGTGCCAACCCCCTTTTGGCGCTTTTTGTCAGTTAAGTAGTTAGGCCGATTCCTGTAGGTGAAGATCATGGTTTCCCCTAGATCATAACCAGTGTGTCTTGCTCTTCTGATTTTTGTCTCTTAGCTTGTTTTGATTGTGTTCTCCTTGACTGGAAATCTCTATTAGCTTGGTTTACATGCTTGTTTGGTTTGCCTTTCCTTCACTTGGTTTCTTAAGTTCTTGGATGGTTTGTAGCCCTAGGGCATCTAGGTCGTCATCTAGTCACCTGTTTGTGTCCTCAGCAAGTCAATTTGATAGTTAAGTTGCTTCTTTCATTTCATTTGTTAGTCCTTTTGTTGCTTCGATTTCCGTTTAACAAGTTTGAAAAGTTTCGTTTGTTGATTGAGCGTCTCTTTTCGGGCATATATCACATTGCTCGTCTTGTTTTTGGTTGAGTCTTTGCATCATTAGTTTGGAAGGAATTCTCTTTTGTGCTTTGCATTTTCTTGAGGTTGGTTATTTCACAAATTTTTCATTGAAGTGTTTGTGAAAGTTTCATTTTATCATTTCATTGAAAAATACGTAATTCTAGTTCACTGAATCAATATGTTACATTAGTTAGCATCATTGAATACTAGAGTTGCATTGTCATTTTCATTGGAAAAGAAATGAATTCTCTTTACTAGTGAAAGGATTACTTGAAGTACGTTTGATAAGAAAGATTGGAATTGGAAAGAGTTTTTCATCATTTTGTTTTCAAAAAGAGAAATAGTGAAAAGGGAATTTTTCTTTCAATTGCTTGTTTGTTGCATTGAGTGTGTTTTCTACTCCCATTAGTGTAAAAAAATCATCGAATTGAAAGGGTCTTATCTCATTTAACTACATATAGGAGTTTTTCGAGTCATATTGATAAGGCTTGAAAATCGAGATAATTTCAAGATAAACTCTAAAATGTATTCAATTAACCTAAGGCGCATTTGAAACCTAACGATCACATTTAGAAGGTCTAGCCTAGAGACGTGTTCCGACATCATTAAACCTAGCAGTTGTCATTCGCTTCGGCACTAGACAATGCTAGTATGGACTTGTAATCCCTATACCATCGCGTATATAAAGGGAGACCCCTCTAGGTTGCAATCCTTTATCCATATGAAGCTGATTCTACCGACTTGTAAATGCGATACGCCGAACACAACATTCGGGGAGATTTCCTACTCGTACTTCTCAGTTCGCCGAGAGGTATTCTGTAGTTCATGGTCACCTGGTAATCCTTTTTGCCTAGATCATCCTAAGTAGTCATTTTGATCTTTTTGACTCCCTAAATATAAAATATCATCCGAGCGCTTGTCCTTTTGAGCTTATTTCAAACCGAAAGTGATAGAGTCACCTTTACTTCTTTCTCGACTCTTAAGACATGAAAGAGCACTAGTTTGTTTTTGCGTCTTAAAAAAATGTTTCCCACGATCATATAACATTCTTGTTAGTATTTTCTAGACCACGTCGTGAGTATACCTTTAAATACATTTTAAAACCTTGAAATCAATCTCTGTCTTTTGGTTAATTGAGACAAAATCATTGTGGTTGAACCATTAGGTTCGCCTAGTTCCTCTTCCTCTCCTCTGTTTGAAATATCATCTGAGGATCCTTTTCCTAAATTGTCGCAGTCACTTGAGGACCAAGGTGTTGAACTTGGAATTTTTCTGAGCATTCAACCTTTGTCATCTTGTCCTCCCCCTCCTTCAGATACTGAGTCACTTTTTGACATTGGCCCAGAATCTCCAGATAATCCTATCCAGACTCTCGAGAGTCTTCCAACTTCTGAAGGTTAGCTTGGACTGGTTATTTAGCCTCTGAATCCTTTGTTCGATCCTGTTGTGATATCACCACAACGTTTGTACAATTCATATGATCAGTCGGGTATTCCTTTGGAATTATCCACTCGAACATATTCGGTAGTCCGTTGTAGCCTGTTTTCACCCATGGAATCAAAAGGTGAAATCCCAGTCTCCTCTCTGGGTCACTCGGAGGTTTCCACTCCATGCACAGTCAAAGAGCAGGAATATCATTTCCCTTACACGGGAAGCCTTCTGACTAGTGTTCATCCTGAGTTACCATGTAATTACATGACTTTAGCTCAATTGGTTTCAGGTACGCCTACTACCTCATCGCTATATCACAACCCTATTTAAGCATCTGGAACTATGCCTACCTCAGATCCATTCATTTAGAACCCAACCTCCCAACCGATGGTGCATTCTTCAGTTACTTCAGTTCTGGTGCAACCCACTATTCTGAATCCTCTTGTTTCGTTGGTCCAAGTCACTCATTCGGTTCAGCTAACGGTCTCGAGTCATGTCTCTGTTAGTTCTTTGATCCCTCCAGTAAGTGGACAGCTGTGCCATAGCCTGGGGGGGAAGTTTGAATGTTTCTATGATGTTTGTCACAACCAATGTGAGTGGATCACAAGCTCACATGGTTGAAATGAACCAGCCCTCTTCGGGTGCCATTCTAAACCTTGTTGGTCATGTTGGATCGAGTAATGTCCAGTACCAACAGTTGAACCCTGTTGGTCCATCTGGGTCAAGTAACATCCAATACCAGTAGCCTAATATGGCTTAGGTTTAGTACCAACCTCCTTATGTTCCATATGGTTCACAAGTGATGGTTAATCTACCCTACATCCCTCAGCCTGGACCTTATGTCTAGCCTGGTCTGTCTGCCGCTCCTGGTGGATATGGCCAGATACAGTTCAAGAACTTTCAAGGTGTCATTCCGGGAACTGTTCAAGTACCCTTGCAGCAGTAATGACAGCTTCTCCAGTAAAAAGGGCAACCTTCGTTGCAGCAAGGGAAGATAATGCCGCAACAAGGATAACTGCAACAACCGCAGGGGAAACCCTCAACTGTTGCAGGAAACCATGTATCTGCAAGTGCAGTATGTGCCGCAATCCTCCCAGCCTATGCCTTCACAAGGTCAACCTCTATAGTCGCATGGACAATCTTTACATCCACAAGGGCAGCCCTTGCAGCAACAAGGTCAACCCGGGAAGCAGTAACCCTTATACTCATATCAACAGGGTCAACCTCTGCAAGGGTAGGGCCAGGGTCAAGTCTTGCAGCAGTAGGTGAAAAATCCTTATGTCCAAGGGCAACAAGTTCAGCATCCTTTTGTCCAAGGGCAACAGGTTCAGCATCCTTATGTCCAAGGGTAGCAAGTGAAAAATCCTTGCGTCCAAGGGCATCAGGTTCAAAACCCTTTTGTCCAGGGGCAACAGGTTCAACATCCTTATGCTCAGGAACATCAGGTCAAAAATCCATATGCCCAAGGCTAGCAGGCTCAACAACCTTTTAACCCATATGTTACTTATCAGCAGCCGATGGCTGGACAGTTTCAAGGCTTTCAAGGTCAGAATCCTCCCTACAGGCAAGGTAACCTACAGTGTGTTGGAAATAATACTGAGAGGGGGGGTGAATTAGTATTATCAAATCAATAAATTTTTCATTTCATACTCGGATTTATTTATGCTACTTCAATGAAGGTAACTTGCATGTACACACAACTGTATTTAAGGCAACCAGCGTATATCCAGCAAACTTATGATTCAATTAATTCTTCATATGTTGATCTTTAATCAGTGCATCAATACTTCATTAACCATATAACCAGCTATCATGTTCAGTAATAATAGAACAAACCATCACACATAAGAAACACACATGAACACCAAGATTTAAGGTGGAAACCCAATGCGAGACAAAAACCACCAGTTGTTGTCTTCTTTTAATATAAGAAAAACTTGTTTACAATCTTGTATTGGTGCAGAATCATACTAGTATGTAGGCACCCACATGCAAAAGGCTACAACCTTCTCTCGTTCTCCAACTACTACTAGAAGGGAGCTACAACCCCCTAGATCTTGTACTAGCCGATCCATTTACTAGTACGTAGGTGCTGACCTACAGAAGGCTCCAACCTTCACTCGTTTTCCAGCTGCTGCTAGAAGGGAGCTCCAACCCCTTGGCTCTTATACTAGATCATGTGTTTACCAGTATGTAGGTGCCGGCCTACAAAAGGCTACAACCTTCTCTCTTCCTCTAGGGACCACATTTCATAAATTTTCAAACTGGATACTCCTGGAACACCACACCACAATCTGAAGGCCTCTTTTCATCAAATTTTCATACTAGACCCATCAGCAACTTTGAAGCTCAACATCAATCACCACTGTAATACAACCAATCACTGAAAAACCCATCATCACTAAAGCAAACCACAATCAAGCAATCTGAACATTCAGAACACTATCACCAGAACACAGTCACCAAAACACAGAGCAAAACCCAAAACTCTGCAACAACAACCAGAACCAACTGTAACTTTAAATATCATATTTCGTAATGTATATGCTACTTGGATGTGATGAACTAGTGTGTATATGTGCTTTTACGAAATCGAAACAATGTACAGATCTGCAAATACTAACTTAAAAACTTCACAGCTATTCTAGACTTCAGTCATACCCAGATCATAACATTTACATAATAATACATGCATCAGTATTCTGACCTAAACTATCCATGATCAGACCACAAGATAATAATTCATTTCAAGCCTTATGATCATGATCCATCATTAGGTCTCATCCCTCATCAACCACTAAGGTTCATCCTTAGTTCAGATCAAGCAAAGCACCAGAAACCCATAACATGCATATTTTCTTTTGATCTCACTCTTCATAAGATATTCATTACTTGCACACCCTGGCCTAATGATCTTTTCCTCCTTATAGAGTTATATCCTTTTTCAATACCTCAGACCAAAACCACTGAAGACCAATATCTTGGACCAAATACCTAAGGTCAATACCTTGGACCAAATACCTTGGACCGATACCTTGGACCAAAATACCTTGGACCAAAACCTTGGTTTTCCAACATGTACGCCCTTTTCCTCCTGTGGGTGTGCGTGTATACGTATACGCTTCTTTTGTTATGTTAACCTACGTGTATACACTTCTTGGACAAAGTGAACTAGCGTATACTTCTTAAACCACTCTCTTTCTTCAACCTTTGGAGTCTGATCTGTAAGTTAACATGTTGCATTATGAACTGTCATCTGTGTGAGTTTCCATCGAGGAAAACACCTATATCATAATGCCAATGATCTCCCCCTTTGGACTTGATGACAACAACAACACCAAGACACTCTCCCCCTTTCACATCAAGAGCAAAGGGTGGACCAAGATATTCTCCCCCATTGATATACATTATGTTGTCCATGCTCCCCCTGAGTTCCTGTAGAGTTTTCAAAAAATATTTTTCAAAAGAATAGAATGACTCTATAACTCAACTAAGTGAGTATGACCTTCCTATCACCAATGACTCATACATACATCAATCTCCCAACCAAGTGGGGATACACCAATTTTGACTCATGAACTTTACATCAGATGATATACATGAAATTTATAACAAGGACCAACAATCTAAACAAGACCATGATAGTCATCAGCAACTATCATACACCATATATGATTTGCACCATCAGAATCTGTCAGCAGCATCAAGATCAACAGCCTGTATATTTCCATCATCAAAAAGAGTCACCTGAACTATGTGGATCAAATAATATAATTATCGTCATGTACCAAGGTCTTCTAATATAATGCCAACAATGCATTATTAGTAACATATGCTCCCCCTAAACCTGTGCCAACTATTTACTATCAGATCTGATCATTGCATTTGTTAGTAAGAATCATCAAGGCATCTTCATCAACTAGTTAAACTTATTAACAACTTATGTGGGCCAAAAAAACTTCCACATATCATCTGCAGACTGTAACTATCATCAATGAGAACATAATAGATAATTGATAATTGACTAAACCATATCAGACCCCTTTTCTTGAGTCTATCCCACTGCTTTTTCTTCGAAACACCATATACGTGATTGTGCAACTTCTAACTTTTGTATACACATGACTTCTCTTCATAATAACTACGTATGAGAATTGGAATACTGAAATTCTACACTTTCAGCTTCCCCTGGGTCTGTTATGTCTGAAAACTGAGCTATGCCACATCTTTCTGTCAACAATTCCCTCTTCTTCAATACCTTGGATTGTGATGATGTTTTCTCCTTTTGGTATGGTGACCAAAATTTTCTCCTGCATTCCTTTGCTTTATGTCCAAACTCCACATATCATATTACATGTTTCATATTCCTTCTATCACAATCAATAGCTTTGTGAACAAACATATTGCAAGCAAAACAATATCCCTTAAAGTACCTGGAAACTAATGATCTTTCTGTGTGACGGTCTTGAACCATTGTACTTCTGCATCTGGCTGCAACATGTCCAAAATTATGACATTTTAAGCATTCAACATTATTTGTCAGCGAAAAGAAACAATTATCCCTTCTATAGTTAGGTGGAAATGTTTTTCTTTGAAGTCTTTCTTTCTTTGGTTGTTGATCTAGGTGGATATTGGTGGCCACCTGCCAAGACCACTTGGACCCCCACCATTGTTTCTTTCATCTTTTCAGTTTCCTTAATTGTATCACAATTTACTATTTTTAGCAGTTTTTCAGGTCCTAAACTTCCAGAGCCGTTTTGAGGCCCTAAACGACGCTTTTTTGGGAAAACTAGGAGCAACATGGGTCCATGGACTGATGTTGCCCTTCCCAAAGTTGTAGTTCTTGGATAGATCTTTCTAACGATATATTTTGCGTGTCAAACGGAGATCATATTCCAAAGTTACGACCCCGGGAAGTTGATGTACCAATTTACCCAAACGGGGCACACAGTTTGGCGTTTCATCTTCTAGGGTTAGTTTTTTGGATGTTTAGGGTTTTCCATTGTTTCTCAACAATAAATAGGCCTTCGAGCCTCATTGTAACATGGTTCAGAGGCAGGTAGCCACCACATCTCTTCTTAGAGATAAGCTACCATCACCCTAGCTAGTTTATTTCCATTGTTGTTTGTAAGCATATTTCAGTATTTTACATTAATGAAATGAAGTATTATTTCCGTTGCATCTCTTTGTTTATGGTTATCTCTGTAATTTGTTGTGTTCCTGTTTAAATCCGGATCAGTGGTATCAAAGGGGTCTGCTTTTTCTCTGTTTTTCTTTGCATGTCCCCAACGAGGTTGGGATATAAGGATTTAGGGCTTGAACTGGTTGAACCTTTGCAAGACCAGCCTCACAAATCCCGATGGCCTCCCATGGCAGATGAAAATAAAGATGAGGGGGCAGCAGATCCTATCAAAATCTTGCTCAAAGAGGCCCTCAAGCGACAAAGGAACATGATTATGGAAAGCTTTGCCCAGATCCTTTAGCGGCTACACAAGGGTGACGCATCGGCTTCCAACAGCTACTCTAGAAATGCCACACCATTTAAGGTACAAGTTAATTTTTAAATCCCCATATTCGAGGTCCACTTTATGTATTGATTCAAGTGGATGCGACTAAGAATAGTGAGCCTATACTTTCAATATGGGGATTTAAAATAGTGAGCCCTCCTTGGTTATGCCTTTCGGATTGACGAACGCTCCTGCAACCTTCATGAGGCTAATGGATGACATCTTGTGGCCATTTACCAACTCATTTGTAGTGGTATACTTGGATGACATCCTCATCTTCAGCCAGAGTTGGGAAGAGCACCTCCACCACATCCGACAGGTTCTCCAAACACTACGGCAACACAAGTTATGTGCCATTTTGGAGAAATGCACTTTTGGCATGACCCAGGTTCAGTATCTAGGATACATTATTGATGAATAGGGGGTGCATGTGGATCCAGCTAAGATCCAAGTCATTCAAGATTGGCCATCTCCAACCACTCTGACAGAGTTCTGCAGCTTTCTAGGTCTTGCCAACTTATACCGCAGGTTCATGTTGGAATTTTCTCATATCACTTGGCCCTTGAGTCAAGTCACCAAGGCAGGAGCAAAAGAAAAATTCTTTTGGTCTCAATCTCAATAGAAGGCATTCACAAAGTTGAAAGATTTCCTCTGCACGACACCATTACTCACATTACCATACTTGCAACAACCATTTGAGGTCGAGACAGATGCCTTTGACTATGCTATTAGGGTAGTCCTTACTCAACATGGGCATCCAGTGGCATATCATAGTGAGACACTTTCAAACACAGTCTGGAAGTATCCCACCTATGACAAAGAGATGTATTCCATTATGCAAGCCTACTGACAATGGAAGCATTACATTTTGGGGAAGGAAACGGTCATCCACACAGACCACCAACCCCTGCAGTTCATACAGACCCAAGGGAAATTGCAGAATGATCACAATCAGAAGTGGTCCATATACCTGCAACAGTTCCATTTGAATATCAAGTATAAGAAGGGCAGCACCAATAATGTTGTAGATTTCCTCAATCGATCACCGATCATGGTGTTAACCATCGTGCTCAACTTTTGTGGGCACAAGACTTCTGATTGGCCACTTCTCTACAAAAGCGACCCAAAATTCAGCCACACATACCAAACACTCTTGGAGGGTCAGCATGTTCCAGATTTTCACCTCCAGGATGCCCTGTTATGCCACCTAGGTCACCTTTGTGTTCCTTCAAGTGAGCGTGACAAGATGATTTGGGAAGCACACTAAAGTCAGGATGCTGGCATTTCGGGGTCAAGAAATGGTGGCAATACTGCAGAAGTATTTCTATTGGCCGAATCTTCGACAGTATGTCGGGAAGTACATCAGATCATGCACTGCCTACGCCATTTCCAAACCGACCATCAAGAAGCAAAGCCTCTATACCCCGCTGCCTACCCCTAGTCGACCTTGGGAATCCATCTCCATGGATTACATGTCAAGCCTTCCTTCCACTAAGCATGGAAACGACTGTGTTTTTGTGGTCGTCGACAGGTTCTCGAAGATGGCCATTATAGCGGTCTGCAAGAAGAATATCATAGCAGAATCCACTACTAAACTCTTCTTTGAACAAGTGTGGGTAAACTTTGGGATCCCATAGTCCATCATCTCAGATCGGGACAACAGGTTCCTTAGTACATTTTGGTCAAGTCTCTGGTTGATGTTGGACACCAAACTCACTAAGTCCATAGCCTTCCATCCTCAAACTGATGGCTAGACAGAGGTTATCAACAGGATGATCGTACACATTTTGCGCATGTACAACTCAAAGAATCCACACACATGGGACGAGAGCCTCCCCTATGTTCAGCACAGCTATAACCGGGTTTTTCACAGCTATGGCCCACAGCTAGACTGGCCATAGCCCTTTTCAGGTGGGCTTGGGATTCCAGCCACTATGTCCCATTGATATGGCCATGCCATTTGCAGCTATTCATGCAGATTCGGCTCATGTCCAGTTCGAAACAAATAAGGCAACCAGTGTCATTGAGCACATCCATCATATTCGCCAGCAGGTCCATGACATTCTAGAGAAAGCAAATGCTAAGTACAAGCAACGACATGATCAACATTGGGTGCCACACAAGTTTCAGGTGGGCAATAAAGTTTGGTTGCATTTGCAAAAGGAACACCTTACTGGAGCCTATCGGAAACTCAGACCACTCTGATATGGTCCTTACACCATTACCAAGGTTGTGGGAGACAATGCATTTGAGCTCGGCATTCCCCCATTCCTTGGCCTACACCCAGTGTTCAATGTGGACTACCTTCGGCCATACTTTCCACCATTACTAGACACATTCGATATTGCAGAACAAATCACACCCACAGAGTTAAATCCAGATTACATGGAACAAGCTGCAATCGATAGGATCATGGACACACAGATCAAGCACACTCACCAACAGAATATCCAACTGTATCAAGTTGTCAAAGTAGGCCAACTCCTTCACCAGGGCAAGTGGCTCACCAGGGACCAAATTCTGTAGAAGTTTCCTCATCTCATGGAGGAACTCAACGCAATGGGGACCATTGCTTCCTAAGGGGGGGAGGAATGATCTAGGTGGATATTGGTGGCCACCTATCAAGTCCACTTGGACCCCCACCATTATTTCTTTCAGCTTTTCAGTTTCCTTAATTGTAGCACAGTTTACTATTTTTAGCAGTTTTTGGGTCCTGAACTTCCGGAGCCATTTTGAGGCCCTAAACGACGTTTTCTGGGAAAATTGGGAGTAACATGGGTCCATGGACCATGTTTCTCTTCCCAAAGTTGTATTTCTCGGATAGATATTTCTAACAAGATATTGTGCGCCTCAAACGGAGAACATATGCCAAAGTTACGAACCCGGGAAGTTGATGTACCAATTTACCCAAACAGGGCCCATAGTTTGGCGTTTCATCTTCTAGGGTTAGGTTTTTGGATATTTATGGTTTTCCATTGTTTCTCAACAATAAATAGGCCTTCGAGCCTCATTATAACATGGTTCAGAGACAGGTAGTCGCCACATCTCTTCTCAAAGATAAGCTACCATCACCCTAGCTGGTTTATTTCCATTGTTGTTTGTAAGCATATTTCAGTATTTTACATTAATGAAATGAAGTATTATTTCCACTGCATCTCTGTGTTTATGGTTATGTCTGTAATTTGTTCTGTTCCTATTTAAATCTGGATCAGTTGTTGATGGGGTTGACCTTGTTGAGCAATTCAGATTTTGCATTGGAGTTCCTTACCTCATCTTGTGAGCTAGATTCCTTCATGAAAACCAACACCAGTCTTTATAATAGGCGAAAACTGAGCTTTGATGATTTCATTTAACATTTCTGATCCTTTAGCAAATCTAAGGTTCAGAGTCTTTGCCTTTTCAAGTTCTTTTCTTAGACTTACTACTTCACATTCTAACACTTCATTCTGTTTGTCTTTTTCAATGAGTTGATGTGTCACTACGTTTATGACTGTATCCTTTTCTGCCAAACTGATTTTGAGTTGACTGATTTCTTTAAGGAAATCTTCCTTTTCTAAGGCATCATTTTCATACGCCATGAGTAGTTCAATTTCTTGATCATATTCATCACTATTGGACAAGCCATCACTATCATCATGAGTATAATAACTTTTATTACCTTCTGCATACTTCTTTTCTTTGACATGAGGGCATTTAGCAACGTAATGACCAACTCTACCACAAGCGAAGCATTTGAATGGTATCTTACCTCTGAATCTTTTGGAGCCCCATTGAAGCTTCTTGACAAAATTTATCTCATCTTCTTCTTCTGAAATGTGTCCTGATTCATTGTGCTCTTCCTTTTCTTTTCCCTTTGCTGATGCTTTAAAGCGGATTCTCTCATGTCTTATGGACCTTCTTTTCTCATTTCAAAGGCAGTTAGGATTCCATGGAGTTGAGTCACAGTAATAGTTTGAAGATCCTGTTTTTCTTCTATGGCAGACACTTTTGACTCAAATTTAGAAGACAAAGATCTCAAAATTTTCTCAACTAAAGTAGCTTCCTTTATCTCTTCACCCAGATTTCTCATATGATTTACAATCCCATCTACTCACAAGAAATAACTAGAAATGCTTTCATCACTATGCATCTTGAGAGTTTCATACTGGATTCTGAGAGTTTGTAGTTTAGCACGTTTTACCTGGGAGTCACCTTCGTAGCTCTGAATGATTATGTCCCATATTTCCTTGGCTGTGTTGAGCTGCATGACTTTGATGAATTTTGATTCTGATAGACTTCCCAATAAGGCATTGATAGCTTTGGCATTGATTTCATATGTTTTCCTTTCTGCTGGATCCGTGGGGACTGCTACTGGATATTGATATCCTTTCTCCACAATTGCCCAAACATCAGCTCCAAGTGACTGAAGATATGCTCTAGTTCATGTTTTCCAATATACCAAGTTGTTCCCATTGAATATTGGTGGTTTGATAGATAGCATCCCTTCGTGATTGTTCATTTTGAAAGATCTCCCTTAAAGTGATCAAGCTTCTTCTGAAGGACCTGCTCTGATACTAATTGTTGGAAATAATACTAAGAGTGGCGGTGAATCGGTATTATCAAATCAATAACTTTTTCATTTCATACTCAGATTTATATACACTACTTCAATGAAGGTAACTTGCGTGTACACACAACTGTATTTAAGGCACCAGCGTATATCCAACAAACTTATGATTCAGTTAATTCATCATATGTTGATCTTTAATCAGTGCATCAGTACTTCATTAACCATATAAATAGTAATCATGTGCAGTAATAACATAACAAACCATCAAACATAAGAAACACACATGAACACCAAGATTTAAGGTGGAAACCCAATGCAGGACAAAAACCACCTGCTGTTGTCTTCTTTTAATATAATAAAAACTTGTTTACAATCTTCTATTGGTTCAGACTCCTACCAATACGTAGGCACCCACCTATAGAAGGCTACAACCTTCTCTCATTCTCTAGATACTAGTGGAAGGGAGCTACAACCCCCTAGCTCTTGTACTAGTCAATCCATTTACTAGTACGTAAGAGCCAACCTACAGAAGGCTCCAACCTTCACTCGTTTTCCAGTTGCTATTGGAAGGGAGCTCCAACCCCCTGGCTCTTATACTAGCTGATATGTTTACCAGTACATAGGTGCTGGCCTACAGAAGGCTACAACCTTCTCTCTTCCTCCAGGAACCACGTTTCATAAATTTTCAAACTAGATACTCGTGGAACACCACACCACAATCTGAAGGCCTCATTTCATCAAATTTTCATACTAGACCCACTAAAAACACTGAAGCTCAACATCAATCACCACTGTAATACAACCAATAATTGAAAAACCCATCATCACTAAAGCAAACCATAATCAATCAATCTGAACATTCAGAACAATATCACCAGAACACAGTCACCAAATCACAGGGCAGAACCCAGAACTCTACAATAACAACCAGAACCAACTGCAACTTCAAATATCATATTTCATAATGTATACACTACTTGGATGTGACGAACCAGCGTGTATACACAATTTTACCAAAGAGAACCAGCATACAGATCTGCAAATACTAACTTAAAAACTTCACAGCTATTCCAGACTTCAGTCATACCCAGATCATAACATTTACAGAATAACACATGCGTCGGTATTCAGATCTAAACTATCCATGATCAGACCACAAGATAATAATTCATTTCAGGCCTTATGATCCTAATCCATCTTAGGTCTCATCCCTCATCAACCACTAAGGTTCATCCTTAGTTCAGATCAAGCAAAGCACCAGAAACCCATAACATGCATATTTTCTTTTGATCTCACTCTTCATAAGATATTCATTACTTGCACACCCTGGCCTAATGATATTTTCCTCCTTATATAGTTAGATCCTTTGTCAATACCTCAGACCAAAACCACTTAGGACCAATACCTTGGACCAAATACCTAGGGTCAATACCTTGGACCAAATACCTCGGACCAAAACCTTGGTTTTCCAACATGTATACGCTTTTCCTCCTGTGGGAGTGCATGTATATGTATATGCTTCTGTTATGAAACCAGCTCAAGAAAAGATAGAAAAGATAGATCAACGCCTCATAATTCAGCCTCTTCGAGGGTGTAAGCTCATTTACATTACATAAATGAACAATTTTTGGATGATACAAATGACAAAACCTCCTTTCTATATATGGGAGTCTAAGGAGTCACAATATAACCCAGCCGACCTAACAATAATACTATAAAGCCACAAAAATAATAATAGAGGGTTTCTATGGGGCACAATAACAACAATATGGGGGCAATAGGGGCACAACAATATTAATAAGGGATACAACTACAATAGTAATGGGGTAATCACTAGTATTATAGGGATCTAACATGCCCCTCTCCTTAAAAAAACTGTTGTCCTCAACGCTTGAGTAGTTCTGGATGCTTCTGTATAAAATTCTCATCCTCCCATGTGGAATCTTCAGCAGATAAGTTCTTCCACTTGATGAGATACTCTGAAATTGATCAATTTCGTAGTTGTCTAGTTCTTGTCTCTGTGACTGCTTCCGGTTCCAATATAATTTTTCCTTCCTCGTCAAGTTCTAGCAATATTTTTGAACTGGGAGCTTGTCTCTTATAACCTTTAAACATGAAACATGGAAAACTGGGTGCACTTGAAAAGCTACAAGAAGCTCCAATTTGTATGCCATAGTACCAATCTTTTGCAACACCTTGTACGGACCATAATACTTTGGTGATAATTTATTATCCTTCTTAGCTTGCTTCAGGGATATTTCTTTATATGGTTGTAGCCGTAGGAATACCCAATCACCTACATCAAAACTCCTTTCGCTGCGATGTTGATTTGCCTGTTGTTTCATTCTATTCTGTGCCAACACAAGGTTATCCTTTAAGAGTTAGAGGACTTGTTGTTGATGTTCGATGTGATGTTCCACTGCTTGAACCTTAGAATTTTCTCTTAAATATGATGTGATGGATGGTGGCTAATATCCATAAAGTACCATAAATGGGGTCATTTTTGTTGCTGTATGGAAGGATGTGTTATACCACCATTCAGCTAGAGGCAACCATTTGACCCATTGTGTCTGTTTATCAGAGACAAAGAAACGAAGATATCCTTCCAGACATTTGTTTACTATCTCAGTTTTCCCATCAGATTGAGGATGATAAGATGAGCTATGAGCTAACTGAGTACCAAGACAAGAAAATAATTATGTCCAAAATTTTTTAGTAAAGATGGGATCTATGTCACTTACAATAATCTTTGGATTTCCATGTAGCTTTTGAATTGTTTCCATAAATGTAGTAGAAACTATACTGGCTTTAAATGGATGTGATAATGCACAAAAGTGTGCATACTTGGTAAGTCTATCAACTACCACCATGATGACATTCTTTCCCTCAGACTTGGGTAAAACTATGATAAAATCCATTGAAACCTCCTCCCAACGTTGGCTTGGAATGGATAAAGGTTGTAATAGACCCGGGGTCTTAATTGTTTCAACTTTATTTTGTTGGCAAACTAGACATTCCGCCACAAAATTTTGAATATCCGATTTAAGGCCATCCCAAAAAAAATCCTTCTTAACCCTGTGGTAAGTTTTTAAAAATCCTGAGTGCCCTCCTAAGGGAGAAGTGTGCAATTCCATAAGAATCTTTTGTTTGAGTTGGGAATTCTTACAGAGGTATAAGCGATCTTTGTACCATAACGAATCATTTTTCCAGCTAAATGTATCAGATGTACTGGAATCTTGTTGTAACTTTCGAATAAGTTCCCACACTTCTTCATCATTCTTCCATTCCTCCCTTGCTTCGTTTATCCAGTCGGGTTGGATAATAGAAATGGCACACAACAATGATTCCACATCCTCATCCTTTCTTGAGAGTGCATCTGCCACCACATTTTGCTTCCCTTTTTTGTAGATGATTTCAAAGTCATAACCCAACATCTTTGTGACCCACTTTTGTTGCTCTTCAGAGGATAATCTTTGTTCTAAAAAGTATTTAAGGCTATCATGATCCATTTTTACCTTTAAGTGTCTTCCCATTAGGTAGGGTCACCATTTCTTAAGTGCATGTAGTATTGCCAACATTTCCTTCTCATCAATAGCTTTGTGTAAAAACTTTCCCTTGATTGGACAACTTTCAAAAGTAATGGGTCTTTCATATTGCATTAAAACAGCACCAATTCCATTTCCTGAAGCATCACATTCCACAATAAAGGTTTTTGTGAAGTCCGGTGTAGCTAAGACAGGTGCTTGGCACATTGCCTCTTTAAGATGTTCGAAGGTCTTTTTTGCTTCTAGAGTCCATGAAAATGCATCTTTCTTCAATAATGTTGTTAGAGGTGCTGCTATTCTCCCATAATTCTTAACAAACTTACGATAATACCCTGTCAACCTAAGAAATCCTCGCAGATGCTTTATGGATGTGGGGATTTTCCATTCCTTAATGGCTTTAATTTTGTTAGGGTCTACCTTAACTCCTTCATGAGATACAATATGACCCAGATATTCCACCTCTTGTACTCCAAAGAAACATTTGGATCTTTTTGCAAATAATTGTTTCTCCTCCAATAGTTGTAGCACCCTGTCAACATGTTCAACATTATCCTTCCAAGGCTTGCTATATATTAGTATATCATCAAAAAATACTAACACAAATTTTCTAAGGAAGGGTTTGAAAATGGAATTCATCAAACCTTGAAATGTAGAAGGTGCATTGGTAAGGCCAAAAGGCATGACCAAAAATTCATAATGACCCTCATGAGTTCTAAATGTTGTTTTTGGAATGTCTTCAGTCTTCATTCTGATTTGATGATATCTTGAACGAAGATCCAACTTGGTGAAGTAAATTGATCCATGTAATTCATCCAGTAATTCATCAATGATAGGAATGGGAAACTTATCTTTAATAGTGAGTTGTTGAGCTCCCTATAATCCGGACACATGCGCCATGATCCATCCTTCTTGTGCACCAATACTACTGGAGCAGAGAAAGAACTTTGACTAGGTTGAATTATACCAGCCTCTAGCATTTCTGCAACCATACGTTCAATTTCGCTCTTTTGGGCATAGGGATATCTGTATGGCCTGATGTTTTCTCAAATGGGTTTTTTTTTAGCTTCTTAAATGTCACAGAAAAAAAAAGTTATAGTGAAAGTGCCACGATGACCTGTTTGGAGCAGCAAAACCTTATAATCCAAAGCTCTGATTCCAAATGTTATGAAACCAGCTCAAGAAAAGATAGAAAAGATAGATCAACACCTTAGAATTTAGCCTCTTCGAGGGGGCAGCCTCCTTTACATTACATAAATGAACAATTCTTGGATGATACAAATGACAAAACCTCCTTTATATATATAGGAGTCTAAGGAGTCACAATATAACCCAGTTGACCTAATAATAATACTATAAAGCCACAAAAATAACAATAGAGGGTTTCTATAGGGCACAATAACAACAATATGGGGGCAATAGGGGCACAACAATATTAATAAGGGATACAACTACAATAGTAATGGGGTAATCATTAGTATTATAAGGATCTAATAGCTTCTTTTGCTTTGTTAACCCGCGTGTATACGCTTCTTGTACAAAGTGAACCAGCGTATACTTCTTAAACCACTCTCTTTCTTCAATCTCTAGAGTCTAATCTGTAAGTTAACTTGTTGCACTATGAACTGTCATTTGTGTGAGTTTCCATCAAGGACAACACCTGTATCATAATGCCAACACAGTGGGGGAAAAATCAAATGCCGTATGGACAAAACCCTCCACTATGGGGACAAAATCCTTACCAACAGGGATGGGTTCCACCAGTTGAGTCCCTTTATTGACCTCAAATGCCTTTCAATACCCAATTGTCATTCTTGGCTACATTGGAATTTCCATATGTGTCTAGACTCACGAATGACCCAATTCTTCATTTGCCGTACTAGCCTCCAGTTCTATCCAAGATCCCAAGCAATTGTCCGAAGTTTGAAGGAAAAGAGAAAGAGGATCCACAAGCCCACATGATGACATATCACCTCTGGTGCTCCTTGAAGTCCTACATTGATGATTCCATTTGTCTTCAGCTTTTCCAATGAACTCTTACAAGTGCTGTACCCAAGTGGTATATCGAGCTACCTCGAAATATGTATCATGACTTTAACACTCTATCCATGGCCTTTCTCACACATTTCCAGTTGTTGGTTCACTATGAAACTGGCACCCATCTGCTAACGTCACTTAAGAAGGACACTGTGACCCACATCTCCAATCACATCCATGAATCGAGACGTAGGCGTCGCCTGATTAAGTTTGAGATTGCTAATCAGTTGTTGACCGAGTAGTTCACCAAGTCATTTGTCAACAAAATTGTTGAGGACAATGTTATGGGTGGATGCATCATTAAGGAACAAGCCATCACACATTCCCAGTATCTAGACCTCATCTATTCACAATCTGGCACGTTATATGATGTGTTACCCGATGCACCCAGACCATCATCTAATCTGATGAAATTTAAGTCTCTGGCTACACCTCTTATTGATGGACTAATTGGTTTTGTGACTCAGACCCCTGCAAAATCTTCTTCCAAACAGAAGTCGGTCTCCAACACTGCTTCCAATGATTCCTCTCGTAATTCACCAGGCCCTGGTAAAACCTCAGAGGTTCACATTGTCCAGTCTACTGCAGTGGAAAAATCCTCTAAAGGTAAGGAGAAAGAAAAAGGTAAGGGAAAAGCTGATGCCACAAAACAGGGCCCTCCCAAGTCATCTTCTGGTGATGCTTCCCAACAGAAGCCCAAATACCCATACATCATCTGTGAGGAGGATCATTATACTAAGGATTGTCCCAGACGATCCAAATTTAGTCATTTTCTTAAAGGGACCCCAGTTGTCCTAAAAGAGCCCTTTCCGTCCCAACAGACCCAAATGGTAGACCAGCCTCAGTCATTCGCTTCCACGGGTTCACAAGTGTTCATGATGAATACAATGATTAACGTGGCTACTAGGTCAAAATATTACCAAAATCCTACCCCGACAACAAGGAAAGAGAAAGAAGGTACCCTTTCTTCTTCTACCCCATCTAGTTCTGGTCCTCTCCATATAGAGCGACCTAATCTTGATTCCGCCATTCAACCACCTTCTTGAGGTGTGCTACAAAAGTCCTCGTACAATCCAAATGCTTGAGCCACTCAACATTATAACATTGTTGAAGATTTGGCTCAAGCGCCATCAGCTATGTCTGCTCTCAAGGTCCTTCAAAGTTGTCCTTCTTAGCGGAAATCATTACTGTCAGCTATTGGGGGTATTGATCCAACTGACTCTAATCTCATTTGTTTTGACTCGAAAAACCACGTTCTGCATTTACCTCATCAGATTTCCTTTCTCATTCATGTGATCATAAATGAGAAAACCATTCATAGGACCGTCATTGATGAAGGTGCTTCTACCTGCATCATGTATATCGCTTGCTAGAAGGCAATTGGTTCTCCTACTTTGAACCAGTCCCCTAACACTTTGGAAGCTTTTGATGGACGCGATTCGCAACCATTCGGTGTCCTTCCCAACCTTTCCATCACTTTGGAGGGCAAGATAGTACACATCAAAGTAGAGATCGTTGACACTAATCTTAACTATAATTTTCTACTCGGACGGAGCTGGACCCATGCCATGCATGTTGTAGCCTCCTCCCTTTTCCGTGTGATTTGTTTTCCCCATCAAGAGAAGATAGGAAAAGTTGACCAACTGTCCTTCTTTGCCCCTTCCTCCTCGGATGGCAATGTTCTGTATATTAAGCACATCAGTGCTCATTATGAGAGTGTGGGGGTAGGACTCTTTAAAAATCCTGCCTTAATGGGTATTTTTCCGCTCCCACCTCCTCATGTTGCCTTTATCAACATGATTTTGGTCAAGTCTAATACTTGGGTCATTCCCTCACCAGATCTTGTTGATACATGGGGCGAGATTATGCCACCAATTCATGCTGAAATTAATTATGTGGAGATTGTTTCAACTTCGCCTTCGGTATCCTCTGATCATCCTATTTCGAGAACATCTCTCGATGCGTATTCTCAATCCCCATGGCTTGGTTCTTCGGAATCTCCCGATCCCTTAGCTGAGACTTTTCTTTCTAATGAGAGTATCATGGAAGTAATGTCTTTGGAGGAAGTACCTTGGAATGACACTCATCATCGTTCCTCATTCTTGCCTGGTCCAGTGGTCATGTCTACTTGTCTCGAGAATTTCTCTTCTCAGTTCTCAACCCTACCACTTTAGACATTGGTCATGACTCATGAAGTTTGGTCAGAAGGGAACATGGGTAACATTACCCAAACAATGCCAATTGATATTTCTGTCAAGCCTGGTGTCATTGAAAATGTCCATATCAGGGTAACTTGTTCTCCAGATGAGATCAAGCTCTATACTCGTCTGTTCCAAGAGTTTCGGGATGTTTTTGTGTGGTCATATGAAGAAATTCCCAGCATTGACCCAAGTATAGTTTTGCACGAAATTCTAACTTACCCTCATGCGAAGCCCGTTCACCAACAGCTTTGTCCAGTGCACCCTAGAAAAGTGCCACCATCAAGGGTGAAGTTGAAAAAATTTTGAAAGATGGATTTATTTATCCAATCCCTCTTACAGATTGGGTGTCGAATATTGTACCGGTGACCAAGAAACAAGGCACTATTTGTGTTTGCATCGATTATCGTGATCTCAATCATGCCTATCCTAAGGATAATTACCCCACTCCCTTCATTGACCAGATCATTGATGAATGTGCTAGGAGTGAAATCTTTTCCCTTATGGACGGGTTTTCTGGTTACAACCAAATAAGCATTGTGTTGACTGATCAAGATAAGATATCCTTTATCTATCAGTGGGGGACCTTCGCGTATAAAAGCTCCCTTTTGGCCTTAAGAATGCTCAGGCTACATTTTTGGAGAGCGATGTCTTATGCGTTCCACGACATTTGAAACATCGTTCAGCCTTACTTGGATTATCTCCTCACTCATTCTCGTAACTGCCATGATCACCCTGATCATTTCCAGAAAAAATTTCTTCGTTGTAGACACTACAACATTCGGTTGAATCCACATAAATGTGTATTCTATGTCAAATCCAGACGACTCCTCACTTTATCTTTTCGCAAGAAGGCATTCGCCTTGATCCTCTTAAAGTCAAGGTCATTGTTAATTTACCCCCTCCATCTTCGTTGCATCAATTGCAGAGACTACAGGGAAAAGAAAATTTCCTCTGTCATTTTGTACCAAACTATGTTGAGCTAACTTCAGGGTTCACTCAGTTGCTCAAGCCAAGAACCCCATTTATTTGGGATGTAGTTGCCCAAAATTCTTTCAATGACCTAAAAGTTGTCCTCATAAATGCTCCTTTGTTGCACCCTTTGAACTATCATCGCTATTACTTCCTTTATCTAGCTGCAGCCTCTTGTACCATCGCTATGGTGCTGGTATAGGATGATTATGAAGGAAATGAACATGTTATTTACTACCTCAATCGCAATCTCCTCGACACTTAAATGCGTTATGCCCATGTTGAGAAGTTGGCTTTGGTTGTCGTATAGGCTGTTGAGCACTTTCAGCATTACATCCTCCTCTGTACTACCACTATGATTTCTAAATGCAACCCCATGAGCTACATCCTGACTCGTTAGTTGCTGGGAGGAAAGTATACGAAGTGGATTGTCATCCTCCAAGAATTAGATATGGTGTTCACTACTGCCAAATCTAAGAAACCACTGGTCTTCAATGAGTTGATTTTGTTGGGTGTGGAGCCTGATTATCTTCTGTATTCAAAGGCGTCGCCACATTGGACCCCATTTCGTAATGGGGTGGCAACGCCGCCCATAAAATATTCGTTGCAGGGGGGGTCCAAGGTGGGGTGGCTGCGACCTTTGGGATCCCCCCCCTGGCGGGGGGATCGAGGGCAGCACCCCTGAAGCTAAAAATAGATGTAAAATTTCCTTGTAAAATGTTGTAATTTCACAATCAATTTGGGTCATTCATTAGGTGGAGATCTGGCAGTAGAAGTTATGTTTAATTTGGGGCTTTTTTCCCTAGAAGGAAACCCCTCGCTATATATGACAAAATTATATTGCGTCTATGTAGATTTGCATTTTGAGTGAGGAAGAGAGAGGAGATTGAGAGCGAAGAGGGAATTACAGCAGATGTATTGTAGGTTGTATCTCTTTAGTTTGTTGGATAATATAAAAGGAAGGACTGGCTATTTCTCTGTGGATGTAGCCCAAGCTAGGTGAACCACGTATATCTGTGTCTCTCTTGTTTTATGTGTTTTCTGTGTTTATATTTCTGCAATATTTTATGTGTTCCATTGCTCTGTAATATATAATTTTCTAACAACTGGTATTAGAGCCGAAGGTCTATTTGGCTGATAAACTCGCAGGAGAGAAGGGTTCCTGGTTCGAGTGGGAGCAATGGCAGAAGATGGTAGGTTTAGGGTCAAAAAATTTAACGGCCAAAACTACCAGCTGTGGAAGATGTAGATGGAAGATTATCTGTATCAGAGAGATCTATACCAACCATTGAGCGGAAAGGAAAAGAAGCTGATGAGTATGACAAACATAGAATGGGATATTCTCGACAAAAAGGCACTTGGAACAATACGGTTGTGCCTAGCGGCATCGGTAGCGTTTAATATTTCAAAGGAAACAACAACAAAGGGTTTAATGTCGACATTGGCCAAACTATATGAAAAACCCTCAGCCTCAAATAAGGTATTTCTTATGAAGCATTTATTTAATATGAAAAATTCAGAAGGTGGATCTGTTTTTGATCATGTAAATGAATTTAATACAGTTACCAGTCAGTTAAGTTCTATAGGGGTAACTTTTGATGATAAAGTTAGGGCTTTGTTATTTCTATGCTCATTGCTAGAAAGTTGGAATGGTTTAGTTATGGCCATTAGTAACTCTGTCTCTGGATCTAGTACTTTAAAGATTGATGATGTTGTCAGTGCAATCCTTAGTGAGGAAATGCGATGGAAAAGATCCGGTGAGACATCAGGTATTGCTTTGACTGCAGAGACTAAGGGAAGAAAAATGGAAAGAGGAAAGAGCCCAAGATATCGCAGTAAGTCAAGGAAAGGAAGATCCAAGTCTAGATTGGGGATAGTGTGCTAGAAATGGGGGAAGAAAGGACACCTTAAGAAAGACTGCAAGTCTCAAAAGGGAAAATAAGGAGACGCGCAAAAAGAAAATAATCATGAAGCGAATGTAACAAGTGACTTTGTTGCAAGATGCTTTGATTCTTTCTTTAGAAAATATTATTGATGCCTGGGTGGTAGATTTAGGGGCCTCATTCCATGCCACACATGATAGGAAACATTTTCATGATTATGTTCAAGGAGATTTTGGACAGGTTCGATTGGGTGATGATAAAACCCTATAAAATCATTGGAATGGGTACAATTTTCATAAAACAACAGAATGGAAATCAATTGCTATTGAAGGAGGTAAGGCATATTCCAGATCTGAAGAAAAATCTTATTTCAACAAGGCAGTTGGGAGGTGAAGGCTATGTGACTACTTTTACAGATAAAACCTGGAAGGTCACTAAAGGATCTATGGTAATAGAAAAAGGAGAAAAGGTTGGTACATTGTATTTATGCAATGGTATTTCTAATTCTGTTAATGCCTTAACCTCTACAGTAGAAGATATGGCATTGTGGCATCATAGGCTCAGGCACATGAGTGAGAAGGGGATGCAGATTCTTCATTCAAGAAATTTTTTGTCAAGTTTGAAGCATGTTTATTTAAAATTCTGTGAGAATTGTGTTTATGGAAAACAAAAGAGAGTAAGATTCCTCAAAGTTGGGAAAGAAAAGAAGAGCGAAAAATTAGAGCTTGTGCATATAGATGTGTGGGGACCTTCTCAGGTATCATCTCTTGGTGGCTCTCATTATTATGTTACTTTTATTGATGATGCAACCAAAAAAACCTAGATTTATTGTATTCGAAATAAATCTGATGTATTTGATACTTTCAAGAAATGGAAAGCTTTGGTTGAAAATGAGACGGGAAAAAGGTTGAAGTGTCTCAGATCAGACAATGGAGACAAATATTGCAGCAAAGAGTTTGATAGGTACTGTTCAGAGAATGGAATTCACAAAGAGAAAACAGTTCCAAGAACACCACAAGAAAATGGTGTGTCAGAAAGGATGAACAGGACAATCATAGAGCGTGCAAGGTACATGAGATTGCATGCAGGATTACCTTTACAGTTTTGGGCAGATGTTGTATGTTGTAGATACTGTTGTTTATCTAATAAACAGAGGGTCTTCAAGTTCCTTGGATGGTGGTATTCTAGAGGAGGCATGGACAAGAAAAAAGGTAAACTACTCTTTTTTAAAGACTTTTGGTTGTGAAGCCTTTGTCCACATTAATTAAGAAAATAGGACAAAGCTTGAGGAAAAATCAAATAAATGTACCTTTATTGGATATGGTGTTAATGATTTTGGTTATTTCTTTTATGATTATGAAAAACACAAAATCATTAGGAGCAGAGATGTCATATTCAATGAAAAGGCTTTGTATAAGGATCAGCTGCAGGAAAATAAATAGGAAAAAGAAAATAGAGAATACACAGTGCTTGAAGAGATCACAAAAAAAGTGATGGTGCCTGAAAATGATAATGATCAACAGCCAAAACATCAACAGCTACCACAACAGCAACAAGCACCTTAGACACTTGAAAGTGGTGTTAAAAGATCTACCAGGATATGTAGACCCCCTGAACGATACTCTCCATCATTATATTATGTATTGTTGACTGATTCTGGTGAACCACAATGTTATGAAGAAGTAGTACAGGTAGAAACCAGGAAGAAGTGGGAGCAAGACATGAAAGAAGAGATGGACTCCTTAGCACATAACTAGACTAGGGACTTAGTCAGGTTTCCTATAGGTAAAATAGCATTGTAGAATAAATGGGTTTATAAGTTGAAGGAAGAAGATGGAGGTTAAAAAAGGTATAAAGCTAGACTTGTGGTGAAAGGGTTTGCACGGAAAAAGGGTATAGACTTTGCTGAGATATTTTCTCTTGTTGTTAAAATGACTTGAATCATAAATATTTTAATCCTAGTAGCAGCTGAAGATTTGCATCTTGAGCAGTTAGATGTAAAAACAACCTTTCTCCATGGGGATTTGGAGGAAGATATATATATGCAGCAGCCACAAGGATATGAGGTAAAAGGGAAGGAGAAACTAGTGTGTAGGTTGAAGAAGAGCTTGTATGGCTTAAAATAGGCTCCAAGGCAATGGTATCTAAAATTTGACAGGTTTATGTTTAAACAAGGTTATACTAGATGTCACTCTGATCATTGTGTTTATCTCACAAGGCAAAATGATGGCAGCTATATTATATTGTTATTGTATGTAGATGATATGCATGTTGCAGGTTCTAACATGCAGGAAATAAATGTGCTCAAAAGAAAATTGGCAAACTCATTTGCAATGAAGGATTTGGGTGCTGCAAAACAAATCCTTGGTATGAGAATAACTAGAGATAGGAAGAATCACAAATTAACATTGTCTTAGAGTGAGTACATACAAAAGGTGTTGAAAAGGTTTAATATGTAGAATGCAAAACCAGTTAGTATACCTTTGGCTAGCCATTTCAAACTAAGTAAGGAAATGTGTCCCAAGACTCAGGAAGAAATGGTTGATATGTCTAAAGTTCCATATGCATCAGTAGTTGGAAGCTTAATGTATGCAATGGTCTGCACAAGGCCTGATATTGCACATGCAGTGAGAGTTGTAAGAAAGTACATGAACAATCCAGGAAAAGAACATTGGATGGTGGTGAAGTGGATTCTCAAGTATCTGAGAGGTACCACAAATCAAGCATTATGCTTTGGTGGTTCAAACATTGCTCAACAAGGATATGTTGATGCAGATATAGAGGATGATAGAGATAACCGGAGGAAAACAACAGAGTATGTGTTTACTATAGGTGGAATAGTTGTCAGTTGGGTCTCAAAACTGCAAATTGTTGTTGCACTCTCAACAATAAAAGCAGATTATGTTGCTGCTACAGAGACTAGTAAAGAAATGATTTGGTTACAAAGGTTTCTAGATGAATTGGAGAAGAAGCAAGAGTTGGGCAGGTTATACAGTGACAACCAGAGTGCCATACATCTTGCAAAGAACTCTGCATTTCATTCCAAGACTAAACATATACAACTCAAGTACCATTTCATACAGTCAGCATTGGAGGATGGACAGTTGAAGCTGGAAACGATACACACTAGCCAGAATCCTGCAGATATGTTAACAAAAGTTGTAACCAGGGAGAAACTGAGAATCTGCTCAGTTTCAATTGTTCTTCAAGTATGATGAAGAAGATGAGAAACAGCCAGGTCCAAAGTGGAGTCATTGTCTAGCAAATGAAGTAGCAGTGGAGTTGATATAATTAGTCTCCAAGTGGGAGATTGTTGGGTGTGGAGCCTGGGTATCTTCTGTATTGAAAGGCATCACCGCATTGGACCCCAGTTTGTAATGGGGAAGAAACGCCGCCCTTAAATATTCGCTGCAAGGGGGGTCCAGGGGCGTAGCTACGACCTTTGGGAGCCCCCCCTTGGCTGGGGAATCGGGGGCAACGCCCCTGAAGCTAAAAATAGATGTAAAATTGCCTTGTAAATGTTGTAATTTCGTAGTCAATATGGGCCATTCATTAGGCAGAGATCTGACAGTAGAAATTATGTTTAATTTAGGGTTTTTTGCCCTAGAAGGCAACCCCTCACTATATATGAGGGAATTGTATTGCATCTATGTAGATCTGTATTCTGAGTGAGGAAGAGAGAGGAGATTGAGATCGAAGTGGGAATTACAGTGGATCTATTGTAGGTTGTATCTCTTCAGTTTGTTGGATAATATAAAAGGAAGGACTGATTATTTCTCCGTGGATGTAGCCGAAACTGGGTGAACCACATATCTGTGTTTCTCTTGCTTTATGTGTTTTTTTTGTTTATATTTCTGCAATATTTATGTGTTCCATTGCTCTATAATATATAATTTTCTAACAGATTTGCTCCCTTCCCTCTGCTTCTCTTCCTGCTGGTGCCGATGAGAAGCTCCCGGACAAGACTCTTTTCTTGATTAGCACTCTTGACCCCTGGTACAGTGATATCATCGTGTACCTCCAGATATCCACCTTCCATTCTGTGTTACCCAAAGATGATCACTGACGCATTCAACATCAATCTCAACCTTACCATATCATTAGAGATACCTTATACTGCATCAGTGTCGATTCAATTCTTCGTCATTGTCTCACTCTCGAGGAAGCTGAGAGAGTCTTGAATGACTGCCATTCTGCCACATGTGGTGGTCACCTGTCTCGATATGCTACTTCTCAAAAAATCCTTCGCACTGGTTATTTTTGGCCCTCCATCTTGAAGGACTACATCCTTGTTGTTCGGAAGTGCCATGAGTGCCAAATTTATCAACGAAAAATGCATGCCCCACCCGCTCACCTACACCCCGTTATTACTGTTGGTTCCTTTTGCCAAATGGGGCATCGACTATATGACATGTAACCCTTGTTAAGTCGAGGGGCATGGTTATATTATCGTTGTTGTGGATTATTTCACCAAATGGGCCAAAGCGATGCCTACATACTCTATGGATGGTAAAACAACGGCTCAATTTCTATTTAATCATGTTATTTCTAGGTTTGGCATGCCTCAAGCCATTGTCACTGACCATGGCTCCCATTTTTGAGATTACATGATGGTTGAGCTGACCGCTACATTGGGTTTGCGCCATAATGGCTCAAACCCGTATTACGCTCAGGCCAACGGCCAAGTTGAATCTGTGAACAAAGTCTTGGTTACGATGCTTCAGCACACCATTGGGATGCACAAGTAAAATTGGAATCTCATGCTCTTTTCAACTCTGTGGGCTTACCGAACCTTGACCAAGCACGTAACTGGATTCACACCGTTCCAACTAGTCTACGGTCTGGAAATAACTTTACTGATTGAGTGCGAAATTCCATCCCTCAAGTTGGTTGTCGAACTTCTCCCTAAGACCTCACCTCAAGAAGAGTGCCTCTTGTATTTAGAATGATTGGATGAGACTCGTCATCTTGCTTCTTTGGTCATTGAAGCACAGAAAAAGAGGGTCAAGTCCCATTTTGATCAGTCTGTCTCTCCTCAAACTTTTTCTGAGGGCAATTTGGTTCTTTTATATGATCAGGCTAATGATAAGCTGGGGGCAGGCAAGTTCAAACCTATGTGGCTCGGCCCTACATTGTTAAATGTGTGTTACAGAAAGGGGCTTATGAGCTAATTGACTATGAGGACATTATTGAGTATAGCGCAATTATCGAATTGTTGTCAGAAGCTATCACTCTTGACATCCGGGAATTGGTTGTCAACCTTGATTCACAACTTGTTGTTCTTCAACTCAACGGGAAATATTCCATCAGAAACCCTCAAATATTGAGAATGTATTTGCGTATTTGTCTATTGGAGAGAAATTTTGGTTACATTACATATCATCATATTCCTAGGAATATGAATACATTGACAGATGCATTAGCTAATTATGTGTTGGATAGACATTTGTGAAACATGTGAAAATCAAAAACAAAACATTTGTACCATAGTAAGCAAGAAAATATATATATATGTCGATAATGTTTGTCATGCATCAAAACCCCAAAAAATAATATGTGTGTTCATATACATTCGCGGCTCGCGGGCCTCATAAATGTGGAATGCTAGACCTATGAACTACTCAGCATGGTGCTCATGGTAGCATGTAACTTCTCGTATTACACGAGACAACTGTCAGCCGATCCGGTATGATACCCCCATTATGTGCATCTAATACTGGTGTGCGATGTAACCCAGTTTGGCATACTCTGGGATACCATGGGTCAATCCCTCAAGGTTCCTTGCGATCTCCTCCTAATTATTTCTTCCTTCCTAATAAGGAGCAATATCGAACTGTTGAGCAACACGTCTAGCAATCGGGGACATCTCGGCAGGACGCTCTGGTCCCACATCTGCATTTACAAAATCGAAATGCCATGAATGCATGTATTTCAAAAACAATAAAAGAATCAAAAATTAAAATTGCTTGTTTTTTACCTCCATCGTCATAATCCTCCCCCTCTAGGAGCGGCATATCTGGATCACAACAGAAGTCGGCACCACTATAAGGCCAATCCTCTACTACGATCAGTTTTTGTTGTAGCCATGCAAAGAAGGCAGGTTTATAGGACATCTGTTGGCCCCGGGTAATCCTAGGCGTCAATGCACTCCAACGGACCATCTGTGGTTCTCATGGCAATGGCAGTTCCACCTCAGCAAGCTGGTAGTGAAATAGTGGGACCCGCTCCAAAAAGAAGGTCACTAGAATGGAACCATAGCAGAACTGCTTCAGGTTTCCCGTCTTGGCTTTAGATAGTTGGGACTTCATGGCTTCCTCCCAGTTGAAGATAGTTGGTGTCATGCAGTTGCTGGCATACTGAAACTTCAACTTGTTGGACTCATGTTGTACTTGAGCCCCAACCACTCTATTGATGGTCAACAATAGCACTTTCAGCACAAGATCTTGAACAATCATGATCTTTATCTTGCCGTTTTTTTTATTTTAGTGCTTCCTAGCAATGTTCTTCGAGAAACGTGTTCACACTTGCCCCAATAGGCTTGGACCCATACAAATTGACTAGTTCCCCTCTTTGGAACAGTCCTATAATGAAATAAATGTCAGAAGTTTCCAACTCCATTTCTTGGTCCTGGATCATAAAAACTTCTCAATTGACATCCCAAAGACTGATTAGGTATCGTAGCAATTCGGTTTGAGCTCATAGATCTGGTGTGAGGAAGAATTTGAGGAGTCCACATTTCCTCAATGCATTCAAGTAATTTGGGTCTGCCACTTCTTGTGTGTCAATGTCCTCATGCTCACGTTCCTTCCAATCAACCATTTTTCACGATGTTTTCCCTACAAAAACCATAAAATCAAGTCAATAATCATCCTTGGCTAGAAAATTTTGGATTAAATCAGAGAAATTTGGGAAAAACTTGAAAATTTTATATTCATGGCATCGGTGCGATTGTTTTAAAAACAGTAGTGCCGACGGAGCATTTGACAGTGTTCATAACCCCCGTTTGGCACGGAAATCATGCCGACCGAGGGCAAAATTGTTTTGCTAAAACCTCCTCAAGAAATCCAAAAAATGGTTAAAAATAAGCAAAACAACCATGAAAATGAAGCTAAAGGTCTTGCCTCTTACCTGCAACTGACGGATCATCGAATGGCCTCCCGGATCTCCCGCAATCTACTCCTGAAAATCTAGGGCACAAATGGGTGAAAAGTTCTTCACAAAATGTGAAATGGTAAAAAATAATTACTTTTTCCTCCTTTTATTCATTTTTCATGAGATATTAGGGTTTTAAATGTAATTTTTGACCTATTTTTTCCTCAGAAATTGGATAATGCATTTACCTTTTGTGCAGCAACATGTGACGGATTACTGATGATGGTACCGGAGTCACGTTTAAGCTCTTTTATCGACTCGTAAAACTAAAATGAAAATATTGCCGAGTATTTTTCCCTTTTTAGCTCGTAAAAGAGAATAAAAATGGGGGGTCCGCTTTCAAGCTCTTTTCTGACTCTTTAAACACGAAAATATTACCAATCTCTTGTCGTTTTGAACTCGTTAAAGGTTGCGAAACGTCATTTACCCAGTATACGTTTACCCCTTTTTTAGGCTGGGCTAAACTATTTATGAAAAAGGTACTCCTTGACTAAAATGGTCAAGCGGTTCTCTCAAGTATCATTTTCTACCTTTTCGGGCTCGAGAGACACAAATGTACAAAAAGGGACCATGTGGAGTTTTCTTTTCCGTGTCTTTTTAAAACTCTCTAAACATGAAAAAGAGACTGAGTCACACCTTTGTTGGACTCGTTAAAACATTAAACGACATTGGATTCATCGCCATGATGAACATGAGCTTCTCCTTCCTAGGGCTCATTAAACTTACTAGGTTGGATTCGTCTGAAGGATGAACTTATAGTGCAAACACATGCTATCCCCTTCAAGATTGCGATAAAAAATAATTGGGGTACATGCCATAAATGGTGGGGAAAATTGGAAATTATATCAGTTGTGTTGGCAGATCACTCTTGAACATGACACTTTCTGCTTCATGTCGAGTTGGGATATCCTCCTTTTCATCATTGACCTCTTTGGGTTGGGCCGTTAATTTTTTTCTTCCATTTGATCTTTGCCACATCATCATGACCACCGATCCTATGGATCCAAAAGTTGCCAAACTCCGAATTCATGTCGCTGATATGTTCAAGAGTTATTCCTTTTGCAGTTACACTTACTCCTGATTCTCTGTATCATCTAAAATCATTTGCATCCCTTTGCCTTGTGTCGATGATGTGGGATACATCATGGCCCTCCTTCGACACGGTCGCTTCCTATCAACTTCAGCTCATTATCTAGGAAGCTAGCTGAGAGACTCCCTTCCAGTACCTTAGAGCTTGCATGCCCTAATGGCAAGTTCTTCGCACTCGACGACAAGTTCACATCATTGGCTTTTGATTGGGTGATTTCACAGGTGTTCAACTTCAGTTCCTTTATTCACATTCCATGAACTGTGCTGCTAGTACCTTGAGAGCCATTTTCATTATTGGTGGTTTCTCTTGTGCTTGTTAATAGTTCACATCATTGACCAGTAATCAAGTGACTTTCTAGCATGTTCAACTTCAACACATTCATTCACATGTTAGAATTTGTACTTTGATTAGGTCATGTTGGAGCGCAAGACCCCGGTCTCAGATTACACAAGTCCAGGTTGCAAGGCAATGTGACATGATCATGTTGATGTACATGTCTCTTTCAAATGGATGGCTGCAACCATACCATGAGGTGTTATATGTGATCCTTCTTATTATTGGATGGTTGCGAACATACCTTGGTTTCGTTATGATCCTCTTTATTGGATGGTTGTGCCCATGCCTTGGATCCATTTACATGATAATTCTCTGGATGGCTGCGCCCATACCATGATTCATGTATCATTTTTCAGAGTTTTCAATGATGTATATGTATATATTCTTGCTTGCAATTTTTTCCGACGACAAACTCTAGTTCCTCGCATCTACTTGTAAAGCATTTCACCCCTCACTCTAGTTCGGCCTTCATGCTTTAGGGGGCATCTGTTACACATCATTTTTCCACTGTCCCTGTACTCCCCATCCATGATCCTAGGGGACCTCTAAAGTGAACCCTACATGCTTTCCCATCATGAAGAAACTCCCATTATGTCCCTCTTCATGAGAAGAATGATTCCCTTTTGCATCATTTCCCAAGAATCTTCCTTTTACCCTAGTTTACAAGACCGAAGCTACTGACCAGTTTCCTCCTCATGCCGATTTGCAGAGATTAAAACCAGGACTAGCGTCGTATGATGCTTCTCAACCTTTTCACAGTCACGCCGATCCTCTTTTTGAAAGTTTTTTAAATATGGAGTCAAAGCTTCCAGGCCTAGAAGCTTCGTAACGAAAGTTTGGTAAATGGTTGGGCTGGATGGAGCTGAGGTAGTCAGTTTGGGCTCCTTTCCCCTATTAGGATGGAACCAACCCAAGATATAAAGCCTTCTCCCATGATAAGAGGAGCCATCTCCCCTCTATCCAAGCTATATAAACCCCTCCTTTTACAAGCTTCACTAGTTTTCATTTTTGGTATTTTTGGAGCTTAAATAATCAACAAGACATCTATAGCTTGTAGCTCTCTAGTTTATGTTTGAGGGAAAATAGTGTGTTTTGTTTGGTTTGATACTAAAGGGAAGAGGCCTTAAAACTTCCATTGTTGGGGCCATCCATGAGATGCCAACAGAAGTGTGGGAACCCGAATACATCGAAGGACACCAGCAACGTCAAGGCATTGGTTGTAATCTCTTTCTGAACTTATATGAATACAAATATTGATTTATTTCCTACATTGAAGTGTTATCTTACATTTGATGGTTTAATGTTCCTTGACTTGTTAAGTAGGCTTAATGCAATATTGTATGCTATCACGTTTGTTGTTGTTGTTTGTTTGCTCATTTCAGGTATTCAAAGGAAGGAAATGGAAAGTAGCTAGAGAGAGGAAGTAGGATCATCACCAAGCAGAATAGCATTCTAAGAGGTAGTCCCTCTTATTTGATTCTAGATTACGGAAGTTTTCCATAGATTGTTTGTTTGTGGATAGACCCGCTCGCTTGGGCTAAAGGAATTGTTTGTGTCCGCACTGAGAATTTACCTGCACCACACTATTGTCTATGGCTTCGATGGTTCTAACAAAGAGAAATGTACAATTCCCCATGCACATTTGTCCACAAGCCATTGTAGCCGAAATCATGAAAGTATGAGCATATTAAGTCAGAAACTACTCAAGTAATGGACGGTCATATTTGAAGAAGATGTTGAACAATTGGAAGAAGATTGTTCTTTAGTTTCCCTACAAACACAAGATTTGTTGAAACTACTTAAAAGTGATAAAGGGAGTGCTGGGAACGCTCAAATTGCATACCTAAAACAACATTCAACATTAAATAATACGTAAATACATAGATTACTGAGTTGGAAATTAAACCTCATAAGGCTTATTCCATGCATTTTGAAGGTGATCATATTTATGATTCAAAATGAAGAGCAGGCTACAAGCACATACCTTAGACAACCATAAGAAGAAAAACTATGCCTAGAAAATAAAGGTAAGAAGCTTTCTAAATTTTGACCATATACATTTCCTTTCATAGAGAAATCAATATTCTTTCCAAAAGCCCAAAGCTGAAGAATCAAGAAATAATGATGGATGCCTTGTAGAAGAAGAGATTTTCAGCTGGCACAAGGAATTTTATATTAAAAATTTTCATGATAGATTTCACCAAGTCATTACAACAGTCCAAGAATATGTTGAAGCTTCTAATCAATATTATATTTTCTCTCATGCATGCTTTTTGTGACCCTGTAGCAAAGTATATGTACTATTTGAGCAGCCTAGAGATAAGACTCTTCTTACAACCAATTTCTTTTTCTAGTTATGTATCGAATCTTGTTAATCAATTTCTTTTTCCAATTTTTAAAACAAACTCCAACTAGAAAACCATGGGGAGGAGCAAAAGGAAAATATTTTTTGGAAGTAGAGGAAGAAGTTGGCCATGGCCTTCAAGCTTGTTAGCACATGACAGGGAAGCTCTATCTAGATTGTCAAGAATATTCTCATGTTCTGACTTCTCTTCTGCCACTAACTTTATCTCCAACATCGTTGCACCAGAAATCAATGTCCAATGTGCTAGAAGTTTCTATTATTACTAAGATATGGTCTTATGATTAAACAATTATCATTTCCAGGATGGCAATCAAGATTTTTATAGATAGGTCGTGCTAGTGATTTCTTTTCTTGAATCCGTGGGCACCCTATAGAGTCAAAGTTGTCTCATGCATTTACCTACAACTGAAACATCTTTTGTTGGTTACAGAATTTTAAACTACTACCATCTCTCGCTTTCAATTTTTGCTGCAACCTTCCTGCTTACTTGATCTTTCCAATTTTTAACAATAAAGTTTTGATTCTTTTCCTAAATGGGTTTAGGTTTCTCATCAGACTTATTTTCTGGTGTTAACCTTTTCTTACAATTTGAGTCCCTTGAACGTGTACCATGAAAATATTTATCAATAAAATCATAACCAGAAATAAATATAATCTCAGTGGTACTCTCATGTGGCAGTTCAACTTCAAATACTTATAGTACATTTTCATTTTCTTCCAAACTCTTCCTGTATGTATATATATATCTATATATATATATATATATATATATATATATATATATATATATTATAAACTTGAGGCATTGGATATGAAATGACATAATGCTATATCCAGGCTACATTTTGATTCCAGGTACTGAGCCCAAGGTTTTTCATTATGGAATTGATTTTGGTGTTGGCAATTGGAAATTTGACAAAGCTGATTGGAGAGACATAGATATGAAAAGTGTGTGTTGGAAGTTGTTTCCAGAACCACCTAATATTTCTACATTGTCATCAACAGAGCGTGGAGCCAAGACTAGCGCAGATGTGGGATTCATAGATTATGGATCTATTCATAGGGCTCTCCAAAAAGCACCAAATTGAAATGTATTCTAGGACAATGGATATTTGTGTGTTATGATTATATTGATGTGGGAAGTGGTATGCACCCATGATGCAGTTACTGTGGATGCATGGGATAGTCTATCAGTTATAGACTAACCAACAAGGAAATGATTTATCTTGCCTATATGGCTAGTGGAAGATGAAGTCCATGAATTGTTGAAAATGTTCCTGCAGATACTAGATAGTGAGAGATATGTAGTTAACCTAAGGGTGTTACTTGTGTGGTTACTAAGATGATTTGAAAATACATTATATAGACCCTTACATTATGTCTACTTAAGGGACAAAATAAGAATCAAGTGTGTTAGGACATTAAATGAGGCTCTGCATTTACATGATATTTCCAGTTAAGACATCAACAGAGGGTGGAGCCAAGACTGGTGCAGATGTGGGATTCATAGATTAGGGACCTATTCATACGGCTCTACAAAAAGAACCAAAGTGATATGTAGTCTAGGACAATGGATATTTGTGTGTTGTGGTTGAATTGATGTGGGAAGTGGTATGCACCCATGATACAGCTACTGTGGATGCATGAGATAGTCTATCAGTTATAGCCTAACCAACAAGGCAATGTTTGATCTTGCTTATATGGCTAGTGGAAGATGAAGTCTAGGAATTGTTGAAAATGTTCCTGCATATACTAGATAGTGAGAAATATGTAGTTAACCTAAGGGGTTTACTTGTGTGGTTACTAGGATGATTTGAAAATACATAATATAGACCATTACACCATGTCTACGTAAGGGAAAAAATAAGCATCAAGTGTGTTAGGACATTAAATGAGGCTCTACATTTACATGATATTTTAGGACATCAACAGAGGGTGGAGCCAAGACTGGTGCAGATGTGGGATTCATAGATTAGGGACCTATTCATAGGGCTCTACAAAAAGCACCAAAATGAAATGTAGTCTAGGACAATGGATATTTGTGTGTTGTGGTTGAATTGATGTGGGAAGTGGTATGCACCATGATGTAGTTATTGTGGATGCATGAGATATTCTATTAGTTATAGCCTAACCAACAAGTTAATGTTTGATCTTTCCTATATTGTTAGTGGAAGATAAAGTCCATGAATTGTTGAAAATGTTCATATAGATACTAGATAGTGTGAGATATGTAGTTAACCTAAGTGGGTTACTAGGATGATTTGAAAATACATTATATAGACCCTTACACCATGTCTACTTAAGGGACAAAATAAGCATCAAGTGTGTTAGGACATTAAATGAGGCTCTACATTTACATCACGTAAGAATGAATTGTCCCAATTTTCATTCTGAACAGATCTTTGACAAAAATATTGTGCATGTCCAAACTCCACCAGCTTTATTTGATCAAGACCAGATTAAAGACAATTTTTTTGAAGATTTGAAATAAATCTCGTAGGATAAAACTGAGTCTTATGACAATGTAAATCATGATAAAAGTGATGAAATTATGAAGATAACAAAGGAAAAGAATCAAAACTTTGTTGTTAAAATTTGTAAAGATCAACCAAAATAAAATATCTGGAAAGATCAAATAAGCAAGAAGGTTGCAGCAAAAAATGAAAGCATGAGATGGAAGCAGTTTAAAATTCTACAACCAACAAAAGATGTTTCAGTTGTACGTATGTGCATGAGGCATCTTTTACTCATATGGTTCTCATGGATTCAGAGCTATTTTTATTTAGGGGTTTGAGTTTTGAAGGTCCAATGTTCAAACAACACCTATGTGCAAAAATATGGATTCAGTTAGTATCTGATTGAGCATTAATGAATAGACATTTTGTTAGGATATTTGCACACTTAATTGTTGGTTAAGATCAACCTTCTCTAGTATGTTTTTAGATAAAGTGTGCTTCTCAAACAATTATCACATAAGCCTGGTGAGCAAAGTAACACATCGTGAGTAAGCCTAACAGTTGAGAACAATGATTCCATCCTGGAAATCAAAGGGAATACATCATAAAAAGGGATAAGCCCTTGTGCTTAATCACTGAAAAAAACACTCTCGGGTGTCTATAAAACCAGTTTAAATTTACTTTTGTACAACTTTAATTATGATTCTAACTTTAAATTTCAGATATAGAATTAGGAACATAGATTTTTTTTACAGGTAACATTTTCATAAATCGTTGTTATTAAAAACCCAGTCAAAACATTTAGAATCAGTTCTTCAGGGTTGGTTAGAGCACAGTTAAAACCATGATCAGTGTGGAACTACTACAAGGATCTATATGCTTATGGCTGCATCATTGACTCAGTTCATGTCAATTCTAATATAGTCAAGGACACTTTCCTTATGAAGAGATCCACTCTCGAGGGCATCCATGAAGTCCCCGTAATCCAAAGGGGGAATTCATGTTGGTCATTTTAATCTCGGTCATGAGCTAATGCATGCTGGTCGCCAGCTATGATGGTGGGTGTTATGAGCTATGTTGGTGGTGTGATGATGAAACCAAATAGACCCGAAGTCGATTAAGTGCTTGATCTGAAAATCAAGCGGAAATGACTTGTCTCGATCAATCAAGCGTAAATGTCCTCAACCAATCCAACATGGATGGACTTCTCTCTCGTCGATTTGGGATTCATGCAGGTCATTCTTATTAGAGAATTGCTACTAAATGGTATGGATATGGACTACTAGCTGGACCAATAGGGGCAGAATGCATGGTGGTACTGCCCTACCCCAGTGGTAACTCAATGCCTGTGAGAATAGGTATCAAATGTTAAGTGGTCCAGTGAGAAAAAATAACCATAGACTGAGCAGAAAAAAAACATTCCATAGGCTAAGCAAAAAGAAATTAAAAACTCGGTCCCTTAGCAAAAGAAAATCAAAAACCATACAATGAACTCATTCTTACCTTTCGCAATAACAGAGGTAGTAAAAATGCATGTATATCCATAAATCCAACTAACCTGTGATTCCAAAGACTTCAATTGTGAGTTAGCCCGCCTCTTCGAAAGCCTCCAAGACCTTTTCAATGCTCTTCTATCCATGACAGAGGCTCTAATTATATAGAAAATTTCACAAGCCCTAAAAATATCTAACCATATCATGGATTTCTCTCAAATCTTTCTAAATATATCAAAACCCTCCCAGCAATGGCAAAAATTTGGAGCCAAACGAGCCATCTTCATGGACAAATTATCATGCTTTCATGGAGTTTAGAACTAGGGTAAACCTAAATTAAACCTCTTCATCGTAAGAATAACCCATTTTCAAGGAAACATGGTTCTTAGCAAAATTTTGTGTGTAGGAATAGCAAGATTTCGCGCTGTAAGAATCGTTGGTTTTCGTTCCTGGGCTTTCATACCAAGTTTTCGCAGAATCTGGGATTTCATAGCCAGTTTTCCACTCCTTTTAGTCCATATTCTTCTCAGTTATTGGAGTCAAAGTTTCTTTTTAGTTACGAGTGACGTTTTGGTTATTTTGTTTTTATTTTATTTAGAGTTTATTACAGTCTTTGTTATTTTTATTTTAAATTTAATTAATATTAATTATCATTTTTAAAGGCTTTTGTGAAATTATTTTATCACTTATTTTATTTATCAACTATCCATTATTAAAAACAATTAAATTATTAATAAAAGTTCATATACTACTAAAAAAATTAACAAAATTAAATTATTAACAAAGGTTCATATACTATTAAAAAATTAACAAAGATTCATACACCATTAAAAAATTAACAATTTGATTTTCTTGAAATGAGTTTCATTTCATCACTTACTTTATCTATCCACTATTAAAAACAATTAAATTATTACCAAAGGTTAATATACCATTAAAAAGTTAACAAAATTAAATCATTAACAAAGGTTTGTATACCATTAAAAAATTAACAAAGGTTCATATACCATTAAAAAATTAGCAATTTGATTTTCTTGAAATGAGCTTCATTTCATCACTTATTTTATCTATCAACTATTAAAAACAATTAGATCATTTTTTTCAGTCAAAAACATTCATTATATTATCATAGCAGAAGTGTCAACAAAATACATAACTACTGCAACAAAATACAATGTCACTGGCTTAAGGGTTGGCACAAGCCTTGCTCTAAACAGTAAGAAGCTTGAAGAGAATCCAAGACAGTCAGTGTCTTTGGTTATTGCTGGCACAAAAAGAGCAAAATTACATGTCTCAAAATTACACATTAAGGAGGGAGATTGGGAGGAAACGTGGGAGGTGCAACAAAGAAAGCAGCATGTTCATGCATATGATAATCAATGTGTTCCACCTAAGTCTCCAAGGCATGGAGATGGTCATTTGTGTGTCGGAGCTGACGCTGAAGACCTTCCACCAAATCCAGGGTCTCATTTTGCATATGCAGGAGATCATCAATATAAGCAACCAATTCATTCTTGTCATCGTACATATGCTCCCTCAGTGTATCAATGTTGAGTTGTATGTTATTCAACTAGACCGCGATGGACTCCAAGGTGATCTGAGCTTCTACGTGGCCCAAGGAGCAGGTTGGGGACAGGTCCATGTTCGTAGCAAAGTGACGACTCTCAGTCGACTCAGAGTCCGAGCTAGGCTCTCCATACTGTTGGTGTTCATCCATATGTGGGTCAACACCCGCCCCCTTCAAGCACGCCCTCGATGTCGAGGAATAAAACCACCACCACCACCATTAGTCACACCACCACAGGAAGCATACTACCTGACTAGAGAAACACACCATGAAATTCTGAATTGACAATACTGAAATAAAACTCCACTTACGGTACCAAATTCATTAAACATTAATAATATTATCCTGCTAGTAAAGAGCCTGAATTCCTGAGCACCAACACCGTAACCACGACCAACAAAGAAGAAGGAAGGCACGCCATAGGTCCCGATGTCCGCAGAGCTCAAACAGGGTCAGAGATGGCACCTAAATTCGCTCTACCCTAGCAAACTATTATCTAGTGGAGCTTCCTTGAACCAGAGATAGAGCCAGAATAAGGAAAACTTTGTGTCTGCTCCTGACCCACTTATTCTAGTCCCAAAACCAGATAATTCGTTATGTCGGATAGATAAATCTTCCCCTGGATCCCACGACCATGCTTGATGCAGGTGTCAATTTCCCTCCCAGCCAAATTTGATGGTCTCATCATGTTCAGTTGCCCCACGCCACAGTTCGTGCCAGGACGCAAACAAACCACATGACCACCGCCTCTCCTGACACTCTCTCCTCATTGCCCAACGCCTGTGAATGACCTCCTGCATGCAGTCCCTATGTGGTATTAAACACTGCTTGCATGGAGCAGGGTACGGGTTCTGACAACTCTTCATTGCACTCGTGTGGTGCATGGAGGCCCCTTTGGCTCCTCGATCCAATAATATTGCACCTCCAAATGGCCTCCAAAATGATCACCCCCATCAGCGAACAATTAATTAATCATTAACAAATGTTCATATACCATTAACAAAATTAAATCATTAACAAAGGTTCACATACCATTAAAAAATTAACAATTTGATTTTCTTGAAATGAGCTTCATTTCATCACTTACTTCATGAGTGATATATCCACTATTAAAAACAATTAAATCATTAACAAAGCTTCATATACCATTAAATAATAACTAGGGATGGGATATTTTTTAATCATATATATATGCATTGCAGATGGATTCAGAAACCCTTGTAGTGAAATGTAACACTTCGGTATCAAAATTGCAATTTTCAATTTCTGGAGTGACACAATTAAAAATTACTAACATAAATGACTAATTCATATACTTTTTGTACTTGTTATTTGGTCGTATTTTTATTCTTTGACTATAATAGTCATTTACGTTAATTATTATTAATTTTGTAACTTAAGCAAAGTCTTTAAGTAGAAATCATATATGAGAAATTTTTGGCCGAGGTATAATTATTTTTAATTTAGTTTATTTTATTTCCAATAATTATTTTTATTTATTAAATGATATTGTCTCGATTAGGGCCTTGACTCCATTTTATAATTTTTGACCTCCCTCCTTGTTTGGAGTTTGACTTTGATTTTTTTCTTGTTAGTTTTTTTTTAATATATTAATTTAAATATTATTTTTCAAAAACTAGTCGTTTGATTTTTACTTATTAATATTTGTTTTTAATAAATTAATAAACTAATATCATAATTTAAATATTATTTTTCAAAAATTAGCCGTTTAAAATAGGCGTTACTTAATAATATTTGTTTTTAATTTATTAATAAATTACTATCATAATTTAAATATTATTGTTCAAATCTAACCGTTACTTGAAATTTTGGTCTCTACATTGCTCTCTATTTAAGTCTTTTCCACGGTCTGACTCTTCATCTGGTCCTAATGATGAACCACACTTGTTGGTTCGAAAGGTGTCATCCAAAAATTTATCTTATGTGATTTCTATCATAAGACTTTGCTTAATTTATTATGGATCATAGAAGCCTTAATACATAAATTTTGTCACTTATTATCTAATCATGTATTTTAATCATAAACTAAATTAGTCATTTAAGTTAATCGTTTTTAGTTTAGTCATTTATTATCTAGTCGTATATTTTATCCATAGACTAAATTAGTCGTTTAAGTTAGTCATTTTTAGTTCGATCACTTAAAATTGATCAAATTTAGTAGTAATTCACTTGAAATAATTACTGTGATGAACTATTTTAGTCACCTAGTCATTAATTTCATCATTTTCTACTAGTGTATCTAGATTATTTCATGGCATTCCATAGCATTTTCCCTTCAGTTACTTTCATTTCCTCAGTAGACAAGCATTTACTTTCCTGTATTAGAGCTAGCTTTACATTCACTATTAGTAGTTAGACTCCTTCTAGTCAATAGAAGATTGGTTTGAAACCCTAGTGGTCTATCGCCCCAGTTGAAAAGTGACATGATTAGATTGTTGCATCTGTTGTGCATACAACGATGTCACCTCCAAGTTTGTACAAAACCCTGGTTTGATAAAGTAAAGTTGGTAGCCCTATGAGTTGCAGCATCCTTGCTGCAATACTGAGGCTCATCACTTCTATGTACCAATGTAGTGCGAAGTTGTCTTATTGTCTTCGGTGGAGGTAAGTTCACAATGATAGCAATTTTCACAGGATCCACCATTAATCCTTGCTTACAAACAATATGTCCCAAAAATATACCAAAAGGTACACAAAATATGCACTTCTTCAAGTTCAAGGAGATTTGATATTGTCTACATGTATCAAGCATAAGTCTTAAACTTCCAATATGTTTTCTTAACAACCCAAATATTGTCCAATCATCAAAATATACTTCTAGAAATTTGTGGATATATTCTTTGAAAGTTGTGACCACCACTCTTGAAAATATAGCAGGGGCATTCTTCAGTCCAAAAGGCATCATTATGTATTGATATGAACCCCATTCTGTAGCAAAGGTGGTCTTATGTCGATATTCAGGTGCAATTCTAATCTGATGATATCCTAAAAATCCATCTGTAAATGAATAAACTTCCTTCCCTCCTACGTTGTCTAGTACATCATCTGTGAAAGGGGTAGGGAAAGGATCATGTAAGCATGCATCATTCAGCTTCCTCAAATCAACACAGATCTTGATTTCTCCTTGAGTTTTCTTTTCTTGTACCACCATAGGACTTACCCATTTTGATCCTTCCATAGGCTCAATAAATATTGCTACTATCATATTATCCAACTCAACTTTTACTTTCTCCTTATACTTCGGATTCAATCTGTAAGGTATTTGCTTGATTGGCTTCGCATCATGCTTAAGGGGGGTCCTCATAACTCCTAAATCTCCTACTATACCCTTCATTTATGAAAACCTAGTGGTAAACAACTCCTGATATTCATGAAGCAATTCTATAACCTCAATGACTTTCCCTTCATCCCAATAATATCCTATAGTTGCAAACTTCGGTTCCTCTTATGATCCTATATTTACCTTCTTTGTCTTTACTATCTTTTTTATATCTAGTATCTCTGGCCCATGTCCGTTGACTTCACGGTGTCTTTCTAATTCTACTATGTCAATGTTGTGAGGATCTTCTTCTTCTTTTGCAATAAGGTTATAGCATTCTAGTGCATGTTCTATCTACACAACCCAATCAGGTTGCTGCCATGTCCTTGGAGTTGTATTCTCAAAGATCTTCTTCTTAACTGTCTAAAGGGTTGAATCTATATATGGACAATCATCTTCAAAGCTAAATTTCAATATAAACCCATCAACCATATCTTCCCAGCTTGCAGTACCATGCTTAAGCTTTGTTTCTAAGTACCAGTTCTAAGGAATTGTCTCCAATGTATGAATGAACCCATGTACCCATTCTTGTTGTGGAATCTCCTTCCATGTTGTATTACATAACTAGATATGCTCCTTGGGACTGGTTTCACCATCATATTTCAACTCCATCTCTGTGTTTATTTGACCAAATATTATCCACATCAACCTTCAACATCCCTGCCAACATCCTACATTCTTTTTATGTGTACCCCACCATCTAGCAGGAGTAACTTTTAGGGCTATAGCCAAAGCTAACAATATTTGAGTTTCTCATTAGGGGAATTTTGAGGTCTAAAATGGGCCTCTTAAGAAAATGTACAACCAAAACAAACTTTATAAGAACCAATAGGATTCAAGATGATGATGTCAACCATGGGGGATGATTCACCATTTTTGGAGTAAAAAAGTAAAAATAATAAAATAATAAAACTACTTTTTCAACTCGCATTTTCAATTTATCTCCCTAATGTTTTACTCAAATTTCAAGCAAGAGTACTTGTTGAACACAAAATTTAATTCCTAATCCAAGGAGTACCAATGTTGCATACTTTTGATGGACCCTGCTACACGAAAAATGAGAAATACATGGAAAAACGTGATTGCAATCATGTTTTTATGTATTTCTCATTTTTCGTGTAGTAGGGTCCGTCGAAAGTATGCAACATGGATATGCCTTTGATGGGGAATCAGATTTTGCATCCAATCAGTGTTGCCGCTCGAAATTTGAGTAAAAACATAATGAAATAAGTTGAAAATACAAGTTGATTTTTTTTTTCTTTTTTCTTTTTTCCCTTTAAAATTTGATGATGTAATCTAATCTTATTTATTATTTCCACTATTATTTTATAATTACTTTAGGAGGCCCATTTTAGACCTCAAAATTCCCCTAATGTGGAACATGTTCCTCATAATTATTAAGAAAAATATTCACATCACCCAAGCCATCATTAGAAGGCAGGTTACATAACTCAGGTGTCATGCAGCGAAACTGATTTAGTAACTCTTGCACAACGCCTTGTAGATACTTCATGTAGCATGTTCTGCCAATTCTCCAATTTTTCTTCTGAGTCTGATTTACAATAACTGTCATGTTCCCAAGTTAGCTTTCCCTCTGCAATAGGGTTAACAAAATCATGTTCATTTTCTATCATTGATAGATATTATCTATATCAGTTGCACAATACTCTTCTCTTATTGGCTCTGTATACCTTACTCTTTCTAATGGATCCAAGGGGACAATTACCCTCATATTATTCCCTTCGAATATCATTTGTTTCTTCTTTAGATTAATTATAACTATGTTATCAAATTCCCAATCAAGTCCAAACAATGCAGGATATGAGTTAATGTCATCCACAATTTATATCACTTCAAAGTCAGTCGTAGTGTGAACTCCTTCAATGTCCATTGTCACACCTAATAGTCTTCCTAAGGGGAAGATCTTCAGTTGATTTTCCATTCTTAGCTAAATAGGTGGCCACTGAAGCTCCATATTACCCATTAACTCCCATGTCTACTTCATCACAACATTAGCTTCAGATCCCAGATCTAAAATAACGTGATCCATCTCATAGTCTCCTATCCGCTCATTAAGCCTCATTTATCTTCATGTTCTCTTATGTTGATGCAAATTGTTAACTACACGCAACTCACTTTGTGGTATTTCTTTAGATGCACATGAATCTATCAATTCCTGAAGTCCTTCTACAATATTTTGATATCTTAATAACTTCGTACAAGTTTGCATAAAAGACTTTAAAATACCTAATTAGTTCGTTGAATCCTGATCTTGTGTCAAAGTTTGATCCTGTGTCAAGGCTCGGTTCTGCGTCGAAACTTGATTTTGTGCCAAAGCTAATGATACGTCGCAGCTAGTTTTCCACTTTCATTGTGCACTAGAGGTCGAAACTCCAGCATCCATAAAGCTTTGCTCTGCTTCCATAAACACTTCTTTTTCCTTTTGAATATAAAAAACAAGATCTTTATCAACAATTTTTCTAACCCGTGTACTTTCATATTTTTTCTTCTCATCTTCTTTATCACTTCTGGTTGCAGCTCCACTTCTAGTAACAATACTAATTTGTGGTTCGTCATTCCTTCTTTCAGCGGTCATCATTTGAATATTTTGTGTTAGTTGTTGATTCCTTTTTTCTTGCATTTTTTCCATAAGTACAGGACATTCTTAAATTACATGGTCAAAATATTTACAGTAATTACATGTCATAGTAGGGTTCTAACAATCTCTAGCAAAATGACCTACATGGCCACCATTATATAAAATAATTTGTCCACGTCCTCAACCAGCTCTAGCACCTCGACCTCTTCCTTGGTAGCCTCCTCGACCACCACTTTTTCCATTACCTTCATTTCCATGTTCTTCTACTTGTATTCTATAAGTCTCAGCACCATGCTCCATCATTAGTTCATAAGCTCAATAATGGTTCTCATCATGTCCTACCAAATTACAAAACTTGCAATATAGGTTCCTAGGAGTCTACACATATTTTTGTAACAAATAACAATCTTCTGATTGATTTTCACCTCTAGTTTTTCATATCTCATACCATAGGTTGGATCCGGCATTCAAAGGATTCAGTGCTCCACTATCCATGTAATTTCTGAAGAGAGGGAATTGTTCTTTAGAGTGGCCTTTTGATTTTCACTTCGTACACCACACTTCTTCTCTGACTTCTTTTCTTTTCTTCATATCTTGTAACTGCAAAGTCAAATTTTCCAGCTGAATCTAAATATATTGCATACCTACATTGGTATATCCTATAAGCGAAGCTTCTAATTTCATCACAAGATCTAGAGCTTCGTCTTGATTTTCTATCTTATGTTGCGTCAAAGGCAATCTGATATGTGGTAGTAGCCCAACTATAAACCATTCCTTATGTTGCTGCAGAGCTATGTCGAAGCTCACCTGATCCAATAATACCTTGAATCTTTGGTCAAATTACCAAACAAACTCAGTAGGCCTCTTTTTATCTCCTTTAAGTCAGTGATGCACTGTGACTTAGACTTCAGCTTCTTAAATTCTTTTACCAACGTTGTTTTAATGTCTGCAAATGATCTGATCTGATTGCTCGAATACTTCATGTACCACGTCAACGCTCTATCTCATAATTTCATGACGAGCTACGCCTTCTTTATATTTTCATCATGGACCTGCTTTGTTGTCCATATTGCTTCACATAAAAACCAGAACTGCTCTAGATCCTCCAATCTAGTTCCTTTAAAAACAGGTAGCTTAATATCATCGACCATATTTCTTTTCGGAGGGGGAGGGGGATGGGGGGTAAGGGGGGTAAAGGGATGAGGAAAACCAAAAGCACCTTGACTATTAATCAGTTATGGCTTCAGCGAACTTTCAGACTGGAAGGGTGAATACTGTGGAGTTACTTCGGGGTTCTAAAGGAGGCTTTCTTCACTTTCATATTCACTCAACATAGGGCTATAGTCAATTTCTATGAAGGTCTTTAGATCTTGGCCACGAGATTTTTTTCTAGTGTCTACTCTATATATTTTCCTTCTTCGCATTGTTCCATTTTCACACAAAAGAATCTTAATCGAGAGTTTCAAATATGTCAAATACTTACCTCACAATCCTTTGAAAAGTTGTCATTCTACTTCGTTGTAGGACATAGTCGAGTCTACCATGAACTCAGTAATGAATCCTCCCAAGATGCTATCAATCTAGAAATCAAAATCTCTTGAAATCCTATTGTCAGTGCTCTTGAGTCGTTGTATCAATTCAAGAGTCCATTCCTTAGGTTCATCTCCTTTAAAATAGTCCTTTCTCTCGGTTAACCTTGATATCCACTTGTACATCTCAACATGAAACAAACAAAATTTTGTATTGATCTTCAAAAATATACTTCTGTAACCACCTTTTAGATGATAGATGAGGGCTTCTATTCTCTTGATCTGCAAATTCTCATTCTTTCTGTTCTACCCAATCTTGAATTTCTTTCTTCGACGGATGCCACATCCACATATCCCTCAAATAGATCCCGATCCCAGCAACATAACCATTTTTTGTCTTAGGCTGGGTTGACCTGGGTTCGATCTTTTACTGCACATCAACAAAACCCTCAATCATTGGCCCTTTCGGCAATGACCTGCAAGCATATCACAGTCTCACTCGAAGTGACTATGGGAGGATGCATAACTATGATTCTGTAGCCTTGAGGGATACAAAGATGTGGTATTTTTGTGTTTTATTATATTTAACATTCATAAGTTACTTTGAATTCATACATTACTTCACCACATTACACTAATCCCTTAAAACATATCATAATCATCCATAAAACTTCATTGTACTGAAACAATATGCAATTGTAATAAACTGTAACGCTAACATAGATAATAAGAAACTAAACACATGAAGACATAGATTTTACCATGGTTCATCCCAAACTGGGACTACACCGACAAGAACTGTTGCTTATAATAGAGAATTTGTACAACAAATAATTCTTGACCTGTGCACTCAACTGCAGGCAGTCCACGCACTCAGCTATAGAGCTTCGTCTTCTTGCCCAAACCATAATTCACAAGGACACAATCATTCAATACATGATGTGATTATTTCAGACTATCTCCTTCTTTATTATTCATCCCTATATCTATTATTACATTGAGGGATATATCATTGCAATACTATGGACTCCCCTAATACAAGCTACTATGGTAAAAAACCATTCATCATTTATAACATTACATTCTTTTAACAAAAAGGAGGGGCTTTGACCTGCCCCTAAGCCCATATACTACATGGTATATCTACTGTGTGGTCCACTTTGGTGCTCTGATGCTCTAATGCATTGTCCACTACACACTACGTTGCATCCTTTACTTTGCACTTCACTCCCCAAAATGCGGAGTCTTCATCAAAATCTAGGCCAAGTTGGGATGCGCCCAATAGAACCACAACATCAATCTCTAGTAGAAATTAGCAATGCACAATAAGTTGTGAAGCTATGTCATAGTCGTTAGGGCTGGCCAATCCTTAATGACTTGGATCTTAGCTAGATCCACATGCACACCTTGCTTATCAATTATGTATCCCAGATATTGGACCTAGTCCATTCCATAGGAGCACTTCTCCAAGTTGGCACATAGCTTATGATGCCACATGGTTTGAATGACCTATCGAATATGTTTCGAGTGCTCTGCCCAAATCTTGCTAAAGATGAGGATGCCATCCAAATATACCACCATGAATGAGTTGGTGAAAGGCCGCAAGATTTCATCCATCAACCTCATAAAAGTTTCAAAGGAATTTGTCAACCTGAAGGGCAAACCAACCACTCAAAAATTCCCTCCTTGGATTTGAAGGTGGTCTTCCATGCATTCGTGGGCTCTATTGGAACTTGGTTATATCCAAACTTCAAATAAATCTTGTTGAAGTAATTGCCCCCCTTGAGTTGGTCAAGAAGGTCAAAAATATGTGGGATTAGGTACATGTTCCTAATAGTGCTTTTATTTAGTGCTTGATAATCAATGCACAGTCTCTAAGTCCCATTCTTCTTCTATAAAAGTACAATTTGGCTCCCACAAGGTGAGGAGCTTGGTCGGATGTGCCTGTAATCACCCCATCCCACATTTACCCACATTTACAAGCTCACTAGGGTAACTGTGAGACGAGAGTTACTATGACATGACCAGACATCCAAGTTCCAGTTATGGAAGTGGGGTATACTAACCCAAAACAAACTACAACCTCTTAGGAACACCACATCGCCCAGATATCAGGAAACATCTATTGATGATCATGCCCTGGGCTGGAACTTTATTTTTCCCAACCTTACATCCTAGTCGCATGCATGCTAAGTTGTTCAAGTGGTTGGAAAGCCCCAGACACATGCATAGGCCTTCCTCCATGTGGTTGCAACTGAAATTTTCTAGTTCAAAGGGTGCAACTAGAAACCGAGTTTTGGATTATTAGGGATATCTACAAACCAAATACCCATAATAACCCAAATCTCTTCAGAACTTAGTCTACGATAAATGAATACTAAGCCTATATCTTGCTCAGAATTTACCAAACACATGAGAAACATTTCGTCAAACACATGATAAACATAGTAGTTGTGGGTCATGACTACATATATGTTCACTGTCTCATAAATTTCATCAAAAAATCATCAAGAAGGATTTTTACCACCTCAAGCTAGTTTCAACAACACTTGTTATCCCATGCATTCATATAATCATCCATTAACTTAACAAATCATAAGAAAGATCCATGGAAATAGCACATCATTTAACCATGCCTATAACCAGCATATAACCAAAATGAATCCATGACAAACCAGTCATAAAATAAACACAATAACCCATACATGTGCTCATTGATCACAATAATAAAATATCTCATATTAACATATGCAAATTCCAATTTGATTTCCATGTACCATCTGACCATAGCTTGGGGCTAAACCAAATCTCTCTTTCAACCAATCACCTCTGTGTCATATTCCAAGCATGAATTTTCAATCACATGGGGAAAAACCCAATCAAACCAACTAGGGCTTCTAGAGGTTAAACCACCTCAACCCTCAGCCACAGTGACTTCACCTAACTAGTCCATAAATCACTAACACCAAAACATGGTTGGATGCCTCCGAATTCTTTCACCATACCCAGAGAAAGTTTCCTATCTCCAGCCATATGTCAATAATTCCAGGAGAAATTCCATCTCCACCCTTGACCCTTGGGAATTTTCCTGAGACCACCTCACCAGGATCCAAAGTCTACTCGCCATCCAAAGATTAAACAAAAATCAAGGAACCCACTACACCATGGCTATCTAAGAAATGGCAAGGTAAGGCTAAAATAAATTTTAATCCAAGAAAATATCATGCCAATGACATCAAGGTAACCAAATAAACATATGCACATACCATGCATCCAAATCTCAGCAATGAAATCACACATGCAACTTGTTGCTTGCAATGTCCTCCTGTTGCAGTTTCTTTTCAAAAAAATTCCTTGTGCTTCCTTTCTCTCCTTTTCTTTCCCTTTTCTTGATTGATTCCTTGTGTCCAAGTGCTTATACGCTCTTCCCTTAGATCTCTATGTTTTAAGGTGATCAAAGCTAAAACTGACAAAAGTTGCCAATTGTTTCTCATATGCCTTTTTTATCATTGGTGTCTAGTCTTTTCCTTTCCTTTTTCCTTTTTCTTTCATTTTCCTTCATTTCCCTCTAATTTCCCTTGCATGAATAATTATGTCTCTTCATCTTAATTTTGTTCTCTTCTCCTTTCTTTCTCATATTAAATTTCCATTTCTTTCATTTTTCCTTTGCCAATGCCAATGCCAATTTTCATAATCATTAATTAACCATAAATGATGCCCACTATAGTGTTGTCCCCTCCATTCAGGTTGGAATACGTGACCCATCACCTTGGTTTAATTTATTTACAGGGAAAATCAACCCAAGGTTGTTGCAAGCCCCTCCCCCTTAGGGGAACACCATCCTCAGTGTTTTATGACACTTATGACTAGAAAAACATACTTCTTATGGAGCTTTCTAATCACAATTCGATGCAGTATTTATGACAACTGTTGAAAACATGACAAAAATATCACTTATTGGAGCTTTATAACAGAACTCGATGTGGTATTTACAATGACACACACACACGCACACACACACAACATATATATATATATATATATATATATATATATATATATATATATATATATATATATATATATATATATATAACTCGTTTTCTTCAACAAACAAATCAAGAATTATATAGTGCTCGCATCTGATCAACCATCTCCCATATAGTTTCATCAGGCCCAAAGTGCTTCCACTGCTCTTTAACCTACTCTATTGCTCAGTTTTAGAGCAGGAGTTGTTCCACTGTAGGATTCATTTTGGCTTTAGATGTAACTCTCCTTTTGGTTCCATCTACAATACATACCAATCAATCACATGATCAACATCCTGCACATACCTCTTAAGAAATGAAACATGGAAAACATCATGTACTTTCATTGTTGGCAACAATGCAAGTCTATATGTCATTGGTCCAATCCTCTCAAGTATCTCAAAAGGCTCGCAATACCGAGATGCTAACTTGCACTTGACCCAATTCTCAAGGATCTCTTCTTGGACTTGATGTGAAAGTACACATTCTCCCCAACTTGTAAGTCCTTGAATGATCTATGTTGATCTGCATAACTCTTCTACTTTTCCTATGTTGCCTTTAAATTCCTTTTAATGACCTGCATATATTTTTCCATATCTTCCAACATATATGGTCAAATCATCACCCTTCTCATTAGATCACTCCAGTTAATAGGAGTATTACAACTTTGCTTGTAGAGAGCCTCAAATGGACTCACCTTCAAGGATTCTTGATACCCATTATTATAAAAAAACTCCACCAGTGGAAGATACTCCTCCCACTTCCTTTGCTGATGCATGACATACATCCTCAACATATCCTTAAGAATCATGTTAACTCTCTCTATCTATCCATCTACCTATGGATGATAAGCTGTGCTAAAATCTAACTTCATCCCCAAGCTTGTAAACATCTCCTTCCAAAACTTGGAAGTGAACTTGGAATCTCTATCTGATATGATCTTCTTGGGAAATCCATGCAACCTCACTATCTCCCTAATGAAGATATGAGCTACCTCACTAGATGAATTAGTAGACTTCACTACAATGAAGTGAGCTACCTTGCTCAACCTATCAACCACAACCATGATGGAATCATGATATCCTCAAAAATCATGTAATGAAGTCCATGGAAATGACCTCCCATTTTCATTCTGGAATCAAAATAGGCTATAATAATCTAGTTGGATGCTTGCATTCAAATTTCACCTGTTGATAGTCCAAAGACCTTGTAGAAAACTCAACCACCTCTTTCTTCAAGTTTGGCCAACAGTATAACTTCTTAACAGTTGTCAAATTCCTCTAGTATCCTGGGTGTCCTGAATATGACTTGACATGAAACTCTCTCAAGATGAGTTTCTTCAACTCGTTGTTATCTGGCACATAAATCTTGTTCCTAAATCTCACAAAGCCATCTGTTGTGAGGTGATACTCCTCATCCCTATCACCCTCAGCTTGCTACTGAAATCTCTACTTTAGTTGATGATACATGTCATCATGATGCCTTGCATGTAATATTCTCTCTTGTAATTTTGTCCTATAAGATCTCACAACAGAAATATGATTCACCTGCACTCTCCTATTAAGAGCATCCACAACTATGTTCTCTTTTCCCTTAATCTACTTGATCTTAAAATTAAACTCACTAAGGGTCTCCAACCATCTAGCTTTCCTTCCATTCAAGTTTGGTTGGTCAAACAAGTACCTCAGTCCATTGTGATCACTCTGACATCAAGATGAACCTCTTTCCAAGGAGATAATGCCTCCACGTCTTTAATAGCTTCCAACTCGAGATCATGAGTCACATAGATATGTTCATGCTCATTCAACTTCCTTGAATCATAGCATACCACCTACCCTTCCTACATCAGGACTTCAGCAATTCCCTCCTCACATGCTTCCGTACAAACCACAAACTCTTTATCACAATCTACAATCTTCAAAGTTGGAGCATTTGTAAGAAAATTCTTCAATTGCTCAAAACTATCTGCACACTCCTCAGTCCATTCAAAATCATTTCCTTTTCTCTGCAAATATGTAATAGGATAGCCAATATTTGAGAAGTTTTTTATGAACCTCCTATAGTAACCTACTAGTTCCATGAATGATCTAACCTCATCCACATTCCTTGGAGTTGGCCACTCCATGATAGCTTTAATCTTTTCCAGATCCACTCCTATCCCTTCCTTGGAAACAACATGTCCTAAGTAATGAATTTGAGTCTGAAATAAACTGCACTTGTTGATCTTGGCATACAACTTATTCTCTCTCAATAATCTCAACACTGCTACCAGGTGCTCTTCATGATCCTCCTCATTCTTTGAATATACCAATATATCATCCACACAGACTATTCCCAACTTATCCAGATAAGGGTGCAACACATTGTTCATCAAACACATGAAGGTGGCTGGAGCATTGGTAAGACCAAAAGGAACCACCACAATCTTGCAATTCCCATACCATGTACGAAATGCAATCTTGTAGATGTCTTCTTCTTTGATGCGCATCTGATGATATATGTTGGGTCCCACTTTTTAATATTTATTTTAGTCATATAACAAGTATATTTTTCTTTTTTCTTCCTTCCATTCCTGTCATACATAATCCATATTTGCTTGAAATTGATTACATTAGGTACATTTATCACTTTATTTTCATAATTTGAATTTTGACAAAGTATGGCATTAAACTTAAATTTTTAGTAGAAATTATAGGAAGTTGCAACTTCCCATAATATCTCCAAGATTCGCATGTGTGCAGGATAGTTGTGCGAATTTTGAGATATGTGGGATGATCCTCAATGTCCAAGGATGGATAAATTCCTATCTGCCTTCATAAAAGAGCCTCGCATGTGCCTGGTCAATGTTGGTCAAACTAGGCCACTTGTTCAGAAAATTCCCTGTTTTTGGCAATAAATCAGGACAATTTTTTATTTTAAGGGATTTTCTTCATATTTCATGGATCTAAAGGTTGAATTTGACCTATTAGCACTTATCTAGGATCTAAGAAATTGATTTGAGCATTTTTAGTAGTTTTGATTATCAAACCTCTTGTATAAATATGTAGCACTTGAAGTAAGATATATGTTATTTTTATGGAAGAATGCTAGTTGAATGAAGTTAATAAATTTGGATCTTTTGGATACCATCAATGTGTTGTGTGGATTATTTTGATGTTTTCAGTCAAATGTGCAAGCAAAGCATGCAGGGTCCCCCATTGCCAAGCATGTACACTTAGTCTTTAAAATGTTTGGTATGCTCTTTCAATTTTGTTTTAATTTCTTGTATGTTTTAGTTTTTATTATTTGAGAAATATTGAGTGTTTTTAAGCCTGATAGTATGTTATGCAATGACCTCTTGTAAAAGAGCTTAATGTGCTTTCATCTACAACAGTTATTAATTGTCAATTCGTTCATTCTTGTAATTCATTTTTAAAAAGCACTTGATAATCAAAAAATGTTATTATGATCTTAGAAACATTATGAATCCATCTCTTATAAGGGAGCTTAAAGTTTACTTGCTTACAACATTTAAGATCTCAATATAGTCTATAATAATTTCCAAGTACAAGTGTGTTAAAAATTTGCAATTTAAGTTAGTTTAGGAATTAGTCTCTAAGCCATATATTTTGGCGTGCTTCCAAGTTCATGAATTCTGGATTGATAATTAAATTTATGATCTGATTTACACCCCTAAATTGGACCAACATTTTTGGCATCGTTGTCGGGGAAGCACATTAGAGACTAGAAGCTTAGTCAATTCATTTAGATTTCCTTTAAAAACAAAAACAACAAAAACAAATTTTAGTTTTTAATCTAGTTATGTTTTCTTATGCCTAGACAAAGGGATGAAAAAGGTAGATATACAAAAAAAAAACCCCCAACTACTACTCAACCATTGGTGGGAGCAGGACCATCTACATTTGAACTAACTACACCAATTTCTAGAGGACCAACTTTGGAAGAGTTAGAGGAAAAACAACGTTTAGGGAAAAGGTTAACTCTTATTGAGAGACAAACTTTATTAGCCTATGAAGTAAAGAGGAAACAAGCACAAGAAGGAACATATTCTATAGGAAAACAAAGAGAAATTAAGAAACCCATTGTTCAACCTATCCTTGAACAATTAGAACAAGAAACATAATCTCGTATTCTTACTAAAACAACAAAAGAAACATTAGACAAGACTCTTGAGGAAACAACTGAAAAATAAATGACAAAAGAACAAGGATCTAATATACCAGAAGGAGGATTAAGAGGACTAACTCCATAACAATGACAAGAATATGAAATACAACAACGAGAATGGGAAAAGGAAAAGGAAAGTGAAAGAGGACATAAAAAGATAAAATGAAAACAAGAGAAGGGAAGATGAAAGAGAAAAAAATGAGCATGAAGAACAATAAGCTATATTTGGATTTCCAATCTAAGACACCAATCGCATTTTGGGAGGAGAGGTAAAAATGAAAAATATTCCACCCTTTGTTTTACCAAATTTTTATGGGATGGCTTCTGAAGATCCTAACTCATTCTTGTTTGAATTTGATATTCTATGTCATACCTATGGTTATACTGATGACACTCATAAGCTTCATCTCTTTCTTGCTACTCTGAAATCATCTGCATTAAAATGGTTCATGGGATTAGGTGAACATATTATTCCTAGTTGGGATGCAATGAGAAAAAAAAAATCTTTAGAAATATCAACCATATTGCAGATCAAGAGATTCAAAGGATGATATTTTTAGAATTACTCAACAAGAATATGAAATTTTAGAGGAATATTTCGAAATATTTTTTTATAATTTACAAAAATCTAAACATCAGTCTTTAAATCAAGAAATCATCTGAACAATATTTTTAAAAGGAATACGAGATGAGTATATATATGTGCTTAATGTAATGGGAAAAGGAGATATTTCTTATTTACCATTTGAAGAAATTGCAGACTTATGTCAAAAATACTCAAGAGGAAAGGCTAAAACTGGAAAAAGAGATACAACTTCTAGAATTACCAAATGAGCAACAGGAGGCATAACAAGAGCTGAACTTGGAAATTTATTTGAATATTTCAAAATTGATCTCTTAAGTACATTAGGAACACAAGTTGATATACTAAAAAAAAACAAGAAAAAAATCAAGTATTATCAATTTTATGTCCTAAATGTAGAAAGAAGCATCCATTGAAAGAATGTCCTTTAGACAATATTCATGTTTGAGGAATTTGCACAGAAAATCATGCAATTGATGATTGTCCAAAGCTGAAGGAATTTCAGGCAATAAAGTGGAAGAAGGTCAAAGAATGGAATCTCTTTACTACTTAGCACCAAGAAGACCTTGGCAACTGTTGTCACTTTTTTTCACACCCTAGAAGTTACAAAATATTTCTGAAATTTGCTAATTAATTTCCTTGCCAAACCCAGGGGGCATATGCAAATTTTGTAAAACCATTTTTACATTGCTTTAAATTTAAAAATGTCACACAGGAAGTCTATGAGGTATGAAAGCAAATGCCTATATTATAAAGTATGTATCAAAGCAAATAAATGGAGAGAGCATTTTTCTTAAATGAGCTTATGGGTGAAAGATTTGAGGTAAGAGGAGGCTGAGTGAAATAAGGTAAAATAAGGATACATATTCTAGAAATAAGCTTCAATACAAAACACATGGAGTTTCCAATGCTAGAAATACATTTTTCCTCATGGAATAACTTTACAGAGATAAAAATGAAATTTTACAGAGCGGAGAAATAATGTTTTATACTATGGAAAAATAAGGAGGAAAAATGTACGAGAAGAGAGAAATTGGATAAATTCTTATCCAAATATTTTATAGAGTTAAAAAGGGAAAGAAAAAGATATTTTACCAATTATGGCAAAACAGGACATGGTTTCCAAAGGGAAAGCAAAACAATAGATGGTTTTCACAGAAAAGGGAGAATTATCTATGAAGTTTCATTTATTCATAAGTAAAACAAAAGTGGGCAAAACTAAATATGCAAAAAGTGAATGGGTTTGGATAAATGTTTGTAAATTTCATTTATGAAATTCATAAACAAATAAATGCTATAATGGAGAAGTATTATAGGACATGGTTTTCAAAACCATGGATGGGATATCTTGGGATTTGATTTAAGAAATTTATGAGGAAAGGAACAACAAAACAATACATGGGTTTATATTGAAGACATGGTTTTTCAAAACCGGAAGGAATTATTTTTATAAAAATATGAAAATATGGTTTTATAGGTTTTGGGAAATATTTTTATTAAAATATTGTATTCCCAAAAACTTAAAATTAATATTTTTAAAACTAAAGAGTGACAAAAGGCCAATGATTTCAAATCATTTTCTAATTTTTGGACAATGGTTGAATCATCAAATGATTTTATCAAGTGACAAGGGATTAATCAAATTCTATAAAAAAGGACCAGTCAACCAGATTATGGATCTAGTTGACCAATATTTGTGGGCAATTGACAGGTTCTTGCAGAACAACTCTAACAGAGTCAAATTTGGAGTAAAATCAGCAGTTGGAGGTTGTTAGCATATTTCGAGGATCATCTTCAGATTTTCAAGCAAAGAACCCAACAGAAAAGGGATCACATCAGATTTTAAAATCAACATTTTGGGCATCTAAATCAATAGTCAAAGGATTATTTCCAGAATTGGAGGCAGAGGATTTTCCAACAATTCCAAATTTCCTGCAGTTTTTCAAATATTCTTTTTATTTTTAGTTTATTGTTCATATTTCTATTCCAAAAAGCTAGAAACAGTTAACTTGATGTAATGTTCTATATATTCTTTGATTTGTAATGAACAATGGTTGGCTTTTGATGCTAGCATATTGCCATTTTTGTAAATACTTTATTACAAGAATTTAATTAAAGTATTCTAACTCTAGTTCATGAAAGAAATTGTTTTCCCTCTGTATGTTTTTCCAGTGCTTTCATACTTTATTTCTGCATATGTTCAGGGTAACATAGGAGCTAGGGCAAGGTTAGGTTTGAGTATCAACCTCCCTAATAGCCCACCACAAATTTATCATCATTATAGAGATAATATTATTGAACAGTCTGTTTGAAATAGCTCTTCTGCATCTTTAATTGTCGTCTTTTGTCATCTCCTAAATGTATATTTGATTGGTTACAGAAAATTTCTACACACATATACTATTTGATTTATTAAGTATTCAATATGAATACTTGATTACCTGATTTCTCTTATTTTCCTCCACCAAACTCTTTAAGATATGTTTTCTATCAGAATTAGACGTTGGCACTTTGATTAAGTTTCAACAAGAGATGGATTTTTTTTCTGAGTAGAGATTGGATAATCATCAACAACAACCTACAACAAATAATTTATCTAGCCATTTTGCTTCAAAGGATGTTGTCTAGCGACAATGAACAACGTTAAAAAAGGCCTCATAACACTTGACGGTACCCCCTCTAGTTCAAAGGTCAACTTGAATCTAAAGACTGGTTGAGTTGGTTTCTCAGTGTAGTTTTGCAGCCAAGAACTGCCTTCAACAAAAAAGTACAACATTTGGCATCGTTGTCGAGGAGAGAAGTAATGAAGAAATATTCCAAGGGTCACAATCACGATTAGATCTACTCTTTGTTGTGAAAAAGGAGCATTCATTTGATATTGGTTGCAATTCCTTCACCTGGAAGCTCCATTTTGTCTATATGGTGATTCCACTAGGTTCCAAATGTTGCTTGTTCAAAATGACAATTGCATCTCTTACTATGATAATAGCATGCAACTGCATGCTTTTCTTCCCCATGACAATGATTAGAAGTTCCATATTTCTACAAAGGATGTAGTATTCAAACTTCACCTGTAAGTATCAGTTTCCTATGGAGTTTGAGTTTCACATTGTAAATATTTTTCAAGTTTTTAGGTACATACATAGTGATCTTCCAATTAATCCACTTCTCACATGGTTACACTAGAAGTTTGACTACACTTAATAGTGTAAAGTTTCAGTTCAGTAAAGTAGGAGTGTGTGCAGTAGGAGTGTGTGTAGTAGGAGTGTCTCGATGGTTTGGTTGAGTGCAATGACTTGCAGGGGATTGAAATGAGTAAATTGGTTGTTGATTGATTGATTGACTTCATAGCTCAATGAATTCAACATTGTTATGCTTATTTCCACTTGCAGTGTTAGTTATTTCATTTCACCAATTTATAGTTTTCAGATTTTAGTGTGAATCAGTCTCTGGATTAGTGCAGGCAGTATGGTTTCATATTTCTAGATTACAGCTTGATAAATTGACTCTATGCCCAACAGATTCAAGGAAGCTGCTCTACTAGGTTCTCTGCGTGCCATAGGGGGAAGCAGTCCCCAGTTAGAGCCAATGTTGTAACTTTTTTTGACACCGTGGAAGTTACAATTTTTTTCGAAATTTACTAATTAATTTCCTTGCCAAACCCAGGGGGCATACACAAAGTTTGGTGGAAAAAGAGTTCCTATAGCAATTGATGGGTAATTTTTAATAAAAAAAATTATTTTGTTTAAATAATATTAATTTTATAGAAATATGATTATATGTTTTTCTAAAATTAATTATTTATAATATAAAATTATTATTAAAAATTTAAAATTAAAATTTTCCAAGCCTCAATCTCCAAGACTGAATAATGTCCTATATGCTATCAAAATCCATTGTACAATTCACATTTACTACATTTTACAGTTGTCACTGTCTCATCGATTTCGGACCCCCCTCCAAAACAATTTACCAACTACCCCCATAAAGACCATTATAAAACCATTTTTACATTGGTTTAAATTTAAGCAAATGTATATATTATAAAGTATGTATCAAGGAAAATAAATGGAGGAAGCATTTTTACAATCATATTTTTCTTAAATGAGCTTATGGGTGAAATATTTGAGGTAGGAGGAGGCTGAGTGAAATAAGGTAAAATAAGGATACATATTCTAGAAATACACTTCAATACAAAACACATGGAGTTTCCAATGCTAGAAAGATATTTTTCCTCATGGAATAAATTTACAGAAATAAAAATGAAATTTTATAGAGTAGAGAAATAATGTTTTATACTATGGATATAAGGAGGAAAATAATTATAAAGAGGAAAAATGTAAGAGAAGAGAGAATTTGGATAAATTCTTATCCAAATATTTTATAGAAGTAAAAATGGAAAGTAAAAGATATTTTACCAATCATGGCAAAACAAGACATGGTTTTCAAAACCATGGGGAAGCAAAATAGTAGTAGTGGCAAAACTAAATATGAATACACTAAATGGGTTTGGGTAAATGTTTGTAAATTTCATTTATGAAATTCATAAACAAATAAATGCTAAAATGGAGAAGTATTATAGGACATGGTTTTCAAAACCATGGATGGGTTTACAGAGCAATATCTTGGGATTTGATTTATGAAATTCATGAGGAAAGAAACAACAAAACAATACATGGGTTTATATTGAAGAATTGTTTTGATAGAAATATGAAAATATGATTTTATAGGTTTTGGGAAATATTTTTATTAAAATGTTTTATTCCCAAAAACTTAAAATTAATATTTTTAAAACTAAAGAGTGACAAAAAACCCAATGATCTCCAAATCATTTTCTAATTTCTCAACAATGGTTAAGCACCTAAAGGATAATTCAGATAAATTGAATCATCAAATAATTTTATCAAATGACAGGGGATTAATCAATTTTTTATAAAAAGCATCAGTCAACTAGATTATGGCAGAGTTGACCAAGATTTGTGGACAATTGATAGGTTCTTGGGGAACAACTCCAACAAAGTCAAATTTGAAGGAGTAAAATCAGCAGTTGGAGGTTGTTAGCAGATTCTGAGGATCATCTTCAGATTTTCAAGCAGAGAACCCAGCAGTCAAGGGATCACATCTATTTTAAAAGAAGAATTTTGGGCATCTAAATCAACAGTCAAAGGATTATTTCTAGAATTGGAGGCAGAGGATTTTCCAACGGTTCCAAATTTCCTATAGTTTTTCTGAGATTTTTTATTTTTAGTTTTAGTTTATTGTTCAGATTTTTATTCCAAAAAGCTAGAAATAGTTAACTTTATGTAATGTTCTATATATTCTTTGATTTGTAATGAATAGTGTTTGAATTTTAATCCCAACATACTTCCATTTTTATAAAGACTTTATTACAGGAATTCAATCAAATTATTCTAGCTCTAGTTCATGACAAATTTTGTTTCCCCTCTATATGTTTTTCCAGTGCTTTCATACTTTATTTCCGCATATGTTTAGGGTAACATAGGAGCTAGGGAAAGGATAGGTTTGAGCATCAGCCTCCCTAACAACCCACCACGAATTTATAATCTTTATAGAGATAATCTTATTGAATAGTTTGCTTGAAATAACTCCTCTGCATCTTTAATTGTCGCATTTTGTCATCTCCTGAATGTATATTTGTTTAGATGCAGACGTTTTCAACACACATCTACTATTTGATTAATTAAGTATTCATTATGAATATTTGATTACTTAATTTCTCTTATTTTCCTCCTCCAAACTCTTTAATATATGTTTTCTATCAAAATTAGACTTTGGCATTTTGATTAAGTTTCAACAAGAGAGGGCTTTATTTCTTAGCAGAGATTGGATAATCATCACCACCTACAACAAATAATTTATCTGCCCATTTGTATTCAAAGGCCATTGTCCAGTGACAATGAAAAATGTTAAAAAATGCCTCGTACCACCTGAGGGAGCCCCCTTTGGTTCAAGGGTTAACTTGAGCCTAAAGATTGGTTGAGTTTGTTTCTTGGCGTAGTTTCACAGCTAATAACTGCCTTCAAGAAATAATTACAACAACAACCACAATTTGTAGGTATGCCTCAAAATCCTACTTAATAGTTTGCTTATAAATTTCCTCAAAATTATCAATATCTTGTTCTGAATGTATGGAATACTCCTATGCCTTGGTAGGCTTGGCCTCCTCAGTAAACCTAAAACTAATCTTCTCAAGGTTGGCAAGGATATGCTTATGGAAACCAACCTCCTCAACAATTTTACCAACATCCATATCAACAACCATATCAATAATATTATCAACAATACCAAGAATCCTATCCTCAACAACCTCTCCCATATCAACAATTCCAACAACCCCAACAAAAAAATCCATTTCCTCAACAATCATTATCTCCATCATCATTAACCCAACCTCGACAGCTTCAACTACCATCTAACCAACCACCACCCAGACCAACTCAATTACCAGCCCAACTAGTGGCAAACATGAATAATAAAGTGGAAAGACCAATATATAATGTTTAGGAAGGAACCTCATTTCCTACATATTCAATCCTTCCTATTCAATATATTCACTTAAGGTCTAGAAATGTTTTACAAAAGGAATCTCCTATCATCATAGAAGAACAAATAGAAGAGGACAGGAGTCCTGAAAAATCTAGCACTAAGCATGTACTAAAAGATAATCAAATTCAAAAGAATAAAATGATAATGACTCAAACACCTTATTTTCCAGAAAGGTTAGTTGAGCAAAAATTCAATTTCTCTTCATGAATTTGATATCTTAGATGAATTGAAAAATGCTTATGTGAAAATTCCTATATTGCAACCTATTAAAGATATTCCAATCTACACAAAGGCAATCAAGGAATTATGTATAAATAAAACTGGCAAAAGAAATAAAGATCCACCAACAATTCACGTGATTTGAAAATTAGCTAGCCTCATGTCAACAAATAGTCCAATTGAAAAATATGTTGATCTAGGAATTCCAATGGTGACAATTACTATCAACAATTTTTCAGTTCCTAAGACTTTAATTGACTTGGGAGAAGCTATTAATGTGATGACAATAGAAACAATGAAATATCTAAATCTGCAAAATATTCGACCAACCACTATAGTTTTGGAACTAGCAGATACATCTAAAGTAGTGCCAGAAGGTGTACTTGAAGATATCATAGTTTCCTTAGATTCTTGGGAATATCCAGTAGACTTCCTAATTCTTCAACCAAAATCTAACCTAGGAGGACATCCATTAATTCTTGGAAGGCCTTGGCTAGCCACAGATGATGCTTTTATTGGTTGTAGGTTAGGAAATATGATTATTTCACATGGAAATGAAAGAAAATAAATAACACTTTATTCTCTTGCTCAATCACCTTCTGTACTATATCAATTATCATGGCTTGATGAACAACAAAAGGAAGAAATAATTCAACCTATCTTAAGTATTAATCAAGATTTTGATCTTAGAGAGGAAAATAATGAAGATATGCTAAATTATTTCATTTCAGAACCAGATATCTCAGAGAAATTAAGAACTATGCAATACATTGCTGCAGATTAGATTTTAGAACAACATTTTCAGGAAAATTGCACAATACATTCTCTACAAACATCATTTAATGTTTTTTTCCTATTAATTCAATCACACATTCTCAAAGAAAAACAATTGAAATCAGTCTTAGAAAATGTCTTAACATTGGTAACAATTTAGAACCATCACAAGAAGAACAATTGATTGCATTGTTAAGAAAATATTTTAAAGCATTTGCTTGGGAGTACACTGATATGCAAGGCATCCATCCTGAAACATGCACTCACCATATTTACATAAATGATAATGTCAAACCTATAAGGAAACCTCAATGAAGAATGAATCCAATGTTAAAGGAGATAGTTAAAGAAGAATTGCAAAAATTATTAAAGGTAGGATTTATCTATCCTATATCTGATAGTCAATTCATTTCTCCTTTAGTTTTGGTACTGAAAAAGAATGGAAAATGGAGAGTCTGTGTAGATTATCAAGAACTAAATAAAGAAAATCTTAAAGATCATTTTCCATTACCATTCATAGATCAAGTCTTAGATTCACTAGCTGGGAAAAAGTTTTTCTCCTTTCTAGATGGATTTAGTGGCTACAATCAAATTAAAATAGCATTAGAAGACCAGGACAAAACTACTTTTACTTGTCCCTGGGGTACATTTTCTTACAATGTGTTACCCTTTGGATTATGTAATGCACCAGCTACTTTTCAAAGAGTAGTTCTGGCTATTTTTTCTGACTTAATACATGAATGTGTAGAGGTTTATATGGATGATTTCTTTGTGTATGGAAACACTTTTGATGATTCTTTGAACAAACTAGAAAAAGTCTTAAAAAGGTGCATGGAAACAAACTTATCTCTTAGCAATGAAAAATGATTTATGATGTTGACAGAAGGAATAGTGTTGGGTCATCATGTTTCATCTTCAGGAATAACAGTTGATCCAGCAAAAATACAAATCATTGTCAATTTATCAAAACCTACAAATCAAAAGGAAGTAAGAATTTTTCTTGGATATGCAGGCTATTATAGAAGTTTCATTGAAAATTTCAGTAAAATAGTTTTCTTTATTCAAATTACTTGCAAAAGATATACAATTTTATTGGGATGATAATTGTCAAAAAGAATTTGAAAAGCTCAAAGACAAAACTATCCACAACACCTATTTTGAGAGGACCTAATTGGGATTTACCATTTCACATCTCTACTGATGCATCAAAAACTACAATAGGGGCATCTCTAGGTCAAAAAGAGAATCATATGACTTATGCTATTTATTTTATTAGCAAAAATATAACCCCTGCAGAATTGAACTACACAGTTACTGAGAAATAAATGTTGGCAGTAGTTCATGTTGTGAATAAATTTTGTCATTACATCATAGGTTATGAAGTCTTCATCCATACAAATCATTCTTCCATAAGGTATTTGATGAATAAACCCATTACTAATGACAGAATAACAAGGTGGTTGTTATTGATGTAGGAATTCAACATTACTATCCTAGATAAGGGAAAATCAAGTGGTAGATTTTCTATCTCGATTACATACTCCTGGTGAAATTATTCATTTCTCAAATAATTTTCCTGATGAACATTTATTTGCAATATCAGTTATAAATCCATGGTATGTTGATATAGCTAACTATTTATCAACAGGAAAGTTACCTCCACAATTTACATCAAAAGAGAAAATAAAAGTGATTAAAGAAAGTGTTATATACACATGGCTTAATGGAGATATTTTCTATATTGGTTATGATCTTATTATTAGATGATGTGTAAGACAAGATGAGATATTAGAAATTTTAAAATCTTGTCATGACGAACCTTGTGGTGGACATTTTGCAAATAAGAGAACATCATACAAAATACTCAATTTGGGGTATTATTGGCCATCCATTTTTAAAGATTCCAAGAAATATGTCAAAATTTGTGATAGTTGTCAAAGGATGGGCATACCAGTACCATATGATGAAATTCCACTAAAGCCACAAGTTCTCATAAAGCCATTTGAGAAATGGGAACTTGATTTCATTGGTCCTATCAATCCACCATCAAATGGAAAGAAGTATATCTTGGTATGTACTAACTATGTGACAAAGTGGGTGGAAGCAAAATCATTACCAAAAGCTACAGAACAAACAGTAGTTAACTTTCTCTTTGAAGATTTTTTTGTAATATTTGGAGTTCCCAGAGAAATTGTTACTGATCAAGGAACACAGTTTACTTCTAAACTAGTGCAAGACATAGCAAAAAAATACAAGATCAAGCATCAGAAGTCTACACCCTATCATCCACAAGAAAATGGCCAAGTGGAGTCTACTAATAAAACTTTGGAAGCAATCATGACCAAGACAGTTCGAATGCATAGAAAATATTGTTCTAGGAAAATCTTCATGAGGCTTTATGGGCATATAGAATCACTTGGAAAAATACAATAGGTTTCACTCCTTATCAGCTGGTATATGGTAAGCAAGTATTACTCCCTATTGAGTTTCAAATTCATACTTACAAGTTGGCAACTGATTTAGGGATGGATCTAGATGAAGCACAAAAAGAAAGGGTGATGCAGTTAAATCAATTAGATGAAATGAGACAAGCAACAATACAACATACTTTTCTGATTCAACAACAGAGAGCAACCTAACATGATAAATTCATCAAGAAGAAATAATTCAATGTAGGTGACTGGGCCTTATTATTTGATTCAAAATTCAAAGACTTTCAAGCCAAATTTACAACTCATTGGCTTGGTCCATATCAAATTGAAGAAATTTATGAGAATGGATCAGTCAAGGTCAAGACAATTGATGAAGAAGAAGTCTCATTTTTGGTTAATGGACATAAGCTAAAGCTCTATAACAAGCCTATAAACAAAGAAGACTTTTTGTAGTAGATTTTACAAAAAATTGAGATGGAGGTACTGGAAAAATACAATCTTGTGTCTACCCTACCTCCCTCTTGAATAAAAAAGAACATAAAAAAATAATAAAAAATAAAAAATAAAAAAGGGGTTTAGTTATGAAAACCAGGAAACTGGCACAACATAAACCAGAATTCTCATTGGAAAACCAAGTAAAATTGGCCAATGAGAATTCACAAAAAGATATACTATTTACTTCTCAAATTGTCATCTGAATAATTTCAAGTTTGTTGGCAGTCAATAAAACATTTTTACTTGCAAACATGACTTGAGGACAAGTCAATTCCTAAGTTGAGGGGGAAGGTGCACAATTTCTGAGTTTTTCCTTCTTGAAAATCTTTTTACAGTTATGCACTATATTTTGAATAACATCTCAATTTCAAAGGGACCTGTATGATCAGACAGAGGGACCTGAATTTTCAACCATAAATATTATATTTTGAAGACATTAAAGTTTCAGAGGGACCTAAAATATTACCTTAGCAACATCTTTAGTAGAGGGACCTGTAGCCTACTCTAGCAGTGGAATCTGAAAACACTTCAAGCAATTTATGAGATCTACAACTGTAAGAAAGAACATTTGAAGTAAAAATTTTGAAGACAATGGAAACATCTCCAAAGCCAAAGTCAGTCAGAAGATATTATTGCAGACATGAAGTAGCTTCTCCAATCAAATCAGCTACAAAATCATGACAAAGCATGACCAAGGAAGCAATTGAAAAATCTATAAGAGAAATTTCTTTTTAATGTTTTACTTTTGACAAATTCCTTCATTTAAAAGTAATGATATTGTACCTATTCCCTTTAATTACCTTAACCATTATTTCCCTTTCATATCCATCACTTCATTGACAAGATCATTCATTTCATCTACCTATCCCTAAGCATCAAAAAGTGGTATACAACTCTTCCAAAAACAAGGAGAAATAAGGGAAAAATTGTCAATATTGGTCACAATATCAGTCTCTCAAAAGAAGAAAAAAAATATTTCCTAAGAAACAATGATTTCTCCTCTTCAAAGACAGTTCAAGGATAGGCATAATGAAGGTCTACATCATGGCACAAGTTTTCCTAAAATAGGGCATTAAAAGGAAGTAAATTTCTGTCAACAGAGAGTGGTTATAACAGGCCAATTCAAGCAAGAAAAATAAATTTATATGTTGACAATTTCATTTGTCAACATATGAGAATCATAGCATTGGTTTAAGGAAGATCTTTGGATGCAATACAAATCTTGGTTAATGAAGCAAGAAGAGGATAAGAGCATATGGTTTCAAAAGAATTCAAGGAAATATGGGTGCACAAGTTTCAAAAAGAAGGCACATAATTTAAGGCAGCCTTAGTGAATTCATAAATGTTGATGTGGAAAATTTCCTTTTAAAATGCTAATCCAGCCTATAGAACCTCATTATGTTTATAAGTGATTTTGAAACCATGTCCTTTTCATACGAATGACTCTGTCCAAATTCATTGTGCCTCCATAATTCGACATATTTCCCATTTGTTGAAGGTTGTATTGCTTAAGAAGTGAATCGAGTGTGTTTGAAGACCCATAAACTCATACTGGGTACTTTTGTCATCATTTTTCCTCTGGACAGTTGTATTTACCTCCACGATTTGCCTCTGCCATGAATTTTTTTCATAACTTTCCCTATGAACCCAGCAGAGGAAAAGTAAAGTCTTGTTTATAAGAATTAACTCATGACTATTTTACACACTCAGCACTTTAATTTGCATGCCAAACTTTGTCAAAACAATGTCGAATTCATTAGGTAGGCCCCGTAAAGAAATTTCTCATGTTCCACAGTCAAAATTTCACTCACTCAATTCCATTTGATTGATATTTAAACTTTATATTCCTCTAGCATATGCATTTCCTGAGAATCAAACCCTGGTTGTGTAGGAACCTAATTTGTCTTCTTATCTCAACTTTCACGCTTTCCTCATTACTAATTTTGCCCAAAAATTAATGTTGACAGTTTCCTACAATAAAAAACATGATTTGTATTTTGACAAATGAAATTTTCAAACATATAATCACTTCCTTTTTGCCAAAATCAAACAGAGTGCCGAATATTGTTTAGGAAAACACAAATTTAGGGTGATTTGGGTGACTCAGTGTGAGGAGTTTGAAACCAAGTAGAAATCGACCTCAGGAGGTAAGACTATCAATGAAAGTATGTATTCACATTCATTTTTAGGAGAATAAAGTCTTCTTAAAAATAAAACATTTTGTTGAAGCAAAGAAGGAGAAGGAAGCAAAATTTTAGGTTGCCCAATTACAAAGAACAGATTTTTTCTTCAAAATTGGATCAACAAGTAAGGAAACTTTCATATGAACCCTAATTGATGCAAAATTGTGAATTTGAAAACATAAAATTGAGGAATTTTTGTTTTCTTTTTAAATAGAGAGTTAAAAAACCAAGATATTAGCATTTGTGTAAAAAATAGGGGCTTTGACAAAGAAGGAAAAATTTAGAAAAATTTCCAGACAAAGGGAAGGTTGTTTCTCTTTCAGAAAATCATCATGGTGTCTAGGGTTGAACCAGTGAAATTTGATTCCACATCAATTCATAAAGATTGTTTTGAACTTCTTGAAAATATCATTGGGTTTCTTTTTTGGAGAAGTTTGATGGGTATAATGAAAAGGTTTGTGTGGAATTTGCTTCCTCTTTTGATGGTGAGAGGGCCTTAGTAGGTAACCTCACCATAAGATTATCAGAAGACATTATGGCACAGGTGACTGGACTACCTCAACAAGGAGAAAGATACTTCAAAACTAAACAATGCAAAGATAAATCTTGGACCCCATTTTTATGCAGATCTAGAGCATCATCTGTTAACTGGAAGAAAGGGATTTCAAGAAGTTGGTTAGTTCATCCCTGGGATGAGATGGCTTACATTATCCAAAAATTCATCACATGTGAGGGCAGATTCAATATAGTATACTTGTATCACATTAAACTTTTACAACATTTGAAAGGTGACTGTGAGATCAACATGCCTTATTTTTTACTACAAAGCCTTTCTAAAATGGCTAAAGGAGTCCAAAAACAGGGTAAAAACATGGACAAAAGCCTTTATCATCATGGCCTCATCAAGATGATTGTTATGCATGAATTACAAAAGCATAACTTTTTATGGAATCAATTTGTATTAAGTAATGATTTTGAAGCTATGGAAGAAGACTCAAGGGAAGAAGACATTTTCATCATAAGTGATAATGAAGAAGAAGTAAATCTTCCTAAGGTGACAAGCTCAAAACAACCTATGGAAAGGAGAAAAACAAGAAGTATGATAAGAAGAGAGGAAGAACTTCAACAAAAAGACAATATCTTTTACACTTATGAAAGAAAGTCCAGGAAGCGTCCATATGCCCAAAGAGGATAAATAGCAGAAAAAGATGATGAAGCACAACAATTTCAATATGATTACCTTCAGGCCTTAGAGGAGCAAGAAGAAAGGGATAAGAAGGAAGAGGAAATGACAAATGATATTCCTATTGATGAGAAAGATCCAGAAATTTCAAAGAAAGTAAAAAGAAAAGGACCTTCAAAGAAGAATAAGAAAATTAAAAAATTGAAACAAACTGTGAAGGAGATGGAGATCCTTGAAAGACATCTTAAAAAGGAGAATGAACAACTAAAAATTCAAAGTTAGAAAATTCAAAAGGAAAATGAAAAATTGAAGAAGAAAAACAAGAAATTGCAAATACAAGAAATCTTAATTTCCAAGAAAGCATACAAATGGTATCAACAAAAGAAGGCAATAAAGGAAAAGTATCAGAAGTTAAAAATTCTTCACACTACTCAAGCTAATATGGAAATATTGTTATAGGCAGCAGAGGTGGTAGAGGATCAATGACAAGGCATCAAAGACAGTTTTGTGCATGAGGACATGCAATGTCTTCCTCTTGGGGGAATGTTGGGTGCCACTTTTTGATGTTTATTTTAGTCATATAACCTATATTTTGCCTCTATTTTCCTTCCATGCCTCTCATACATCATCCATATTTTCTTGAAATTGATTACATTAGGTACATTTATCACTTGATTTTCATGATTTGAATTTTGACAAAGTATGGCATTAAAATTTAATTTTTAGCAGAAATTACAGGATGTTGAAACTTCACGTAATAACTCCAAGCCTCACATATGTTTAAGATAGATGGGAAAATTTAAATATATATGGGATGATCCTAAATATACAAGGATGAATAAATTCCTATCTTCCTTCAAAAAAGAGCCTCGCATGTGCCCGATCAATGATGGTCAAACTAGGCCACTTGTTTAGAAAATCCCCTGTTTTTGGCAATAAATCAGGACAATTTTTTATTTTCAAGGTATTTTCTTCATATTTTGTGGATCTAAAGGTTTAATTTGACCTATTAGAACTTCTTTAGGATCCTAGAAACTGATTTGATCATTTTTAGTAGTTTTGGTTATCAAATCTCTTGTATAAATATGTAGCACTTGAAGTAAGAGATATGTTATTTTTGTGGAATAATGTTACTTGACTGAAGTTAATAAATTTGGAGCTTTTGGATACCTTCATTATGCTATGTGTATTATGTTGATGTTGTTATTCAATATTTCTTAACTGGTTTTCATTCAAGTGTGCAAGCGAAGCATGGAGGGCCCCCATTGCCAAGCATGTACACTTAGTCTTTAAAATGTCTGGTATGCTCTTTCAATTTTGTTGTAATTTCTTGTATGCTTTAGTTTTTGTTATTTGAATAATATTGACTGTTTTTAAGCCTGATAGTATGTTATGTAATGACCTCTTGTAAAATAGCTTAATGTGCTTTCATCTACAACAGTTAAGAATTGTCAATTCGTTCATTCTTGTAATTCATTTTTAAAAAGCACTTGATAATTTGAAAATGTTGTTATGCTCTTGGAAACATTATGAATCCATCTCCTGTAAGGGAGCTTAAATTTTACTTTCTTACAACATTTAAGATCTCAAGATAGTCTAGAAGCATTTCCAAGTACAAGTGTGTTAAAAAATTGCAATTTAAGTTAGTTTAGGAATTAGTCTCTAAACCATATATTTTGGTGTGCTTCCAATTTCACGAATTCCAGATTGATAATTAAATTTATGATCTAATTTACACCCCTAAATTGGACCAAAAATATCCCGATCTTAAATCAATCTTTGAAAATATTGTTGCTCCCTTCAACTGATCAAACAAATCATTGATCTGAGGCAATGGATACATGTTCTTGTTAGTCACCTTGTTCAAATTATAGTGATCAATGCTCAATCTAAGAGTAACATCCTTATTCCTTATAAACAAAATTGTTGCACCCTAAAGAAATACATTTGGCCTTATGTATCCCTTATCAAGCATTTATTTAAGCTACAACTTCAGTTCCACCAACATGGGTGTGCTCATCTTGTACGGTGCCTTAGATGCTAATGTTTCTCCTAGAATAAACTCAATAGAAAAATCCACCTCTCTATGGGGAGGAAACTCTGGAATATTTGCAAGAAACACATCCTGAAACTGCTACAAGACAGAATACTTCCTCAGGACTTCATCATCCTCATCCTCTTTCCCTTTGTCACTGGAAACATGAAATGCAAACAATAAACCTCATTTCTTGTAGTTGCGCTTAGATTGCATAGTTGTAACCATTCTCACTAAGGTAGGCTTGTTCTTTCCCTGCAAGATTATCTTTTATCCTTCATCATCCAGACACTCAATGGCCTTGTCATAGCAATCCACCTTGGTCTCGTGAATGAACAACTAGTCCATGCCCAAAAGAATGTTATATGATCCCAAAGGAAGCACATTTAGATGTGATAATGTAGGCATACCATTAAGATAAAATGCACAAGACTTCACCCAATGATGAACTCTTCTTTCGGTCCCTGTAGCCAACTGCACCAACCAAGATTCTAGTCAACTGCACCAACCAATATTTTGCATGCACTTCCTTACTCAATCGGAATTGATCCACTAGGTCAGGACTAATATAGTTATAATTCAATCTAGGATCAATCAAAATGGAAACAACTTGATCACAAATCTTACCTTCCATATCAATAATGGATGCCTGATGATCTACCTACCTCTTATCCACTGCTACATAGATCCGAGAAATACTTTGACCTACATCTCCAACTTTTTGTGCCTCTTGAGCACTATAAATCTGAGGCTTTCCACCCTGATGCGATGGTTAATCTCTCCTACGATGTTCTCCACCACAAGTCCAACCCCTCAAAGGTTTCTGTCAATTTCCTTTGTTTTGTTGCTCCTTAGGATGGGACACATGTCCTCTCTCAGCTGCATTGAAATTCATATGAGATGCCACATTCTCCTTGTCACCTGCATCTTGAGATATTCCTCACTTCCTAGGAAATTTTTCTTTATTCTTCTCATTACCTTTCTAGTGCCACTTAAACTCAAGCTTACACTTTGACTACTCATAACAATGATTCAACTTTCTGATGGCTTCCTCCAATGACTGAGGCTCATCAAACTCAATCTGGTCCTTCAATTCTACTCGAAATCTGTTGATGAACCTTTGGATATTTTCTTTCCCATCCTTGAGATAGGGCACATATCTCAACATTTCTAGAAATTTAGTTGTGTACTCTTCATCTTTCATGGAACCCATCTTGAGCTCATAGACTTCCTTAGCCTTTACATCATAGTATCTCTTAGATAGATACTTTTTCCTAAAGAGTCTTTTAAACTCATCCCAAATTAGCTCCTCTTTTGTGATGCCTATGACATGCTTAACATATTCCCACCAAATGTTTGTTTTTCCCTTAAGACTGAAGGTAGTTATATTTTCTTTCATGTTCAATGAGTAGTCATGCAAGCTGAAGAACTTCTTCATCCCAAATAGCGATGCTTCTGCATCTTCTGATTTCTTCAAATCAACATCAAAAGTAGGAGGCTTGGCTTTCTTGAATTCCTTTGGTAAGTATCCCTTCTCACTCCTCCTATAAGGATGTTGGCAGTGATGACGATGTTGTCTCTTAAAACTAGAGCTAGAATAAAATCCATGAGTGCTAGCCCTCCTCTTAGGTGTATGCAAGGATATGCCACCCTTTAATATGCCATATTTGTCCATCCTATACCCCTTCTCAGACCTTCTTCCCTCCGCACCATTAGTCTTTTCTTCCAGTCCATGACTACTCCCTAGTTGTCCCTATTTCTGCAAATCTGAAAGGATCTGAAGAATCACTGCATTAACCTCAGCTTGATTTTCCTGAGCTTTAGAAAGCCTTTCCTGTGCCGCAATCAATCGCTCATTTTTTTTCTTGAAACTCCCAATGTTTTTCCTTAAAACTTCTCAATGTATTTGCCAAACCAGGAGAATGTCCCTCTCCCTGCTGCTCAATTGATCTCTCCCATCCTATCAATTTCTCTTCAAGCTTGTATGGAGATTCATATGAATTGTACTCAACTATTTTTCACTTCATCTCTTGGCCTTCTATTTCCTACAATATGCCAGTTTTATCTAAGTAAAACATAATAAAAATCATACCTCAATGTATCTCAGTGGAGGTTATTGCATCTGCACAGGAGGGTCCAAATTAGCACAATACAATGTCACAAGCATACCAACTCATACATGGATATCATAACCATAACAATAAATAGCTAAAATGCATACATAATAACATATAGACAACTGACATGCATGCGTAACAATCTGCATTTACCCCAAGGTCCAGTGCTACAACCTTGCTCTGATACCACACTATAACCACCCCCTCACATATTTACCCACTTTTACAAGCTCACTAGGGTAACCATGAGACGAGAGTTAGTATGACCCAACATCCAAGTTCCAATCATGGAAACGGGGTCTACTAACCTGAAACAAACTACAACCTCACAAGCACACCACATCACCTAAATGCTAGGCAACATTTTTCGATGATGATGCCCTCGGCTAGAACTTTATTTTTCCAAAATTTACATCGAAGTTGCATGCATGCCATGCTATGCATGCAGTTGGAAAGTCCTAGCCGCATGCATAGGCCTTCCTCCACGCGGTTGTAGCCAAAATATTATAGTTCAAAGGGTGTGGCTAGCAACCCAGAACTGGATTTTTAGGGCTAGCTACAGACCAGCTACCCAGAATAACCCATAACTCTCTAGAATAAACTTCCTTACTTTCCTTTGTTTTCCCTTTGCTTGCTTGTGTCCGAATGCTTGTTCTCTCTTCCCTTATAGCTCTATTTCTGAAGGTGATCAAAGCTAAAACTGACAAAACTTGTCAATTGTTTCTCATATGCCTTTTTCATAATTGATGTATAGTATCTTCCTTTCCTTTTTCCTTTTCTTTCATTTTCATTCATTTCCCTCTAATTCTTATCTTTCACGCATAATTTTGTCTCTTCATCTTCCTTTTCTCCTATTTTCTTTTATTTCTCATATTAAATTTCCATTTATTTCCTTTTTCCCTTTACCAATGCCAATGTCAATTTCCATAGCCATTAATTAACCACAAGTGATGCCCACTATAATTTTTTCATCTCCATTCATCTTGGAATACATGTCCCATGACCTTGGTTTAATTTATTTACATGGAAAATCAACATGGGGTTGTTACAGTGCCCTTTTTGTAGCAACTCTTGGATCTACTACTTGATTTCCTCATTTTCCAGAAGAGAGTGGCAATATATTGGCCCATTGGATAGAGGATCCCCAGGAATCATATTGATCGAGTGCTTGACCTAAAAGTGCAAGGGTACACCTAGGGGTGAGGAGAAGATGTCACTGTATTCTTCCATGACCTTATCAACTTACTTATGCTATGTGGAGGGACCATTTCCAGGGGGCATGGACGTGGCCACAATCTTCCCCTTACTTTGAGAACGAATTAGAAAGAAAATAAATTTCCCAATCTAGGAGATGATCTTACTGCATTGCTTAGCAGAGATCAAAGAGATGGCGGTAGGCGAGGCTACCTCTGGTATCCTATATAGTTTCCTTCCTAAATTATTAATAACAATACGAGGTCTAGACTCATACACAAAATGACGCTTCCAAAAATATGTTTATCCTAATAAAACATTACAAACTTCAAGAGGTGAAACATTGCATAGTACCTCATCCATGAAGGGATTGATGTTGTAGGGAAGGTCACACTGCTAGCTGACAAGGAGATCCCATCCTTGGTAAAGCCACCCAATGGTATATAGTTGTGGGTGTGTTGTGGTCGGCGGGACCAACTGCTTAACCACCTCTATTGACATGAGGTTCTTTTGGCTCCCATTATCGACAATGAGCTATAGTGGAGAACCCTTCACCCACATCTGTGAGTGGATGAGGAACTCCCCCTCCTCTGGATGTTTAGGCTCAGTATTCTCGACCTTGGTGGTGGAAATGGTGGCACTATGTTTTGCATCAATAATAAACATCCCCTTGTTGTTCCCCTTGTTGATTTTGGCTCAAAATAAAAAAAATCATTGAACTATGAAGCTTTTAGCTCGGCCACCAATGAATTCCTGGCGTGACACTCATTTGTGTTGTTGATGGGGCACTTGTGGAACTCACACCACTTTCATGTGTCCTTCCTCATATTCGTGGTGCCATTATTTTCTTATGGTTTCGATGGAATGTACTGGGTCATTCCACCTAGGATTTGTCCTTTGTTCTATGGTTTGGGGGTGCTCTTGCCCTGCTTTGAATTCGTGAATCCAAAGTCTCACTTATTTTGTTTAATTTTATGTTCAATCTTGGAAGCATATCGGTATGCTGCACCAAGTGAGGAGATGTCTAGGATTCCATTTCTTCTTGAATGTATTTGTGCAAACAGATGCAATAATTGAGCACCAGATGTCTCTTAGAGTCTTTGATACCTAGCTTTGTGCATAGAGTATGAAAAATATTTGTGATCTCATGCACATCTTGGTCCCTTTAATGTCTAAGTTTGGTCCATTGTATGTACTTTTCTTCATAGCTCCCAATAAGGTAATATTGTTCCTTGACATCATCTCAAAAAGAGTTTCAAGAGGGTGTGACTATAAAAAATGAAAGTTCCTTGGCCTTTTTATCACAATAAGTTTCCCACCATTCCTTTACGTGGCAAGCAGCCTCAAGCAATGAAAAAGTAATATTTTCCCTATCAAAGAAACTATGGACTGAAAAATAACCTTCCAGTAGACTTAACCATTTATTTACAACATTTGCATCTATCTGACCTTCAAATATAGGTATATCAAATTTAACTTGCACCATGAAGGGGGTGGTGCCTCCAAAGTGACCACTGGATGAAGATGTATCACATGTTGGCATCTACCGAAGGATCTGGGAAAAGTGGTCCATCATCTCATTCCTTCGTTGCTCGAGGGCTTCTTCGAGCAATAATTTGATAGGATATCCTAATCCCTCATCTTTCGTTTCTTCTACCATGGGAGGTCGTTGATGTCAGTGGGGACAATCTTGCAAGGGCTCAACTAGTTCAAGTCCCATCTCCTTATACCTGAACCTTGTTGGGGACATGCACAAAAAATAGAGAAAGAGCATATTGCTTTGATAACATTGATCCAAATTTATGAAGGAACGACATGAAATACAAATTTAAACAGAACATAGAGATACAACAAAACAATAGAACTTCAATTAATTAATAACAAATACTGAAGTTTGTTGTGACGTGCAAAATGGAACAAACTAGTTCGGGAAATCTTTCTTATCTCTGAGAAGAGATATGACAGCTACATGCATTTTGAACTATTTTCCAATGAGGCTCAGAGGCCTTTTTATCATAAAGAAGAAATGTGAAACCCTAACCCTAGGAGATGAAGCGCCAATGGTTTTAGGCCCTGTTGGGGTAAGTTGGACTGAAAATTTCCTGCAATCGTAACTTTGGCATAATCCCTCATTTCGAAGATCTCCATGAGAAGGCAAGAAAAGAATTTGTAAAACATATGCTAGTCACTTTTTCAATCTCTCTGTTTTCCCATAAAACGTCTTTTAGGAATTCAAAACTACTCCAAAACTTTAGGACCCGAAAAAACTAAGAAAAATAGAAAGTTGTGCTAGAATTAAGGAAACTGAAGGGAAATAGTGTTGGGGGTCCAAGTGGAATAGGAAGGTGCCCACTAATATCCACCTATATCACAAAATAACATGGCCATTTTGTTGGTGAAGGGTGGATTAGTTCTAGACAAAGTTGTATGCATTTTATTCTATTTGATATAATCATAAGCACACTCTTTTATGGAGCCTATGTGTTGTCGACGTATTATGATAAATTAAGTAGAGTTTTGATTAATTCTCTTTAGTTTTAATAGGACTGCATAGAGATGTATCAACTAGACATGTAGTGCATTTAGAAGCAATATGGAGAATCCATTTGGTTGTTAACACTAGTAGTGATTTGATGTGTTTAGAAGTAATATGGAGAATCCATAAGGTTTTTAATCATTTTTTGCCTCTTTGCAATTATTTGGGTGGGCATTGTCACCTCAAAGTACCTTATCTTTGAGTAGATTGCAATTAGCGGGAATTAGAAATGTACATTATGGTCAAGCATGCATGAAATCAATTTTCATTGTTGATTGTGTGATAAGATTCATTAAAATGTTGAATACTTAATAGTTAGCTTAGTAATGTCAAGAAACATGCATCTAAAACAAATAGCATTATTGTCCCTAGTTGGTTAGATGTTAACCCCAATCCAAAGAGAGGGGTAGTAGAAGTAGATTTAAGGATTTCAAAGAATACATCATCTTACTTCTGCTATGCAGACAGACCATTTCCAAGGGCCATGGATGTGACCACAATATTCCCCTTACTTTGATAACGTATCAGAAAGAAAATAAATTTCCCAATCTAGGAGATGATCTTACTGCATTTCTTAGCAGAGATCAAAGAGATGGCAATAGGTGAGGCTACCTTTGGTATCTTATATAGTTTCCTTCCTAAATTATTAATAACAATACGAGGTCTAGACTCATACACAACATGATGCTTCCAAAAATATGGTTGTCCTAATAAAACATCACAAACTTCAAGAGGACAAGCATTACATAGTACCTCATCCATGAAGGGCTTGATGTTGTAGGGAAGGTCACACTGCTAGCTGACACAAAGATCTCATCCTTGGTGGAGCCACCTGATGGTATATAGTTGTGGGTGTGGTGTGGTCGGTAGGACTAACCGCTTAAACGCCTCTACTGAGATGAGGTTCTTTTAGCTCCCATTATCAACAATGAACTACAGTGGAGAAACCTTCATCCACATATGTGAGTGGATGAGGAACTCCCCCTCCTCTGGATGTTTAGGCTCAGTATTCTAGACCTTGGTGGTGGAAATGGTGGCACTAGGTTTTGCATCAATAATCTACATCCCCTTGTTGTTCCCCTTGTTGAGTTCTGGCTCAGAATAAAAAAAAACATTGAACTGTGAAGATTTTAGCTCAGCCACCAATGAATTCCTGGTGTGAAACTCATTTGTGTTGTCGGTGGGGCACTTGTGGAACTCACACCACTTTCATGTGTCCTTCCTCATATTCGTGGTGCCATTATTTGCTTATGGATTCTATGGATTGTCTTGGGTCATTCCACCTTGGATTTTTCCTTTGTTCTATGGTTTGAGGGTGCTCTTGCCCTGCTTTGAATTCGTGAATCCAAAGTCTCCCTTATTTTGTTTAATTTTATGTTCAATCTTGGCAGCATATCGATATTCTGCACCAAGCAAGGAGATGTCGAGGAACTCCATTTCTTCCTGAATGTATTTGTGGAAACAGACACATTACTTGAGCACCATATGTCACTCAGAGTCTTTGATACCTAGGTTTTTCCTCCCCCCCACCCCAACCCCATTTTAAATCAAGGAAAATAGTCCAATGGTATGAGCCATGCATTGGGAGGATAGTTGCATGAATTTCCTTTCCTATGGCTACTAGAGCTTCTGAGACTAGTTATTTATCCAAATGAGAGGCCACTACTCCTTTTCCTCCCCTCCAATTGTTCCAAGTAAATAATCCATTACTTGTCTCCATGTCAACCGAAGTAAGATTGTTTATTAAATCATTAAGTTGTTTGGAATCTTCATCCAACCTTCGGATTCCTCCTTTCCTTTTTGTCAGAGAGAAAATATCCATGAGTTTTCTTGTATATTCTTCTCTAAACCTCACATGGAATTAATGAATGCTACTATATCATTTTGCGTGTATGGACCATATACATCCGTTATTTATCCAATAGGTATTGCTCATAATTGTTGAAATTTAGTTATGAGGGTATGCTTGGTTGGTATGGAGTATGAGATTGTAATGAATCTAGGATCCCATGTTATCACAAGACCACTAGAGGCACCTTGTGCATCCACAATAATGAGTTGGACACCCTTCCAAATGGATTTCATCCACTTAGTTGTTTCTTTGAACATTTTGTCTTTTGCAAAAGAATTGCATTTGGATTTTCTAGATTAATTTTGTCTCTGAGAAGTCTATGCTTTGATTTTCCATTTAGACCCCTCACATTCCATGCCATTAATTTCATTACGAACAAGGAGTGATGGGGGGGAGGGGGAACGATTCTAATACTAGTTTGATCCTTCCAGAGTTGACTAGTTTATCTCCTAATTCTTGAATAAGTTACCTATTGGTTTTCCTTCCTCTCTTTTTTTCCTCTTTTCTTAACTTGACTATGTCCTTGGTGTTGGTATTCTTCACATCTAGATGGGGAGAGTTTGAATTTGACTTATCTTTGGATTCTTGTAGCAATTTTTGTTGTGTGTGGATGTAAGCTTGAGATATGAATACCACAACATTGTCCAGAATTAGGGTAGGATCTTGGTTCTTACATGTCGTGACTAACTCTTAGATATATATCCCTTCCCATTCCATGTCTTCCACCACATCTCCGTCTATTATATCTATAGCTTCAAGGTTCATGACAATATCCTCAGAGGGATTTCTAGATTGGTACCATTTTCTATGCTCGCTTGCACTTGTGGTTCCAAGATGGATCCTTCAACCTGGGGTGGTTGTTATTCCTCCTCCATTGTTGTTACATTCCCTTCCCTTTAGCCTTCCATTTGGTTTAGGTTCTCATATATATTGTTTATTATTTCATTATATTTTCTTTATTATCTTCTACAAGTGGGTACTCTCTAAAACCCTTCATCCCCAACTAGGTTTTTGGAGGATCTGAAGGCTTATTCAACAGAAATTTCCTAAAGAGGTGGTGATGTTCATAGAAATTTCTACAGGGGAATGGGACATGCTTATAATTAATAGGTTTCTCCCCCATATTGTCTAGATGACTTATACAAATATATTATGGCATTGGTTTTGATATGTCCAAGTAGACTCATATCTATGAAAATGAGGTATAGTGACCCTACTTTGTATCTTCTAAACACATTACAAATGAGCCCAGTGTGTTTCATGTACCTTCTAATGTCTCATGATCCTAGAAATCCTATGGCAAGGATTATAATCTGATCCGCATTGGGGCTGAAGAGAAGTCCTCTTTGTTAGGGTTGAAACTTTCCTACCAAGTATATAGGTAGAGTCCTGCCATGTTGAATAAATATGGGCCACCTTGGAAAGTCTTGTTATGGTTCTACAAATTATAAAAAAAAATCTACGAAAAAAACTTTTGATCCTAATTTTATCTCTACATCTCAACACAGTTATCAATTTCTTTTTATTCACCAAATAAGGGCTCCTTCTGAGGGCCAAAGGCCAAGGAATTTCCTAATCGTTCTAGCATGTACTGTATTTTTTTACTGATTTTGCTTGAGTTTACCCCATATGTCAGAACTATGGTTTCCTTTGGGATGTAGGTATTGGTTTTTGGTTACGGTGACACTTCATTTTTTGGATCCTAGTTGAGGTTATTTCCTTACTCTATGCAAGAATTCAGAACCCTATATATCTCGTTCTTATGGCTATCGGAACCATGGATACTATTGTTGGTTATCCACATGTTGTTTCCTCAATTGTTGTATGCTACAATTTCATGGTCAAAGAGGTTTTCACCCTCTCCCCCTCCTACAAGGGAAATCTTGGGTCTATTTGTAAATAAAACCACAGAGTTAGCTATTATCCAACATTGCAATGTTAAATATTCATAAATAACTAAATTAAAATAATAATAATAATAATGTGCACATTTACCATCATTGCACTAGGGAAAGGGGTGAAAAATGAGTGGGAATTATATTTTGTAAAATTTATTTTCTAAAATAAATCACTAATCCATATTCCATTATTTTGCAAAAATTTAGAGGGGAGATTTGTGCAAGAGAAATTTTCGAAGGAGGACTATGGAATCATTGAGTAGTTTTTCTGAAAAGTTGAATCTGTAAGAGATCATCATAGGTCAAAAAAATTTGCAAAGGATAAATTTTAAGTATGTATCCTCATTGTATTCATATCAAATTTTCCTTCAATTAATTCAAAAAATTCCTTAAATTTTGTATTTATTCCTATTAATAGTTACAGTGCATTTTCAAGAAAATATAAAGGTTTTAAAATTACCTTCAACACTGCTTTTTTTTTTCCTCTCTTTTTTCTTGTTGTTACAAACTCTAGCATTAGGGGGTTACTTTCTCTACAATTTTATAATGAAATTTTATTTTTAAGCAGTGGATATTTATTGGCTTTGAGTATTTGTATATGGGGGTTTGAGTATTTGTTTGATTTGACTACTCATCACATTGGAACCCAAACCCGATTACCCAATTGCTATTAGTTTCTTTTCAAAAACACTTTCACAATTCATGGTGCATACTTTACATAAGCATACATTGGTACATTCTTATTGTAAAGTGCATCCTTTATGCAATATCCCAGTCTCGACTCTTTGAATTTGATCTTGTTTATATTGTAATTATGCTTTTCATTACCATATTTTTCTCCCCAACATGAGGTAGTTTTCATGCTAGTTATAAACATGATCATTTTGAATTTAATGAAAGTTTTCAAATCTAACTGAGATAGAGAATCTAAGTAACTATTTTTAGATATATTTATGAATAAACATTTTTTATTAGATTTTCTCTCTCTTAATGGATGGGGATGAAACGATTTAGAATAGAAATGTAAATATTTTTTTTTAGGACTTGTCAAAGGCAATGTCACACATATTTATTTTTCTACAAATCCTTTTTCAATCATATACCAAACAAAATAGAAGATCCAAAAATTCTATGTCGGTATAAATCAAAAGGTATGAAAGACATCTATTCTGTGTTGGTGGTATAACAATAGAACTACATAATAGAGATAGATAGTTAGTGTGTCAATCATTAGTTGCATATCAATTTAATTAAGATAGAGTTTCTCTCTACCAAGTTGTGAGTTGGAAAGATTGAGTCTAACTCTCTATATAAAGATAAAGGGTCAAGTCCCATAAGTTTGTAAGTGGCCTACTTTCAAATAAAGAGTGGAAAGGTCTTATTCCATAAGTAAGAGCATCCTAGGACATGCATTCCATATCTACCAAGAGGGAAATTCTAATAGTGTTTGGAGGGAAAATGATGCCTCTTGAAGAATAAAAAACAAAAACATATTTCTACTAAATTGAGAGGATGGACCCAAAAACATGTTTTTCAAAGGACCATGATTTTACCCATTATAGCTCGGTTTTGAGAAACAATTTCAAATAATATATGTTTAATTGATTGGAAAAAACAACTACTTTTAAATCTCATTCATGCACAAATGCATTCCAATAAATTCATGTTGGATCTAGATTGCTAGAATTCAAAAGTATTGAAGAGAAAGAAACCATGATCAAAATTGCCAATTATACTTTTGATCACAAGATTTATATTTGAAGACAAGGTTGTTCCATCCCTTCCTTACCCACAAATGTGTTTTTCTTTTGAAAATTCTAGATTCTTCTTATTCATAATGTAGGGGATTACTTCCACTCACTCTATTCCATACGAAAACAAGTGGCTTATTTACGTAAACTAAGATATTGATCCCTTCATGCAAAATTGACTCTTGTCCTAGTTTGGTCTTCGATAAGTAAATTATGAGAGTTGATATCTTATGTTTATTATTATAAGTGTTGAGTCATATACTCAAATATTCATATCTATATTTAGTTTCCGTCCACTATTTTTATTGTGTGCCTTGATAACTTTGGGGTCATATATTGTAGGTTTCAAGTGATAGAGGATTTTTGTGGTAAGAAAGCAATAATAGAAGTAATATCACAACTTTCTAGCATTAGTCAATAGCCACATAGATGTATCAAGCATCAATAGGGATCCCATGCTTATATTAGCAGTATTGAAATGATCATATGAAAGTGCCTTGTCCTATAAGAAATAAATGCAAATTATCTAAATATAACACTAAGGTCAAACCATGTTTAACATTTTACTATAGTCAAACATGGCCAACCATGCTTTACAATGGTCCAACTTAATCAAGCATTGTCAAACCATCATAAACCAGCATCAAGCATACTAAAACATAATCTAGCATGTGTTACAATTAATAGCTAAAAGTTTTGCATAAATCCAATACATCACAATATAACAATTTTTTCGTCTTTGTAACACATTGTAACAAAATTTACATTCTTCCAATTAAAGGCATGGCTCCAAAGTTAAATTTCCATCCATGTGCTACATTAAACTTCACTAGAGTCTTGTTCCATACACGTCATTGTTAGGAACATAGATTTTGTTGCTACACAACCTTCCAAATTAAATTAGAGAGTTCATGATGCTTTTAATGGTGTACTATTTGTACATTCAAAAGTAATTGCTAATGTTATAAATGCAACCCACAATAATAATAATTTAGGTTAGATAATATGTATATATTAATATATTAATATATTTATAATCTAATGTAATAAATATTATTATTTATTAGTATGATTAAACAAAAATTAATATATATATATATATATATATGTCAAAGATTATATGAAAATTTAAAACTATAATGGAGGATTGTTATTTTATATTATTTATATCACTTTTTGAATGTATGAATATATTTAACAAGTTTAAATACTTTTATAGCATTTGTTTAATACGACTTTATTCACAATTTTGTTTGGACAATTATTTTTTGTTTGTTTAGGCAATCATTTTTTGTTGGAATCCAGTGAAAAAATAAAATCAAAAAATTCGACTGTGGGAGTGTTTGATTTTTTTTTTATTATTATAGTGGAAATGGATTTAACACCATCAAAAACTTGTGAGACACCCAAAATTCTGAAGCTTAACAACTGTAACCATGATTTTCAAAATTTTCTGCCAAATTTTATCAAAATCGTGCCTAAATTTCCATTGTTTTCTAGACAAAAACATGGTATCGTAAACTAAGCAATATAATGCAATCTTAATAATTAAACTTTGCAAAATTCTCCAATTTCAAAAAATACTTTCATAGAACTTGTATAATACAGTGTTAGTAATTAAACTTTGCAAAATTTTCCAGTTTCAAAAAATACCTCATGGCACTTGTATCATATAGGCTTAGGAATTAAACTTTGCAAAGGTTTCCCACTTCAAAAATTACAATAAGTTTTGAAATAAAACTCATGAAAAGTAAAACTTTTTTAGTATTTTTTAATTTTTGAATTAGTCAGTATTGCATATATTTGAAACTTTGAAAATATCGAGAAAATAAAATTACACGAAGTGAAAACCTATCATAACTTAGTTGTCAAACCAGTAGTGAGGACAACCATCTCTAGCTCCTAACCATGAATGCAGGTTGACTCATCATCCTTATTCAAGGAAAAACATATCATCTAGAATAACCCGTTGGTGGTTCGTAAGGGGGCAAACTTTCACTCCTGCCAGATACCTCTAGGCTTGCGTTGTTTACGTGTTTCATTGTGTCAAAGGAAAATGAACTCTTAGCCAAACAAAAATAGTTTTAGGACATACTTCAAGCTTTAAAAAATCGAAATTTTATAATAGAATACAAAAGTATATTATTATTTTTAATTATTAAAAATAAAATAAATATAAAATTATATATATATTTTATTATTTAGTTTATACATCTTTATAACTGAAATAGATAATTTTATTATTTTTTAAGTTTTTTAACTAAATTTTAAATAAAATATAATTAAAAAACTAAAAAAAATATTTAAATTACAATATTTTCATTTAAAAAATAAACAAAAATCAAATAATAATAAATAATAAAACATAACTCTTATTTCTTCTCTTCGTAAATGATGGTGTTTTGGAGTTTCAGATTTTCTTGTTTCAAAATTCTTATAATATTCTTGTTTCAATATTCTTATAATGAATACAATTAATTAAGTATTAAATGCTAATTAATATAGAATAAGTATATTATTCTTACAAATAAAATTAATAATTATTATTTTTTTAAATAAAAAATAGTATTTCAACTTTATATACAATTAAGATTATAATTTAAATTAGAGCCATTTTTATTTTTTTATTGAATGAATATTGTTAAGTCAATAGATAGGTTTATTTTGGAAAATGGATTTTTAAATTTTAATTTAATTAACAATAATTATAAGTGGAAGGAAGAGATTTAACCTGTATTTCAAGTAGTGTACGCAAATCAAAAGTTGAGATTTATCTCCAAAATAATTATGTTATTTTTGCTCTTTTAATTAAATTGATTAATTAAAAAAATGTCATATGAACAAGTGGTATATAAAGTAAGTTATGGTTTTTTGGACGTGTGGTATTGATAAGCATGGTATTGTAACAAAATCTATTTACAAACTAAGAATATTCATACTAAAATGAGGCTAAATATCCATGGTTAAGAATCTTGTTCCATGTTTTTTTAAATGTATATATGTTTAACTTATATATTAATTATTTTTATAATTAATAATAATTTAAAATACAAGTTTTGTAACGTGGTTAGCTTGGAAAGAAATAAATAATAAAATATTTAAACAAATGGAAAATGAAGATAGACAAGTTTGGCGAATTGTCAAACAAACCATTAGGGAGACCATCATCTCAGAGGATTAGACTCAGGAGGACTAGAAATTTGATCAACATGAAATAGGGATTTTGAACAAACTAGATCTTTCACTACCTAGGATCTCCTAGAATCATAACCAAGTCTCCAAGAAATAAGAGAAACTCTCCCATAGTCTTTTCTCCTCCCCCGATATGCTTTATGAAGTTAAATTCCAATGGTGCTTCTAAAGGGAATCTTGGCCAAGCAGGATATGGTGGGATATTATGTGATTGGGAAGGACACATATTAAAGTTGTATACTGGAAATTGTGGCATAACTAGTAACAATATGGTAGAGTTCCTTTCTCTGGAAATGGGTCTGAGTCTAGCTAAAAATAAAGGTTACTCAAAGTTGCAGGTAGACAACAGCTCTCAGTTGGCTATAACAACAACCAAGAAAATAATAGATGGGACTCCAATAGAAAAATTGTTTAAGAGTTGGTGACTAGATAAACTCATCTCACACATTCAAAGCTTGATCCAATCCACCCCCCCCCCCCCCCTCCCCCCCGTCATTACCTCACACTCCCCCGTCATTGCCTCACACTCTTGATGTTTTGGTAATAGAGTAGTTGACTTCCTTACTAATGTGGGATGCCAAGACCATAACCTCTACCTGGAAATGGAATGGTTTGATGATGCATGGCCCAATTATAAGGAACAACTCCAAAGCATCCTCAACATAACAAACTGTCCGCAATTGGGGTGTTGGAGTTTACATCAATGAAGGAGGAGGGGGAGGGAGCCTGCCACCGACTGCCTCCCATCACATTTAAGATGGGGGATGGTGTGGTCAACCCACCCCATGCATTCACACATGCAAACGGATATTAATTCCTTTCCAAATCATATGGAACATTACTCTTCGTCTAAGCATTCTTAGCTGAGATATCTTGGCTCCATGTTTAACTAGTGTGCCCGCAACATCCTCCGCCAGAGGTGGAACAATTTCCCTATGGAGAAAGCTTTGTGTGGATCGAACCTAACTGTCATAAATTACTGTTGTGAAAAAATATATGTGTTTCGATTATGGTGCATAGGAAAAAATATTCCCATGGCCAAGGCTCTATGTGTGCAGTAATTCTGGGAGGTCCTATCTCTAGGGATGTCAACCTCTAATGCATGCATTGAGCATTGAGGATCTATGAGACGAGAAGGTTAAAGATAGCAGTATAGTTGACCTCTGTGACATTATTGGTAGTTATGGCGGCAGTTCAAGCAAGGGAGGGTGGCGATAGGTAGCATCTTATCCTCGTTGTGATGCAGGTTCATGCCAGGTGGGCCAACCAATATTGGGTAATTCATCCTATATCCAATCCCTCCTATTTTGGCAATTATTTTAATGGTTTAGCTTATGTTTAGTGGTTATTGGTATATAATCTTCAGAGTGCAGTGGTGGTGAGCATCAAATTGGGTATCCTTTGCACTTTGTGGTTTTTGGACCCTACTTGGAGTCCTTTACTCTCTTCCCATCAACCACTCAATTTCAAAAGAAGCTACTCCAAACTCCCCTAGCAACTCAATTTTTCGCAGGCTTTATTTTTACTCTATTCTCTATTTTACAATCTCCTCGATTTCTCTATTTTTGGGAGCTATCCTCATTTTGGTCCCTAGTAACCCATCACAGCATGCCCCGATAGAGGAAACGCTACCACTAGAGGTCTAGTGGTAGAGGCCCCCAAGGTTGAAAACGAGCCCAATCCCAAGCACAAAATGCAGTAGCCATTTTTCACTCCTCCACCCCTCTGAAAATCCAAAAGGAAATTTGTCAACTTGAAGCTTTGACCACTAATGGTCGTCAAGCCTACTTAAACTTTGAAATTCAAGGTGAAGTAGCTAATTGGATTCCTAACCTTGGAAGCACAAGTGGAATATGGAAACAATACTTGAACTCCATTACCCTCCACTGGAAAATGAAGGAACTCTTAGGAAGGGTACTTAAGGAAAAACATGAATACCATAATGACATTATATCCTTCCTAAATAAAATTCAACATGTTTAATAGCATCATCATTCTTGTCTTTCTAGTTTGGATGCTCAACTTGATCATATAAAAGGACATATCCATTGTGATCTTAAACCTCTAGCACCAACAGGAACCAGTGCTTGGGATCTGGCTCCAATAACTTCATCTGATTCTTGATGTTATAGGTAGCCACTTAGTGCATGTCTTTTACTTTTAGTAGTTCATGTTATTTCAATTGTCATGGACTTAGCAGTTATAGTTGTTGGAATTTCGAAAGACCTAGACTATTATCCATCGTCAATAGAACTATTTTCTATTGAAGCAAATGATGAATAGGCATATCCTAAACAATGTTATTTGGTTTTGTATGAAGTCATTTTTGTAACAACCCAGGATTATATTTCCATGTAAAAAGTTAAAAATCAACCAAGGTCATGGGACATGTATTCCAAGATCAATGGGGGGGAACATCACATTGGGTGTCACTTGTGGTTAATTAATGGCTATATAAATTGGCACTGGCAAAGGGCAATAAATGGAAATTAATTTTAAAAATGAATGAAAATAGAAGGAAGATGAAGAGACAAGGATATGCATGCAAGGAAACTAAAGAGAAAATAAAGGAAAATGAAATAAAAGAGGAAAGGGATTTAAGTAAGAGACGTCAAACATCAATGATAAAAAGGTAAATAAGAAAAAGTTGACATCTTTTGATTAGTTTTCTTCTTTGACAGATTTAGTTTTGCTAAGGAAGAAATCAAACTCCAAGAGAGAGAACAAGCAAGGGATAAAGCAAGCATGGAAAGTAAGGGAGCATAAGAGGAAGTTTGGATAGTAGCAAGTAAGGGTAGAAAATAGTTATGGATTTGCAGGTAACAGTGTGCATGTGTGATTTAGCATGTTGGGATTTGATGCATGGTCTATGCATTGGTTTATTGTTTATGTTTGTTGTCATTGGCATGGGATTTTCCTAGATTGATAGTGGTTACAACCTTGCCTTTTCCATTTCTTGGATAGTCATGATGTAGTGGGTTCCCTGTTTTGGTTAAGCTTTGGATTTTCGGTAGATTTTGGATCCTAGTTGAGGTGATATCAAGAAAATTTCCAAGGGTTGAGGGTGGAGATGAGTTTCTCCTGGAACTCTTGACAGGTGAGTTGAGACAGGAAAATTCATCTGGGTATGTTGAATAAAGTCTGAGGCATGGAAGCTTGTTTGATTTTGGTGATTTCTTGACCAATTTAGGTGAAATCACTACGATTGAGGGTTGAGGTGGTTTGACCTATGGAAGCCCTAGTTAGTTTTATTTTGGTTTATCCCATGTGATCCCACATTCATGCTTGGAATATGGCATGGGGGTGATTGGCTGAAAGAAATATTTGGTTCATCCAAATCTATGGTCAGGTGGTACATGGAAGTCCCTGACTTGGTTGGCTTTATGCATATGTTACTACATGTTATTTCTTACTAAGATCAATGAGAACATGTATTGGTTATTGTATTGATTTGATGACTCGTTTGTCATGATTTCATTCTCATTAAATGTTGGTTATAATAATGGTATATTTATCATTATGTGCTGTGCTCTTGTTATGGATCTTGTTCATGATTTGATAAGTTATTGAATGGTCGTATGAATGTATGAGCTAACAAGTGTTGTTGCAACTAGCTCGAGAATGAAGTGAGCCTTCTTGGTGGTTCTCTGATGAAATTAATGAGACAGAGAATATATATGCATTCATGACCTGTGGCTACTATGTTTACCAAGTGTTTGTCTAAATGTTTATCATGTGTTTGGCAAGTTTGGGCAAGATTTTAGCTTTAGTATAGATTATACAGACTTATCATCATCATAGACTAGATTCTAAAAAATTTTGTGTTGTTATGGGTAGCTAGTCTGTAGCTAGCCCTAAAAGTATTAGACAGGGCTTCTAGCCACAATCTCTTAACTGAGAAATTTCATCTATAGCCACATGGAGGAAGGCCTCTACGTGTGGCTGGAGCCTTTTGGCTGCATGTACAACTTGGCTTACGTGCGGCTGGGTTACTAAGTTGGGAAAAAAGATAGTTCCAACTCAGGGTAAGATCATCAATGGATGTTGTTTGACATCTAGGTGATCAGGTGCCCCTAGGAGGTTGTAGTAAGTTTTAGTATGGTAGATCCCACTTCCATAACTGGAACTTGGATTTCGGGTCATGTATAGTAACTCTCAGCTCATGTTTACCCTGACGAGCTTGTAAAAGTGGGTAAATGTGGGGTGGGGTGTTACATTTTGAGGCAATATAATTTCAAATTAACAAATAATAATAACAATAATTTAAAATAAAGTTATTTTAATTAACTTTTATGTTTTTTAATTTTAGTAACAACATATTATTAGGTGTTTTGATATAAATTATGTATTGATACCTATATGTATTTAGCAACCATTCAATTTACATAGTTGTGATAGTTTTTATTTATATAAAAATATTTTCTTAAAAGTAAGAGTTAAAATAATATTGTTTGATGACATTTCAATGATTTCCAATTCTTTATTAAAAAAATATTTTCTATTTACATGATTCAATACAATTTCAAACCATTAGTGTTATTCTATGCTTAACAAATAGAGGATTATTATGCATTTAGGAAAAGTTGAACTTTGACTAAAAGTGATACTCATGTTGTGGTTAAGTTGGTCAATATATATATATAACTTTACCATGTTCTGAATAAAAACATGTGCAAAGTTGCAATTTTTCATGTCTCTTCAACTTCAACTTTTCATCTCTCTTCAATATATAAGCAAAATTAGGTTCTGATTAAAAAAATGTGTATTTGTTAAACAATTTTGTTGGCCGTTTTTCCTTAATAAAGCAAAATTTAAGTTTAAGTTTATTTTTCATAATAAACTTTTGAGTAAAAGTCCCTTAGGGTAGTTTAATTGAAGCTGTGAAAATGAAGTATTATGTTTCAGGATGTTTTAGGTTCAAATCCTTTGAGTTTCCCGTGGGTTGTGTCTTGGGCAGCATGGTCCACTTAGAGGTTATAGTGGTAGTAGTGATAATCGACCCTATATCATGCAAGTATGAGACTGACCCAATTTACTTTTTTGTATAAATGGGTGAACTTAAATTATTATATAATAAAAAATTCATATTTTGAAATTTTGAAATTTCAATAAATACATAGTTAAACGAAAAACAAAAATATGGCAATTAATCAAACACAACTTAAAGGCATAAGCTCAACATCTCACCAAACACCAAATAAGACTCAACTTAACATATCACTAATTAGAATTGAATTTAAGTGACAAGAATAACAATCATTCCTCTAACGACCTAAGAAAAACTCAATTAACAAAAAATTAATGTGAAATTATCTTTACATTTATCTATTTGTAATAATTTGTCTTATATTATATTGTAAAAGGCATATCTTAATATAGCAAACCAACAAAATGCGAAATATTTAAAATAATTTTATAAAAATATGAAATGAAATTAAAAATGGATTTTGATGATTACAATAAAGTTTGGTTGTTAATAATAATAATAAGGAGGAGGAAATACTTAATGAATTGGTATCTATAACTTAATACGATAAGAGTGATCTCTCTTAAAATTTGAAGGCAGTGATATCCCATAGTGAATCGTCATTTGTATTTTTTCGTAAAACCTAATTTCTAGATTGTAGAAAAGCACTGACCTTGAGTTGCTTCTCTTAACCTCAACACAAGGGTTTGTCTTGTATCAAGACAAGAGAGGTCGTTCATAGAATGTCTGGTCATATTGAGTAATTTGCTTATTAAAAAATGTCATAACATATTTTTGGTCTTTATAATAAATTTAAAATTTCGAAATATAAATATTTTTAGATTAACATTTAAATTTACTATAATTTTTTAAAATTGGAAAATAAAATATTTTTTAATTTGAATTTATTTTATATATTTTATGATTAAAAAGTAGGTGATTGTTTCATAATGTGTTTTTTTTTAAGTAAAAAAGAGATATTGTATTGTTCATGTTATGTAAATATTTTGACTTAATCGAATTATATAAAAATAATATAATTAAATTAAAATTGAAGTAAGATATCCAATTTATTGTTCCCAATTTTTGGACTCTAAGTTTGGAGAACACTCGGTATTTATAATAGTATTATTATCTCAAAAGAAACCTACAGTGTTTATAATAGTATTATTATGTAAATATATATATATATATATATATATATATATATATATATATATATTCATCTTTAATTCTGGATATACTAAATGTCAAGAGGGACCAAATCTTTTGAGGTGCAATTTTGTTATTCCTTTGGACACTTGGTATATCTAGAATTTAAATGAATCTATATTGGTAGTACATCTTTATCCAATAAACATAAATCTTAAACTACTTAAAATGAAAGCAAAAACTATGAAATAGTTTACCTAAAATTGTCTTAAGTGATGATAATTTTTGTCCCTGATTTTCAATAATGGAAAGATTTAACAAAGAAAAATAAGATCTAAAAAAATAATTATTTAGCCAAAGGTATACTCAAAATAAATGAGCATGGTCTATATGGTGAAAATATAATGTTACAATTCACTATATCAAATTTCAAAATTTTATGACAATATTGTATTAATGTTTATATTTATTTATATAAATAATATTAAAAAAAAAACTAACACATCTTAAAATTTAAATTATTTAACCCCAATCGGGTTGCGAGCCAGTGGTTGGGACAACTTGGGGATAGTAATGATAAGTACCTCTGATTTATGTACCGTCACCCCCCACACACTCAAGGCAATGGGTGCAGTGACCCTTGGCATGAGTGCATGCAAGGGTGGTGGGAAAGGTGGCAGGGAAGGTGATGAGGTAGGATGTATAGGAGAGCACGACACACAAGTGGGTGAAGCTGGAGTGTTGGCTCGCAGACGAAGGAGGTGGTGCAAGGGAAAAGGAAGGCGACGACATCCTCAGAATCAAGCTTGGAGGTGGTCTGCAATTGTTTACAGGGCTCAGGAATTTCTGATATGGCTCGGCCTACGTGAGGTCATGGACGAGGAAGGCAGGGCTAGGCCCCCAGGAAGGATAAGGAGCCGAGCACGTCAGAGCCCCGCAGGGGAAGAAAATCGGTAGAACACCTTATCAACGAAGCTGTTGAGGCTTACCGTGAGGGTACTCATGAAGGAATTTAGAAGTTGCTAGAAGAATGGGAAGAGGAAATTAAGCAAGGCAATGAGACTAAGGAGGATATGGAAAACTAGAGGACCCTAGTACCAGATCCGGGCAACACCAGAGGAAGAATTACGCAGTTCAAACAAACCTTATACCTTTATTGGTTGATGAAAAGTCTGTTGGGCAAATCTATGGAACATATCTCGGTAGGCATGGCGGTTTCACTCCAAGGTATGTCGAGCTACAAGCAAGACCTGCAGAAAATTCAATTCCAACTCCATAAGCAAGACATTAGGCTGGACATAATTGAAAGACACATTCCATGCATCTTAGAACTGTCTGAGATGCCCGGATCAACAGTCAAGGACCCGACACCTGTGGAATCGGCCTCGGAGGAGCAGAAGGGCTAGTCATTTTACTATGTTTACTTTTGTTTTATATGCGGTTAGCTTTTAATTTCTGTCATGCAAGTATATGTATAGATAGAAATATAGAGTATAGACATGAAACAAAGACATATTTAGCTTGGTTAGAAAGATTAAAACTATATTGTTTTTGGGGGCCAACGAACTTGGTTTCCCACTTAAGCAAATTGAAGCCACCTAACCAATCTATGTAGTGTAAATTTACCTATAATTAAATAGAAAATAAAAAAGTCCTATCGAACTTAACAAAAAATAAATAAATTATTTATAAATATATATGCATTAAATATACTCTATAACCCTTTTTCGTAATTGGTCTTTTCCTATATTATATATTCCCTATTATTTCATTTTTGATCCTCGCTTGTCCCTTTTCGTTGTCTTCTCTATTTGTCCTTATCACCACCTTTTCCTTGAATCAAGCGTGCAAACCTAATGGAATCATGAGAATCACTATTTCCTTTTTCTTTTTATGATGGATGCTTATGAACCACTCTTTCCTTTTTTCTTTTTAATATACTTGTGAATATATATTTCCAATAATTTATATATCATAATTATTTCCAATAATTTATATATATATCATAATTAGTAGATGAAAAATAAAATTACAAATATAATGATTTATGAAATTTAATGATCAATATAATATTTATGAAAATAATTAATATTATTATTAATAATATATATAATAATTAAATATTATATATATATATATATATATATATTGTTATTTATAATTAATTGAATTGAATTGAATAATATTAATATTATTTTATAATTTTAAAATCAAAAATATATTAATTTCATTGTAACTAGAAAATAAAAATATATATAGATAAGATTGTTGTAATTTAAATTATATAAGTTCATGTTTAGCATAATATATTATTATTATACTTATTTTTAACTAATCAATGGTTCGTTTGGGGTAGTTCAATTGGTAATGGTTATGGAAATGAAGTCTTACTGAACTAAAAGTCTTGGGTTCAAATCTTGTGCCATCTTCCTCGATTGGGGTGAGAAGTTGGACATGATGAAGATGCAGTCCTACCAAGCTTACAAAAAAAAAACTAATGAATAACCAATGTGTCAAATAAATTGGCGACTTGTCCTTTAATCAAGGTTTAAATAGAAGATCAAGCATCTTTACTTTTATCTCTCTCTGTTTTGTATTTTCCTTGATTTGGATCCAAGTAGCATCTAGATGGTTGACTATTGTAGCATTTATTTCCTTTTATCACATATTTTCATATGTTGAAGATAATGAAATTGAACCTCTTTATTGATACTCAGAATTTGATTCATGCCTTTTATTTCTTGTCGTAGAGACACTTTTGGGGTTAGAAATCAATGAGAGGGATGCATCTTTACTTTTATCTTTTTGTCATGTGTTTCGCTTGGTTTTGATTTGACCACTATAGCATTTGTCATCATTGCATCTTTACTTTTATCTTTTTGTCGTGTGTTTCGCTTGGTTTTGATTTGACCACTATAACATTTATCATCATTTCTTTTGATATGTTAAAGATAAAGAAATTAAACCTCTTTATAGATACGAAGAATTTTATTCATGTCTTTTATTTCTTGTCATAGAGACACTTTCATGGTTATAAATCAATGAGAGGGATGCATCTTTTCTTTTATCTTTTTGTCATGTGTTTCACTTGGTTTTGATTTGACCATTGTAGCATTTATCATCATTTATCACTTCTTTTCATATGTTGAAAATAAAGAAATTAAACCTCTTTATTGATACTTTTATTCATGTCCTTTATTTCTGGTCATAGAGACACTTTCATGGTTAGAAATCAATGAGAGGGATGCGTCCTTACTTTTATCTTTTTTGTCATGTGTTTCGCTTGGTTTTGATTTAACTAATGGTTTGAGTGTTGAATATTGGATTATTTATCACCATTAATCACTTATTTTCATATATTGAAGACAACAAAAGAGAACCATTTTATTAATTTGAGGTATTTGATTCATGTTTTTTCTTTTTTTGTTTCATGTGGATTTCCATGTGTGGGAATGAATAGGAGGGGAGTTGCCTTTTAAGACACAGAAATGATGGTGGTTTTTCCTTGTTGAAGTAATTGTCATTGCTCATGAAACAAGTTCAAAGTTTGATGTAGTTTTCTTTAGTGTTTTTTCTTCTTTGAATCTTTTTCCTTAACAAAATTCATTAATTGTATGTTTTAGAGTCTAAAACCAAAATATAAATAATAAACCTACGATAAAAAAAATTATAATAAAAATAATAAATTTTCCATTCACAAATTAATTTTAACTTTAATCGCCACTTCTAACTATATGATAAAAAAACATTTAGTTAAATCACATAAATATACCTAAATATTATACATAATTTTATACCCACTAGCCTAGATCCATCTTAACTTCGGATCTATCAAGCGTCGAGAGGGATCAAATTTCTAGAGGTGCAAACCTCTTTTTTGAGTGCAAAACTTGAGGAAAGGTTTGCACCTTGAGAGATTTGATCCCTCTCGGCACTTGATAGATCTAGAGTTAAGATGGATCTAGGTTGGTTTCAGTCGTGTGTGGCCAAGGAAAATCTATCGAATAAAATAGTGTTGAATGATAGAAAATGTGAATGATAAGAATATATTCAATTACAAATAGTCTTCATTGTTATTAATCTCAAACTAAATAAAGCATCAAGAGGGATCAACTCACCACTGGTTCAATCTATCACCGATTCAGCCTAGATCCATCTTAACTCAATTATAAATTATAGATCCTATTAAAAGATTATAGATCCAGAGGAATCAGGAAAATCCCTCTAGATGGATCAAAGTGATTATAGATCTGGATCTATATTAATTCTATAACACTATATCTATTAGATCTAGGCCAAGATCTTAACTAGTTAAGATTAGGTTAGATCCATATATAATCTTATCCTAGATCTAATAGATCTAGATCTAATATGATCCCTCTGGATCTAGATTAATTCTATAATCACAACAATCAACATCTACATTGAAATTAATGCATCTAGTGCAAGCAAACAAATAGGATTAGAAATCACCATCCATCTATAATCTTAACTAATCTTATGGTTAGATACTAGATCTATTAGTTCCCTCTAGGAATAGGATTAGATCCAAATCTATTAATCTATTAAATTAATAGATCTCATCTATAATCAATCTAATCTAGATCTAGATCCATCTTAACTCCAGATTAATACATCTAATAGATCTAATAGAGGAATCCTATATATCTAGATCTAGATTAACTATCAATTATAGATCCGATTATCTAAATTGGATCTAAATTAGTAGATTATAGATCTAAATTGGATCTTTTCTGATCTTTTTGATTAAATCTATTAAATTCGGAGTTAAAATTTTCCTCTAATTAATCTTTATATCCAAAATTGATAAATTCATAATTAAGATATCTAATTTCATTAATTATATATTTTAGAGTCAAAAAACAAAATATTTAAACCTACTGTAAAAACAACTTTTATAATAAAAATAATAATTTTACCCTCCACACATTAATTCTAACTTCATTCACCACTTCTAACCATATGATATAAAAAACAATTACTTAAATCACATAAATATACCTAAATACTATACACAATTTTATACCCGTAATATATACACAATTTTATACCCATAATATATTCCTTAAGGAACAAGAAATTATAACCTATAATAGGTCATCCATCTAACATATACCCAAACTTAGTTAAAATTCAACATATCTTAATTTTAAAATAATCCAATGCCATCTCATAACATTTTTTTTCAAAGAGTATCTCAATAATTCATGTGCATTAAATCTTTTTCAAACTCATTAGCGAGACATTTTATCAACTTATTTCATGATAAAACATAGGCATTGTACAATTATTTGTTGTCCAAGCAAACCCACTACATCAGAATCAACTCCCACGTTGTCACTTCACCTTCTACACATAACTTTCTATAAAAAGAATAGATACCATACCTACTAACTAATTTATCTTTTTTCAATGGCCAATACCATAGCTTTCTTCCCTTGAAGTACAAGCAATTCAACTAATCATACCACGTGCAAATATAATACCTAAACCTAATTCTCATCATTTTGCTTTCATCTTAGGCCTGTATAAAAATATTATTTTTTCATAATTAGATTGAGTGATAAAAAAGATAAGATCAGCTTCCGTATAATAATATTAAGATGATATTTTCTAATCTAATATATTAGATTTTTTATAGTTATTAAATTTAGTAAAGTATAATATCAATTATATAAAATAATATTTTATATGAAAGCTTTGAATACAATTGGAATATTTGAGTAAAAAAAATATTATTTTTTATTAATTTAAATTATATTTCATTATATATTTATTTTTAATAAGTTGTTTATAAATTTTATATTATAATATATATATTTTTTAAATTAATAATTTATTTAAATTATTATTATGTATTAAATGAAGAAGAGATTAACTTTTTTTGTTAGTGTTAGGTCAGTCTTCTATATAAACTGACTTAAGAGTGCAACAAAGTTATTTTGTTCCAGAGTATTAACCTGTCAATTTATTAGATTTGAAACTAGATGGGGAGGATAACAACTATTCTACCTAATAACTCAAATAAAACTTAATTCCCTGAATATATATATATATATATATATATATATATATATATATATATATATATATATATATATAAAATCGAGCTCCAAGGATTCGCTCAATTGGTCGAGTCTCCTTCATTAAAACATCTTTGTTATTAAGATGGTATATTTAAAATTCTCTCAGTACTCTCGGGGTTAGGCTTCGTGGTTGAGCGTGCATGAAGTGATCCTTTTAAGTGAATATGCCTCATACAAATATTCCATGAACTTAAGAAGATCTCTAGATTCGTGAACTATATATGTATAAGAAGTAGATGTTCTAAAATAATATGTATTATTATAAATCACAATCATAGATTAAGATTTTTCATAAAATATAACATATAGTCACATTAACATTAATATTAATATTTATATTTGATTATTTATATTTTAAAATCAATTTCAATTTTTATTTTTATTTTTTTAACTTTGATAAAATTATTATAGATAAATATTTCTAAAACTTTTATTAAGTGTTTTTAAGTTTGTTTTAATTACTTGCGTATAATAATAATATGACATATCATTTTAAAAGTATATTAATATAAAAAAATACCTAACATGTAAATATAAAAATATGTAGCAATATACACCTAAAATAAAAAGCATGGCAATCACTATATCTTCGTCACGATAGTGTCGTATAATTTACACTTTAACCCTATTTTTTTTCCCTAACTTAGGGTATTAAGGCTACATCTATAAACATTTTTTTCGGTTGAGTAAAGGAATTTCTTTGCTCGACCAAAAAAAATACCTTTTATGGGTGTGAACACACCCTCAACCAAGTAATCAATGCGCAAAAACATTGTGTTAACCACACCCTCAACCAAATAATCAATGCGCATAAACATTGTGTTAACCATGTATTGTAAATATAATGACTAACTTTGACTTTATCAAGAAACCAATAGAAAGAGACTCATATCAGGTCTCAAGGAAGGGATAGGTGGGGGAGGCATGGCCACCATCCTATCGAGAATAAATGTGAGAGACGTGGCCAACCTTCCCTTAAGTCATTAAAGTTGGAACAAGCACAAGAGTTGGTGAAGGATGTTACTTTGTGTGCAACTTGGTATAATTTGTCATTGAAGGTTAAGGTGGAAGGTTAAGGTGGCAAGCCATAGCATTCATGTCGATGCAGGGAGGTGAAGGTGAAGGTGAAGGAAGGGCTTAAGAAAAGATCGTGTGCATCATTGCAAGCTTTGTGCATCATCTAAATTCATTTTTAGGGATGTGGAGAACCTACAACTTGGATTCCAACCAAATTTGGCACGAGTTATGTTTGAATGCTTGATTTGATCTATGTTACAATACTCTATGGGTAATGTTCATGGGTGTAGGGTCGAGCATTGGATTTTTTATAAATGGAAGCTCTAGTTGTGGCTATAAATTTGAAGCCTAGTAATGCCTCTCTATGTGAATTGGCTATTTCTATTTAGAGCAAGGCTCCACCCTAGCTTTCCATTTGTTCTTATAGTTTCTTCCCTCGAGCTCTTGAGCTTGGCTCCTCCTTCGGATTCCATTGCAATGCTACTCCTATTTACTCCTCTAAGTCTCATCTCCCTCCCATGTGCACATTCTCATCTCTCCCCTTCTCGATTCATGGTATTTCTTTGAGCTCAACTTAGATGTGGTCGTGAAGACAATGTAACGTTCCTTGTTTCATCCCACTTTTGTCCAAATGATCTTCAAGCCTACCATGCGCATCCTCATTGCTTCACATTGTTAGGAATCCCTATTTCTCATTAATTCTCCTCTTAACCTTCCTAACATCCATTTCCATCTTGATTTTACTTTACCGAGACTAAGATTTGACCCTAGCATTCTAAGGAAACCAAGTATGCCCTGATAGAGAACCAAGTCGCATAAGGGTGTTGCCTACTATCGTGAGATGAACTATCAAGATCAACAAAGAGTGGAGGCCTTAGCAAGGAGATATTGAGACCACACCCTACCTCAAATTCAAGAATAAATTACTAAGGTAGAGTGTGGCATAATAATGGAGTGGGAATGTCTATCAAATATTGACATTGCAGGTGAATTTGAAGAATGGATACCAGATGTCATGCATAGCAAGGGAAGACTCACTCAATCTATGTGCATTATTGACATCTACTAGCATATGAAAATGTTGCTTGGGAGGGTACATCTTGAAAAAAATGAAGCTCGTTAGGAGATTCTGATGATGTTAGAACAACCCCGGCTAATTCCCCCTCATTGTAAAAGATCCATATATTTTGATTATAACTAAAAAGGCCTGAGAATTGGGACACAAATTCAAGAGTTTGAGGAAGGAGGTTGTTTGGGATTTGAGGGAAGCTTGACTTAATTCATGAAAGTCATTGAAGGCTGGCGTGTTGCCATAAATGGATTGGTTTTAAAAATTAATGCAGCAAAAAATAAGGACAGTAGGCCATGCTTGCCTTGGATAAATCCACAATTCACAAAAGACGAAATTAAATAGAGATGGGCTACACTTTCAGTTGGGGTGGAACAAACCAGTCAACCAACAAGAAGTGGGGAGGAAGGAAGTGCTGACACACAACACTTCCCCAACAATTAGTTATAGACAAGAAGGAAGGGCGACAACGATTTCTTCCCATGCAACCAAAAATAAGGTTGTGACAATGTAGTGGATGAACAAGCATTATCAAGGGGGGATACTACACTCCACACACAGTAGAGCAGAGAAAGATTGGAAAGAGAGTACTCCGACACATTGAGGGGGATTGAATTCTAAGATAGAGAAAAAAGAGAGAACATAGAATAAATCAGCTTAGCAAGAACGAAGAAAAGAATAACTATATGACACTATATGAACGCAAGGAGAAGAACCATTCTTCGGTTGAGCATTGGGAGGTGGAAGAATATCCTTCAGGGTAGGAAAGTAGACTCTGGATTCCCAGTAAGCTTGGAGGGTGTTGATGTTTTTCTCTAGATTATGTTAACATCTTGGCTGGAGCCCTGCCCCTTGGATTCCTAGTAGGAGAAATTATTTAGCCCCCTCTTCTTGTTTTCTTGGTTTTCCTTTACCATGAGCTTTGGCCCCCTTGCTGATTTGAGGGTGGAGGTATAACCTTTGGATTCCCTTGTTGATTTTAGGTGGATGTATGGCCTATGGATTCCCTTGCTGATTTGAGGGTGGAGGTATATCCTCTAGACTCCCTTGTTGATTTGAGGGTGGAGGTATAGCCTCTAGACTCCCTTGTTGATTTGAAGGTGGTGGTGTAGCCTATAGATTCCCTTGTTGATTTGAGGGTGGAGGTATATCCTTTGGATTCCCTTACTTATTTTAGGGTGGAGGTATAGCCTATAGATTCCTCGGATGGGATGGTGGGTGGAGGTGAGCCTCTAGATTCCATGTTTTAGCCTGTGATAGTAAACCTATAGTATAATTTGAGGTAATCGAAGGGTGGAGGTTGTGGACCTCTGGATTCCCTGTGAGATATTGATTGCATAAAGTAGTTAGTGGGTGGAGGTGGATGTTTCTCTACAGTGCCTACGTTAGCTAGAAGATTGGTTTAAATCTCATAAGAACTCATCCTCGATCTCTGGAATCTAGCTCAGGGTGACTACTACAAGAAAGACTTGGTTGCAATGTGTCTAAGGTTAGGTGGTGAGTTGTAGTCCCAATCTCATTTTCCTAGTGCAATTTATCAAAGATAAGTGTCTACTTAAGACTATCATGTATTGAATGTATTATGCTTGTTTAAGTATTTCTTTATCATGGCTTGTAATGTTGAAGAATGTGGTATTCTTGCTTGAATGAACATTGTTGTTTAAAGGCATGGATATTGAATGGCTTAAGTTTTAAGTGTCTACTTAAGACTATCATGTATTGAATGTATTATGCTTGTTTAAGTATTTCTTTATCATGGCTTGTAATGTTGAAGAATGTGGTATTCTTGCTTGAATGAACATTGTTGTTTAAAGGCATGGATATTGAATGGCTTAAGTTTTTGTGTTGGTGATCCAGGAGGATCTTTACACATTTTCCAAGAAACACCATGTTGAAGATAAGCTCATTGAAGCTTAGGTTATGGGTATTTCAAATTTGAATGTAGATGTGATCATATTTGAATTTTTTTTATTTGTAAAACAAAACTTTATTTATGAGACGATTTCCTCAAAATCAATTTCTAAATTCATCATGAAGTTGAGAATTTTAAGGTATTTTCTCTCATCCCTTGAGTTTTGGATAAGGTCCTTGATAGGTGGATCTGAGAGATTTACTCCTCAAGAATCTCAAGGATCATCTTTAGAGAATTATTTTCTCCTTTGGATGTGGATCTAAGGATATATTTTCTCCTTTGTTTTGTGATCTTGAGAGCTATATAAAACCCTCTTATGTACTTTGTGTAAGTGTGGTAGTTTTGGAGGAGAAAACTTGAGAGAGTTTTTGAGAAGTTTGTGAGAGCTTCATTTTGAGGAAGCTTGGAGAGCTCAAGAGGTCTTTCGGAGGAATTGTTTGTTATGTACAAGTCTTGAACTCCTTTGTGTAGAAGACAACTCTAGGTTTGACCACATTTTTTTTAATAGAGCATTGTACACATTCCTCATTACAAAAAGACAATAAAAGTGATTCCACTGTTGGAGGTGAATCTGGAGACGTAGCCCAGTGGAGGGGGTGAACTCCGTTATCAAGATTGATGCTTCATGTTTTTTTTTATCAAGTTCTTTTAAATGCATTTTAAGTTACAAGTTTACAATAAAATGAACATGTTTATGGATAAATTGTAACTTAATCTTACAAGACCATATGGTTAATTAAAAGGTCTTTGTTATAGGTTTTTATGTACTCTCAAGTTTTTAGATCACTTGGTATCAGAGAAGTTCATTGTATGTTTTAGTGGGTTCATTTTTCAGGTTTAATTCAAGCAAGGAGAAGGAAAGTGATAAATAAGGTAATTTCTTAAGTTTCAAAATCTCGATTTTGGAAAATAAGTATTTTTCTGATCCTTTCTTTGCAAATATTAATCAAGGTTCAAAGTTTTTTAAGAATTCTTAAGCATTAAGAAAATGGTGGAAGACTAGTATAATGACGATAAAGAAAGCAATAAGTTGTGGAAACAGTTGAAAGCATTGGAATATGAGAAGCAAGAGCTTCAAGATAGACTTCAAGTGATGGAGTTGCAATTACAAGCTTCAGAAGAGGCCCTAGCAAAGTGTCAAAATGCTAAGGTAAACGAGGTAAGCAACACTTGTACACATTCAGTTTCCTCTCAAGAAGATGTTTGTTTTGGTTCCTTCGAAATCCACACTCGAGGAATTGGGTCGAAATTGTTATTGAAAATGGGTTACCAAGGGAAAGGCTTGGGAAGCCATGCCCAAGGTATGACAGAACCCATTATGGTTGAAGATCGACCTCAATATGATGGAATTGGATATGGAAAAGAAGAGGTTGGAGAAAGTTCCAAGACTATTGAAGCAAATGATGTTTTGAAAGGAACTTCCACCTCATTAGGCTCACCTCATCATAGTTGCGACAAAGGTGACAATCAAAGCTATAGACTTCATTATATGAAAGTTTCTTTTGATTATAAGAAGCATGGTAATGTCATTCGTAAATTTTGGCATAAGATTCCATGTTCATTTTGTGGCCTATATAATCATAAAGTTTCGAAGTGTTGGAAGAGAATGTCTTTATACAGGAAATTTTTGAAGGAAAAGCAACAAAAGAATTCATCTCTAAATTCCAGGAAAGATAGTGGCGAGGTGTAGTCGCAAGTGTGGAATTATTACACACATTGTCATCAAAGTGGTCATTTGGTTGACAAATTTTGGAAGCCACTATCTGAAATTTCATCAACAATATTGGAGGAAAGTTGTACAAGGCTCTGCCAAAAACAATCTAGCAAAGACTATTCAGGAAACAAAGGAGGAAATACAATTAAAGATGGATCCATTTGAATGGCTTGGTAAGAAATGGTTAACATTTCTACAAAATTGAGTTTTAGTTATCAAGCATGATTAAAACCTCCAAAAATAAGTTTATATTTGTTTCTGTTGATGAAAACAAGAAAATAAAAGATCAATTGCATGCATAAATGAATTTTAGTGAAGAACGAGCTTGGATTGAATTCTCTCTTTTGTTGACTTGTTGATCTTTTTAGAGAGTATTGTTAGCCGGTAGAGACACCACCTCAGCTACACCAACATGGTTCTATTGGCTCCTCACTTCCATCACCATGTTAAAGAAACGATATAGGAATTATCCTTATTAGTCCCTTCCTCCGGCATAGCAGGGACTATAGCGTTCGCATCGGTGTTGACTCCCTATTAATTTGAGTTGACCAGAGAATTTAACTGATGTTTTTCGCTTTTATCCAAAGTTTTATTTTCGAGCTTTGATGTTTTTTTGCTTTTATCCAAAGTTTTATATTGGAGGTCTTATTGCCGGGTTGTTGAATTTCCAGATCCAAAAAAAAGTTTTAACCAAAGTCTGGATTTACTTGCTATTTAGCTTTGTGAATTTTAAGCAAAGTTTGGATGGCTCGTTTCCACCCACCGCATAAAATGTTATGTAAACAGTTTCAAAAAATACTTGAACATTTATAGTAATTCGTCCGCTTTTTACACTTGCCACTTGACACTTACACTTGCCACACGCCACACAGCTTGCTTACACCTGCCACACATGCTCATCCATCTTAAACTCGCCATAGGTTTACATTCAGAGATAAATATACATTTGGAGCTAGGCATTCTTCTCTGAAAAGATCAATGAAATTTTTAGTTGCAGATATGACTCATTTCATTTTCAATTTGTGCTGAGAGACTCTGATAGCAAGTTGCAGGTAGTAAGATGTCTCACATAGCAGGTTGCAGGTAGTAAGGATGTCTCACATTGCAAGTTGCAGGTACACCCTCGCATACCTAAAAAAGGATGTAAGGATGTCTCACATTGTTGTTCATTGTTGTTCATATCAAATAGCAAATGATTAGTTTTTCCTGGTTATCTATTTATTTCTGGAAAATTGAATTTTTATTCATATTATAAAGTAAATAGAAATGAGTAGCTTTTCCTGGTTATCTATTTATTTCTGGAAAATTGAATTTGAATTTTTATTCATATTATAAAGTAATAAATAGAAATAAATAGAAATGAGTAGCTTTTCTTGTACACAGAGCTAAGTACTGATCTCCCTTCGTGAAGCTGGTCGTACACAGAGCTAAGTACTGATCTCCCTTCGTGAAGCTGGTCGTACACAGAGCTAATGTCATTCGAGGCAAGCAAGCGAACTAGTAGATGAATAAAGCGAACTAGTAGCGAATATTCATGTTCTCTGTCTGAGGGAAACAGAAAACCATAGCCACAAACTGAAACTTGAAACTTGAGGAAGATCACCGAGCCTCTCTTATAGTTTATGGCAAAGAAATTTACTTTACTCTGAAGGGAAGCATGCATAGTAAGTTAGATTCTACTCTGCTTTAACCAAAATAATTGCAAAAATACAGTTAATAGTTCATTAAAACGTTTCTCTCAAGCTTGTATGGTGTATGCTTACTCTTTCTCGACAGCTCCAGCTTCATCTGCGAGTCTATATATGCATTGGCGCCATCACGAGATCCCGATTGAGTATGAAGCCCTTGTTTCAGAAGCACGCAACGGCCTGAGAATCGACAAGAAATTGAAACTCCCTGATGCACTTCCATTGTTGGGCCAACATCAGCTTGAGAATCGGCAAGAAATTGTGTATTTGGGGCTCCACAATTAGCAAAATCTCATTCATAACCTTGTCCAGATGGTTAATAATGTCTTCTTCCAGTTGCTTCCCAAAGCACATACAGAACAAGATGCTAGAAATTGTGAACCACACATTGGCAAACACACGCACAGTCCCTTGGTTTTTCCCTGCCTGGACGTGCAGGAACGACCTCAAATAGAATGAAAATTGTGCATTTTAACTTATGGGCAGGTATGTTGTGTAGGCAAGCCATTATGCTGTTCTTGTAGCATATTGATTAAGTAGATGCAAAATAATTCTATTTGAAAGGAAATTATGAATGCTATTTGAAAGGGAATTATGCTTATAAAACTTGAATGGGAATTTTATTTATATTGCTTGAATGAGAATTTTATTTATACCTTTACCTGGCATAAAATCACATACAAAAAACCACACTGGCTTTCCTGTGTTGATTCTTCCCATGCTTAGTTGTCTATGTTTCTTTCTTGTCGGCATCATTCCTTGAATCAAGGTAAACCGCTAGTGGTAGGAATGGATCCAAACTTCATGCATCACATATGTCTCCTACCCGAGTTGTTCTTGGCCATCTCACTCCTGTCATTTTTCATTCCTAAAGCTTCTAAGAACTCATCAGTGCCTCGGCCCGTCCCTTTCTTTTGGGCATCTTTTTCCCGTGGGCTCATCATTTGGCCAAGCCTGGCATGCAAGCCCCATCGCTGCCTCAAGTCGGTTAGGGAAATCATTCCCTCCCAAACTCCCAACTTTAATAGATTAGGTTCGCCCCCAAATCGACATCGCATCAGATCTGGGTCGCACACAAGCCCACCGACCAATGAGCAAGAGTTGCAATACCAGAGTTATGATGACCATTATTAAAATTGCATGCATGTCTCTTACAGCCGAATGTCTTTCTGTCATTTGCAGGATGTGGGGAATTTTGATTCTCATCGTGTTGTTGCAAAGGCAAAAGATGCACCTGAAACATAAACAGTGATTGCAGAAATGAATCTGAGCGCCAAGCTCGCTGAACAGATCCAATGAATATCATGAAGCCTAGAGCAGTTGTGAATACAAATAGTCCATTTTTACTACAGGTTGCTTTAGCGTATGAACCACATCCATTTAATCTCTACCCTGTTACTTAAATGTGCCGTAGTCTAGGCCCTTGATCCAGCATACCACTTGGAGATGAAGATGGTGATGGCCCTCCGGTGGGAAATTACACAGGTTGACGTGCCTAAACCTTGCCCCCTGCCATGCTTGTAGGAGCAACCTGGTAAAATGAGTTGCATGCAACTTTCCAACTGTCGAAATAGAAAGATGAATGGCATGGCATTCAAGGAAACCAGCTGTTATGTTTACACTCTTCAACACCGGATGTTATGACATAGGATATGATATGCAATTACCTTTGAGAAGATGCGTGGTGGCGTTCCATCGTACTTACCTCTTCTCAAGTTTTAGCGTGTTTGAATGTTATTTTTTATATGTGGGGTCTCCACAATTTATGTCTTTGGTAATTGTGTTTTTGTTTTATTTTAGTTTTCAAAGATTTTATATAATTAATATGACACGCATCAAATAGAATTAATTTCTATCCAACACGTTGAATCTCAGACAGAGCAAGGTGACATGTGAGGACAAGATACATTCATTTTTCTCAGGATGATTTCACTATTTTTATATAAGAGTGAAATTTTCTGCTTTATTGATGATGTTAACTTGCTTTTGTAATTCAAATATATAATGGATTTCGACCAAAATGCAGAATCGACAATGGCAAACTAACGGATAAAAAGGAGAAGAAGAGTGATGTTTATTGATGATGTTAACTTAATTTTGTGATTCAATTAGAGAAGGGATTTCGACCAAATTGCACAATTGACAATGGCAAACTCATGGATAAAAAAGAGAAGAAGAGTGCTTCTCCAGGAAGCTTGCACTCATAGGGCAGCTGCTTCTTAGCGAACATGCATGATAGATGTTGGACAAGTGGTTACAAGATGGCCCCACAAATTTATTTATAATTGATCAATTACTTATGCCGTGGTGTGCTTATTTTATCTGCAGCCCATAGACAAGTCGACGAGATTTCAATGAGGGAAGCAAGTTTCAGATCTCATCAAATTGTGACACTGGTCCGTATTCTCTTAGGTTTTTCATCCTTGTATTTTGTTATTACTGTATAAGATACATTGTAAACATTGAATCATACATAAGTTTGATATTTTTTTATTAGGTCCGAAAAATACAATGCAAATCGGGAATTAAGTTCAGCTGTATTGAAGAGTTTTCATTCTGGATCTTCTTAGACTACTACATTTAGGTTATTTTCCTGTACATTTCCTGTTAATGTGGTCATATTAATTTTGTTTCGTTTCAGGTTGTTTTCTTATAGATTTGTGGTCATGATTGACCTTATCCTTTGTCCTTGGAAAAAGGTTTGATTTTGGCTTTGCAAATCCCAAGTTTTACTGCAGCACTAGGTTGTTTGTCTGTAATCTATTTCATGATTAAAGAAAACCGTGAGTGCTCATTTGTCCAAAGAAAAAACAAAATGCTGTAGATGCATTATTGCTGATGGGGAGATGAGCTGCCAGAAAAGATCGGAGCTGGAAAAGAGAGATGTCATCCTCTAATTTTTGAGAAATTTGCCAGAAACCCATGTCCATACGCGCTCCAGCTTTGGAGAGGAAGTGATCAGCAACTTCATTAAGCAATTGACATCGCTGAGCGTTATTGAAGCAATTTACAACCAGCATGGAATTTGCACCCGGCAAGGACTACCGCTACGACAGTCGCTCCCTTGTTTTCCAATGCTATCGGAAGAGCCAAACACCTCTATTTCAGAAGAATATGATCATGTGCATACGATAGAAGATTTCAAAATTATATGAAGTTGATGATAGGGAAGTGCACCATAACTATCGTCAATTGGTAAATTCTGAGTTGTATCACGCATGTATGATGACATTGATAGCGTTAATGGTGGCATTGGATGGCATTAACGAACCCTCGTTAGTGATATTGTCGAGATTGTGATGTTTCCATTTATGGATTCTATCCCTATGGCATATCTATTGAATTCATGGTGGTTACAAATTTTATGGGATTTTCTTCCAAGAATGCACAGATATTTTCTTAAATATTCACTGCAATGCATATTTGAGGGCATAGTCACGATAGCCCGTAGCTATAACTGAGAGACATGTTGCATGGTATCGATGGCATATATGTTTATCACAAGAATTCCGGAGATTCTATGTGTTTGATGAAATCACAGTTGGGAGATTGTTTTTAAAACGCACATTTGGTGGAGATTTGGTGGTATGGGCTACGTAATAACGTGGCCATATGCCAGAGTCAACGCGTTCAGCCCAATTCCATCCAATGCAAAGGCAATAATGTGGAGCAAATATAGTTGGAACTGGAACCACGAATTTAGATGAACATGAAGTTAGATAACGAAATTACGTGGCAACCACGTTGAAACAATAAATGTCAATCAATGGTGTTGGGCCCCATTAACCTTCTACGTGGAATTTTCCCTCAGAATTGTCGGGAGGTTACAACGTCGCATTCATTGTGCCATGAGTTGTGGGTCAAAATTGATCCTGAATATGATGGAGTTTGGGCCACGCTTGACCATAGTGATTATGATAGCGAAATTTATTGAGCCATGTTGAGAGTTGATGCAGAGTCTCATAACTTTGTTGGGTTTTCATATGTGACTGCAGCTTTGAAGGAGAAGTTGAAGCCATGCTTGCCTCTACAACAGCGCAGTTCATGCAAACAAGGAGCCATTGTGGTCATTATTGAATATTTTGACAAGGGAATGTGAAAACGTTGTGGATTAGTTCTCATCTTTCAACAATCATGAACCCTAATTTTCTTGCTCAACTTATTATGTAGAAGACTCTTTACATTTATTTGGCCTTTGATGGAGAGAAAATTGCAGGAGATAAATGTGTTGATTCTAGAAGTAGTTGAGTTCCTATCAATGACTATGATTACATGTTCAGCAGTGCCGTAAGTTACATATTCATATTTTGTTGAATAACAGTGATCTCTTGGGGATTTCTTGCATCGACTCTATGATCTGGCTACTCAGACGATGATGGTAAGAGGACTGTGTTGCTCTTGGAAGTTGATGTGTTCAAGGGAGCTACTTTGAGACTGCTCATCGATACTCATATATTGGTGAGTGAGTTTGTCAAAATCTCTTTGACCTTTGCTCCAAGCTTCGGGCCCTCATCTTTATCATAATAACAATATTCTATGTCTCTTTAATTTCATACTCGAAAAGTGGTGGTTTTACATAGATGTTGAGTCATGGAGTGGCATTCTTAAGTGATTCTCATGAAGGTATCTATAATGTTGGGCAAGAAGAGTCTACATAGTCGAAAGTGAGTCCAAGTGAGACCATAGGTGTGTGGGACTTAAATTCGGAGCACATTCTTCTCGGCCATGGAGATCCCTTTCCAGTTGAGTTGAAAATTATTTTTCTCTTTTGTCTCGTGAAGATACAAATATTTTTCCTCCCAAGGCTAGGATTTCCATGGTATGAAGCAATAATGGCATTAAAGCAAGGCATTGCAATATAGTTATAGCAAGGGACTAAGAAGTTGATTTAGATCAACTTGCAACAATACCAATGTTGTCAAAAGTCGGCATGGGAAGAGGTTCTTTCAGTTTTCTACTTACACAGTGAAGCTTCAGACTATTGATTGAGCAAGGAGGATCATTTATATTCTAGTCAACTTCATAGCTATGAAAAGCACATCACATCATTGGTATAATGAATGTTGTGACCACTTCTTGCGACATTGCTATTTCCAACAACATGTGCACACTGGCTTTAATATATTGGGTCAATTTCATGTAGAATGTTGCAAACAATGACAAAGTTCCAGATCATAGTTGAGCAGCTAGTATGTAGGAAGAAGATTCTTCACCATATTGTACCTAATTTTGCAGAAAATCAACACCCTGATATTAGAATATACTTCAACTTCTTGAGCTTTTGGTGGACCAAAATCCTTCCTCTTTGGGGAGGTATGATCTAGAGGATCTTGACACATTTTCCAAGGAACACCCTGTTGAAGATAAGATCATTGAAGCTTAGATTATGGGTATTCCAAATTTGAATATAGATGTGCTCATATTTGAATTTTTTTTAATTTGTAAAATAGAAATTGATTTATGAGAGGATTTCCTCAAAATCAATTTCTAAATTCATGATGAAGTTGAGAGTTTTAAGGGATTTTCTCTCATCCCTTGAGTTTTGGATAAGGTCCTTGATAGGTGGATATGAGAGATTTACTCCTCAAGAATCTCATGGATCATCTTTAGAGAGTTATTTTCTCCTTGGGATATGGATCTAAGGAGATATTCTCTCCTTTGTTTTGGGATCTTGAAAGCTATATAAAACCCTCCTATGTACTTTGTGTAAGTGTGGGAGTTTTGGAGGAGAGAGCTTGAGAGAGTTTTTGAGAAGTTTGTGAGAGCTTCATTTTGAGGAAGCTTTGGAGAGCTTGGAGAGCTCAAGAGGTCTTTCGGAGGCATTGTTTGTTATGTACAAGTCTTGAACTCCTTTGTGTACAAGACAACTTTAGGTTTGGACACCTTTTTTTAACAGAGCATTGTACACATTTCTCATTACATAAATATAATAAAAATGATTCGCCCATTGGAGGCGAATCTGGAGACGTAGCCCAGTGGAGGGGGTGAACTATGTTATCAACCTTGATGCTTCATTTTTTGTTTTGATCAAATTCTTTTAAATGCATTTTAGGTTATAAGTTTATGATGAAATGAACATGTTTATGGATAAATTGTAACTTAATCTTACAAGCCCATATGGTCAATTAAAAGGTCTTTGTTATAAGTTTTTATCTCCTCTAAAGTTTTCATATCAGTTGGACTAAAGCTTATATTATATAGATTTAATGTATTGGTTCAATGCATGTAATATGTAATGAAGTGTGATTTTTTGTCTTCTTAAAGAACGTTAAATTCCTATGTGAATAAATAATTCTAAATGTTGTGCAATGATGAGGGATGGTCAAATTCCCAAGGATCAACATATTCATGCTTGTCCATGTTATTTGTATTATTGTTTCCTACTGGAAATAGAGCTATTAGCTACTTAATTTAATATTGAGGACTGGGTTACTCTGTGTTCAGCCCGAGTCTTTAACTTGGTCTAAATGGTTGTGTGTAGAAAAGAGAATCAAATCTCTATTAATTTAATGAATTCCCACAGTGAATTATCTTGGCATGATTAGGTCAACATTTACCCACGATCTCAGGAGAGATATATGCAACTAGAAGGTTAGGAAGGGTAGTGTTTAAAAATATATATGTATATGTGTATGCCTAAGTATCCATGTATAAGTTGGCTGGGTTGAAGCCCTTATAAGCTCAGGAGGGATGGCATTAATGTCAATAATGCACGCACATTCGAAGCTTAGGAGGGATAGCATTGTGAGTTATATAATTATTTAACCATATTTATGTTGAAATAAGTTGGGGCGAAGTTCAAGGTGATAAAGGAACTTGGCTTTGTCCATGTGAGCGGGTGTCGTAACGAAGCGTCGAGGGAAGAAAATCCCAAAACCTTATATTTATGATGTGAATCTATGGCTGAAGGATCATGAAGACTCACGTCGTAAGCACCATATGGCTAGGGGCCATTTCCAAAGGCATAGGAGGGATAGATCCCAATTGTCTGGTGTTGTGAGCATAGATATGTTCCACGTGTCCCAAAGGTCTGGTACCCCGAAGATTTCAAGGGGAGCCCCAAGGGTAAACTCCCAGGATTTTATTCCCAGGGTGACTGGAATAATCATCCCAAATATTAAGTGTCTTCGTGTCGAGTGAAGGAACCCACATGAAAAATCAACTTTACCATGCCATGGAGGCCTAGGTGGGGTCCACGTCCAGCATGACAGGTGACATGGTTGAGATCCACATGGAATATCGGAAAGTAGGACATGTTTCGCACACTTTTGATGGTTTTAAGGGTCCAAGTGGCCTAGAAATAAGTGACACATGACACACCTAAAGCGGGGCCACGTGGGGGATGATGTCACCTCAGCGCCTTGCTCACAAAATTTTCCAATGGAATCGAAACGACATGGCATGGTGGATCCCGTACATGTCATGGTAACTAATGGCATTGATTAATGGCAAGGTCCACGAAGGATACAAGTCCCCCTGAAGGTTCACCCTAGAAGAATCGCCGTGGGACTACACAAGAAATTCCCAAGATTTAATCTTTGGGATGTTGTGGTAAGGATAGAATTGCATATGTGATGTTGTTGAAAATAACAAGGAGACACAATGGAGGGTGGACCCACGAGGAATCCACGTAAACATAGCAAGGTCGTCCCCAACAGTTTCAACAAGGAACTACATGGGTTTCTCCCAGGATTATAGACTCGTGATAACGTGGCCTTGGAGGGGCATGCTCTTGCGCACATTGTGTGTGTATTTCATATTATGTTATAGTTTGAGCTATGTAGAGGGATTAGATCATGACAAGTATGAATCGGTTGGAAATGGTTTGGGGTGGTGACATGGCACAAAACTGGGGTAGCCACATGGGCACCACATGGCAGGTAAGCTAATGTGAAACTATTTGATTGGCCAAGATTTAATCAGCCATATATTTTGATCTAGGAGTCGGATTGGAGAAAATTTTATATCATTGGAAAGGTATTGGCAAGACAAACACATGATGACATCCATTTTATATTTTGAGAATTCAAAAAAGGTAAAAAAATCTATACCCCATTTCCATAACTGGAACTTGGAGGTTGGGTCAACGTAATAATTGATGAGCCCCTGTATTGTAGCAAGGATGATACAACTCCTAGGGGACAAACTTTACTTTATCAACCCTATGTTCATACAAACTTGGAGGTGACAATGTTATATGCACAGCAGATGCAATAATCTACTCTTGTCACTTCTTAACTGGGGTGATAGACCACTAGGGTTTTTCAAACAAGTCTTCTATTGACTAGAAGGAGGCTGACTACTAACAGTGAATGTAAAGCTATATTTAATGCAGAAAGTAAATGCTTACCTATGTTAATGAAATGAAAGTGTTGAATAGAAAGTGTTATGAAAATGACATGAAATCACCTAGCTAGGAATCAACACACATTACTTACCGAAGAGACCTAATTTACCCTTGCATTCTATCATCTATTTATCTGGAATAAGTAAGCATGCAAATGATCCTAACAATGCTAAGATTGATGTATGCGTGCATTAGCTAAATATTGCAGAAAATAGTCTTTTGGTTTTCAATTTAGAAATCTAAATGTTAAACTAATCAAGATAATCTTTTGCAGGGGAGGAAGGTATGAGAAAATGGGTCAAAAATGGCATTGAGGGGTATAGAGGTCAAGTTGAAGGCCTATCCTAGGCTCTGATCATTATTTCTGCCCAAAATATTCTAAAATAGGCTGCTAGAGGTTTTCTTGTAGTTGCTACAGGATTTACTGTAGTTACTACAGGATGTCCTGGTTTACTATAGGAAACTTACCTAAAAGCTATAGGAAGGTAGGGAAGGTGAAAGGAAGTGTTGGGAAGGTTGGATTTCATCAAGGTGGTTGTCCACGGTGGCTATAAAACAGAAATCTGAATTGATGGTTGGTAGGGTTTGGCGAGAGTTGGAGAAGACTTAGATGAGGTTTGTGAATGATTTATCCCTGCAGATCAGAAACTCTGCCAACAACACATATTAATTTCTTCATTTATGCATAACTTTATGTAAATGGGGAAACGATGAGTTGAATTTAAGAAACTGATTTATTGATGGCTAGTGGATCAACTCTATGGAATGGAACGATTTCTAATCTACAGCAAACTTAAGAAACCAACATGAAAATTGCAAGTGCTTCTAAGAAATCATGAACAATGACCTACTCAACAAGAAACCCTAAGCTATGCAATAACCAAAAGATAACTTTGTTTTTGGGGCTGTGAGAGTGGGGCCCTCAAACCATGATCCCATGAGGGAGATGAGGATGAGGCCACTATCACAAGATTTTCTGAAGTATTTTCTTTCACTACTGTAACATTGATTTACTTCTCCAACTAATGGAAGAAAAACTAACCAATCATTCAAAGACTTGCAAATTAAACAAAACAGAAATAATTTCAGCAGCTAATCTATGATTCTAATCTAAGGATACATGTACAAAAAGAAGAGGAACCTTTGTTGCTAGGGTTGGGCCCTAACACAAGAGTTGCAGCCCTCTAATTAAACTCAGTGTTGGATAAAAGAAACCCTTTTCATTATCACCTAAAATGTCAAAAATAACATGAGAGTAACAGTCACAATATCTTCAGCTCGAAATTGCCTCTTGGCTACAATAAAACGTCGAATCCTAATGAGGTCATAGGCCTTCTTATTTATACAACTAAATCTACCAACAACTTCCTTAAAATTAGGGAGGCTTGGCTCCCAAACTCAAGATTAACTTGTCTTCAACTATCACTAGCTTGGCTTCTAATGAACTCAGTGGGCTTGGCTGCTTGTAACTCTGAGCTGATGAGATCTGGTGGAGGAATCTTCGAGTGATTGAGGAGTTAAGGAGGGAGACCCAATCTCCTAAAATCCCTCTTTCTTGTCTACTTCGAGTTCCTACACTTAAATTATCCAAAAACTGCTCCAAATCCTGCAATTAATGCACATTAGGCCACATGACATAACATCTCACCTTTACCCTTCTCACTAAGAAAAATATAATAAAATATGTAAATAAATGTGAGAAAATTTGATTTTAATAAGATGGAGAGTGGCATTAAGGCCCATATAATTTACCTATTTATGAGCCTCATCATCACCCCTCATGGACAACTTAGTCTATGTCCATGTCTTTCATAGCTCTTATGGCCTCTCTGATATCCCAGGCCTCTATTGATGGAGTTTCCTCTTGTGGATAAAACCCTGCATGCTTCTCTATTTCCTCCCACTATTTTCTTTCCTCTTCCTCCTTTATACCTTCTAGCATAACCAATGGCAAAGGTGGACTGAGTTTCAAACCAATCCAATTGATTTTGAGTCTCTGCAATGCATTCTTATATAGTGGGGTCCTTTCCAGTGCATCTCTCATCCTTTCAGGGGAATGATACTTCCTGATCCTTAGGCTATATGGTATGTGTTAGGATTCCAAGAAACTCTCCTAGGTTGTAGCTCGGAGATGCCTGGTAACATATAAATTCAACTATTGTTGCAGGTTTAATGGAAGAAATGATGGTTTGTTCAAGCCAGATAACCACTTCTACTTTGTTTCACTCTAGACATGCGTGAACACCCCCAGACTACAAGGCTTTAGACCATCAATGCTCACAATTTAGAGATAAGGTGAATATGGAGAATACTAACCACACCAGCAGATGCACAAGACCATGTGATGGCCGGCTGCAACTAGTAAAGAAACCTGTAAATCTAATCTACTAATGCAAAGATAGGATGACAGCTCTCCTGCATTAGATAGAAAGAAACCTGGGCAACCTATTCAATGATACATACAAGATTTTAACACAGAGATAAGATGATAGTTATCTAGTGCTAAACATAAATAATTCAAGAACACAACATATCAAGCACAACTTAGAACAGAGGAAAATGGAAAGTGAGCAGTTAACAACAAAAGAAGCTTGTATTAGTTGAAAATGAAGACGAGACGCTGCAAGTGACAAAATATCTACAGTCTCTAGAAGTTGAACCTTACATCAAATGCCAACCTTGATTACATCTTGTTTCTGGGTATTTATAGATTTCATTACAAGGGCACTTGGCCATTTTAGGTATGGAGGGGTCATAATTGACCACCAACTGCATTTAACTGCCTGATGGAGTCTCTGAATGCGTTTGCTTGCTTCAGTGGATACATCTGATTTGTTCAGGTGCTGTGATATCCCTTTAGATGGTTGGAATGCTCGTACCAGTAGAGTCCATGACTAATAAATTCAGTTACAGGGTTGTGCTTGTCCTTTTCCCCCTTCGGCCATGCTTGTTGTTAAATATGGTGGTTGGGAGTCTGACTGTGATTGGTACTGGCAAGTTGGTCATCTCCCTCTTTGGGCAAACGGGATGATTGAGGACGTGGAATGCATGGACGAGTAGATGATTTGGATGAGTGGGAAGAATGGCCGTCGGATCGAGGAAACGAATGGCGGAGATGGCTCGGCGAAGGCTACCGGTCGAGGTGGGAGCGGGGTGAATTGGGGCCGTCAGATCTTCAGCAGACAGATCGGATGGTGATCGGGCTATGGAGTTGCACGGTTGTTATCGGGCGAGCGGATTTATTGGGCAGTAAATTGTATTCATCACACCACTTTCGGGCCCTAAGTGGTAAAAGCCGGAGGTCACGCGATTCCATTCAGTGATCAACACGTAGCGGCGAATGAGAGAGAAAAACTGCTCTCATCGTGCGCTAATGTTTGATCATATTGCTGGCACGATGAGAGCGAATGCCGTTGGATCTTCACGGAGATGATCCGACGGTGAGGATTGATTGAGCAGGTTACTTTATCGGGTGTGACGGGAGCCATTGGATTGGCGGGGACTGATCAACGGCGGGGATGAAAAGCGATGAGTTACGACAACGCGAAGTCATATGGTGAGGTTCTATGGTGGTTTTGGGCTTTGCGCTCGGGGCTAAAGCCGAAGGGGGGTAAATTTGTTGGGTTTTTTAGAAGAAGAATAGAGGAATGGAGATGGAGGAGGGTAAGCGGGGTAGAAGGAAAGAAGGGAAGAGTGACCAAAAGTGAAACTTCTTTGAGCACAAACAGACAGACCAGATCTCTTCCCGGCTTTAGAAAATCAGCAATGCATAGCAGAGCTAACACTGGCTCCTTCTGGGGATGAAATCCTCCCTGTGAGGTTTCAAGAACCGTAGACCACTGCCCTTCCTACAAAAAACAAGATCCGCAATATTTCCTAGTGTTCCATTGGGCATGGAGTCTGATTAATCCTACACTAAAACTTGTAAAGGAATATATTTACAATGTTGAGGCCTACAAGCCTTAAACAATATAAATTTTCAGAAACCGCCCATTAACTGGGCCATCAAAAACTGTTTCCCCTTCCATACTTTGTAGTATGAAAGTGTTGTTCCCCTGGATCTGAGTAATGACAAAAGGTCCAGTCCACAGAGAATCAAATTTCCCATGATTGCCTTTCTTTTCCTTCAGTGCATCCCATTTAAGAACCAAGTCTCCAACTTGAAAATTGTCCATCTTTTCCTTTCTGTCAAAGGCTTCCTTGATTCTCTTTTGATGTGCTGCAGACTTTTCAATCAATTGATCCCTGATCTGATGTACTTCAGCCAAGTCACTAATCCTCTTGGCCATGTCATCTTCCTCATTCTGCTCTTCCTACAAGAACTTAGCCACAGGGAGGGTCAACTGGATGGGGAATACGACCTCAGTGCCATATACCAGCTTGAATGGAGAATTCCCTGTGGATTTCTTGGTGGTCACCCTGTTAGCCCACAATGCAAACTTCAGCTTGGAATCCCAGTTTCTTTTGTTGTCTTCCAGTAGCTTTTTGATTATCCTTATCAGGCTCTTGTTGGAAGATTTTGCTAGACCATTACCTTGAGGGTAATATGAGGTGGAATGCACTAGCTTAATGCCCATTGAGTCACACATGTCCACCAACTCTTTTGCTCTGAAGGTTGTTGCGTTGTCTGTAACTAATTTATGTGGACAGCCAAACCTGGTGAGAATGTTTTCTGTTAGGAACTTCATGACCACATGGTGATCAGCTTTCCTAGTCGGGATAGCCTTAATCCATTTAGTGAAGTAGTTAGTGGCTACTAAGATCCATTTGTGCTGGCCACTAGAATGTGGATTAATTTCCCCTATGAAATCCAAGCCCCACTGCTGGAAAGGACCACTGGCATGTATTGGCTTCAAGGGAAAAGACTTCAACTGCTGTTTTCCTTCAAACCTCTGGCACCTGTCACAAGATTTTACAAATGAGAAGACATCAGAAAACAAAGTGGGCCAATAATACCCAGCTCTGAGGACTTTGTGGGCTGTGGTTTTCCAATAGTGATGTCCTCCACAGATGTTGGAATGGAACTGATGCATGACCTCCTTAGATTGTTCTTTGTCCAGACATCTCAAAAGGATTCCAGATGGATCCCTCCAATAGAGCAGGTTTTCATGAACATAGAACTTGGCTGCCCTGAGCTTAATAGTCCTGGCTTGGCTTGAACTTAGGCTTGGAGGAACTTCTAGCTTCAGCAAAAATTGAACTATTGTAGAATACCATTCACAAGAAGCTATATTTTCTGCCAATGACTGGTTCTGCCCTGGTTCAATTGTTTCTTCCCCTGTCTGTCAGTCACCTAAGCTCGTCCCTATCCAATTCATGTCTAATATGCTGCAATTTTCTTCAGCCATTAGCTTGGCAAGGCCTTGACCTCTGACCATCTTGGTGGACTTTAATTCTATGTTGAATTCAATAACCTTTGCAATCCATTTAGCCCTTCTTCCATCAACATCTAGCTGCGTTAGGACATCTTTTACTGAAGCAGAGGGCACATAGGTAATCACCTTGGAGTGCAGAATGTATATTCTGAAAGCTTTCAAAGATTTCATAAGAGCATAAGCTTGTTTCTCGATGATGTCATACCTTAGTTCGGCATCCCTCAATGTTTTGCTGAAAAATGCCATTGGATGCTCTGAACCCTTATCATCTTTCTGTAATAAGACTACTACAAGGCTGTCACCTGAGGCAAAGGAGAAAATATGGAACTCCTTGCTATAGTTTGGGCTGATCAAAGTGGGAGCTTCCATAATAGCTCTCTTGATGGATTCAAAGGATCTTCTTGCTGCATCAGTCCATTTGATCTCTGATCCCTTTTTCAGCATGGAGGTGATGTGTTTTACTAATTCTGCAAAATTAGGAATGAACCTCCTTACAAAATTTATTTTTCCCAGAAAGGATTGGATGTCCTTTTTTGATCTTGGGACAGACAAGGTCTGTATTGCTTTCACTCTTTCTGGGTCAATTTTGACACCTACAACAGAAACAATGTGTCCTAACAACTTGCCCTCTTCTAAAGCAAACTGTGACTTCTTAGGGTTCACTGATATCCCAAACCTTCTGCATTTCAGGAACACCTTCTTCAAATGCTGCAAATGATCTTGATGGCTGCTGGAGTATACTGTTATATCATCTAGGTAGACAAGGACAAACTTATCCTTCTCTCCTACAAATGCTATATCCATAGCTCTCTGAAAGGTAGCTCCAGCATTCATCAGCCCAAAAGGCATCTTGGAGTACATAAAAGTGCCCCAAGGAGTGGTGAATGCAGTCTTTTCTTGGTCATCTGGATGTACAACAACTTGGTTATACCCTAAAAATCCATCCAAGAAAGACATGACTTTGGCTCCTGAGACTTTTTGTAGCAAATGCTCCATCTTGGGCAGAGGATAGTTGTCTTTCTTAGAGAATTTGTTCAGGTTCCTGAAATCAAAGCAAAACCTGATTTCTCCGCTTTTCTTCCTCACCACTACCAAGTTGGCTACCCATTTTGAATATCTCAAAGGAACTACGATTTTGGCAGCCAACAATTTCTTGATTTCCTTTTCAATCAGAGGGAGGAGCAAAGGATTTATGGGTCTTAGCTTCTGTTTGAAAGGAATGGTGTCTTTTTCCAATGGGATCTTGTGTTGGATGATATTTTTGTCATAAGTTTTAAGGTCACTGTATTTCCAGGCAAAGACATCAGCAAACTGCTTCATTAAGGTGCAGTACTCAGCACTCCGGGCAACAGACAAATGGGTGGACAAATTTATATACTTTGGATGATCTAGACTCCCTATGTTATGCTTACGGACTGTAGACTGGTCTTCTTCTTGAGAAATCTTATGAGGCACATCATTATGGTCAAACAACTTCTCTAGAGGGGCTAGCCCTTTAGGTATATGATTGCTAGGCAACTGAACTATGCTGTCTTGGCCAATTTTGTTCTTTAGCAGGGGCTGGGGACATTCCTCCAAGGTTTCATTCTCTTGATCAATTTGCATTTCAGAGAACTCATCAATTACTTGTAGAAACCTATTCATTTCATCATCATCTTCAAAGACTTTCCAGTGCTGGACATTATCAGGCAAGGATGGTCTATATTTTACCTGGACTTCATAAACCAATCTAGGGGGCATGGGAGGGATGAACATGCTAGTAGACATAGCAAGGGAATCAGCAAGCTGATTTTTGGCTCTAGGAATATACAAGATACAAAAACTATCAAAAGAATCTTTGAGTCTCCATACCTCATCTCTGTATGCTTTCAGCCTTGGGTGCCTTGCTTGGAATGTTTTGTTCACTTGCTGAATGATGAGATCAGCATCTCCAAACACCTTTATATTTCTGATTCCTCTATCTTTGGCAGCGTTTAAGCCCAATATCAGAGCCTCATACTCTGCTATATTGTTGGTGACTTGAAAAGTCAGCTTGAAAGATAGATGTGTGCTTTCTTGTTTTGGAGATACCAGCACCACTCCTGCTCCTGCAGTTTCCCTTGAACATGCTCCATCAAAGAACATCTCCCAAGCCTGTGTCCCTTCTTCTTCCATGACTTGGCCTACTAGTTTTTTGAGCTGCACCAAGGCCTTCTGGGATTCTTCAATTTGGAGAATACATGCCCCAAAATCAGTGTCCACAGCATAAATGGGATGATTAGTGGGATTCTTCTCATCACTGATGATATAGGCCAGCTGGGCTTCCCTGTACAATCTTCTGCTTTCCCCTCCAAAAAATGGGATAGTGGCATAAGATAAGTCATTTTGTAATGTTACCCCCAACCTCTTAATCCACCCTCTGGAAAGTAGCATACCAAACTTAGGGGGACATCTGCTACCACAATATCCATCATCATGCTCTTCGTGGGTAGTTGAGTTAGGGTGATAGCCAAGTCTTTGATTAATCCCAGACATTTCACCTTCCTCGAATCAAAGGAGAATAAATCATGGTAAGGTCTGGTAATGTCAAGGCCCAACTCTTCCATGACAGCTTTGGGCATCAAATTATGGTTGGCACCTGTGTGCAACAGACAGTTGTGGAGGGTTTTGTCATGAATGGTCAGAGAGACATAAAATGATGGGGAATTGTTATCAGTAGGTTCAGTCATTGGGCTAAGCACAACTACAGGCTTATCATCTTGTAAATTCACATAGTCAGTGGATGCTTGTGTGGCTTTCAGCTCAAGGGCGTCAAGGATGGGCTTCCTAAAGACCTCACTCTTTACAAGTTCTATCAGAGGTACATATATTTTTAGCTTCTGGACTTCTGATTCGAAATTGAAAGGGAAAGGGGACTTGTCAGGGCCTCTCACCTCTTGAGCTGGTGCTTTGAGGATGACCAGATTAGCTGCTGGTTTTTTTTGCTTGCTGCTCTATGGGGACAACAGCTCTTTGGGCAGGATTCTCTTTGGCATTGTTCGTTCTTGACCTCAGGTTGTATCTTTGTTGGTCTTCAGTCTGTAGAATAGCTTCTCTGTCCCACTCTTGGCTGGTTTGGTCTTTGAGTAATGACTCTTCATAGGCAGCCAATGTAAAAAAGGCAGCACTGCCCTTGTCTTCCATGCAGTGAATCTCATCCTCTTCATCAAGTTGCTGCTCCTCCATGACTACGTTTTGGAAAGGAGCCTTGACCCTTTGTCCTTCACTGATCTCTTTGCCCCTCTGAATGATCTGCAATTGTTCATTTGCTCTTCTGAATGGATTTGGATTTCTAGGAGCAAATGTATTAGGAAGCCTTGCTTTCCCAGAATTCTGCTCAACCTTCAGTTTGGATATTTCAGCAGCCAATGACTCTATCATTTTAGTCATTTTGTCTATTTTAGGCTCTGAAGATGAAGAAGAGGAAGAGGAAGCCTCACTTCTCTGCCTCCTTCTATCAGCATGGCCTTTGAGTTTCTCTACAGCCATGATATTGGATTCTACCTCTAAGGCTGCATCTTGCATTTCAGCTAGGGTAGCACATCTTCTTTCTCTTAATAGCAGGCAGAAATCAGAATCAAAGGCATTGGCATAGGTGAGTTTGGTAGAGGTGGGGGTAGGCTTCACTTCAGCTGGTATCTTGCTATACATACGATTGAATCTTTTATTAAAATCAGACAATGACTCCCCATTTTCCCTTTTTAGGTTGCCGAACTTAGTATGGTAGTATAGAAGGTCTTTATTATCTCCCCAATGCTTTAAAAACACATCATCTAATGCTTCAGTGTCTGCTATAGACCTAGGGGTCAGCTCTCTGAACCACTTTCTAGCTTCTCCATCAAGGCTTTGGACAAATACTCTCATCCACACATCATCTTCACTGATATCTAGGTTATCAACATAGCTATAAAAAGCTCAAGGTGTTCTTCAGCGGTTACTCCCTCTGTACCCGTGAACTTAGGCATGTATTTATGATATTCTCCTACAGGCATGGCATTCAAAGGAACAGGCAGGACCAGGGGTCCATACCTAGCAGCTATGATTCTCTCCATCTTAGTGGGTGCTTGTGGGCCTGCCATCACTGGAGTACATAGAAGGGTACTGGCAGTTTGGAAGGTAGGGAGTTGAGAAATCATTGACAGGGCTAAAGGAATATGATGGACTGGAAGGGAGGTTTTCTTTGGACTGAGATCCAAAGGGGAACTTATTGGACAAGGAGCTTTACGAATCTCTGAGAATATTTCTTCACTAATAGTGCTAGGCTTTAAATCTTCAACATGTGCATGCTTAGTCATAAGCCTTTCTTGCAAAGATACATAAGATTGTTTAGGCTTACCTGATCTTGATGCTCCTTTTCTTGATGTTTTGCTTTCTTCTCAGGGTTAGGCACTGGGTCAGTTGGTGATTTCTGAGGATTTCTCCGAGTGTGCCTCACGAACTGAGCCAGAATTGTGATGTGGAGTCACCAAAAGGTTGGTCCTCCAGTACAGTCGCCAGATAGATGATTACAACAAAAAATGTGTCTAGAATTTGTCTATCATCAAAGCTGGATCTGTGTCGTTCTCCCAGGGAAGCTGAGCTTCAATCTCCTCTCCCCGGCAACGGTGCCAATTATGTTAGGATTCCAAGAAACTCTCCTAGGTTGTAGCTCGGAGATGCCTGGTAACATATAAATTCAACTATTGTTGCAGGTTTAATGGAAGGAATGATGGTTTGTTCAAGCCAGATAACCACTTCTACTTTGTTTCACTCCAGACATGCGTGAACACCCCAGACTACAAGGCTTTAGACCACCAATGCTCACAGTTTAGAGATAAGGTGAATATGGAGAATACTAACCACACCAGCAGATGCACAAGACCATGTGATGGCCGGCTGCAACTAGTAAAGAAACCTGTAAATCTAATCTACTAATGCAAAGATAGGATGACAGCTCTCCTGCATTAGATAGAAAGAAACCTAGGCAACCTATTCAATGATGCATACAAGATTTTAACACAGAGATAAGATGACAGTTATCTAGTGCTAAACATCAAGAGATCAAGAACACAACATATCAGGCACAGCTTAGAACAGAGGAAAATGGAAAGTGAGCAGTTAATAGCAAAAGAAGCTTGTATTAGCTGAAAATGAAGACGAGACGCTACAAGTGACAAAATATCTACAGTCTCCAGAAGTTGAACCTTACATCAAATGCCAACCTTGATTACATCTTGTTTCTGGGTATTTATAGATTTCATTACAAGGGCACTTGGCCATTTTAGGTATGGAGGGGTCATAATTGACCACCAACCGCATTTAACTGCCTGATGGAGTCTCTGAATGCGTTTGCTTGCTTCAGTGGATAAATCTGATTTGTTCAGGTGCTGTGCTATCCCTTTAGATAGTTGGAATGCTCATACCAGTGGAGTCCATGACTGATAAATTCAGTTACAGGGTTGTGCTTGTCCTTTTCCCCCTTCGGCCATGCTTGCTGTTAAATATGGTGGTTGGGAGTCTGACTGTGACTGGCACTGGCAAGTTGGTCATCTCCCTCTTCGGGCAAATGGGATGATTGAGGATGTGGAATGCATGGATGAGTGGATGATTTGGATGAGCGGGAAAAATGGCTGTCGGATCGAGGAAACGGATGACGGAGATGGCTCGGCAGAGGCTATCGGCCGAGGTGGGAGCGGGGTGAATTGGGGCCGTCAGATCTTCAACGGACAGATCGGACGGTGATCGGGCTATGGAGCTGCACGGTCATTATTGGGCGGTAAATGGTATTCATCGCACCGCTTTCGGGCCCTAAGCGGTAAAAGCCGGAGGTCGCGCGATTCCATTTAGCGATCGACATGTAGCAGTGGATGAGAGAGAAAAACTGCTCTCATCGTGCGCTAACGTTCGATCATATTGCCGACGTGATGAGAGCGAATTCCATCGGATCTTCACTGAAATGATCCGACGGTGAGGATTGATCGAGTGGGTTACTTTATCGAGTGTGACGGGAGCCGTTGGATTGGCGGGGATTGATCAACGGTGGGGATGAAAAGCGATGAGTTATGACAACGCGAAGTCATATGGTGAGGTTCTATGGTGGGTTTGGGCTCTGTGCTTGGGGCTAAAGCCAAAGGGGGGTAAATCTGTCGGGTTTTTTAGAAGAAGAATAGAGGAATGGAGATGGAGGAGGGTAAGCAGGGTAGAAGGAAAGAATGGAAGAGTGACCAAAAGTGAAACTTCTTTGAGCACAACCAGACAGACCAGATCTCTTCCCGGCTTTGGAAAATCAGCAATGCATAGCAGAGCTAACAGTATGTTTCCCCATGTCCTTTGGCATGCTTGTTGGCTTTCATCCCCTAGAAATATCAAGGTGTTCTCAAAATGTGTGATTAATTTCTCTTGTGTAGCTAGGTATCTTGGTGCAAGCTGGGGATCATTGGCGATGATGTTGTGGGTGATAATGACAGTCATAGAATTGATCTGTTATGCTCTGATGTAAAGGGGCTCTTTTTCTTCTCTTTCTAACACCCTCTTCACCTCCCTAGCCCTTGCCTCCTGATGACTCATCCATGATGCAAGGGCCATTAGTTGTAAGTCCACCAACATTGCATTGGGGTCCCACATATTCAAGTCTGTTAAGGCCAAGTTGTGTAAGTAGAATTCAGATATCTTGGCCTTATCCTCTAGGGTGATTTTGTCACATAGCTCAATGAATTTCCTATAGTCTTGGAAAGGCATAGTCCCCCGTTGTGCTAGTGTCTTTATTTGAAATTGCAGCCATTGATCTTTGAGGTATAAGGCATATGATTTTGGTGGCATCCTGCACTGGAGTGCCTCCATGGAGAGGCTTTCCATGGTGGCCAATTGGCTCTGTTTTTCCTTTAATTGCCTCCCTAGCCATATGTTTTATGCCTCTAGTTGAGATTTCATAATTCCTTCCTTGTCTCTTATCCTACTCAATTGTCTGCCCATCTCTAGTATCTTCTCTTCCATATGGCCCACATCCTCTACATTCTTTGATTTGGCAATTTGTATCCAGCGATGTGTCCTTCCTCTCTCCTTCTCAAGCTCAAAGAAGAAAGGGATGGAAAATTATTGTGGTATTACTCTGCCTCCCTCAATGAATCTGTAATAAGAGGTCATATTAGGCTATGGGCTAGGTTCCTGCAGCTCTTGGGACTCTCCCTTAGATGTCTTTGGAGACTCTGCCCCCTATCGTACTTGTGTTTTTGCTTCTTTTCCTTCCCTCTATCCTTGTTGTCCTTCCTGCTACTTTTTTTGTGTTTCCTGTAGTGCTAATAGAGTTTCCTATAGGACTGTATGAGTTTTCCGTAGAAGGATTTTTCCTTTCTGAAATGGGTTCAAAGGAGCCTTGTGTTTCTTTACTAATTATGACCTGGTAACAAGCCTCCTAACATAGGTGATGGGAGACTGTGGGGAAGATTGTTTTGATGTGCCCTCTTCACCTTTTATTTCAAGGGAAACTAGCTTTTCTTTCTCTTTTGGCAAATCCAAAATAATGATTGGAGTTATGGTGGGTGTTTGTGGTTTCCCTTGTTTGATCCTAGTGCTCCTCCTTGTTTTGAAATAGAGGGGAGTATGTCTTTGTCTCTTCCCTTTTGACTTAACAGGTGTGCTTAGGGAAGTTAAGGAAACAATTGCCTCCCTCTCAATTGGTTCAGGAGACAACCTTGGAGACTCCTCCCTTTCATTGGTGTGTTCCTGAGCACTTACTTCTTCCCTCTATTCTTACTCTTCACCTTTCTCCTCTTCTTCCTCTTCAGGTTCTTCTTCTTCCTCTTCAAGTTCTTATTCTTCCTCTTCAAGTTCTTCTTCTTCCCCTTCAGGTTCTTCTTCTTCCTCTTCAGTTTCTTCTTCTGCCTCCTCTGCAACACTAGAGGTATTGTCCCTATCATATTCAAGGGCTTGTATTTCAATCACAACCTCTCTGTCCATGTCTCTGAATGTGGACCATGGAATGGGGATTCTGCGCTGGTTCAAGGCATCCTCTCTATTCTTACTCTTCACCTTTCTCCTCTTCTTCCTCTTCAGGTTCTTCTTCTTCCTCTTCAGGTTCTTATTCTTCCTCTTCAAGTTCTTCTTCTTCCCCTTCAGGTTCTTCTTCTTCCCCTTCAGGTTCTTCTTCTTCCTCTTCAGTTTCTTCTTCTACCTCCTCTTCAGTTTCTTCTTCTACCTCCTCTGCAACACTAGAGGTATTGTCCCTATCATATTCAAGGGCTTGTATTTCAATCACAACCTCTCTGTCCATGTCTCTAAATGTGGACCATTGAATGGGGATTCTGCGCTGGTTCAGGGCATCCTCTAGTATTATCTTAATAAGTCCATGGTGTGCCAATTTATGATGTTTTCCCTCTTGGACTTTTAAGCTCATGTCTATTATTTATTTTAGCAAGAAGTAGGGTATACTAAGTCTTATGTCAATGAGTATCCCCTCCCCAAATCTCAACTCATGGAGGAGTCTAAATTGATAGCTATAGATTATACTGCACCTCCATTCACAAGAGATATATTTGAGAATATGATAGCTCACCTCATTCTAAGGATAGGGAAGGTTTTCCCTTCTTATCCCAATTTTGTCCTCAATTGGCTCTTCATTCCTTAAGAAGAAGTTTTTCTTTGCAAAAGTGCTTGCAGCCTTATCCTCCTTTCTCCATGGAATCCCTTGAGGAAGTGTAGTGATTATGCTAATTACTTCAAGAGTAATTGTAATTGACAGTCCCCTTACCACAATAGTAGCACCAATTCTAGCCTAAGGGTTAAGTGCCATGGAAAATTCTTGAGCTACATCACCATCGTTCCCTTTGAGAAGCTCAAATAATCCCAACCATTTATGTCTTCTAAATATTTCTACCACGGGGGGATGGAGGTGTATCCTGGATGTCTTTGTGAGTTCCCTTTTGTTAAACCCTCATGTCATGTTCCTTTTTTGGATGGCTGATTTTAGGGGTTTTGGTAGGGTAGCCTTAGTTTTTAGGGTGACTAAGGGTGGTGGATGGCTGCAATTTCTCCCTATCTCCACACAACTTTCAAATTGTTCACAACTCTTTTAACATTTCTAGGCCCACTGTAATCACTTAAAAACTAAATTTTTTTTGTTCCTAGCTATCAATTAAAATAATAGAAGATATGGGCCACCTACCTTTCACTGTGATGCTTTGGATGAGAAGAATTTCTGAGCAACTAGACCCTATGCACCTCCTTTTAGTGTTCTCTGTGAATTTTCATTGTTTCCTGTAGGTGGCTGAAACAAGTTTGTCTCCTCAATGGCTCTCAAAGGTGGTCCCGAACCTCTCTGATCTCAAAATGAACAAATGGTGCATCAGAGTTTGGAATATTTTCTTTTTATGGTTGATTCCTTGGAGTTTTGTATTGGCTGGTAGTGTATAGGATTTCCTCTTTGCGACCGTTGGCCCACCATTAGTTATCATGCAGCCTCTCCCCGTAATCATCACCCACTCTCACACAACTTAACTCGACCACCTTTTCAACTCATTATTCTTGATATGATGTTTCCATGTGTCAGGCTAACTAGGATTTCACTTTTTGTTTTTGAGCTGATGGTGACCAAGTTAACTCGCCACCACTAGCTTATAAAATTGACTTTTTCATATTCCTACACTTTTACTATATCGTACTTAGGAAAGAATTTAGATGAGGTACCATACCTATGCCTTCATTCGCATGGTTGTTGCATGCTGGAGAATAACTCTGTTGTGCTTCTTTTTGTGTAGGTAAGTGCTTTTCCTTAGTCAATTTTTTGTATTATTTCTTCCTGTTGATGTGGTTTTCCTCTTTGTTGTTGTGTGCAGGTGCTTTGTCTTTCTGCTACTGTTTCTGAGCTCTAGATTGGATTCATAGTGTTTGCAAGGGTTCTAGAGCTCTTTTCTTTCCTTGGTGCTGAAGGAGAATGCATGGAGAACTGTTGTTGTGAGAGCACAAGCTGCTACAGGGTTTCTTGTAGTTACTACAGGAAATCGTGTAACTGCCTTTTTCATCAATTTTTTTTTAGGAGGAATAGGTGGTGATGTAGGAGTGGAAGGATGGAAATGGAGGAGATGGAGTGGTATGTGAGTGAGGACATCTTGTGGAGTTTCAGGACATCCTATAGTAACTACAGGAAGCTCATGTAGTAACTACATGAAACCTTGTAGAAGTCAGAAAACTGCATAAAACTAGTTTTTGATGTCTAGAAGTGAGGATGGATTAAGGATACTGTTATCACTCCAAGAAACTCTCCTAGGTTGCAGCTCGGAGATGCCTGGTAACATATAATCTTCAATATTGTTCTCTGAACTATTGGAATAAATAATGGTTTGGATCAAGCCAGATAACCACTTTGACTTTGTTATTACTCAAGACATGCATGAACACCCTCAACCTACAAGGCTTTAGACCACCAATGCTTAATAGTTTGTAGATTAGGTGAATGAATGGAGAATACTAACTATACCAGCAGATACATACATAAGCATATGATGGCCAGCTACAGAAAGTAAAAGAAACTTGCAAATCTAATACATCAACGCAGAGATAAGATGACAGTTATCTGGCATTAGACACAAAAGAAACCTGAACGGCCTGTTCAAGTGCAAGCTTAGAACATAAGAGAAATTGGGATATTGAACATATGACAGCAAAAGAAGCTTGTATTACTGATGAATGAAGATGAGAAGCTTGAGTAGCAGAGTCTCCATAGTCTCCAGAAGTTGAACCCTGATTACATCTTACTTTCATCTATTTATAGCTCTTTACAATGCTCTCAAGCTTTTTAGGGCTCGAGGTGTCTTAATCTATCCCCACTGTCTTTAACTACCTGATTGCATACAAGGACACAATTTTCCTTCCATCACGAAAACGGTAATTAATTTTGGTACAGCGCTGCCCTGTTAGGTGGCTGGCTTGATTGTGCCAGTGAGGCTCCATGACTGTTTAATTCTGTTTTCTTGTATCATGCTGCGTCCTTCCTCTTTCGGCCATACTTTCTATTAATTCAGTTCAGCGGCCTAACTGTCACAATACTGACAGAGTCAACCACCTTCCTCCTCGGGTAACTGATAGGAAGTAGAGTATGAGGTGCATGGGCGGCTAGACGTGCTAATTAGGAAGAACAGAGTAATGGCAGGATGGTGGAGGACAAGCGGGTAGCTGTTGTATGAATTAAATCGGATGGACAGAGTAATGGCAGGGTGGCGAAGGACAAGCGAGAGCGATCATGAACGAGGGCCGTTGGATCGGAAGAAATGGATGGAGGGGATCGATTGCATGAGGCTTGCAGTCTTTGGTGGGAGCGGAAAAGTCCAAGCCGTTGGATCTCGGTGGACAGATCGGACGGCTATTGGGCGGAGGAGGTGCTCGGACAATAGCGCCCGGGGGGGGGGGGGGGGGGGTGGTTTGGTTTGGGTGGTTATGGTTTTTATCGGGCGCTTATCGAGCGGTAAGCAGTAAAGGGTGGAGTCTGCCCAATGCCACTCATTGCATGCCATGTAGCAGAGGAGGAGAGAGAGAAACCGCCTTTATCGGGCGGGTACTCCTCTCGCTAGTTTCTCGCGCGATAAGAGCGACAACCGTTAGATCTAGCGAGAGTGATCTAACAGCAGGGATCGATCGAGCATGTCTCGTCAATCGGGTGAAACGTGGGCCGTTAGATCGGCAGGAGAGATCGACGGTAGAGGGACACGGAGGTACAAGATGTCCTCGAGAAATGTGCGGAGGGCACGTATGACGGAAAGGTAATGTTTTTCGGGGGTTTTTTGGGTTAATTTATTTAAGGCTAAGGCAGAAGATGGTTTCATTATGAATTGAGGGACGGGTTAAGATATGAGCAGGATAGAATGTAAGTGGAAGAGTGGGGAGAGTGGAGTGATGGCCTGTGTGGGGCCCTTTCTAGGACAGCAAAGCAAACCATCTTCTTCCTTTAGTCTTCAAACTAGCAGCGCTACACCTCAGGGCTAACACTGGCTCCTTCTGGGGATGAAAGCCTCCCTGTGAGGTTTCAAGAACTGTAGAACACTGCCTTTCCAAAATCAAATCCTCCTCCTAGTGTTCCATTGGGCATGTAGTCAATTTTGTATAAAAATAAAAACTGAAAGAAAAACAAATTTACAATGTTAGGACTTTTACAACCTTAAACAAAATAAAGCTTGAGAAAACGCCCATTGATTGGGCCATCGAAAACACTTTCCCCCTCTAGATTGTGAAGGAAGAAGGTGTTGTTTGTGTGAGTCTGAGTAATGACAAAAGGTCCTGTCCACAAGGCGTCAAATTTACCATGATTACCCTTCTTTTCCTTGAACACATCCCACTTGAGGACCCAGTCACCAACCTGAAAATTATCCATCTTCGCCTTTTTATCAAAGACTTCCTTGATATTATTTTGATGCATTGCTGACTTCTCAATCAGTTGTTCCCTGATATGCTGGACTTCAAGCAAGTCACTCATCCTCCTTGCCATGTCATTTTCTTCGTCTTGCTCCTCTTGCAAGAACTTGGCCACAAGGAGGGTCAATTGGATAGGAAAAACAACCTCAGTCCCCTACACTAGCTTGAATGGAGAGTTCCCTATGGATTTCTTGGTGGTAACTCTATCAGCCCACAATGCAAACTTCAGCTTGGAATCCCAGCTTCTTTTGTTGTCTTCCAACAGTTTTTTTATTATCCTTACCAGGCTCTTATTTGATGATTCAACCAAGCCATTTCCTTGAGGATAATATGTGGTAGAATGCACTAATTCAATGCCCATTGATTCACACATGTCCACCAATTCCTTTGCTTTGAAAGCTGCTGCATTATCAGTGACTAGCTTGGTTGGGCAACCAAATCTAGTGAAAATATTCTCGGTTAGGAACTTCATGACAACCTGGTGATCAACCTTCTTAGTGGGTATAGCTTCAATCCATTTGGTAAAATAGTCAGTGGCTACTAAAATCCACCTGTGTTGGCCACTGGAATGTGGATTAATCTCCCCTATGAAATCTAAACCCCACTGCTGGAAGGGACCATTGGTGTGTATGGGCTTCAAGGGCAAAGATTTCAGCTGTTGTCTTCCTATAAACCTTTGGCATTTGTCACAAGATTTCACAAATGAAAACACATCAGAGAATAGAGCAGGCCAATAATACCCAGCCCTCAGGATCTTGTGGGCTGTGGTTTTCCAATAATGATGCCCTCCACAGATGCTAGAATGAAACTGGTGCATAACTTCCACAAATTGTTCTTTGTCTAGACATCTCAAGAGGATTCCAGATGGGTCCCTCCAATAAAGCAGGTTCTTATTAATACAAAACTTAGCTGATCTGAGCTTAATGGTCCTGGCTTGACCTGAGCTAAGCCCTGGAGGGACTTCTAGCTTCAATAAGAAATGAACTATACTGGAATACCACTCACAAGTGGCCAAATTCTCAGCCAAAGACTGGTTCTATTCGTGCTTTCCTGCTGCTTCCTCTGTTTGTTCTCCATCTGAATTTAAGCTCATGCAATTTATGTCTAGCAGACTGCAATTTTCCTCGACCATAAGCTTAGCCAAGCCTTGGCCTTTGACAAGCTTGGTGGGCTTCACCTCTATATCGAATTCTATGAGTTTTGCAATCCATTTGGCTCTTCTTCCATCAACATCTGGCTGGGTTAGGACATCCTTTACTGAAGCTGAAGGCACATAGGCAACCACCTTGGAGTGCAGAATGTAAATTCAGAATTCCTTTAAGGACTTTATAAGAGAATATGCCTGTTTTTCAATAAGGTCATATCTTAATTCAACATCCCTCAATGTTTTGCTGAAGAAGGCCACTAGATGCTCTACATCTTCACCATTTTTTTGCAACAAGACTGCTGCAAGTGTATCATAAGAGGAAAAAGAGAAGATATAAAACTCCTTGGTGTAGTCTGGGCTGATTAAAGTGGGATCTTCCATGATAGCTCTTTTGATGGCTTCGAAAGATCCCCTTGCAGTCTCTGTCCATTTTATCTCTGACCCCTTTTTTAGCATGGAAGTGATGTGCTTCACTAGCTCTGAAAAGTTTGGAATAAATCTAGTCACAAAGTTAATTATACCCAGAAAGGATTGAATGTCCCTTTTTGACCTTGGGATGGACAATGTTTGTATTGCTTGAACTCTTTCTGGATCAATTTTGATTCCTGCAACAGAAAAAATATGCCCTAAAAGTTTTCCTTCTTCAAGAGCAAACTGTGACTTCTTTGGATTTACTGAAATTCCAAACCTTCTACACTTTAGGAACACCTTCCTCAAATGCTGTAAATGATCCTTGTGACTGCTGGAGAAAACTGTTATGTCATCAAGATAGATAAGGACAAACTTGTCCTTCTCTCCCACGAAGGCTATGTCCATGGCCCTCTGAAAAGTAGCCCCAGCATTCATCAGTCCAAAAGGCATCTTAGAGTACATGAAAGTGCCCCAAGGAGTAGTGAATGTAGTCTTTTCTTGGTCTTCTGGGTGTACGACGATCTGATTGTAGCTTGAAAATCCATCCAAGAAAGACATGACTCTAGCCCCTGAGACTTTTTGCAGCAAATGTTCCATCTTGGGCAGGGGGTAGTTGTCTTTTTTAGAGCACTTGTTCAGATTCCTGAAATCAACACAAAGCCTGATTTCTCCATTCTTCTTCCTCACTATCACAAGGTTAGCTATCCACTTCGAGTACCTTAGGGGAACTATGATTTTGGCATTTAGAAACTTCTTGATCTCCTTTTCAATAAAAGGTAACAAGAGAGGGTTAATTGGCCTCAATTTCTTCTTGAAGGGGATGGTGTTCTTCTCCAGTGGAATCTTATGCTGAATAATGCTGGTGTCATAAGTTTTAAGGCCGCTATATTCCCAAGCGAAGACATTGGCAAATTGTTTCATCAGGGTGAAATACTCAGAGCATTGGGCAGAGGACAAATGAGTGGACAAATTGATATACTTTGGGTGGGCTGGACTCCCTATATTATGTCCCTGAACTGCAGACTCACTTTCTTTTTTGGCAGGTTTATAAGGTACATCGTTATGGTCAAACAACCTCTCTAAGGGCACCAACCCTTTGGGTATATGGTTACTAGGCAGCTGCACAATGCTATCCTAGCCAATTTTGTCTCTCAGCTTGGACTGGTTACATTCCTCAATGGCTTCATTCTCTTGGTCAATTTTCATTTCAGAGAATTCATCAATGACCTGTAGAAACCTATTGACTTCATCATCATCTTCAAAAACTTTCTAGTACTTGACATTGTCAGGCAAAGACGATCTATATTTCACTTGGACTTCATAAGTCAACTTAGGAGGCAAAGGAGGGATAAAAGTGCTAGCAGACACAGCAAGGGAATCAACAAGCTGATTCTTAGCTCTAGGGATGTACGAAATACTAAAGCTATTGAAAGAATCCTTGAGCTTCCATACCTCATCTCTGTATGCCTTCAGCCTGGGGTGCTTCGCTTGGAATGTCTTGTTCACCTGCTGAATAATAAGGTCTGCATCTCCAAACACTTTCAGATATTTGATGCCCATTTCTTTAGCAGCGTTTAAGCCTAACATCAAGGCTTCGTATTCTGCTATGTTATTGGTGACCTGAAAAGTTAGCTTGAAAGATAAATGTATGCATTCTTGTGTGGGAGATACAAGAACTACACCTGCTCCTGCAGCTTCCTTAGAGCAAGCTCCATCAAAGAACATATCCCAGATTTGTGGGCTTCCTTCCTCTGTGATATGGCAAACCGGCTTTCTAAGCTGCATGGAGGCCAACTGGGATTCTTCTACTTGGAGGATACAGGCCCCAAAATCAGTATCAACAGCATAGATGGGATGATTAGTAGGATTCCTTTCATCACTAATGATATAAGCTAACTGAGCCTCTCTGTATAATCTCCTACTTTCACCTCCAAAGACCGGGACAGTGGCATAGGACAGGTCATTCTACAATGTCCCACCTAACCTCTTAATCCATCCTCTGGAAAGTAACATGCCAAACTTGGGGGGACATCTGCTACCACAATATCCATCATCATGCTCTTCATGGGCAGCTGAGACAAGGTGATGGCTAGGTCATTTCTTAACCCCAAACATTTCGCCTTTCTAGAGTCAAAAGAAAACAAGTCATGATATGGCCTAGTGATATCCAGGCCCAACTTGTCCATGATAGCCTTAGGCATTAGATTATGGCTGGCACCTGTGTCCAATAGACAATTGTGAAGGATTTTGTCATGAATAGTCAAGGAGACATAGAATGATGGGGAATTGTCATCAGAATGCTCAATCATTGGGCTGAGGACAACGACCGGTTTGTCATCTTGCAAATTCACATAGTCATTGGGTGCCTGTGTGGTTTTAAGCTCAAGGGCCTCAAGGATGGGTCTCTTAAAGGATTCATTCTTCACTAGTTCAATCAGAGGTATAGATATTTTCAGCTTCTGGATTTCTGATTCAAAACTAAAGGGAGAAGGGGACTTGTCAGGGCCTCTTACCTCTTGAGTTGGAGCTTTGAGAATGATGGGATCAGCTGCTGGTCATTTTTGCTTGTTAGTTTGCTGCATTGTAGGGACAGTAGCCCTCTGAACAGGGGTTTGCTGGGCAGTATTCACCTTGGACCTTAGATTGTATCTGTGTTGGTCATCAGTTTGCAGAACAGCCCCACCATCCCACTCTTGGCTATTTTGGTCCTCGGATAGTGACTCTTCATATGCAGCTAGGGTCAAAAAAGAGGCACTGCCCTTGTCTTCCAGACAATGGATCTCATCGTCTTCCTCATACTGATCTTCATCCATGACTACATTCTGCAAGGGGGTCTTCATCCTTTGGTCTTCATTTGCATCTTTGTTTCTTTGAGGAACCTGCAACTGCTCATTAGTTCTTCTGTATGGGTTCGGATTTCTAAAAGCAAAGGCATTAGGAGCTCTTCCTTTCCCAGAGTGTTGTTCCATCTTTAGCTTAGAGATTTCAGAGGCTAATGACTCTATTATCTTGGTCATCTTATCTAACTTGGGATCTGAAGATGATGAAGATTCACCCCTCTGTCTCCTTTGATCAACATGTCCCTTGAGTTTCTCTGCAGCCATGATGTTGGATTCTACCTCCAAGGCTGCATCCTGCATCTCAGCCAAAGTGGCACATCTTCTCTCTCTCAATAGTAGACAGAAGTCAGAATCAAAAGCATTGGCATAGGTGAGTTTAGCAGAGGTAGGGGTGGGTTTCACTTCAGCTGGTATCTTGCTGTACATGCGGTTAAACCTTTTATTGAAATCAGATAGTGACTCACCATTTTCCCTTTTTAGGTTCCCAAACTTAGTATGGTAGTAGAGAAGATCTTTCTTATCCCCCCAATGCTTTAAGAATACATCATCTAATGCTTCAATATCTGTTATAGACCTCAAGGTCAATTCTCTGAACCATTTCCTAGCCTCTCCATCTAGGCTTTGGACGAATACTCTCATCCATACATCATCTTCACTAATATCTAGATTATCAGCATAGCTATAGAATGATTCAAGATGTTCTTCAGCTGTAACCCCTTCTGTCCCAGTAAACTTAGGCATGTATTTATGATATTCTCTAGTAGGCATAGCATTCAAAGGAACGGGCAGTACTAGAGGTCCATACCTAGCAGCTATAATTCTCTCCATTTTGGTGGGTGCTTGTGGACCTGCCATAGCTGTGGTGGCTAGAAGGGTACTGGAAGTCTGAATGACAGAGGGCTGAGGAGTGACTGATAAGACTAAAGGGATATGATGGATAGGAGGTGAGGCTTCCTTTGGGCTTACAACAAAAGGAGAACCTAAAGAATCAGGAGCTTTATGTATCTCTAAGATTTTTTCTTCACTGCTAGTATTAGATGCTATACTCTCAACACGTGTTTGTTCTATTGCAGGATTTTCTTGAAGATGTATAGAATATTGTTTAGGTTTACCTGAACCTGATGCTCCCTTCTGGAAAGCCTTTCTTTCTTTGATGATATTTTCAGGGTCAGGTACTGGGTCAGCTTGTGACTTCTGAGGATTTCTCCGAGTATGCCTTCCAAACTGAGCCAGAATTATGGAGTGGAGTCGCCAAGAGGTTCGTCCTCCAGTAGAGTCGCCAGATAGATGATTACAACCAGAATAGTGTCCAGACTTTGTCTATCATCAAAGCTGGATCTGTGTCGTCTCCCAGGGAAGCTGAGCTTCAATCTCCTCTCCCCGGCAACGGCGCCAATTATGTTATCACTCCAAGAAACTCTCCTAGGTTGCAGCTCGGAGATGCCTGGTAACATATAATCTTCAATATTGTTCTCTGAACTATTGGAATAAATAATGGTCTGGATCAAGCCAAATAACCACTTTGACTCTGTTATTACTCAAGACATGCATGAACACCCTCAGCCTACAAGGCTTTAGACCACCAATGCTCAATAGTTTGTATATTAAGTGAATGAATGGAGAATACTAACTATACCAGCAAATACATACATAAGCATATGATGGCCAGATACAGAAAGTAAAAGAAACTTGCAAATATAATACATCAACGTGGAGATAAGATGACAGTTATCTGGCATTAGACACAAAAGAAACCTGAACGGCCCGTTCAAGTGCAAGCTCAGAACAAAAGAGAAATTGGGATATTGAACATATGACAACAAAAGAAGCTTGTATTACTGATGAATGAAGATGAGAATCTTGAGTAGCAGAGTCTCCACAGTCTCCAGAAGTTGAACCTTGATTACATCTTACTTTCAGCTATTTATAGCTCTTTATAATACTCTCAAGCTTTTTAGGGCTCGAGGTGTCTTAATCTATCCCCACTGTATTTAACTGCATGATTGCGTACAAGGACACAATTTTCCTTCCATCACGAAAATGGTAATTAATTCTGGTACAGTGCTGCCGTGTTAGGTGGCTGGCTTGATTGTGCCAGTGAGGCTCCATGACTATTTAATTTTGTTTGCTTGTATCATGCTGCATCCTTCCTCTTTCAGCCATACTTTCTGTTAATTCAGTTCAGCAACCTAACTGCCACAATACTGACAGAGTCAACCACCTTCCTCCTCAGGTAACTAATAGGAAGTAGAGTATGAGGTTCATGGGTGGCTGGATGTGCTAATTAGAAAGAACATAGTAATGGCAGGATGGCAGAGGACAAGCAGGCAACTGTTGTATGAATTAAATCGGACAGATAGAGTAATGGTAGGGTGGCGAAGGACAAGCGGGAGTGATCATGAACGAGGGCCGCTGGATCGGAAGAAATGGACGGAGGAGATCGATTGCATGAGGCTTGTGGTCTTTGGCAGGAGCGGAAAAGTCCGAGCCGTTGGATCTCGGTGGACAGATCGGACGGCTATCGGGCAGAGGAGGTGCTTGGACAATAGTGCCTGGGGGGTGGTTTGGTTTGGGTGGTTACAGTTTTTATCGGGTGCTTATCAGGCGGTAAGCGGTAAAGGGTGGAGTCCGCCCAATGCCACTCATTACACGCCACGTAGCAGAGGAGGAGAGAGAGAAACCACCTTTATTGGGCGGGTACTCCTCTCGCTAGTTGCCCTGCTATAAGAGTGACAGCCGTTAGATCTAGCGGGAGTGATCTAACGGCGGAGATCGATCGAGCATGTCTCGTCGATCGGGTGAAATGTGGGTCGTCAGATCGGCGGGAGAGATCACTAGCGGAGGGACATGGAGGTACAAGATGTCCTCGAGAAATGTGCGGAGGGCGCGTATGACTGAAAGGTAAGGCTTTTCGAGGGTTTTTTGGGTTAATTTATTTAAGGCTAAGGCAGAAGAGGGTTTTGTTATGAATGGAGGGTCGAGTTAAGATATGAGTGGGATAGAATGTAAGTGGAAGAGTGGGGAGAGTGGAGTGATGGCTCATGTGGGGCCCTTTCCAGGACAGCAAAGCAAACCATCTTCTTCCTTTAGTCTTCAAACTAGTAGCGCTGCACCTCAGGGCTAACAGATACCTAATAGGCATGGGAGATATGATGTGAATGAAGGAAGAATGGGGTGTTTCTTGGCTTGCCATCCTCTTAACTTTGAGTCCTTTGTTTCCTTTAAAAACCTGCAAAAATCACATAATTTTATTAGTGGGTGGGTTTGAGGTCCCTGCCATGTCATTTTGTTTTTATTTCTCCCTTTTTCGTTTTTTTAAAGACACACAGGTTGCCTCAAAGGAGGTTTTCAACCTATCTTCCTGCCCTAGGCACCTCAAGGGAGGTTTTCACCCAGGGATCTTTTTATTTTCCTTTTCTCCACTCTTGGGCTGCCTCAAGGAGGTTTTCAACCCAAAAGTTGGCCTCAAGTGCCTCATAGAGGTTTTCACCTAGGTCCCTTATTTTTTTTCCTTTTTTTTTCTTTTTTCATTTTTTCCAAAAATAAAACAGTCTTCAATAATATTGTGAACTGGAACCTGAGACACTTCCAAGCACATTCACTTCCTTACTAATTGTATCGATGAACTCTTCCTTTGACAGAGGTCTCTTATAGGCTTTCAATATGTATCCATTGACCAGCAAGGGGATACATTATTCATCAATGGTCCTTATTTGCACTACCCCATTGTCATGGTATTTCTCTATCAGATATGGGCCCAGCCACCTGGTCATCAATTTTCCTTTGAAGTCCTCGAATATAGAGTCATATAGTAGAGGCCAATCACCTTCTTGAAAAACTTTGTCTTTGATGTTTTTTTCATGCCAAACCTTTCTTTATACTTGAGTCACCTCTGTGTGTAGGAGGGTCGGCATCTTGAATTCATCTAAACCATTGAGCTGAAGCAGCATCTCTTGTTGTTCCTTTGTAACATCCAAATCCAATTGTGATGCCATTCTTAAAGTGTTGTACTCAAACTCAATGGAGAGCAGAGCCTTCTTCCCATAGACCAAGTCATAAGCGGTGAAGCCAGTGGTTATCTCCCAGGTTGTATTATATGCCCAAGTGGCCTCCACTAGCCTGTCAGCCCAATATTTTCTGCTGCTACTCACAAACTTTGTGAGAATTCCTTCCAATGCTCTGTTGGTAACCTCTGCTTGTCCATTAGACTGAGGATGATAAGAAGTTGACTTCCTGTGCTTGATCTTATGCTGACTCAACAGATTTTCAAGCAAGTGTGAGTCAAATTGAGCGCCTTGATCAGTGACTAGCTCTCTAAGGTACCCAAACTTGTAAAACACATTCTCCCATAAGAACTCCACCACTTTCTCTTCTGTTGCTACCTTGATAACCTTAGTTTCAGCCCACTTTGTCAAATAATCATTGCACACAATTATGTACTTTTTCTGCCATGACGGTGGATCAATGGGCCCAATGAAATCCATGCCCCACTTGTCAAATGGATCAAGAGTCACTTGAGGTTGCAAAGGAATTTCATCCTTGGGAGTAGGTTTCCCCATTCTTTGGCACTGGTCACATTGACTGGTGTATCTTCTTGCATCTTGGTGGAGAGTGGGCTAGTAGTAGCCAGCTTGCAGTACCTTGAAGGTTGTCTTCTTGGATGCAAAGTGACCTCCACAAGGTCCATCATGACAAGCCAGAAGGATGTCAAAGACTTCCTCCTCCCTGACACATCTCCTCAAAATTTGATATGGGCCTAGCTTGAAGAGATTTCCCCCAATCCAAGTGAATGGGGCGCTCTTTCTTATAATTCTACTCTTTTCCTTGGAGGACAGATTTGGAGGGAACTATGCAACCACTAAGTAGTTGGATATGTCAGAAAACCATGGAGAGAGAACTGAAATATAAAATAAATGTTCATTTGGCAGCTGATCATCAACCATTCCTTCCTCACCTATAGGCAAAGCAAGTCTAGACAAAAAATCTGCAACTACATTTTCTCTACCAGGCTTATCAATGATAGTTAGATCAAACTGTTGTAATAAAAGCAACCATCTAATAATTTTGGCATTCACATCAGGCTTGTTCATTAAATATTTAATAGCAGCATGATCATTATGTACAAAGTTCTAGTAACCGGTAATGTAATGTCTAAATTTATTCAAGGAATGGACAACATCTAGGAGCTCTTTTTCAATCACAATATAGTTCAATTCAGTCTTGGACAAATTTTTGTTGATGAAATAAATGGCATAAGGAAACTTGTCATCTATCTGGCCTAGAGCTACTCCTATATCTTTGTTAGAGGCATCAGCATGGATGTGGAAAGGAAGAGCCCAATTTGGGCCTCAGAGTATAGGTGCAGTAGTCAACTTGTCCTTTAAGGTTTCTAAGGCCTCTTGGCAGCTTTCTGACCAGAAAAATTCAGAGTCCTTGGCCAATAGTCCAAACAAAGGTGAGGCTACTTTGCTGAAGTCCTTTATGAATCTCCTATAGTATCCAGCTAAGCCCAAGAAACTTCTGGTATCCCTCTGCTTCTGAGGGGTAGGGACCCTCTTTATGATAGCAATTTTATTTGGGTCCACTTGCAGTCCTTCTTGTGATATTTGTTGGGAATGGGTCCCCTAGGGTCAATTTTGGGGTTAAAAGCCCATGTTTTGGGGTAGAAAGCCCAATTTTTGTATAATAAGTGTAAAGTCTCCACATTTTGTGGCCGCGGAGCGCGAAGATGTAAAGAGTCATCAAGGGCTTCCGCCCTTCTTTTATGAAACTTGTGTTGGCTTTAAGAGATCCACCCATGGTTCACAGACCATGGGATTGTATAAAAAGGAGAGTCTTAGAAGAGTCTAAGGAGTTCAGTCTTGAGATGTTTTGAATCATTGACGAATGTAATGGGTCCGTTAGAGCTAATAGCGAAGACTCTTAGCGTAGGAAAGAGGTTCTACAACTGTGTGCACAGAGCCCTAGGGTAGAATTCTGCAGCTGAGTGCGTGGACCCCTGCAGCTATGTGCGCAGGGAGGTTAGAGTTTGTAAAGAAGATCTGAAGCATAAATAAAGATAACTACTCTGAAATTATCTGTGTATGATCTATTTGAATTTTGTTATAAATGAATATGATTATGTTATGATGAATAGTAGGTTTATGTTTTAATGTTGTATTGATGCGCGAATCCATATGCTTTGCTTGTTAAATGAACGCAAGTAAGAATATTTGTTTACACGAAGATCCTCTTAATGCATGTTGAAGTTATCAGATACTTAAGATAATCTGGGTAATTACGGAAGTAAGAGTAGCTATAGAAGCATGTAAGTGTTTGTTCTGCCTATCTAGGGTATGTGAAGGACGGTCGTAGACCTTCACGGAGGTCTAGAGGAAAACTAAGACGAGTATATAGATAAGCCCTAAAAGGCTTATCGACCTATGTGAAGGAAGTTTTAGGGTATTAAATGACATCACTACCATCTATGGGTGAGGAAACTTGGTTCCTACATCCCCCATCCCCCCATACTTCTTTGGGTGAGACTTCAGTCCATGCTCTACGGATTGATGATGAAAGGGCCAGTAGTGTAGGTATTTGCTTGGCTAATTAACGCTGAACTTCGGTCAGGGCCCATCAAGCCAACAAATGGTTTTGTTGTCGGGACCGTTATCTACATAAAGAGATGTGTGATGTCGAATCAATGGAATCCAACTAAGAAGGAGATCGAAGACTGGTTGGATAGAAAGATCCACGAATTTGCGATGCAAGAGAACAAGAATCTGCGATTGACAAAAGAAAAGTGGTTGGACAGATATCTATACACAGAGATACACGAAACCTTCTTCTATTCCTTCCCGGTCAAATTATACGAGTGGATCACGAAATTGGCAAATGACCAAGGAAGGTGGAGGCTTGATGGTCCAATTGTCTGGACCTCGGAGTTAGTGCAAAGATTAGAAGCCTCTGAAGATAAGATCACACACGTTGTCGATCATTGGCTCGATCGTATCATAGGAGGATTCGTGACAGAGTTCGTGGTCGATACTTTGGTCAGTTACAGTGAAGCAGAGCACTGCTTCTTCAAGGGACTACGAGGTAAGTATTTAAGGTCTTTAAATACTTGGATTAAGATGCTCTTGTGTGAAAATCAGGTTATGCAGCTACCTTGATGTTTGGAGCTACGTGAAGTGGAAAGATCTTCAGGGATAGAGGGAAAACATGCCCTGAATATAGCCCACTGATTGGACCTCCTCTGAGTGACGACAAGGAAGCAGCACAGGCTTCTCCACAGAGCGTTGTTCAATTGATAAAACAAGGGTTCCCACGAATACCCCATCCACCCACACCACCTCCATCTTCACCTCCACCGCATACGCCTTCACCCACACCACCGCCACCTCCACCACCATCCAATATGGCGAATTCAGTAAAATTTCCTGTGTTCAAGGGGTCGGGAACTGAGGACCCAGACCAATTTTGGTTCGTCGCGAAGGCTGTATGGGAAGCTCACAGTATTATAGACAATTAGATGAAGAAAGAAATGCTGGTTACTGCATTGTAGTAACGCGCGCTAACACTGTACATTAAGTACTGTATTGATAATCCAATGGCTTCATTAGCAGATATTTAGACCGTGCTGAATAAGGAATTCAGTAGGCCCAAATCTAAAGCTCAATCAATTGTGGGATTCAAGGAGATCATGATGAAGCCTGGCGAGACACCCTGGGATTTGGATCAGAGTTTGAAGTGCACAATCCACGAAGCCAACATGAATCTTACGAATGGGCAGCACCGCGAATGGTTTGTGGCTTCTCTCCTGCCTCATATAAGGGTTTCTTTGTCACAGCAAAAGATTTGAACCCAGGTGGAAGCCCTAGAGATTGTAATGAGATTGCATGAGACACTGATGCAAGATGCTAATTTAGGGGTTCAACAGATTCACACGCAGTTGCAGAACCTATGCCTAGAATTTCAGAGTCTGAAGAAAGATAAAATAGTTTGGCCAGAGGTGCGTGAAGAAGTTTGGTGCCTGAAGTGAAAAAGTCAGGGGCATGACAAAGATCACTGTCCAGTCTTCGTGAATTATGTTGTAGCAAGGGGACCAATGCCTATGAGGCCAGAAGCTCAAGCAGGGCCAAGTACAGGGCTCGCGCTATGGTGTGCTATCTGTCAGGTAGCTGGAAAACATGCGATAGACAATTGCCATTTTCTGCAGAAATTTGTACGGACACCGAAAACGCTCTTCTGCAATTTTTGTCAATCAGTAGGTTATGAGCTAATGATGGATAAAACGCCCACATATAGGGTGTAGGCAGAAACCCGGCCTCCAGACCAAGGTACTAGGGGAGTGCGAGGTAAATATCAGGGGCGCAGACGAGGCCGAGGTGGAGGAGGACCTGGTAGAGGTCGGGGACAGGTCATTTGTTACAATTATGGAGGACCAGGACACTACGCGCAAGATTGCACGAACCCGACACGTATGTCATGCCGATATTGTACTCAGTTTGACCATGCGACAGAGGATTTCCCTGTATTATTAGCTAAGATACGTGAAAAGGGGGTGTAGCCTCAACAGTTGACTCAAAACCTGTAGATGATGAGGGCTCAGCCTCGCGAGGAGGATCCTAAGGTAAATATTTTGCTGCAGAGTGGAAAGACGACTGGTAAAGATAAGGGGAAGCATCCTGAAGAAGATGAATGGGTCCATAAATTCCCAGAAAAGGAGATCGGGTTTAATCTAGAGCGCACAAAGGAACTTTTATGGAAGAAAAGAAAATCTTCGCCGAGGCCTCTACCTCAAGAATTCAGGATAAGCCAGCTGAAGAGATGGACCCTTCCATGCTTACTACTTTCTTGGAGACCTGTATGAAGCTGTTGCGCGATAGAAAGGCTGTGAAAGGACTACAGGAGTTGATAAATAAGTGCGCCAGAAAAGAAAACACTCCTGACAGACCACACGTAGTCAGGAAGATTGGTAAGCATAAGGCAAGAACGGGGCGTGAGATGAGGCTCACTGCGTAGATAGGAGAATATGAGATGGATCAAGTTATTCTAGATCTGGGGTTGGACACGAATGTTTTGCCTAAATAGACATGGGAGAGGATGGGGAGACTTATGCTGCAGTGGTCTTCGATTCAGTTAAGAATGGAAAATCAGTAGAAAATCATCCCCATGGGAAGATTGCAGGGAGTAACAGTTGATATTGAGGGTGTGAGCACATTGGCTGATTTTGAAGTGATAGAGATTGTGGATGACAACAATCCCTACCCTACGCTCCTTGGGATTGATTGGGCTACTGACATGAATGGGGTAATCAATTTGAAGAAGTGGAAGATGATATTTGAGAAGAAAGCTCTCCGCGTAGTAGTGCCCCTGGACCCTGCAGAAGGACTGCGCTATACTGAACCGGTCCGCAATTATGAAAGCGATGATGATTTGGACCAGATTTATAAGATAACGACGTGAGATCAGGATTGGGTGAATCTGACAGTAGATGGACGCATTGCTTGGGACCGCGAAAGTTCCTGCACATCATATTCATATGAGGAGTTGGAGCACTAGCAGAACTGACTGCATGAAGTATCTATGCTGCACTATAATATGATGACCAAGTCGCTGCGCTATGTATCATCGGAGGTAAGAAGTCTACCTTACTATGATGGTTTAACTGATGTTGATAAATTTTTGGATGCATTCGAAAGGGAAGTGCCAGAGAAGCATCGCTTCCAGGCCTTGGATTGGGTGTTGCGCGCTACGCTTGCGAGATGGTGGGGTACGCACAAAGATAGTTTTGATGATTGGCACATGTACAGAAAGATGATGAGATTACGATTTTGTCACCCACAAGTGCGGCTAACATAGAAATATGATGGAAGGGATGATCCATGCAACTACTTGGCCAAATGGACTAAGGTTTATGGAGTAGAGCATCAGCTTGAATGGGTGCATATGTTTTGTCATACTTTGGATGTAATACCAATGAACTGGTACTTGGAAACAGAGCTCCATCATGGCACTGAAGAATGGGACGTTTTGTTACAGGGGTTCTTGATGACGTTTAGCTTTGAGGATTGATTTGAATGTATTGATGAGGCATTGTAGGAAGTCAAGGCAACAATCTTTAGAGTACCGCAAGATCCCTTGGACTTAATTCAACCAGATTGGACCACCCAGCTGTGCCACGCGCTGGAGTGCTACAATGTGACTGTCGAAGAAGAGGACGAGGATCCGAGGAACATTAATATCCTAGAGACTGAAGGTCACCGCGAAATTGAAGGACTACAAATTGAAAATCCAGATATCACCGCACTGCTAAAAACAAGACAAGTGAACATTGGAACAGAGGCAGAGCTGAAATTTGCAAAGATTAGGGACTACTGGGATGATGCAACAGTAGATAAGGTCGTTGAATTGCTCTGTGAATACCAAGACTTGTTCCCTATGAATTTTTCATAGTTGAAAGGGATAATAGGGGACCTGGAAGTTATGAAAATTACGTTGAAACCAGACATGAAGCTGATCAAGCAGAGCCTTACCGCCTCAATCCAAAGTATAAAGAAATGGTCCGCTTAGAGTTGGATGAAATGCTTGCGGCGGGTAATATTGAACCAGTAGAAGAGTCTGATTGGGTAAGTCCAATAGTAGTTCAGGAAAAGAAGAGGAAGGATGAAATAAGGATATGCATAGATCTCAGGAAGTTGAATGACACCTACGTACATGATCCATTTCCAACTCTGTTCACCGACGAAGTGTTGGATAATGTAGGAGGACAGGAAGCATATTCGTTCACGGATGGGTTCTCGGGGTACCATCGGATCAATATCACATTGGAGGATAGAAGTAAGATGACATTTTCCATGGAGTGGGGGTGCTTCCAGTATACTGTAATGCCTTTTGGACTGAAGAACACGCCGATGATCTTTTCGCGTGTAGTCATCGCGGCGTTTAAGGACTTCATTCACAAGTTTTTGGAGGTATACTTTGACGATTGGACGGTGTTTGGGCTGGTGAAATGCCATGTAGCCAACCTACAATTGATGCTGGATACATGCTGGAGGTATCAGATCATGCTCAATTTGAAGAAATGTTTGTTCTGTGTTCCTTTCGGAATCTTGTTGGGCCATGTGGTGTGCAGACAAGGATTAATGGTCGACCCAGCTAAGATAGCAGTTATAATTAATTTAGAGGCACCAAGAAGTGTGAAACAGCTGTGCGCAATGCTGGGGCATACGAGATACTATAGAAAGTTCATTAAGAGTTATGCCTAGATTACCGCGTCGATGGAGAAGTTGCTAAAGAAGGATGCTACATTCTGTTGGAATGAAGAATGTCAGCAAAGCTTAGATGTGTTAAAGGAGAATATGGTCACCACGTCGATCCTAGTCTTCACGGATTGGAAGAAGGAATTTCATGTGCATGTGGACGCGTCATGTATTGCGCTTGGGGAAGTACTGACATAGGCCGAGGGAGAGTTGGATCACCCTATAGTGTTTGCGAGTAGGAAGTTGTCTAAAGCTGAGAAGAATTATTCAATGGCAGAGCATGAAGGTTTTTCCATGGTATACGTACTCCAAAAGTTCAGACACTACTTGCTAGGCGGACACTTTAAGATGTATACAGATAATTCTGCATTGAAGTACTTGGTTAACAAGCCTGTGTTAGGGGGAAGATATGCAGATGGCTGTTGTTGTTTCAGGAATATGATTTCGAAGTTATTGTGAAGCTAGGATGATTGAATGCCGGACCGGATCATATGTCGTGCAGTGAAACAAGAGAGGAGCCTACTAATTTGGAGGAAGGACTGCTTGACGCGCAACTCTTTGTAGTGTGTGTCATGGACAACCACTTTGCAGATAAAATACACTTCCTGACGACGGGGACGGCTCCAGAGGGGTATACTAGTCAACAAAAGGAGGAGTTGGTGGTGCATGCGACAAACTTTTCTGTCATTGCAAGGCACTTATATAAAATGGGGTTGGATGAAATACTGCGACATTATGTGCCTAAGTTTGAATGAAGCAGCATCCTCGCTGAAGCTCATGGAGGAGCTGTGGGAGGACATTATGCAGGAAAAGCAACAACGCAGAAGATTTTACGCGCTGGGTTGTGGTGGCCGATGCTGCATAAGGATTCCAAGGCTTATTGTAAGGCATGTGATGCATGTCAGAGGATGGGCAGGCCATCGTGGAGGGATGAGCTGCCTCTGAATCCACAACTGTCATTACAACCATTTGAGAAGTGGGCGATTGATTTTGTAGGACCAATTCAGCCTCCAGGAAAGAAGACAGGTGTGCGGTACATCATCACCATGACGAAGTATTTGACCAGATGGGTGGAGGCACAGCCTGTGAAGGACTATACATGGGTAACAGTAGCAAAGTTCATCTTTGAGTATGTACTGACTAGGTTTGGTTTCCTGAAGATTTTGATGAGTGATCATGGTACGCATTTCCTTAATGAGACAATCAGCGCGTTGACGGAGGAATTCCAAGTTTATCACCAAAAGAGTACGTCGTATCACCCACAGGCTAATGGGATGATTGAAGCATTTAATAAGATATTGGAGAATGTGTTGACGAAGGTTTGAAATGCACAAATAAATGACTGGGCTGTGCATGTACCCACGATGCTATGGGCTTACAGGACGGTTTGCAAAAAGTTGACTGGACAAACGCCTTTTAGGTTGGTTTATGGCATAGAAGCTGTGATTCCGATGGAGTACATTGTACCTAGTCTGCACATAGTGGCATTTACAGGAATGGTAGATCACAGAGCCCTAGAAGAAAGGCTCGTGCAGCTGACAGAGCTAGAAGAGGATAGATTTTTTGCTGGATTCCATCAGCAAGTTCAAAAGGAGTGCGAAAAGGCATGGCATGATTGGCACATCAAACTGCACACCTTCAAGGTAAATGATTTAGTGTTATTATATGACAACAAGTTTGATAAATTTCCAGGAAAATTTTGGATGCATTGGCTGGGGCCCTATGTCATCAAGGAGATTACTGATGGTGGAGCAGTTCAACTGGTGAAGTTGAATGGAGAGCCATTTCCAGGGAAGGTAAATGGCAGCTGATTGAAGCCATACACTAGGGATCTGGCCAGATGACTATATGGTGGAAGCACAGTCTTAGCACTCCAAGCAGCTGAAAGGAGGCGCGGGACTATAAACTACACTGCCCGGGTTGTAGAGCTGCGCGACTGGGGGACTGCGCGGAAGGGAGGAACGTCACAGTATCAGCATAAGCACAAAGGGAGTTGCACTATAGGAGGAGAGACCACGCAGGGCAGCTAGAAAGTGACCGTTATGGTCACTGTTCATGAGTTGATAGTGAGAAAATGGCTAAGTGGAGCGGGGGGGGGGTGGCATTTAAGTTAGAATTTAAGAGCAAGATCTTTGAAAATCTGCTGCCAATCTAGAATTTATGAGCAGATTTTGGGGGGAACAGTCGGATTCAAATTCGAATTTGCCTATAAATTACAGATGGTCGCCCAACGAAAAACACTTTGCATTCTGAGAATTGAGGTGTTGAGCTATCAAGCGTGCATGAACCTTGAGAATTTCGAGGCTTTGGTGGTTAGTTCAGTATTTGACAAGTTTCCTAAAGAAACCCAGGAGCTTCTTACTAGCCTCATGTCGGCACCCGTGGAAACCGTAAGTGCTGGAGGATTGATGGCCTCTGAGGGACCTGCCCCTGAGGTTGCAAGTGTAGAGGTGCCTGCAGAAGTGCCAAAATCGCCGAGGTCACCCAGGCTGAGGCCTACGCCAACCAGAGAGGGTCCTAAGACAAAGAAGGACAAGCAGAAAGTGACACAGCCAGTGCGCGAGTCGCCGAGAAAGCACCAGAAGAAAGAGAAGCCTACCGCGTAGGAGAAAGGAAAGGTGGTAGACCTAGAATTTGATGAGGGTGTGGAAGACATTGGTATGGGCATAGAGGATATCGATATTGAGGGGTAGACCCTATTTCCAAGTTACCAGAATACATCCCTCCATGCCAAGGCAAGGTGAAGGTCCTGAAGGACCCAGATGAGGGAAAAATTTTACTTAACACACCATTTCTTCTAGACAAGATCACATTCGAAGGTCCGCGCTTGGCGCGCGTGCCACATTTGAAGTTAGAGGATTGGGACTTGGTAGATACTGAGTGGTTTCCCCACTTGGCGACTGATACGTTTATGACCCGCGTCTTCTATAAAGACTCTGGTGTGACCGCATTGGAGTCAAGGCAATGGATTAAAGGGGTGGACAAGGTAGGACTGTTGAACTTGTTATGGGTGCCGCATTACAACTGTGCACCCATAACTTTGATAGTGATCAAACAGTTGTTATGCTTGGTGCACGACGGGTGCCTATGGTTAGGAGAACCGATACCGATCACCGATATGCTGATCCATAGGATCACATTGTTACCGCACTCAGGGATGAATCTAGCTAAGGAATTTGGTGGAAAGATGGGCAAGTGTGACCTCGCCAAGAGAATGAAGGACAAGTTTAAGCTTTCCAAGAAGCCGCGCGTCTACTCAATTTCTAGCCTAATCGACCCCATGGTTAAGGTAGCCACCTAGATCCTGGTTGGTAAAATAATGAGGAAGTGTCATGGAGATGAAGTGTCGGCACCAGTTGTGTCATTAGCGGCCCAGTGCGCGGAGGGCATATAATTCAATTGGGCGTGCTACCTCTGCAACGAGTTCCTCACGAACTATAGAGAAGCACAAGACCAGAGTAAGACCTTCCATTATGCATGGCTTTTGCTATCAATTGTACTAATCGCGTGGGAATTACCGGAGGACAGTCAATTTCCTCCGATCGCATCAGATCTGCCAAAAGCAGCGAAGTTCACTTCGCTTTGGGCCACAAAGGACCCCAAAAGGGTCAAGGACAGTAAGATCTTTTGGGTGCTGATGGAAGCAAGCATCCGCACTGCGATAAACCATAAGCCATGGCTATCACCAATTGTCTTTGAGCAATTATCAGGATATGTGGAGTTCAAGGCAGACTTCCACTGTGTCTCCATGCAGGCACAGAAGGACCCTGAGCAGAAGTGGTATGATCTCCCATACCTTGCAACAGATGATGCAATCACAACGGTCCTTGAGTGTTGGCCAGCAAAGTGGCGCATGGCCTTAGATTTGTCAGTTGGGTCCAGTAAGTCCAAAGGAAAGAAGAAGAAGGAAGAGGCCCAGTTGAAGATGTAGCAGTTGGCTGAAAGGAGGAAAAAGGAGGCTAAGGAAAAAGCCAAAGCAGAGTGCGCTACTAAGGAGCAGGCAGAAGAGAAGGAAGATGAGGAAGAGCGCGACTCTGACAGAAGTCAGAAGTCTCCTTCACCGTAGATGGAGGAAGAAGAGCAACAATCAGGATAGGGTGGTGCAGACTCGAAGACTACTCCATTCCGGGTTAAGCGCACTAGGGAGTAGGAAAAAGAAGGGCCACGAAAGAAGTCCAAGGCTAGTAAATCATCGCTCGACCCGATCACTTTGACAGAAGGTGATCTGAATGACATCAGGGACACAGTAAGGGACGTGACCGTAGAACTGCTGCAGTAGTTTGAGTAGCAGTAGAAACAAGCCTTGGTTTCCATTCAGACAGGTCTGTGTGAGCTACAGATCCAGGCTACTCAACTGTAGACCGGTGTAGGGCGGGGCAGTGTGGCGTCAAATAGTTTGGCGCCTGGAACCTCAGAAGCAGCGGAGATGGTTCACTCTATGGATCCCTGGGCTGTCGCGCTACCGGATGGAGCTTTGACTGCAGAAGCAGAAGCTGACAGGGCCACTATCAGCACTCTCAAGAAGGTTGGGTTGAACTTGGCTGCGCTTCCAAGTGAAGCCCTTCACACCCTGCAAGACAGTGTGATCGTGGAACTTCAGGCCCGAGAGCAGCGTGCATTGAATGTGATCAACGAATAGAAAGTTAACAATGCCCAGATGTTTGTAGAGAAGACTTCCGCGATTGATCTCCTTAAGAAGATTCAGGAGAAGAATGAGTGCACCACAGTCGTGGTAGCTGAAGCATGCAGAACCGTTCTAGAGCTGCATATCCTAGAAGATGCGCTGGTTGACGCCAGAATTCGGAAGCTCACTGCAGGTGTGCACGACGCAAAGATAGAGTTGGCTAAGGTTCAGTTTGAGATGAACCTTAAGATCACAGAGCTTGAGTTGAAGGCCCAACCTTCGACTCCACCAGAGGTCAAAGAGCAGCGCGAGGCCACTATCAAGGATGTAGTTGCAACAGTAGATGCCACAGTGAAGGATTGCACTGCACTCTTCGAGCAGTCACTCAAAGTAGTTACCAGTCTACAAGAAGATACCAACCTACAGAGATTAAAGACCGAGGCGAGGGAATTTCAACCGAATTACAACGAGGTCAGAGCGACGACATGCACCATCGCCATTACACAGAGGTTGGCAAAGTTGCAGGAAGCAAAGGCACTGAAGGAACAGGTGGACGCAGCATAGTGCAGGGAGGCAGTACTGAAGGCCAGATTGGGGCCTTGGCTAGATGAAGCCTATGTGATCATGACCACCATTGAAGGAAATCTAGCAAACCTACAGGCAACACAGTAGAAAATCATGACAGATAGCGTAAGACCAACAATGGAGCAACTGGTGGAACAGGTCAAGTAGGTGGCGACGCAGTGTACCGCCGAAGTTGTAATGGTACAAGTGGAGATGGGAGGTCTTTGCGACAAGATCTCCACACCAACAGAGTGACTTGGGGGTGAGTCACCATATTTGTGTTGGGGGCCTATTGGGAACGGGTCCCTAGGGTCAATTTTGGGGTTAAAAGCCCAAGTTTTGGGGTAGAAAGCCCAAGTTTTGTATAAGAAGTGTAAAGTCTCCGCATTTTGTGGCTGCAGAGCGCGAAGATGTAAAGAATCATCAAGGGCTTCCACCCTTATTTTAAGTAACTTGTGTCGGCTTTAAGAGATCCACCCATGGTCCGCGAACCATGGGATTGTATAAAAAGGAGAGTCTTAGAAGAGTCTAAGGAGTTCAATATTGAGATGTTTTGAGTCATTGATGAATGTAATGGGTTTGTGAGAGCTAAGAGCGAAGAGTCTTAGCATAGGAAAGAGGCTCTGCAGTTGTGTGCATAGAGAATTAGGGTAGAAGTCCGCAGCTAAGTGTACGGACCCCTGCAGCTGTGTGTGCAGGGTGGTTAGAGTTTGTAAAGAAGATCTGAAGCATAAATAAAGAGAATTATTCTGAAATTATCTATGTATGATCTATTTGACTTCTGTTATAAATTCATGTGATTATGTTATGATGAATACTGGGTTTATGTTTTAATTTTGTATTGATGCATGAATCCATATGATTTTCTTGTTAAATGAACACAAGTAAGAATATCTGTTTATGTAAAGATCCTCTTAATGCATGTTGAAGTTATCAGATACTTAAGCTAATATGGGTAATTATGGAAGTAAGAGTAGTTATAGAAGTTGCGTAAGTGTTTGTTCCACCTATCTATGGTACGCGAAGGATGGTCGTAGACCTTCGCAGAGGTATAGAGGACAACTAAGACGAGTATATCGATAAGCCCTGAAAGGCTTATCGACCTGCGTGAAGGAAGGTTTAGGGTATTAAATGAAATCACTACCATCTCTGGATGCGGAAACTTGGTTCCTGCATCCCCCCATATAGCTTCGGGTGAGACTTCAGTCCGCGCTCCACGGATTGATGCTGAAAGGGCCAGTAGTGTAGTGATTTTCTTGGCTAATTAACACTGAAACTGGGTCAGGGCCCATCAAGCCAACAATATTGAGTGAGCTAGAATAGTCCCTGCATTCATCAAGCACTCACACTTCTCAAGACTAAGGGATAGTTTCATTTCAATGCATTTATTTAATACTTTCCCCAAGTTAGAGAGAACCTCCATGAAATCACACCCACAGGGAGTGAAATCATCCATATATATTTCTACAGAGTCATGGACTAGTTTTGCAAAGATGCTCAGCACTGCCCTTTGAAAAGTGACAGGAGCGTTACAAAATCCAAAAGGAAGGACCCTATAAGAAAAGGTACCCCAAGGACAGGTGATGGTGGTTTTATCCTAGTCCTCTAGGCTAATCTGGATCTGACTGTAACCACTGAATCCATCTAGGAAAGAGAAGAACTTCTTTCCTGTAAGACCATCCAAGACTTGATCAATGAAAGGTAGAGGGAAATGGTCTTTTTTGGTGGCTTTGTTTAGCTCTCTGTAGTCCACACAGATCCTCCATTTTCCATTCTTCTTTGGGATCAGAACCAGAGGAGACACCCACTCACTATCTGAGATGGGGTAAATTAACCCTGCATCCAACAACTTCTATAGTTCTTCTTTAACTATGTCTTTGAGGGCTGGATTCATTATCCTCTGAGGTTGGTGCACTAGCTTACAGCCTTCCTTGATGTAAATGTGGTGAGTACACACTGAAGGGTGCACTCCATTCATTTCCTTATAACTCCAGGAAAAGGCATCCAGATGGTCTCTTAGCATGTCACATAACTCCTTTTCCTGATGTGCAGAGAGAGAGGGGTTGATTTTCAATGTTCTATATGGACCAAATTCTATCATCTTGACATGAGTAGGACTTGAGTTAACTAGGCACAAATCAATCCAAGGGTTATCTTCAACTTTCTTTACTAACTCATCAAGAGACATGGTGTTAGGGGGTTGATTCTGGAGGATTTGATCAATCAGGTCGTCTTCATCAGGTTGCCCCCCTCCTATAGTAGCATCTAGGGTATAGATTGGGTAAGATGTGGTAGAGTAGACTTCATCTTCCTCCTCCTCTTCCAACCATAAAGGTAAGTCATGCTCTAGAGATGGTTGAGCAGGAGGGTACAAGACCAATTGTTTGGACAAATGCCCATTTTTAATGGTCATATTCCCAGCCCTGCAACTTATGTAAGCATCAGTAATGGCTAACCATGGCCTTCCAAGGATGAGAGGATAACCATTGAACTTATTCTTAGGTTGGAGAACTAAGAAGTCAGTAGGGTATTCCCAAGAATCAATGGAGACCATCACATCATCAAAAGCTCCCTCACAAGCTACTGTGGATATGTCTGAAAGCTACAAGACTGTTGTGTTCTTCCTTAATGATCCTTGGAGATTTAGTTTAAGCATAGTCTCCTTAGTCATCACATTAATGGTAGCCCCAAGATCAATCAAGGTATGGGGGGAAATGATACCATCGTTGTGCACATATACCGCAGGACTTCCAGGGTCTAGATACTTCAGGCAAATCACTTGCCCCAACATTAAGTCAGATAGTTGTCCAATGACATTATTGGTACGGGTGTCTTTCTTTCTCCTCCTTGGATGTTTGAAGCATTTCTCCTTAATGAACTTGTTATAGATGGGGACATCCTTGATAGCTTAGAGGAGTGGGATTTTAACACACAAGTTTTTCAATTCACCCAGAAGTTCAGTCTCTTCTGAGGTGCACTGGCTAGGATGGATTAATCTCTCAGGAAAAGGAGGTGAATTGGCTTGAGGAAAAATCTCTTCATTTTCATCCTCAAGCTCCTCAGGTAGAGATGGAGGTTGGTTATCTGGAAGGACTCTTCTAGAACTGAGGCTGATTTCTTGAATTTCCACAACATAGGCAGGGTAGGATGTGATGAGCCTCGGTATTGCATCAGGAATGCTGCAACTCCCAAGGCTACCGACTTTAATTATCAACCCGAGGTTCGTACAAACTTAAGAGGTATCGACACTATATGTGTAGCATACAACATGTCCTTCCTTTGCTATCATGATGTAAGGAAGTGCATGTACTAAAGTCAAATCCTAAACTAATTGCAAAAAATGAAATGTTCGAAATGGAACCTTAACCTATTGCAAGAAAGAAAGTACAAGGAAAGAGACTGAAATCAAATGATAAAACACACCATTTTCTAACTAACTGCTAAGAGGCTTTGCTTCAAAAGAATGCTAAGTTAACATGTATGAAATCCTACTGTCCTAAGCATGCAGATTCAAACCATCAAATATTCTATTGTTGTGCATGTAAATGAATAAAATAAATCTGTTTTCCTTTTTGTCTTTTTTCATGTGAGAGTGTGAAAGCTAATCTCTTTTGGTGATGTGGCAAGTGGCTTGGAGATGATGGTGAATGGTCAGAAGGCTTGGGAGACAAGTAGGGACCCTTTGCTAGCTTCCTAGAGGCTTTTTCCTCAATTTGGCCTCAAAACAGGGTTTCCTACAGGATGCTACAGGGTTTCCTACAGGATGCTACAGGATTTCCTACAGGATGTCCTGAAAACCTACAGGATCCCCTGAAAACCTACAGGATACAACCGAGAGAAAAATGATGGATGTTGAAGGTGATGGAAAGATTAGGGAAGGTGGTTGGTGGATGGAATGAGGCAAGGGAGTGCCTAGGACCACTTCAAAACTCAAAACCAAAGTTGGGGGATGGTTGGATTTTCTCAAAAATCTTTGAGAAATTTCCTTGTGAAATGATGAAATTGGTGAGGGTTTAGTGAAAGAAAGTGAGGACCATGGGTGGATGAAGTTGGGATGAGGTTGCTGACTATGAAATCTCTTTGTACTCCTGAAACACCTGCACTACATCAAACATTGACATTTACCCAAAAATCATGCAAACAAGAAGAATTTCAATTATCTAAAGGAAACAGAATTTCATGAGCTAGTTGTCTACTTCATGCATGAGGAAAACTTTGTAGAATGATATAAAACATTGATGAGATCTAATGTAAGACTGAAGATAGAAGAAATGGAAATCAAATCCTACCCTTGAAAACTAGCAAAATGCTGACCTAAGTGAGGAGCAAGAGGGTTAAAATGGTCTTGATGGCATGGAGGTCAAGTAGAGGCCTAATCCCATCTTCAATGATGATTTTTCTCAATTCGGGCTCAAAATAGGATTTCCTACAGGATGCTACAGTGATTTACTACAGGATGTACAAATTTACTATAATTCATCGAATGACAAAGCAAATCAAATCCAAATTGGATGGGAAAATTTTTGTTATTAACTAGGATGTCTTAGGTCCCCATTCCAAGTGGAATCACTCAAAAAGACCTCTATTAACCCATGCTAAAAAATAGAAAAAACATTACTAGTCAAAAATCTAGAAATTCGAGAACTAGTGAGCTAGTAAATCTAAAAAATGCCTAACCAAATCAAGTGAAAATTCAATGGGGTAGTTTTTGTTATGAAATAGAATGTTTTTGTGATCTAATGCAAGTGGAACCAACTTGATTGAAGCTTGTTAGCATGCTCTAAAAAATAGCAGAAATTTACTGTTCTTTGCTAAAAAAGAGGTCCAACAATCTAGATTTGGGAATAAGAAGACTAATCCAAGTAGCTCAATGATTACTATGAACTTCCAAAGATTTTCCAAGGATGAAATAATGCTTGTGATCCTGCAAAATAACTTACATCAACCATTTAACTCAATCCTACAACAAGAAATCATTAATACTAAATGCAGAAATAGAAAGAAATAAAAACAAGAGATGCATGTGAATAAGCAATGAAAAGAAGGAAAGAAAATGATACAAAAGGGATCTGAGGCTCCTGGGATGGCCAAGCCCAAGGAAACTCAGAGACCTATGGAGGAGAAAAAGATTTACAAGCTGAACATGACACCAATCTTCATTATTTTCATCAATAAAATTATATCCCTGCAAGAAAATACAATGGAGCTGCAGAAATAAGAGTTCTCTCCACAAGAACACTAATGAAAATCTATATCTAGAGGCAAATTCGACTTGGTACTTATACAAAATGATTAGGAATCATTCCCCATGAATGGAGGAAGCTTTCCCCACCAAAATCCCTTGATTAGTGGATCTGGTCCATTGATTAGTGGATCTGGTCCCTTGATTAGTGGAACAAATTCCTAGATTTTCTCACTCATTGGAGTTCCACAATTTGTGCCATAATTCCATAATATCTTGTTGATTTATTATTTATTGTGATCCTCCTATAGTAGGGAATAATTCCCTGAATTATCTCCTCCTCCAAATCTTCATAATCTACCAATATTCTCATAATATTCCACAAAAATAAATAATATTAGGCACAAATATGCAATTATTCATAAACCTTCCTAATGAATATATTAAAGTTAAAAATAAATTATCTAATGAAAAAAGAGAGGTTTAATGGACATAGTCATTAATTTATGTTTTTATTTAGAGGCACGAGCCTTAATTTATGTCTAATTTAGAGGCCCAACAGGATGTCTCTCCACTATAGACCTGTTGTGCCTATTTGTTGTTTGAGTTTGGAGTTCGTTGAGCAGACATCTGAGGTTTCTTAGGTGGAGCAGGGTAAAGGAGCTGTGGTTGAGATGGAGGTGGAGGAAGTAAGGCTGGAGATTGGTTGTATGGGGCCCTCCACCCCTGTGATGGTGTATTCCACTGAGGTTGTGGGGGATTATATGGCTGAAATGATTGATTGGAAGGTTGGGAATGGTATTGACGTGCAAAAGACCATGGAGAAGGTATGGCATGCCTTGCTGGAATGGTCGGGGTCCTTGAGGCCTCCTTTAGTTGATATAGCAAAGTTTTTCAATCACACCTTCAGTTCCTTGATACACATATTTCAATCCAGGCAAAGAAGGACACTTGTCTGTGGAGTGGTTCTCCTCACAGACTGAGAAGATCTCTATAAGATTCAATGGACATTCATTTCTAGGGTGCCTCCTGGTGTATCTAGGGAAAAAGATAGCTAAGCCTCTTTCTACCGCCTCCTGCTTCCTCTTGATCTGCATGGTATCCATTTTCAGAGCAAGGGTATGCAACATTTCACTCTTAAAGTCTTCCAACATGTTCCCAATTTCACTTTCCATGGATGTGTTGGAGGAGGAGGAACTGGCCAAAGCTTGACTAGACCTACCCTTCTTTGAGGTTGCCCTAGAATGATTTTTGAAAACTATCTTGATATGATCATAAGATAACTGGTAGATGTCCCCTCATGACAACATGTTTAGGGTTTCTAGGAGATCTTCCCTGATCCCTGTAAGAAGGACTAGCTTGAGTGATTCAGGATCCAGGGTGCATCTGGCCCATTTGTAGCTGAGTTGGAACCTATCCTCATAATGTTCCAAAGATTCATCATTTCCCAAGGCCATTTTAAAGATTTCCTCTTTGGTTTCTTTAGACCTACAATAATCCATGTACTTGTTGTTGAAGGCTTGTTGCATTTGAGCCCAGGTAGTGATGTTGTTCCTAGGTAAACCCATGAACCAGTGCAAGGTTGCATCCTTAAGGGTGGATGGGAACAACTTCAACTTCTAGTCATGAGAGGTATAATAATAAGTTTTGTAGATGACAACAAACTCAAACAAAAAGGTATTAGGGTCCTCTGAGGTTAAGCCATGGAAGTGAGGAAGGGAAGAGGGACTTATGTTTTTCATCCTAACATCTCTATTAGTTTCTCTGATGGGAAAAGAACCCTCGGTTCTTCTTTCAGCTCCATTTTTGTTTTCAATCCCATTTCTATTTTTAGCCATGGTATAAGTTGGTGGAATGGTTTCTTCTTCTTCTTCCCCAATAGGCTCTTCAAATATATTTGGTTGTTCGCCTAAAGGGTCCTCTAGCTCGCGGCCACCGTAGAAGAGGGCAGGTTGGTTGCTTGATGGTGTGGGGGTATTCGGTAAAAATTTTCCTAAGTTTTCTCTACTCCTACGAGGAATGAAAGAAATTTTGTTTTTTATTTTAGGGTTTTTTTTCAAAACTACTGGCAGAAGGGAAAGAAAGCATAAATTTCAACTATCTATTGAATGAAAAACAAAAGGAAAGTAGGAATTGCATCTATTTTCTGAATGTCAAATAGAAAAGAAAGTAGAAATCACATCTACCTAGACACCTCCATAGAAATGACACCAAATTGTGATGAGCCCCAGTATTGCAGCAAGGATGTTGCAACTCCTAGGGCGACCAACTTTACTTTATGAACTCGAGCTTTGTACAAACTTGGAGCTGATAATGGTATATGCACAACAGATGAAACCGTTTACTCTTTTCACTTCTTAAGTGGCGTGATAAACCACTAGGGTTTTTTAAACCAATCTTCTATTGACTAGAAGGAGGTTGACTACTAACAGTGAATGTAAAGCTATGTTTGATGTAGAAAGTAAATTCTTGCCTATGTTAAGGAAATGAAAGTGTTGAGTAGAAAGTGCTATGAAAATGACATGAAATCACCTAGCAAGGAATTAACACACATTACTTGCAGAAGAGACCTAATTTACCCTTGCATTCTATAATCTAGTTATTTGGACTAAGTAAGCATGGAAATGATCCTAACAGTGCTAACACTGATGTATGCTTGCATTACCTAAATATTCTAGAAAAGAGTCTTTTGGTTTTCAATTTAGAAATGTAAATGTTAAACTAATCAAGATAATCTTTTGCAGGGGAGGAAGGTATGGGAAAACTGGTCAAAAATGGCATTGAGGGGTATGGAGGTCAAGTTGAAGGCCTATCCTAGGATTTGAACACTATTTCTACCAAAAAAAGTCTAAAACAGGCTGCTATAGGGTTTCCTGTAGTTGCTACAAGATTTTCTGTAGTTAGTGTTTGGTCAATTTAGTGTCCTAAATTGCTCAACATAAATTATCAATCCGGATATTGTAAACTGATGAAGTGTAGTGCACTGTTTGTGCTAGATGACCCTTCTTCGTTGTTTTTGTGTTTTATGTTGTTTTGGGGGTTTTTGGCCCTTTAATCCCTAATGATTTACAATGTAACTAACAAAATCTTAAATATAAATTCTATAAAGACTGCTAAGAACCTAAAGAAATGAGAATTAAAAGAATTCAAGTAAGATTTGGAAGAAAAGTTTAATCAAGAAATGAAAACAAAGTTTCTATTTCTGCTCTTATCATTATTTCCAAATCATGAATTAAAAACTAAAAAGTAAAATTGCACCACTGTCTAATCAATTACAGAATCAAAACTAAATGAAATACTAAAACTGAAAGTGAAATTGCAACTAATCTCTAATTTATCATGGAAACAAAACTAAATGAAGTGCTTAGTTACTCTGCCTCTCAATTTTGGGAGAAAAACCTCCTTGTGATGACATTTTGAGGAATTATGTACTTCATTATTCTAAGAGAAAATAAATACAAAAATGCGGAAAAGACTCATTGCATGAATGAAGTATTCAACCACTTAGTTTAAGATAAGTTATCAACTAGAAAGGCTTTTTAGAAACATTCATCTACACCATGAGTCAATAAACTAGTAATAAAATGGCAAGAACAGTAATGGCACTGATCAGTCTAATTGAAAACTTAAAGACTAGTGAAACAGTAAATAAAACAAACTACATTACACTACTGCATTTCAACTTCTAACTACTGATAAAAACTAGAAAGAAATTAAGCAAAAAGGAGCTATTCTGTACTGAAAGAAGCTATTCTGCATTAGTAAGAAAATGATAAGGATTACATTATAAACAAGGTTAGTATGAAAAATGGTTATGAACACTATGGAAGAAATGATGAATTTATAGTTAACTAGAAAAGATAAAACAAAATGAAATAAAACCTCAGTCAGCGCAGGGGCCCTCTGTAACTGATCAGGTTATGCGTACTTAATCAAACTCCAAGAAACTCCTTCACATATCCATAAAACTTGTGGCCTTCATATTAAAAGCAAGAAATGCATTTTTCAAAATTACAGAGCAGTAGTCTGAGCTTAATACATGAGGAAATTTGAACTCCTTCTGAGTTCTTTACACAGGTATTTATAAGACAATTATGCAATTGTTTGTGGAGAAAAATAAGCTACAGCTAAAAACACATAGAAGACAGGCACACTAAATTTTCTTCCTTGGCTGCTGGAGACATAAATCCAAAATTATGGCTATTGGATTCGGTTGCACAGGTGGCTGTTGGAGTCCGTGGGTTCAGGAAGTTGTTTCAGATAACGCTTCCCATCACTGTGAAACGTGTTGATTATCCACGAAACAGAGTCCTATTGCCTTCGGTCTCTATGTTTGACTTCTCCATTGACCGGAGTCTTGTACCATCTTCCTTGTCAACCTGGGCTAGGTGAATAGGACACGATCCATGTCATGATGATTTCTGAGCTGCCCATATCGTTAGTTTCTCCTTCTGACACCTTGTACCTGTTAAAGCATGGAAGTAGCCGCAGAACAGTTGATTAGCTGCAGAATAGGCTACATTCCGTAGCTAAAAGACAAAAATTTATTCAAATAGAAAAACATAAAAGCATAACATGTAAATCACTAAATGTCCTCCTTAAGGCAATATATACTGGTCATTGATGATAGGAATGCATTTCTTCATGGAAAAACAAAGAAAAAGGGATGAGAAGAGTTGCTAGGGAAAGAGCAGTTTTGAGGCTCAACATACCCCCACTGCAAAACCATTGCATGTCCCCATGCAATCAAAATTGTGAACTTCTTCCTCCTAGTGCATTTGTTCTGACACTTCTGCCAACACATCCAACTTCCTCTTCTTGCTTTTCTTTGCACTGACTGCCATCCTTGGCTTCCTCATAAGAAATCTGTATTTGAGGTTAATGAGTGTTCTGCTTAGCTTCCTGTTATTTTTGTACCATAATCCCAAGTGTAGCATTGTGTTGTCATGAATAGCTCTATCCAACTTATTCTGTTCCCTCAAGGTTTCATTTTCTTTTTGGATGTGCCTGTTCAGAATTTCTAGCTCAAAGAGCTCTTGTTTAAGAGTGCTAATTAGAGTTTCTTGTTGGGTGATAGGCTGCTCTGGATTAGCTGAAGTTCCTGGGTCCACTGAGGTATTATTTTTCTCTAATGACTCTATGTAGTCATAGATTTGCTATTGTATTGGATCTATGCCAGGAGAAGCTCTACTTGGGCTGCCTTCAAAATTCTGTGGAGGAGAGTTCTATGGACTTTGTTCATATGGAATACTATCAGGGGACTGAACTAGGGTTTCTTCCTCTAAGTTTATAAATTGGGACTCTTTTGATTTTACCTTCTTCACCTTGCCTCAGAGTCTAGAGCTCCTCCTCAAGTTTTGGAAGCTTATGGTTTCTTCTTTTGTGTCCTTTTTCCTCTTTCCTTTCTCCTTATTTTTCTTGATTTGCTCCTTGATCTTGGTTAGTCTTTCAGAGAGCAGTTGTTCATCTTCTTGAGGTGATGAAGGTTCAGGAATGTCCTTATTGATTTCTTCAACCCTTTCTTTCATTTTTCTCTTTTGTTTGGTCTGCTCCCTAACCTCTGGTTTAAGAGCTATCTCTGCATCATCTTTTTGTGAGGAGCTTTTAATGCTGATATTTCTTCTTCTACTTCTTTTAACAGGACTTCCCTCAGATAAATCTGGAGCATCTTGGAAGAAATTCCTTACCAAGAAGTCTTCCCATGTATCCCCTACACTTCTCAAATGAAATTCAACTAGAATCTTTACTAATCCATGATGATATAGAGTTGTTTCTATTGATTCAACTTTCTTTTGAACATTTGTTGCCATTCTTCTCAGACTATTCAGAAGGAAAAAGGGAAGATTGAGGGTTCCATTCTCTAGAAAATTCATTAACAAACGTATATGATAAACATACATAGACCCAAACCTTCCTTCACATGTAATGAATTTTTGCAGTATTAACAACATGCTACTCCATTTGTTTTTGAGTGCTGAAATTGGAATCCCTTTTCTAAAGACTGTAACATCCATACCTGGGTTTTTAAGAATCACCTTCCAAGATTCATCATGAAACTCTTTGTTTTTAAACCATCTTTCTCCTAGTCTTGGGAGTTATGTTGCTTCTGCTATGAATGATTCGGTGACTGCAAATTTGATATCCCCTATTTCCACTTCTGTGCCATCAAATGACCTTGCAAAGGATTTAGTGATTTCCTTGTGGTAGCCATCAAATTTTTCAATAAAACATAACCATCCTGCCTTCTGTAACATTCCCTTCAGCTGTGGATACCCCTCCATGTATTTTACCCCTACGGGCTCAGTTCTAACAATAAGCCCCATATCCTCTGTTCTCGGTTACCCTTCAAAATTACTCTCACTGTCTAAAAAATGGAATGACTGCGTATATGGAAATAAGAAGACTGTGTATACAAAAATAGGAAGACTGTGTATACGAAAATAGGAAGACTGTGTATATGGAATGACTGCGTATATGGAATGAAGCGACTGGGTATATGAAAACAGAGTGACTGTGGATATGGAAACAGAATGAATGTATACACGAAATGGTTGTGTGAATATGAGAGAAGAACTTAAGAATTGGCATGTAATAAATAAACAGTCAGGGTTTGAGAGTCGTAGATAAGCAAGTCACGTCGTTAATCTGACCGTTAACAGGTGTAGTTGTGAAGGACTAGTTAAGTACAAGTTATGGAGTTTGAAGTGGAGATTAGTTATGAAGGAATCATTGGACCGTTTGTCATTGAAGGCGGAAGATATGGTAGAGACATCGTGGCGGTCAAATCACATTATGATTAATTAAGGAGACATGTGATCATACATGTTATACAAGCTTATGTTTCAAATTGCTTTTTGAAATAAATTTTTGTATTTACCTTTGGAACCTTTACCTTCCGCTTGCTAATATTTTGATGTTTTGATCCACAGGTACTTTAGGCATGATTGGTCTTCAAAGTTGATTTTTCTTCAATTACTTGCATACATGATTTTATTATGAACTGCTTGGACTGATAAACAAATTGTTGTTGCAGAATCAGATTAGCTGCAGAACAGGATCAGCTGCGGAACGGAATCAGCTGCAGAACGTGAAAACAACTGCAGAACGTGAAACAGAGAGTGAAATATGGCTTATGAATGAATGAAATGGAAATGGCTGTGTAAGTGAAAATAAGACAAGATGATAAATGAAAATGGAGATGAAAGAAATACTGGAAAAGGGAAAATTTATTGGTGAAATATGGCAATGGAATGAAGTGAAACTGTAAAAGTAAAACAGAGTGAAGTGAGATGAGATAATGAATTTTACAGAATGCAGAGTGACTGTGGCTTTTTGTCACCACTTATTACAGAAAGGAAATGGAAAATATAGGGTGTCAAAAACTTCTGATTTTCACCCTGTATTTTCTGTATAAGCATGCCAATCAATGATTGGTTTTCAACCTTATACAATTTATTATATATATATATATATATATATATATATATATATATATATATATATATATATATATATATATATATATATATATATATATATATATATATATATTTAGATAGGAAAAATAAAGACTAAGTTGGTGGAGAAGAAGGATTCTTCTTCACTAACTTCATTTCAGAATTGTGCTGGAAGATCTTGATGAACTCCTCCTTTGAAATTGGTTTTTGATATATTTTCAATCTATGACCATTCACAAGAAGAGGAGTTTGACTTTCATCTATTGTTCTGATCCTCACTGCTCCATTACTAAAGACTTTTTCAATCTCATATGGCCCAAGCCAATGAGTTTGAAACTTCCCTTGAAAATCCTTAAACTTTGAATCAAATAACAGTGCCCAATCTCCTTCTTGAAACCTCTTGTCCTTGATGTATTTATCATTCCATTTAGCCTTGTGTTGTTGGACTATACTAGTCCTTTGAATTGCTTCTTGCTTGATTTCATCAAGTTCATTTAATTGCTCTAGTCTATGTTTTTGAGCTTCTGATAATTCCATCCCCAACTGGACTGCCATCTTGAAAGTTCTGATTTGGAACTCTATAGGGAATAGGACTTGTTTCCCATAAACAAGTTCATAGGGTGTATGTCCCGTTGTGTTCCTCCATGTAGTTCTATAGGCCCATAAGGCTTCAGGAAGCCTTTCTGCCCAATCTCTTCTATGTAGATGCATAGTCTTCGTGAGGATTCCTTCAATCACTTTATTTGTAGACTCCACTTGACCATTTGTTTGTGGATGATAAGGAGTAGATTTCCTATGCTTGATTTTGTACTCCTCCACAAGCTTTTCCACCATGTTAGATGTGAATTGAGATCCCTGATCTGTCACAATTTCTCTTGGAACACCAAAACGAGTGAAGATGTCCTCAAAAATAAAATTAACTACAGATTTTTCATTAGCAAAAGGTAATGCTTTGGCTTCTACCCATTTGGTGACATAATTAGTGCATACCAATATATACTTTTTCTACTTGGATGGAGGATTAATCGGTCCAATAAAGTCTAAAGCCCATTTTTCAAAGGGTTCAATAAGTACCTAAGTTTGTAATGGCATTTCATTTGAGGGAGCAGGTTTCCCTACCCTTTGGCAGTTGTCACACCTTCTGACATATTCTTTAGCATATTTGAAGATGGATGGTCAATAATATCCTAAAGAAAGGATTTTATAGGCTGTCCTCTTGTCAGCAAAGTGTCCACCACATGGCTCATCATGACATGCTTTGAGAATATCAGGCATTTCATCTTCCCTGACACACCTTTTGATCATAAGATCTGGCCCTGTTTTATACAATTCGTTAGTGATCCATGAATATCTTGCACTTTCTTGAATAATATTTCTTTTCTCTCTAGGAAACAAATGTGAAGGTAAATTCCCTGTAACCAAGTAATTAGCAACATCTGCAAACCAAGGAGTTTGAGTAGTTACTGCAAAAAGATATTCATCAAGAAACTTATCTTCAACCAGAGAGTCTTCTTTGATATTCTGAATCCTAGACAAGAAATCAGCAACTGTGTTTTGTTTTCTAGGTCTATCTAGCACAGTAATGTTGAATTCTTGCAAAAGTAAAAACCATATTGTAACTCTGCCATTAGTAATAAGTTTATTCATCAAATATCTAATTGCAGAGTGATCTATATGAACAAAGGTTTCATAGCCTGTTATACAGTGTCTGAACTTATTAATTGCATGAACAACAGCTAAAAATTCCTTTTCAGTGACAATATAATTCAACTCAGTGGGAGTCAAATTCTTACTTGTATAGTAAATGGAATAAGGAATCAAATCTTTTTGTCCCAATACAGCTCCCAGAGCTGTATCTGAAGCATCTGTGGAAATATGGAAAGGAAGTTTCCAATTTGGACCTCTTAAAATAGGTGCTTCAAAAATTTTTGCTTTCAAGGTTTCAAATGCTAGTTGGCAATCAGGATTCCAACTGAATTCACAATCTTTTGTAAGAAATTTGAAGAGTGGAGATGCTATTTTAGTGAAGTTTTCTATAAACCTTTTATAGTATCCTGTAAATCCTAGAAAACTTCTAACATCCTTTTGGAAATTTGGAATTGATAACTTAGAGATGACTTCAACTTTAGATTTGTCAACTTTAATCCCATCTCCCGAAATGTGATGTCCTAAAACAATACCTTCTGTAAACATCATAAAACATTTTTCATGGCTTAGTGAAAGGTTTGTTTCTTTACATCTTTTAAGAACTTTTTCCAAATTTTCCAAAGCTTCTTCAAATGTGTTTCCATAGACTGTAAAATCATCCATATATACCTCTACACAATCATGTATTAGATCAGAAAAAATTCCTAGTACTACTCTTTGGAATGTTGCAGGAGCATTACACAACCCAAAAGGAAGTACTCGGTAGGCAAAAGTTCCCCATGGACAAGTAAATCTGGTTTTATCCTGATCTTCAGGTGCTACCTGAATTTGATTATAACCACTAAAACCATCCAAGAATGAGAAATACTTCTTACCTGCTAATGTATCTAACACTTGATCTATAAAGGGCAAATGAAAGCGATCTTTAAGGGTTGTTTTATTCAATTCTTAGTAATCAATGCACACCCTCCATTTACCATTTTTTTTAGGCACAATTACCAAAGGAGAAACCCATTGGCTATCTGAAATTGGGTAAATGAAGTTTACATTCAGTAATTTTTGGAGCTCTTCTTTTACAATTTCCCTAAGATTTGGATTCATTCTTCTCTAAGGTTGTCTGATTGGTCTACTATTTTCCTCAATATAGATATGATGGATGCAAGTATTAGGATCAATGCCTTTCATGTTGGTGTATTCCCATGCAAATGCAACAAAATGTTTTTGTAATGTTTTGGTTAGCTCTTCTTGTTGTAGTTTCTCCAAGTTTTTGTTTATGTTCAATGTCCTACCTAGAAAAATTTCAATTGTAGAGCTACCAAACTCTTCCATAGAATAGAGAGACATCTGCCTAGATGACAAGTATTCAACATTAGATTTTTCTTGAAATTGTGCATGATCATATTCTGAAGATGTTTCAAAATTTTCCAATGTATTCAAAATTTGACTATCTTCACTAATTTCTGATATAGTAAAGAGAGGCTGAATATCATCTTCATCATCAATCCATTCCTTGTCATCTATTTTTGTGATTTCTTTTGCTGGAGGATACAGAGTAAATTTCTTTGTTGAATTACCATCATAAATATACATGTCACCAGATCTACAACTAATAAAAGCATCAGCTGTGGCCAACCAAGGTCTTCCTAATATGAGTGGGTGTCCTCCTAGATTATTCTTGGGAGTTAAGATCATGAAATCAACAGGATATTCCCAAGAATCTAAGGATATTGAAATATCTTCTAGCACACCATCTGGTTTGATTACTGATCTATCTGCAAGTTGCAGTAAGGTAGGTGTGTAAAGAAGATTGGGAAGTTTAAGTTGCTCCATAGTTTGTCTACTCATGATGTTTATTGCTGCCCCTAAGTCAATCAATGTATTTGGAATTTCAATTCCATTTATATGTGTCTTGACAATTGGACTCCCTGGATCCACATATTTCTGTATGGCAATTTTTCCCATCATTATGTCTGTTATCTTTCCTACCAGGTGAATTCTTTTTGTTTCTTTTGCTTTTCTCCCTGGTCTTTTGATGCTCAACTCCTTTATTGTTTTGGCTAGAATTGGAATTTCTCTAATGGCTTGTAGCAAAGGAATTTTGATACAGACATTCTTCAATTCATCTAGAAAATCATAATTGGGCAACAAGATCTGTTTTTCTACCCCTCTATCAATTTGTAGTCTCTCAGGAAAAGGAGGTGTAGAAGTAGATGCTGGTTGCTCAATGATAGGAGTTGTGTTCACTGGTTCTTTTTGTTTTTCTTTTTCAATGTTTTGGTTTTGGAGAGATGTTTCCTCAAAACTTTTATTGACTTTTAGAGAATATTCCTCAGAAGTGTCTTGTTCTTGAATAACTACAGAAGGTCTTTCTTTTTCTAATATCCTACCAGATCTTAGTTGAACATCATTAAGATCTAGAGGAGTAATCATGTAAGTTGGAAATTGTTGTCCTTCTACCATGTAAGCATTCTGAGGGTTTTTATTGTTGGGGTTTGGTAATGGTTGGGTAGGTAGCTGATTTGGTTTTTGCTGAAATGGCAGCAAGAGTTGAGGATTTTGACTTTGTTGTGGGGGTTGTTGTGGAAATGGCAATGAAAGTTGAGGGTTCTGATTTTGAAGTTGTGGCTGCTGATTTTGTGGGGGAGGATAATTCTGATAGGATGGAGGATATTGATAATATTGAGAAAATCTCCCATAAGGATTTTGTACCCCTTGTGCCCACGGTTGAGATTGATACTGAGATTGAGGTTGAGGCCAAGGTTGCTGCCAAGAATTCCAGTTTGGTGGGGGTTGAAGATACATTTGATTGTTAAATCCCTGATTTTGTGGCCCCAACCAAGGTCTTCTTGCAACAAAACAAAGAGATTCTACAGAATTTGGGACTGTTTCCTCTTGAAAGACAACCTTAAGACCTGGGATTGAAGGACAACCCTTGGTTTCATGGCTTTCCGAATAGATCATACAAGTTTCTACAATTTTTGCATCTAAAGGGAATTCCCTTAGAGCATGTTTCTTTCTGCATTTTGGACAAAAAATGGCTAAAGCATCAGCCTCTGTTTTCTGCTTGTTTTGAATTTTAAGGGTGTCTAGTTGCTCACTAAGGCTCCCTAGAATGTCAGTTTTAAACTCATCAAGCATATTGCCAATTTTTTCCCTGCTTACAGAACCAGTTGCATATTTGTTTGCTCTAACAAGAGAAGGATCTCTCGGCCCTTTCCCTGTTTTAGATTTCCCTCTTGAGAGATGAACACACAGTTCTCCTATATCACTCAATGGAAGTTGAGAGATATCTCCCTTCCCCATCATGTTAAGGATATCTATCCACTCATCTCTAATGGCTTTTAATAAAAGAGCTTTCAAAGTTTCTTCATCTAAATTGTTCATCTTTGCTCTTTTCAAATTATAGTTGAATCTCTCAATCAAATCTTCTAAGTTTTCATCCTCTCTTTGCATCATTTTGAACACCTCATATTTATGATTGGTAGGCATGCAGTAATCCAAGTACCTATCCAAAAATGCATTTTTCATGTCATTCCATGTTCTAATGGATTGAGTGACTAACCCCATGAACCATTTCAAAGCATCCCCTTTCAATGTTGAAGGAAACAATTTAAGTTTTTGAGAGTCTTCTAGATAGTCATAAGTTCTGCACAAGACTTCAAACTCAAACAAAAATGTTTCAAGGTCCTCACTTCTCAACCCATAGAAGTTTGGGAGGATAGATGGTGAGATATTTTTCATTGTGGTATGTGTTTCCTCATCCACTATAGGGAATCCAAAAGAGTTATCTACTTCCCTATTTCCTCTGCCTCCTCCATTATTACCTCTACCTCCTCCATTATCTCCTCTACCTCTCCCTCTACCCCCTCCTCCAAATAGTGAGAATTCTCCATCTTGTTCTTCTTCTGCCATTATAGTTTCTTCAGAGTCAGTATAGGGTTCAACCTACAAGTTTATTCCCTCCTCCTTTGGTTCTTCTATTAATGGACTATGGGAGAGAGTTTCTACTTCTTCTTCCTCACCAGGTATTCCAAATTCTTCAGCTACAATAGGCTCTCCTGTGGAGGTGAAAAAGGTTATCCCTGCTGTTGGTGATTTAAAATTTTTCTCTCCTAGGATTGTCTTGGTAGATGAAGTAGGAGATTCTTCTGATTGGATTTCTGCCCTTGGAATTTCAGGGGTCCTATGGCTGGGAGTATGAATTTGGGATGGAGGTGTCTTTTCTTGCTCTCGGTGGAGTAGGTGGTGTTGTAGGAATCAAACTTCTGCCCCTAACTATAAATCTACCCCTAGAGTCTCTTTCTCTATGCATGGTGTGTCTTTTCTTGCTCTCGGTGGAGTAGGTGGTGTTGTAGGAATCGAACTTCTGCCCCTAACTATAAATTTACCCCTAGAGTCTCTTTCTCTATGCATGTCATTGTTTTTCTTTTTTTTTTGAATGTAAGAGATAAGGCTACCTAGTTACACTTCCTTGGCAACGACGCCAAAATGTTTGGTCAATTTAGTGTCCTAAATTTCTCTACATAAATTATCAATCCGGGTATCGTAAACTAATGAAGTGTAGTGCACTGTTTGTGCTAGATGACCCTTCTTACTTCGTTCTTTTTTTGTTTTATGTTGTTTTGGGGGTTTTTGGTCCTTTAATCCCTAATGATTTACAATGTAACTAACAAAATATTAAATCTAACTTCTGTAAAGACTGCTAAGAACCTAAAGAAATGAAAAATAAAAGAATTTAAGTAAGATTTGGAAGCAAAGTTTAATCAAGAAATGAAAACAGAGTTTCTATTTCTGCTCTTATCATTATTTCCAAATCATGAATTAAAAACTAAAAAGTAAAATTGCACCACTGTCTAATCAATTATAGAATCAAAACTAAATGAAATACTAAAACTGAAAGTGAAATTGCAACTAATGTCATTAACAACAAGGGTTTCTTTTGCGTGAATGATTTTTGGGATGAGAGAGAACTAGGGTTTGATACAGAAGACTCAGGAACAAGCTGGTAACCATGGAGGGGCAAGGAGGAGGGAGCTCCACTCCCTCCTACAGTCATGTGGTTGCGAACAGAAGCAGAGGAGCGAATCGAAACAAACCTCAAAATTCTTCAGAGAATGAGACAAAAATTACTGACACCCAAAAGGTGGAAGGCAGCAAACCCCATGAAAAGGAAGGGACCCACGAGGAGGTTCGACAGGAGGAGAAAGCTGAAAACAGTGGTCAGAGAACTGTGAACAGTAAAAAAATGGGGCCCTGCAAACCCAAGTCTAACATTAAACCACGGGTAGTCCTAAATGATCCAGCTCTGCAGGAGCACAGGGATCACATGACAACCTATGTGATCATATGCAAGTTTATGGGTATCTGGCCCACGGAGAAGGAACTATACACTTGGATAAAAAACACTTGGAAACCAAAAGGAGAACTAAATATCCATCTTGGATCTAAGGGTTTTTTTACTGTGGTATTCACGAACCTAGAGGATAAGGACAGAATTTTTGAAGGAGGACCATACTTCTTTGCGGCTATTGGTCTCTACATGCGACCTTGGACGATGAACTTCCTTCCAGAGCACAAGATGTTCACATCAGTCCCGGTATGGATAAGACTATACTCTTTACCTTTAGATTATTGGATGCCAGAATCTTTAAAAGCTATAGGCAATAAATTAGGGCATTTCATAAAGATATCAGAGGCAACTCTGCGAGGAAAATACACCTCCTTTGCTCGCATATGTGTAGAGATGGACTTATCAGAGGCACTTCCGGATGAGGTCATCCTAGAAGTTTATGATGAGGAATGGGTTCAGACAGTTGACTATGAGCACATACCATTTAGATGCCGCAAGTGTCATGAACATGGACACCTCTTCAAGGACTGCCCACTTAATAAAGGGGAGGAAAACTAGAAAGCCAACAAAGGAAAAGACCCTGAAGGTTTTACCAAAGTGGGAGGAAGGGGGAAAGGAGGAGGAATGAGGACCCAAAAGAAACCCAGTGAAAGCAAATTATCGAGTCACAACGGTTTTGAAATTTTAGAAGAATTAGAAGAGGAAGAAGAAGGAACACAAAGAATACCAGAAAACCACCAAAGAGAGAAAGGAAAAGAGGCTAACATGGAAATCATACAGGAACAAGATGAACACAGAATGGATCCTCAAAAATCCATGGAATTAGACAGGGACCATGAGATGACCCCAAGTGAAAGCGGCACGGAGGACCAAGATCTACAGGAGATCCTTGAGCGGGAGAACCTTGAACTAGAAAAGTTTCTAGAGCAAGGAAGCAACAAAGGAATCAACTCTCTACCACAGGAGGAACTTGATAGAGTACAACAGCTATTCCTAAACAGGTCTAATCAAAAGGCTATAGGAGTAAAAAGAGGCCATGACAACCAGGAGAACAAAGGAGTTAAATCAATGGGATTAGTATCAGGAAAATCTACCAAAAACCCAGGAAAAAAAAAGAGGAAGGAAAAGACAAAAAGAACTGTTGTTAGAATGTGGAAAACTCATGATTAACTCAGGCAAGATGAAATATCTCTCCAGTTACTCCTTTAAAAACCCCACATTATGAAACTCACAACATGGAACATTAGAGGACTGGGGAGCAAAAGAAAATAGAGAAATTTAAGTAACAGAATCAAGGAAGAAAAACCTGATATGGTGTTCATACAGGAAACAAAATGCTCAGTAGAGAAAATTAGAGAAAAGCATAACAAATGGTTAAGTAAGTATGAGTATCTCGAAGTCAAAGCAACTAATGCAGCAGGGGGAATTCTCACTCTATGGAATCCACAGAAATTTGGTATTCTTGATGCGGAGGCATCCAGGCACCACCTCTCTCTGATTATTCAACTTGTGGGGGACAAGGAGTGCTACATGATTACCAATGTCTATGGTCCTCAACTTTTGGAAGAAAAACTCAGGCTCCTCACCTCTCTGGAGGAAATGAAAGAAAGGCACCCAGAATTACCCTGGATCCTGGGAGGAGATTTTAATATGATTAAATCTCTCACAGAAAAAAAAGGGGGAACCAGAATATTGGGTAGAGACTCAGTAGCATTCCAGAACTTCCTCACTAATATGAGACTGGTAGACATGGATACTGGAAATGGCACATTCACGTGGAATAACAAGAGAGGGGTTATAGCTCAAGTAGCCTCAAGACTTGACAGATTCATAGTCATAGAGGAATTATTACTCACATGGAACAACTTGACAACTTGCATCCTCCCTTTTGGGGGATCAGACCACTGGCCCATACAACTGGAAGCTTCCATGATAGGAACCACGAGAAACAGGCCCTTCCAGTTTGAGAATGTCTGGCTCACACACTCTGATTTCATCACAAACATTGAGAAGTGGTGGGCTGAAGAGTTACACACCCAAGGAACGAAAATGTTCATCCTTCATCTTAGACTCAAACACATCAAGAGAAAGCTCAAATAATGGAACAAAAACAAGTTTGGAAACATCTTCAAAGCCAAAGAAGAAGTGGAGAAGAAATTACAGGAGATTAATCAAATTCTCATCTTAGAAGGATTCACAGAGGAAAGAAAAGAGCTAGCGGACTCACTTCAACAAGAATGGGATAAAAGATGTTATCAGGAGGAAATCTTCTGGAGACAAAAATCCAGAGTGCAATGGATTAAGGAAGGGGAGAGGAACACTAAGTTCTTTCACAAGTCTACCATTGCACACAGGGCTAACAATAGGATAACGAAACTTACAGATCCCCAAGGAACAGAGCAAAATACTCATGAAAAAATGGAAGATGTTCTGGTCCAACACTTTCAAAGTATTGCTGAGGAGAATATGGTAGACAGATCCCAATTCACTAAAATATTTACCCAACACATTCCAAAGCTGGTAACCAGGGAAGACAATCATAATCTCAATAGGCTAGTGTCGGAGGAGGAGGTCAATGAGGTCATCAAAGAAATGCATAATGGGAAAGCTCCAGGACCAGACGGTTTCAATGTAGACTTCTTCAAATCATGTTGGAAGATAGTCAAACATGACATTCTGGAAGTAGTGGAGGAATCGAGAAACTCTAAATTAGGTTTGAGAGCGATTAATGAATCCTTCATTGCCTTAATCCCCAAACAAGAAAAAGCCACCACTCCTGACAAATTCCGACCCATAGCTTTATGCAATGTGGTGTACAAAATCATTTCCAAAGTCATTTCCAATAGACTCAAACCTCTTCTACCAACACTTGTGTCAGAAGAACAGACTGGATATGTGGAAGGGAGGCAAATTCTCAATAATATAATTCAAGCTCATGAAGTGGTGCACTCCCTCAAAACCAATAAGCAAGCAGGCATGATTATACAGCTGGATATAGCAAAAGCTTATGATAAACTAAGTTGGTCTTACATCAGGGATGTTCTCAAAGCATATGGCTTTGACCACAATTGGATAAGGTGGGTCATGGCTCTTGTCACTACTGTCAGTTGCTCAATTCTCCTTAATGGCTCTCCATCCAGAACTTTCAAGCCTTCAAGAGGCCTCAGACAAGGTGATCCTCTCTCACCATTCCTCTTCATTCTCATGATGGAAGGATTGGGCAGAGCGATCACTGCTGCCAGGGAGGAAGGAAGAATACAAGGACTGAGACTTACTCAGAATGGAGACACTTTGACCCATCAACAATTTGTGGACGACACTATGCTACAAGGCATACCCACAGTCAAGGAAGCCAAAGCATTCAAACAAATTCTATATGAGTTTGCTTTGGCTGCTGGTACTGAAGTAAGCCTTGCAAAATCTAAGATCTTCTTTTTCAACACTGATATCTCTATTCAAAGGAATCTCTCCAGAATTCTAGGCTTTCAAAGAGATTCACTGCCCTCCAAATATCTGGGAGTACCCCTCACAGACAAACCGCTGAGAAAGGACATCTGGGAGGCTGTAACAAATAAACTGAAGGACAAGGTCAGCAAGTGGACTAGCAGATCCTTGAATTTAGCGGGGAGGTTAGTCCTCACCAAGGCGGTACTGCAAACCATCCCAATCTTCATGTTTTCAGCCCTTCTGACACCATCAGGTATCCTTCAGCAAATCAGAAATATCCAAAGAGACTTTCTTTGGGGAAAAGGAGAAGAGAAAAAGAAATGGGCTCTAGTAGCTTGGGACAAGATTTGCAAACCCAAATCCCATGGTGGTTTAGGTCTACATGACCCAGTGATTCTAAACAGAGTCTTGGGAGCAAAACTATGGTGGAGATGGCTAAAGGAAATACAAAACCCCTGGGTGAAACTCTGGAAACAAAAATATGCAATGGATTGGCAAGAAAAGGACCACATAAGAATGTCAGGAAACATAAAAGGTTCCCATATTTGGAACAAGGCCTGGGAGAACAGAGCTTTAGTACAAAAACATAGTTTCTGGGAGATCAGAAATGGAAACCTTGCCTGGTTCTGGGAGGACAACTGGTAGCAGGAAGGTAACCTTAGCAGAGAGGAACTAGATAGTATTCAGACTGATACAATAAACAAAGGACTGAAAAAAGTGAGTGACTATTGGGAACAGGCAAGGGAGAATTGTAAATGGAGAATTTGGAAGCTACCAGAATACAATGAGGTGACCCCGCTGAAAACTCAAGCTAAAGCTTTGGAGATCATCCTGGAAAAGAGAAAAATTTTAACCTCAACTTCGGATGACCTTCTAAGATGGGGTAGAAATAATGAGGGTGTCTTCAACCTCAAGGAAGCCAAAAGAATAGCTATGGGACTTAACTTACCAAGCACTGACAAGACATGGAAAGATATATGGAACAACCCACACTGGAAGAAGATCAAACTGTTCATGTGGTTGATTCAACATGGAAAGATTCTAACTTGGGAGAATCTCAGAAATAGAGGGTTTGTTGGACCTTCAAGATGCCATTTATGTGGCCAACAGGAAGAAACCATGAATCATCTTCTCAACCTCTGCTCCTACACCTCAACCTTATGGAATTGGGTAGTCGATGTCTTCAGGCAAATAGACAAGAATGAAAATGACATTACTGTTACGTTGAAAAACTAGAGAAGGGACTTCTCAGACAGTGAGACAGTAAATACTGCCTGGGCCCTGATTCCAGGTTTCTTGGTCTGGAATGTCTGGAAAGAACGCAACAACATAATCTTCAAAGATAAGACTGGACTACCTCAAAATATCATAACATTAATACTAAAGTAGCTTAAGGAAACAGTCAATAGCCTTGGGGGCATTCTCCAGAAAAGCCCCTGGGCAACAGAGAAGCCCGCATTCTGAAATTGTTGGGACTTTAGTCACATAACCCTCAGAGTCCTAATGGAACTGTGAAGCATACCTCAGAAGGAAAAGCTTTCTGGCAACCTCCTCCACATGGTTTTTTAAAATTCAACATAGATGGAGCCTCAAAAGGTAACCCTGGGGACGCTGGTTATGGTGGAGTTATAAGAGATGAGGAGGGCAACTTAAAAGTCATCTTCCACAGCCACCTGGGAAGGGCCACCAATAATATGGCGGAACTCATGGCTATGGAGCTATGCTTGGAGATTCTAATAGAGTACAACATTCACAATGCCATCATCGAGGCTGACTCTGAATTAATCATCAATTCGGTCAAACGGCTAGGCTCAGGCACTTCACCAGATAAAGTCTCAAGCCACTGGAGACTTCTACAGGTCTATCACAGAATACAATCTCACCTCAGAATTCTAAGAACTCTAAGTTTCGTTCATGTAAGAAGAGAAGCCAACAGTGTAGCAGACTGGCTAGCCAATGAAGGGGTAAGATGCACACGAGACAACAGGTGCTGTAGGTGGGAGGAGGTACCAGACAACCAATTGCGTGAAGGCTGTTCATTTAGGGCCCTCATAGACATGGAGTAGTACCAGAACAGACAGGGCAACTGACTGTCTCCTCTCGTCAATGAAGGATAGGGGTATGTCAGGAAGATACACAGAGTTTGGGAACTTGTGGGTCTCGAAGGAAATCAGGTAGTGGCAGAGCAAAGGCTACAGGCCAACGAGCAGGTTGGTGGGTTCGGGAGTTAGTCAGCGGGAGTCAAAACAGTTTCTGGTTTACCACCCTCATCGGGCGCCCTCAAAACCAAAAGTGGTTTCTACGAATCGCATGCGATGCCACTCAACTGTCAACATGTGGCTTTGGGAGGAGAGTGAATACTGCCCTCATCGGGCGGGTATTCCTCGAGCTTTTGCTCCGCCCGATATGGCCATTGGTCGTTTGATCAGGGGGGAGCAGATCGACGGATATCGGCTATCGTGCAGGTTAGTGGGTCTAGGAGAAAGTCAGATGGAGTCAAAACAGCTTCTGGTTTACCACCCATATCGGGCGCCCTCAAAACCAAAAGTGGTTTCTACGAAATGCATGCGATGCCACTCAACAGTCTACACGTGGCTTTGGGAGGTGAGTGAATACTGCCCTCATCGGGCGGGTATTCCTTGCGCTTATGTTCTGTGCGATATGGCCATTGACCGTTAGATCTTAAGGGAGCAGATCGACGACTATAGGCTGTCGAGCAGGTTGGTGGGTCCGGGAGAAAGGCAGCGGACCCGAAATCTCTTGGTTGCATTCTCTATTCCCATTTTTATGTCCGCCAAATGTTTTGTCAAGGCTTCCTTTTTTGTATGGGTACTAAGTGCTGCTAAAAATATTCCCTTTGTTGGAGGAATTGCTTCCTCTTAATGTCGGTTGTAACTTTTGTAACATATTTTTAGACACAAGTTAATAGAAGGTCCGACTCTTACTTTAGCAAAAAAAGTAATTGCAACTAATGTCTAATTTATCACGAAAACAAAACTAAATGAAGTGCTTAGTTACTCTGCCTCTCAATTTTGGGAGAAAAACCTCCTTGTGATGACATTTTGAGGAATTCTGTACTTCATTATTCTAAGAGAAAATAAATACAAAAATGCAGAAAAGACTCATTGCATGAATGAAGTATTCAACCACTTAGTTTAAGATGAGTTATCAACTAGAAGGGCTTTTTAGAAACATTCATCTACACCATGAGTCAATAAACTAGTAATAAAATGGCAAGAACAGTAATGGCACTGATCAGTCTAATTGAAAACTTAAAGACTAGTGAAATAGTAAATAAAACAAACTACATTACACTACTGCATTTCAACTTCTAACTACTGATAAAAACTAGAAAGAAATTAAGCAAAAAGGAGCTATTCTGTACTGAAAGAAGCTATTCTGCATTAGTAAGAAAATGATAAGGATTGCATTATAAACAAGGTTAGTATGAAAAATGGTTATGAACACTATGGAAGAAATGATGCATTTACAGTTAACTAGAAAAGATAAAACAAAATGAAATAAAACCTCAGTCAACGCAAGGGCCCTCTGCAACTGATTAGGTTATGCGTACTTAATCAAACTCCAAGAAACTCCTTCACATATCCATAAAACTTGCGGTCTTCATATTAAAAACAGGAAATGAGTTTTTCAAAATTACAGAGCAGTAGTCTGAGCTTAATACATGAGGAAATTTGAACTCCTTCTGAGTTCTTTACACAGGTATTTATAAGAAAATTATGCAACTGTTTGTGGAGAAAAATAAGCTACAGCCAAAAACACGTAGAAGACAGGCACACGAAATTTTCTTCCTCGGCTGCTGGAGACATAAATCCAAGATGATGGCTGTTGGATTCAGTTGCACAGATGGCTATTGGAGTCCGTGGGTTCAGGAAGTTGTTTCAGATAACGCTTCCCATCACTGTGAAACGTGTTGATTATCCACGAAATAGAGTCCTGTTGCCTTCGGTCTCTACGTTTGACTTCTCCATTGACCGGAGTCTTGTACCATCTTCCTTGTTGACCTGGGCTAGGTGAATAGGACACAATCCATGTCATGATGATTTCCAAGCTGCCCATGTAGTTAGTTTCTCCTTCTGACACCTGGAACCTGTTAAAGCATGGAAGTAGCTGCGGAACAGCCGATTAGCTGCAGAATAGGCTACGTTCCATAGCTAAAAGACAAAAATTTATTCAAATAGAAAAACATAAAAGCATAACATGTAAATCACTAAATGTCCTCCTTAAGGAAATATATACTGGTCATTGATGATAGGAATGCATTTCTTCATTGAAAAACAAAGAAAAAGGGATGAGAAGAGTTGCTAGGGAAAGAGCAATTTTGAGTCTTAACGGTTAGTACAGGATGTTTTGTTTTACAACAAGAAACTTAGCTAAAAGTTGTAGGAAGGTAGGGAAGGTGAAACTAAGTGCTGGGAAGGTTTATTATGGTGGAATGAGGTATGGGGGAGGTGTACACTACCCAAGGATCAGCCCAACTCTTTGGGATGGTTGGATTTTCTCAAGGTGGTTGTTCACGGTGGTTACCAAATAGAAATCCAAATTGATGGTTGGTAGTGTTTGGCGAGAGGTGGAGAAGACCTAGATGAGGCTGGTGGAATGATTTCTCCCTACAGATCAGCAACTCATACAACAACACATATTCATTTCTTCATTTATGCACAACTTTATGTAAATGGGAAAAAGATGAGTTGAATTTAAGAAACTGATCTATTGATGCCTAGTGGATCAACTCTATGGAATGGAATGCTTTCTAATATACAACAAACTTAAGAAACCAACGTGAAAATTGCAAGTGCTTCTAAGAAATCATGAACAATTACCTACTCAACAAGAAACCCTAAGCTATGCAATAACCAAAAGATAACTATGTTTTTGGGGCTGTGAGAGTGGGGCCCTCAAACCTTGATCCTATGAGGGAGATGAGGATGAGGTCACTGTCACAAAATTTTCTGAAGTATTTTCTTTCACTACTGTAACACTGATCTACTTCTCCAACTAATGGAAGAAAAACTAACCAATCATTCAAAGACTTGCAAATTAAACAAAACCAAAATAATTTCAGCAACTAATCTATGATTCTAATCTAAGGATACATGTACAAAACGAAGAGGAACCTTTGTTGCTAGGGTTGTTCCCTAACCCAAAAGCTTCAACGCTCTGAATCAACTCAGTGCTGGATCAAAGAAACCCTTCTCATTATCGCCAAAAATCTCAAAAATAACATGAGAGTAACAGTCACAATATCTTCAGCTTGAAATTGCCTCTTGGCTACAATAAATAGTTGAATCCTAATGAGGCCCTAGGCCTTCTTATTTATACAACTGAAGCTACCAACAACTTCCTTAAAATTAGGGAGGCTTGGCTCCCAATCTCGAGATTAACTCGTCTTCAACTAGCACTGGCTTGGTTGCCAATGAACTTAGTGGGCTTGGCTGCTTGTAACTTCGAGCTGATGAGCTTTGGTGAAGGAATCTTCGAGTGATTAAGGAGTTAAGGAGGGAGATCCAATCTCCTAAAATCCCTCTTGCTTGTCTAATTCAAGTTGTTGCATTTAAATTATCCGAAAAGTACTCCAAATCCTACAGTTAATGCACATTAGGCCACATGACATAACATCTCACCTTTACCCTTCTCACTAGAAAAATATAATAAAATATGTAAATAAATGTGAGAAAAGTTGATTTTAATAAGCTAGTGAGTGGAATTAAGGCCCATATAATTTACTTATTGATGAGCCTCATCATTACCTCCCTACTGAAAGTGTTTCTAATCCTCTGAGAAACTTAGTCTATGTCCATGTCTTGCATAGCTCCTGTGGCCTCTCTGACATCCCAGACCTCTGCTGATGGAGTTTCCCCTTGTGGATAAAACCCTGCATGCTTCTCTATTTCCTCCCACTATTTTCTTTCCTCTCCCTCCTTTATACCTTCTAGCATACCCAATAGCAAAGGTGGATTGAGTTTCAAACCAATCCGATTGATTTTGAATCTCTACAGTGCATTCTTATACAGTGGGGTCCTTTCTAGTGCATCTCTCATCCTTTCAGGGGAATGATACTCCCTGATCCTTAGGTTTTATGGTAGGGTGCCACATCTCCTTTGGCATGCTTTCTGGCTTTCATCCCCTAACAATCTTAAGGTGTTCTCAAAATGTGTGATTGTTTTCTCTTGTGTAGCTAGGTATCTTGGTGCAAGATGGGGATCATTGGCGATGATGTTGTGGGTGCTAATGACAACCATAGAATTGATCTATTATGCTTTGATGTAAAGGGTCTCTTTTTCTTCTCTTTCCAACACCCTCTTCACCTCCTTAGCCCTGGCCTCCTCATGACTCATCCATGATGCAAGGGCCATTAGTTGTAAGTCCCCCAACTTTGCATTGGGGTCCCACACATTCAAGTATGTTAAGGCCAAGTTGTGCAAGTAGAATTCAGATATCTTGGCCTTATCCTCTAGGGTTCTTTTGTCACATAGCTCAATGAACTGCCTATAGTCTTGGAAAGGCATAGTCCCCCGTTGTGCTAGTGTCTTTATCTGAAATTGCAACCATTGATATTTGAGGTACAAGGCATATGATTTTGGTGGCATCCTGCACTGGAGTGCCTCCATGGAGAGGCTTGCCATGGTGGCCAATTGGATCTCTTTTTCCTATAACTACCTCCTTAGCCATGTGTTTTCTGCCTCTAGTTGAGATTTCATAATTTGTTCCCTATCTCTTATCCTACTCAACTCTCTGCCCATCTCTAGTAGCTTATCTTCCATGTGGCCCACATCCTGTACCTTCTTTGATTTGTAAATTTGCATCCAGCAATGTGTCCTTCCTCTCTCCTTCTCAATCTCATAGAAGACAGGGATGACATTTTTTTGTGGTATTACTCTGCCTCCCTCAATGAATTTGTAATAAGAGGTCAAATTGGGTTGTGGGCTAGGTTCCTGCAGCTCTTAGGATTCTCCCTTAGATGTCTTTGCAAACTCTGCCCCCTCTTGTTCTTGTGTTGTTTCTACCTTTCCTTCCCTCTATCCTTGTCGTCCTTCCTACTTCTTTTTTTGTGTTTCCCGTAGTGCTGACAGAGTTTCTTGTAGGACTGTATTATTTTCCTGTAGAAGGATTTTTCCTTTCTGAAATGGGGTCAAAGGTGTCTTGTGTTACTTTACTGATTCTGACCTGGTGACAAGCCTCCTAACATAGGTGATGGGAGACTGTGGGGAATATTTTTTTGATGTGCCATCTTCACCTTTTATTTTCAGGGAAACTAGCATTTCTTTCTCTTTTGGCGAGTCCTCAATAATGATTGGAGTTCTGGTGGGTCTTTTTGGTTTCCCTTATTTGATCTTAGTGCTCCTCCTTGTTTTGAAATAGAGGGGAGTCTACCTCTGTCTCTTCCTTTTTGACTTAACATGTGTGCTTAGGGAAGTCAAGGCAACAATTTCCTCCCTCTCAGTTGGTTCAGGAGACAATCTTGGAGATTTTTCCCTTGGTGTGTTCCTCATAGCTTGCTTCTTCCTTCTGTTCTTTCTCTTCACCTTTCTCCTCTTCTTCCTCTTCAGGTTCTTCTTATTCCTCTTCAAGTTCTTCTTCTTCCTTCTCTTCAGTACTAGAGGTATTGTCCCTATCATATTCACGGGCTTGTATTTCAATCACAACCTCTTTTTCCATGTCTCTGAATGTGGACCATTGAATTCAGATTTCGAGCTAGCTCACGACATCCTCTAGTATTAGCTTAATAAGTCAACGGTGTGCCAATTTTTGATGTTTTCCCTCTTGGACTTTTAAGCTCATGTATATTATTGATTGTAGCAAGAAGTAGGGAGTCTTATGTCAATGGGTATCCCCTCCCCAAATCTCAACTCATGTAGGAGTCTAAATTGATAGCCATAGACTATACTAAGCCTCCCTTCACAAGAGATATATTTGAGAATTTGATAGCTCACCTAATTCCAAGGGTAGGGAAGGCTTTCCATTCTTATCCCATTTTTGTCCTCAATTGTCCCTTCAATCCTTAAGAAGAAGTTTTTCTTTGGAAAAGTGCTTGCAGCCTTATCCTCCTTTCTCCATGGCATCCCTTGAGGAAGTGTATGTATTATGCTAATTACTTTAGGAGTAATTGTAATTGACAGTCCCCTTACCATATTAGTAGCACCGATTCTAGCCTGAGGGTTAAGTGCCACTGAAAATTCTTATTCTTGAACTACATCATCATCATACCCTCTGAACAGCTCAAAGAATCCCAACCCGCTATGCCTTCTAAATATTTCTACCACAGGGGGATGGAGGTGTATCCTTGATGTATTTTTGGCTTCCCTTTTGTTAAACCCTCCTGTTATGTTCCCTTTCTGGTTGGCTGACTGTAGGGAGTTTGGTAGGCTAGCCTCAGTTTTTAGGGTGACTGAGGGTGGTGGATGGCTGCAATTTCTCCCTATCTCCACACAACTTTCAAACTGTTCACAATTCTTTTAACATTCCCAGGGCCACTGTAATCACTTAAAAACTCAAATTTTTATGTTCCTATATATTGATTCAAAGCATAGGAGATATGGGCCACCTACCTTTCACTGTGATGCTTTGAATTGATAGCTAGGAATAGAAAAATGGTATGGTCATGTGGTTTTTCTGAGTGGTTTTTTTGATGGACACAGAGGCTGGTACGGTCATGAGTTGGTGTTGGGTGATAGGTGGTGAGGTTTATGGTCCCCTTTTCCAACCTAAAACATCCTTGCATCATCACTTCCCAATCGGAATTTCATTCCTGTAGAGTTCTAGGACATCCTGTAGTACCACAGGAAACTCCTATAGTAACTACAGGAAACCTTGTAGAAGTTAGAAAATGTAGAAATTTTGAATAATATAACACTTATTCAAAGAGATTATCCTGATTATACACTATTTGCAGAGTGCATGCATAATACATAACCTCCTCTACGTTGATCATCAATTTGCGGAATAAAAAACAATCGCATGCACACATTGAAACATCAATCACACATATCAACACAATATGTACTGGGGAAAGCATACAGCTAAAAACCCCCAACTATCTGTATATTATAATGATAGAGAACATGTAACAATACATAGTACAATACTCCTCACAATTACTCAGTACTATCTCCACCTGCTACACACAAACTAGCTTAGATCTGAATCAAGTCACAGGTTCAAATCTCCTCCACTGTTTGCCTGCCTCTACTGCGCAATCCAAAGTGAGAATAGGAATGATCCAAACTCATTTTCCTTGGCTTGTACTGCGCAATCCTCATTGGCAATCTCAATTATTGATTGTGCAAATCTCATGCACAACTATAGTCACAACTGATAGTAGTCTCCACCTCTAACACCTGTCTCCACTGAACTGTCCATGCACTGAGTTAACTAATGTATTCTTTAGTTGCTTTATGAGTTAATAATTAGTGAATTAATTAATAATTAATTCACATCGCTCATCACTAGTGTATTTGGCAGTTAGACTAAATACAACTAGTTCAACTAAGTCAAACTGACCACAACTCCATCAACTCCTCAATCAACTCCACCAAACTCAATCACTTAAGTTCTAACTGAAGTCCATCATGCAATAGCTCAACTGACCCTTAAGAAAAGTGTATTTCCTTCTGGCAGTTGCACGTGCCACATCTGTAGCTCGAACTGAAGTGCTCCAAGAGGACAAGATAATGTTTATAGTCCAAATATTATTAAGAGCTAATAATATTCGACTGTTCTATTTTTTGACTGGCAGTCTAAAAATAGATTCCGCCCATATGTCTAAAAATAGAAGTCCATCTATTTTTACCAACATGACCAATCATCCACAAATAGCATCCTGCAACTCATAGACCATGATCCATATGTCTAAAAATAGACATAGTCTAAAAATAGACTTTGTGCCAAAAATAGCTTGCGGGCCCACTTAGTGAAGGCGACTCCTTTCCACTAAGCTCCATCATCTTGTTGCATTTTCAACACTCCCTCTCAACAAGATATGGATTATCTGCAACCCCTATCCTGCCTCGGTGGTATTCGAATTTTCTCCTAGTGAGCGCCTTCATCAAGATATCAGCATCCCGATCCTCCGTAGGAATGTATGAAAGTAACATGAGTCTCTGCTGCACACAATCTCTGATATGATGGTACTTGATGTCGATGTGCTTGGATCTATCATGAAATACTGGATTAGCCGAGAGTTTAATGCAACTCTGGTTATCACAATAAATCACAGTAGGCTCCAAGTGTGACCCGAACAACCCGACCAAGATCTTCCTCATCCATATAGCCTCGCATGCAACCAAACTTGCTACCATATACTCAGCCTTTGCTGAACTGAGTGCCATGGATCTCTGCTTCCTGCTGTACCAATAAACTGCTGTCGACCTGATACTGAAGATCCCTCCAGATGTGCTCTTTCTGTCCGTTGGACTCCCTGCCCAATCTGCATCCGTGAAGCCACATAGCTTCACCTCATCCCCCTGTCTGTACCACAATCCATATCCCGATGTGCCTCTGAGATAACACAATACATGCTTGCCTGCCTTCCAGAAGACCTTGGTTGGCTTAACCATAGCTTGTGAAAGCTGGTTAACAGCATAGCATATATCGGGTCGTGTATCGACCAGATACATAGGCAACCCCACCAACTGTCGATAAACAGTGGCATCCACTACCTCTGCTGAAGTAGCATCCTCCTTCCTCCAACCTCCAGGAAGAGGAGTATCAACAGGCTTGCAGCCATGCATGTTGAACTTCTCCAGTATCTCCTGGGCATACTTACCCTGAGAAACAAATAGTCCATCTCTGCGCTGCCAAATTTCCAATCCCAGGAAATAATGAAGGAGGCCCAAGTCCTTCATCTCAAACTCTCTAGCAAGATCCTCTTTGCATGAAAGTATCAACATCTCATCTCCTGTCAAAATCAAATCATCTACATAAAGTACAATGATAAGAAACTTACCCTCCACCACAATCTGGTATAGGTTAGAATTTGCCTCACTCTTGGAGAATCCAAGTCCGGTGAAATAACTGTCTACCTATGTGTACCAAGCACGAGGTGCTTGTTTCAACCCATACAACGCTCTCTTGAGCCTGCACACATGCGACTCATTGTTGAAGATCTCGAAACCTTCGGGTTGCTCTATGTACACCTCCTCCTCAATGACTCCGTTGAGGAACGCAATCTTCACATCCATCTGATGGATGTGCCACCCCATCTGCGCTGAGAGAGCAAGAATCATCCGTATGGAAGAATACCTTGCAACAGGTGCAAAGGTCTCCTCATAATCGATCCCCTCTATCTGTGAGAAGCCTCGGGCAACAAATCTTGCCTTGTACTTCTCCACACTCTCGTTAGTTGCCTGCTTCACGTTGTAGATCCATCTCAAACCCACCACTGAATTCTCTTCCGGTCTTGGGACAATCTCCCATGCATTGTTTCTGACAATCAAATCATACTCTTCCACCATGGCATCTACCCATGTGGGGATCCTCCACAGCTTCCTCGAAAGAGGATGGCTCAGTCACGACACATTTGCTCACAAGAGCCATGTATCTTCTCTGCTTCTTGAGCCAGTCGCTCAGCCTTTGTAGTGCACTTTCGCCCTCTGATGGTTGGCGCTGCATGAGTGGTCTCTTCCACTCCATGAACTTCATCTTGTGGCTGATCCACTTCTTGAAGCTCATCCTTAGGAACTAATAGCTCCTCATCTGCATGCAAGTGTGGCTCCCTCTCAAGCGAACACTTCATGGATTTCTCCTCCTGAAATTTGATATCACGTCGCACAACAGTCTTGCGACTGTTTGGCAAATACACATGATAGTTATGAGGCGTATCAGTGTACCCCACAAATATCCCAACCTCTGCGGTTGGCTCCAGCTTCTTCCTGGCATCCTTCGTCACATGCATGTAAACAGGAGAACCAAAAATCCTCAAATGGGAAATATCAGGCCTCTTACCAGAATAAGCCTCCTCGGGTGTACTCATGCCAAGTATCTTGTGAGGACAACGGTTCTACACATATACTGCAGTATTGCATGCCTCCACCCACAAGTGAAGGGGTAGGCCCTGATCATGCAACATCGCTCGTGCAGCACCCACGACCGTTTCTGTTCTTCTGCTCAGCAACGCCGTTCTGCTGTGGGTTATGGGGAGCTATGAGCTCTCTTCAAATCCCTTCTGCACTGCAGAAGTCCTTGAAATCACCAGAGATGAATTCACCACCATTGTCGCTCCTAAGAGCCTTCACCTTCTTCCCCGATTCCTTCTCGACCAATGCTTTGAACTCACAGAACTTTGAGTATGTCTCGCTCTTCTTCTGCATGAAGAAGATCCAGCACTTTCGAGAGAAATCATCAAAAAAGATCACATAGTACTTGTGCTTTGCTGTCGAAGCTACTGAGAAAGGTCCACACACGTCTGTGTGAATTCTCTCAAGGATCGTCGTGGCATGACTATCCTTCTCGTGAAAGGTGGCTTTCACAAATTTTCCCAAAGTACACCCCTTGCACTGATCTGACTGCGCAAGAGTGCCTTTAGGAAGCCCAGTAGAAATCTGCTGCAGTATCTTCAAGGCTCCATGGTGAAGGTGGCCCAATCTCCGGTGCCACAGCTCGCCATCATCTCGGCTCACCAATCCTTCTGCCTTGCATGCCATTGCTGCGCAGCCATCTACATGCAATTGATAAAGGTTCTTGACTCGAACCCCTATCTTCCGGGTTTCTCCAGTTGTCTTACTGCGCAGGAAAGCCTTTCCCTTGCTGAAGACAACATCATATCCCTTGTCTTCTAACATCACCACAGAGATAAGATTCTTCTTCAATCCTGGAACATGCATCACTTCCTTCAATACGAAGGGTTTACCAGACTCCCTCTCAAAGGAAATGGTACCGATACCGGTCGCACTGTATCTACCATCATCGCCCATATCGATGTGCACTCCAAGATCTTTCTCATCCAGATCAGAAAACAAATCTCGATCTCCTGTCATGTGAAAAGACGCACCACTGTCCAAGAACCATACCGATCCCATCACACTTGATACCAAGCATACGATCAGTGAAAAATCCAGCTCAAACTGCGAGGCTAATGCCTCTCCCACTGCAGATCCAACAGCTTGCTTATTTTTCTTCTTCTGTGGACAATTTGTGGCATAATGTCCGTGCTGGTGACAGTGAAAGCACTTCACCTTGGACATGTCCTGCTTCTTGCCTTTCACACCGGAATGAGAAGCTTTCTTGTTCTTCCCCTTCTTTGCTTTGGCAGCCAAAGTGCAATTTTCTTCATCAGATGCCTTTGATGAAGATCCATCCCTGGTATTCCGCCTGATCTCCTCTTGCACAAGATCAGACCAAAGTCTCTCCCATCCTGGCAATTTATCCCGACCATTGACAGAGTCCTGATAGGAATGCCAACTCTTCGGAAGACCAAGGAGAGCCAAGCTCACCAAGTCCTCATCATTGATAGTCACCCCCACACTTCCCAGCTCATCCCGGCATTGGGTGAACTTCGTGAGATACTTGGGCATACTGTCTCCTTTCTCACACTTAATGTTTCTGATTTTATCCTTGAGCGCCAACTTCCTCTGGTCGCTCTTGCTTTGGAATAAATCTGTCAATGCTTTCCACATCAAGTATGGAGAAGCCTTTCCATGCATGCTGGATACAATGTGATCCTTCACGCCCTCCAACAGAATCTTTCGAAACTTTGCTGTCTTCTTTTGCCAAGCCTCAACGTGAGCAACATCAGTAGGCTTTGGGACCTCAGCATCTATGAACTCCTTCAACCCATTGTCATCTAACACCGCCTCCATCCTGTCTTTCCATGCAATATAATTCGAGCTGCCTTCAAGGGCATACTCCAATCGCAATCCGTTGAACGACATTTCAACTTCGACACCAAGAAAATACTGCTGCAAATTCGAATTCCACTAGCTCAAAACTCAACCGCTTTTGATCTAAAATTCATGAGAAAAAAGTATTTCTCGTACAGAGATTGACTGTATGGGCATTCACCGGATATCTCACCTTCCAAAAGAAGGATGAATCCAGAGGCTACCTGGCCCGATTACAGACTCTGCCTGAAGAAATAAAATGTAATCACTTTCTGAATAATAGATCTCATGATCAACTTCGCTCTGATACCATGTAGAAATTTTGAATAATATAACACTTATTCACAAAGATTATCTTGATTATACACTATTTGTGGAATGCATGCATAATACATAACCTCCTCTACGTTGATCATCAATTTGCGGAATCAAAAACAATCGCATGCACACATTGAAACATCAATCACACATATCAACATAGTATGTACTGGGGAAAGCATACAGCTGAAAACCCCCAACTATCTGTATATTATAATGATAGAGAACATGTAACAATACATAGTACAATACTCCTCACAAGTACTCAGTACTATCTGCACCTGCTACACACAAACTAGCTCAGATCTGAATCAAGTCACAGGTTCAAATCTCCTCCACTGTTTGCCTGTCTCTACTGTGCAATCCAAAGTGAGAATAGGAATGATCCAAAATCGTTTGCCTTGGCTTTTACTGCACAATCCTCATTGGCAATCTCAATTATTGATTGTGCAAATCTCATGCACAGCTATAGTCATAACTAATAGTAGTCTCCACCTCTAGCACCTGTCTCCACTGAACTGTCCATGCACTGAGTTAACTGATGTATTCTTTAGTTGCTTTATGAGTTAATAATTAGTGAATTAATTAATAATTAATTCACATCACTCATCACTAGTGTATTTGGCAGTTAGACTAAATACAACTAGTTCAACTAAGTCAAATTGAACACAACTCCATCAACTCCTCAATCAACTCCACCAAACTCAATCACTTGAGTTCTAACTGAATTCCATCATGCAATAGCTCAACTGACCCATAAGAAAAGCGTATTTCCTTCTGGCAGTTGCATGTGCCACATCCGTAGCTCGAACTGAAGTGCTCCAAGAGGATAAGATAATGTTTATAGTCCAAATATTATTAAGAGCTAATAATATTAGACTGTTCTATTTTTTGACTGGTAGTCTAAAAATAGACTCTACCCATATGTCTAAAAATAGAAGTCCATCTATTTTTACCAACATGACCAATCATCCACAAATAGCATCCTGCAACTCATAGACCATGATCCATATGTCTAAAAATAGACATAGTCTAAAAATAGACATAGTCTAAAAATAGACTTTGCGCCAAAAATAGCCTGCGGGCCCACTTAGTGAAGGTGACTCCTTTCCACTAAGCTCCATCATCTTGTTGCATTTTCAACAGAAAACTGCATAAAAACTAGTTTTTGATGCCTCGAAGTGAGGATGGATGATGGAGACCTAATAGGCATGGGAGATATGAAGTGAATGAAGGAAGGATGGGGTGTTTCTTGGCTTGTTTTCCTCTTAACTCTGAGTCCTTTAGTTCCTTTAAAAACCTGCAAAAAGCACAGAATTTTATTAGTGGACAGGTTTGAGGTCCCTGCCATGTCATTTTGTTTTTTTTTTCTCTTTTTTTTTTTTTTTTTTAAATACACAAAAGTTGCCTCAAAGGAGGTTTTCAACCTATCTGTCTACCCTAGGTGCCTCATGGGTTTCCACTCTTGGGCTGCCTCAAGGAGGTTTTTAACCCAAAAGTTGGCCTCAAATACCTCATAGAGGTTTTCACCTAGGTCCCTTATTGTTTTTCCTTTTTTTTTCTTTTTTCATTTTTTCCAAAAATAAAACAGTCTTCAAGAATACTATGAATTGGACGCTGAGACACTTCCAAGCACATTCACTTCCTTACTAATGGTACTGTTGAACTATTCCTTTGACATAGGTCTTTTGTAGGCTTTCAATCTGTAGCCATTGACCAACAAGGGGATACCTTATTCATTAATGTTCCTTGTTTGCACTGCCCCATTGTCATGGAATTTCTCTATTAGATATGGGCCTAGCCACTTGGTCATCAATTTTCCTTTGAAGTCCTTGAACCTAGAGTCATATAGTAGAGTTGTTATACAACATTTTGTCACGATCCCTGTATTCCCCATCTACGATCCTGGAGGACCTCTACAGTGTACCCGACATGCTTTCCCATCATGAAGAAACTCCTAGTATGTCCCTCTTCATGAGCAGAATGATTCCCCTTTATACCATTTCCCAATAATCTTTCTTCTATCCTAGTTTACAAGATCGACACTACTGCCCTGTTTTCTCCTTACGCCGATTTATAGAGGTTAAAACTATCCCTCGCACCGATTGGATCGACTAAGCCCTTTTCCAGTCATGTCGATCCTTTTTTGGAAGGTTTTTAAAATAAGGAGCTGAAGCTTAATCCATGTCTAAAAGCTTCGTAACAGAAGTCTGGTAGATGGTTGAGCTGGATAGAGCCGACGAAATCAGTTTGGGCTCCTTTCCCCTATTAGGATGGAACAACCTCAAGAGATAATACCTTCTCCCATCAGGGAAAATTTTAAGAACCACCCTAAATTTATATGTATAATAAATGGGCGAATCCCCATGATACATAGGAAAAATGGGAGGTGATTTTATCAATAATATAATATGTATATATAATTTTTTTGGCGAATCTCTCACCAGATTATATTATCTTGTAAAGTCATGGTGAATATTTCACTAAATTATAAAATCTTGTAAGATCTTGGCAAATATTTCACTAAATAATAAAACATTGTGAAGTCTTGGCAAATGTTTTGTTAAAGTATGAAACCATATATGATAATAGGAAAACATATTCATTAAACTATAATATACTAACATACATGTTTGGAAAAAAGAAACATAATTTTCTCTTCCTACAAACAATGTTGCAAGTTTCAGTGGTCGTGTTTGTCAAGGTTCTTACTGTACACTCTTTCATATCCTTCTATTAGTTTTGATAATATTCCACAACAAATTTCTTGTATGTGTTGATCTTGACCACCAGTTCTGTCAAGGTAGGAGAGATTAATATTTTCTCTACCACTTTTGTCAAGCTATGAGAGATTAATGTTTGTACAAATTTTGTTTTACTTTTCTCCCAACTTTTGTTTCCTTGAGTGTTTCCATCACTACCTTGTTGATTCCATATCAAACCAATTTCTCAAATGCCAGCCTAACTGTGACAAAGGACTTTCTTGCTTCTACAAATTTGTAGCCTCATTGTAAGGAGAAGTTGTTATATTTGCAAGGGCAATTTATAAACACTTTCATTTGCTCTTTGGGTAGTTTTTAAGCCATCGACCTTCAGGTAGTTCATCCTTCCATATGATATTTGGTCATTACACTCTGTTCTTCAAGAAATATATAAGTTATGAAAGTCATTCTACCATGTCATGAAGTGTTGAATCGAGGGAATCCCATACCCATGAACCTTACCTGTGGTCTTACGATGCAATCTTCTGTTTTGAGTCATTGTGTTAAAGTCCCTCCCCTTCAAGTAGGCTTTATGCAAGTAGGAAAATGAAACAGGGCCCCCTTACTTACCAACCTTCCTTTCTCTTACCTGAATAGTTGTATCTTACCCAACCAACAAATGGTTCCTACCTTGAATGATGGAGTTTAATAGACCAACAATAAAAGATTTATGTAACTTTGGTCCCCACCACCTGAACACCTTATGGCCCAGCACGAATGAAGGCATGTTAAGGATTTCTTCATTAGTCTTCGTAAATATCATTTCAATTCATATTCATCATGGCTTCTGCTAACCACTCATGTAGGGTCACTTGGCTTGGCAATGCAAATTTCTCATTAATGCTTCCCATCACTCAACCACCTTCAATCATATTCATTTCAACAATTTCATTTTGATTAGAATTTGTAAAATTTGTATGTGGTTTTTTTCATCAACAACTACTATTTTTTCTTGAATTGCTCCATCATATTCTTAAGTAGCATTGCCATGTTCATCATCATCACCTAATAGATGATAACATCCTTGAGGTAGACTCAACATGTTTATAACAAATTTTGCATCTTTATCACCAGGTATTTCAAAAACTTGGCTACAAGCCTCATCATTGGTAAGAGCATCATAATTGACTAGCCAAATTCCATTGCACCTACATTCCACATTAATATTAGAGGGTGTCAAGGTCATTTCAATAGATATGCTAGAAATTTCAATTGTTTCAAACCTTTTTACCTCTCTCCATGGGTTCTTTTCCATCCAATTTATTCTCTCAAACCTTAAATAATTCTTAAAAGGCCCAAACACACTTCTAGGGGTTGCAACTTATGAGTAATGTCTAAGCAGTGCCAACACTATGTATGCCTATTGTGTTTGCCTCTGTGGTTTGTAAAACTATGTTGTTGTGATGGCCATAAAAAATTAACAAGTATATGTTTGTAAGATAGACGCCTCCAGGTAAAAAGTGACAAAATTGTATAGCCAAATCATAAACAATTATTTAGTCATCCATGCATTAGGATGTGAAATCACGGATATTCCTTGCTCACAATTCTTGACATGGTTCTTCATATTTTTATTTCCCTAAAACAAATATAGCCTAGACATTGATAAACCAATTGTAATTGCACAACAAAATATAGTTATCCACGTTGTTGTTAGGAAACACTTTGGCACATTTTCACTCATTCTCTTGGCATTAATCCACTTGCCACAATTCCTTCCAGCTTGGAAAGGAAACTCGTCACAATTTCATATATATTTTGTAAATTGTATGAACAATCTTTGTATGCCTTGGATAAAGTGTAATAGAACTTGGTCAGAATTGTATGGTGTAAATCCATAGCTTTATCTCTCTTTAGGATTTCAATTTTTCATAATGCCAGCTCTTGATATATTTTCTTAACTCTTGCACACCCTGATTTCCCCAAAATCCATCTTTGAATGGACTCAAAGCGGAGCAACGTTAGCCTTAAGTTGTATCAACTCTAGGTCATGGCCAATTTCAAGTATCTCCTTACACCAATCAACTATTTCCTCCTTTTGTTCAATTAACACTGTAATAACCCCTTTCTTCTTCTTCCTTGCATGAGGTATTTAGCCAATAATGTATTGATGCTGGTGAGTTCCATATTTTCTCACTGCAACTCTTATTAAGCATCCATTGAAGTCAACATCATCAATTTCCTTCAGCATATCCTCTTTAGTTCAGCCTCTGTTAACACTAATATTCTTGGTTAAACTTGCACCTTGCACTATAATTCATGCAGAAGCACCACCTTCAACATCTACATCATATGCTCTTCAACTTTTATATCATTATGCTCTTCAAAACCTACCGGATTTAACTCCTCATTTGAGGAAGAGTTTTGTAGATGATCAACCCTTGTCACTTGCATTCTTACCCTCACAAGACCAACATTATTTCATCATTAATAATAGAAAAACATTAAATAAACAAATATTGTAGAATAATAGAGGTTGATGCAGTGCATAGCAACAAGGAAACAAAAAACTTTAAGGTAAACATAGGTGACAAGAAACAAAACTTTAAAAGGAGAGAGTTTATGAAATAGTGTTGATCCCTAACTAAAGATTCGTGGTGAGAGAAATGTTTGCAATGACCTATAGAGAAGTATTGTAAACTGAGTTGAAGAAATGGTGCTTCCATTAATGATGGTTTAGATTTATAATGCTCCATTGGAAATCTTGATTGATGAGTCCTAAGAATAAAGATACATTGTATGAAATTATGACAGTGATCTAGAGAGCAGTATTGTAAACTAAGTTTCCGCAATGGTGCTTCCATGAATTATAGATTAAATGTATAACATTCCATTGGAAATTTGAGTGGTGAATGGTCATCGACATGGATTGCATATGCAGAATGATGATATCTATGTCTAAGATTTATTTTATTATGATCTAGGGGCTCTTAGTTTCTCCTAGCCAATGCTGGTGCTTCTAAAATGTTTAATGGCCTTGGCAGATTGATTTGATTAATGGTCATTTTAAACATAGTTGAATAAGTTACTCCTTTGCATTATAGATTGAAAACTTAGGGGTGGGTCATGGAAAGCATTGAATGATAAGCATTACCTATTCATGTCTGATCAAATGCACAAGGGGAAAGAAGCATTGGGCTCTATATGGACTTGAGGTTATACATATTGGAACATCATTTACTGCAGACATTCTCCAGCAATCAACCTCTCTATCAGATGTGATAGGTAATCTGTACATCAAAACTGAACCTTGTTGGACTAAACATTTGATGGTTCTTAATGTCTAAGGATTTGAAGTGTCTTTACGTTAGAGCATTTAAAGATGTGTTTGGACATGATGTTTTGTATGGTAGTGAACTAAGAGTCACTTTCTAGACAATTGTATGCCTAGTGAGTTTATGGACTATTTTTAAACTTGTGAGCATTCTTTGTTATTTTAATACCACTTTTATAATGTGTTATCAGTGTGTTGTGTTCTGATTTGTTATAGCTTCAGAGGTCAGGTTCTATCTCCACTATTGGTCCCCATTCCACTACTGGCTTCCCTCCCCTAGTTTATCACCTGCTCCAGAATCACAAACTCATGAGGCATTGATTACAATTGAATAGAACCAATGAGAACTTGACAATAATATCAATGGAGTTGCAACAATAAAAAAACATAATTAGGTCATTGTATCAGGACAATACATTAAGCATGCAATAATGCTTGCGAGAATGATCTCCATTACTGATCCAAAAATGGATCCTGGATAAACCTCTAAGTCTTAAAGACTTCATATAAGAGGTAAAAGGTGCCAAATGGCACAAACCCTTTGTAAATTAGAGGAAAATGAAAGTCACAATATGCTCTTGGAAATAGCCCCATTGCAGAGATCGTCTCGTTCTAAATCTGCTGCAACTTAAATGGGCAAAAATGGACTTAGTATGCAGAAGTTATCGCAGAAAGAAGATGCCCTTGGTTCTTTAGAAAAAGAGGCAAATCTTCAAAAAAATGGCCTAAAAGGCTTTATGAAGAAAATTGCATCAGAGGAGGTCCAAGGCAGATTTAAGTGGAAAAGGGAAGCCACCCCCAATCGTCGATCCCTGACATATCAGGTCGGAGGCAGACAAGCGATGTTGCATAAGGACCGGGCCGAGCGATAAGCCGATCGCCGATATCGGCGGATCGCGTCGGCATAGGCCATCCCATATGGACAGACCCCGGGGCTCATGCGATACGCGATTGCGATATCGCAATATCGCATTAGAGCTACATAGAGGAGCGGGCATATATACATATATATATATGTGTGATGCGATATGTTGGATACCTATAGTAATAGGTTTCATATTTCATGATTGACTATAGAAAATCCAAATATGCTCTGCTTTGGTACTACAAAGATCCCATATTTCCCAGGAAATCAGAGGTGTGTGAAATATTCCAAATATTGAGGACCTTATTTCAAGTTTGGTGGATGATTCAACAGTCTAAACTGGATCATGCCATGTTTCAATTTTGAGTTGTAGAATAGAGAAAGAGGTCTGTCCAAACAGCTTAATCTTGGCAGACAAGTAGATCAGGTAGAGAAGCAAAGGTTCCCAAAAGTTTAATCTGGGACCTTGGAAGACATAAGGGTAGAAGTAGATAGAGAGAAAAGGAAAAAGCCAAAGAAAAGAAAAGGCAATTGAGGGTTGCAAGTCCAAGTGCCCCTCCAAGAAGAAACAAAAAATGCTAGCCAAAATAGTTGGGTAGGCAGTTGTGGTTGCAGAAAGAATATGATCACCATTACACAGGTATCAATAGGTCTCTTGCCAAGGCAATAAATCTATCAGCAAACAAAGTGGTGAATTCCATGAACTCACAGCAAAGAGGATCACTAACTTCTTTTTTTTCCCTCTCTAGTCCATCACTAATACCCCCTTTCTAATTCCCCTCCTTCATTCATATTAACTCCTAATTCTACTATATAACCTCCCCTATCTTACCCCCACCCCTAATAATACTAACACTAAGGTGTATAAAACCCCAAATCTTATGTATATTCCCTCCCCTAGGCATAATAGCCGTGTATATTTCAAAAGGGACCAAAATGGCATCTGGCCACTTTGGTGAACCTATTCCACCCTATTCCCCCTTTGCTGCAAGTTAATTTACCCTCAAATCACCTCTGCATTGATAAAACCCCCTCTCCAAACCCCTTTTGCCTATAAAAACCTTTGCAAAGGTTAATACCCGCCTCTGGCACGTTCCCCAATCCTACCACATTATTGGTTGAGCGAAACATTTGAAAAACCCATAAAAACCCACAAGCTTTAATCTTTTCCGCCCGCAGTATGAAGCGCGCATCTTTCTCCTCCGCCAGCCGTCGGATCAAGCCCATCAGATCCGACGGTCCACATTAATATCGGAGCGCATCCTATGGCGGCACTTTAACCTCCGAGAAAGTGACGTTGCGCCTTGTCACGCCTCCTCCACGCGTCAATCGATCAACCATCTCGGAGCCGAGTCTGACAGCTTCTGCGCCGTACCTAAACCGCCCCGAGAAACCGCGGCGGTTAAGGCCTTAACCGTGACCGCTGCGGTTTGACTGCCACCTACCCGTCGCTGACTCGCCGCCACGTCCTTACCTGCTCGTACCTGCCTTTGTTATTGGTCCACCTCACTGCTGACTGGGTTGCCATCTCACCGCCCCTTTGACCAGTCACCCACTGCCACGTCGCCCGATGACGTCAGCAGAAAAAAGCGCCAAATTGGTAAAATAACCCATATTTACCAATTTTCCCGTGTTTTTTACCACTTTCACTGTTATTACTGTTGGACGCTCTGCATGACCGTTTGCACTCTAATTTTCGCCAACCAGTCTATTAGCCCGGGCGACCTCCTCAAGCAGCAACTGTGCACCTTTGCTTCAACCTCTGCTCATCGAATTACAGGTATTTAGACCGTTTCGCCCTCCATACGACCTTCATTAAGCTTGAAATTGCTCAGAGGGATAGTAGAACCATAAAAACGCTATTTGCACCGTTCATTTCCATTTGTTCATCCACCATTGTCATTGTGAGGGCCAAGAAGTACCTGCAGAGCTTTAGAAACCTGCAATTCACATAAAACCACTGTAATTCTGCGTTTTCCCGGCAGAGTTCCTAATAGATATAATTCACCCGATGGGAGAGTTCAGTTAGACCACAGAGAAGTTCTGTCACTAGACTCCAGTAGTATTTCAATTGCTATTGAGAGAATTCCCCTTGGATACTCAAAACATCAACTGTTTCCGCAGAGAACTGCCTCCAGACTGTGTTTTTACCATTCCACCTGTCCACCTGCAATTCTTGCAACTTGAAGAGCTATGGAGACCCCTATTGCACTGAATATTAAGCCCATCAATGCTCCTCACCAGGAATTAGCATGGAAAGCCCTGGGAGACATGGACTACCAAATGCTGGATTGGTTCCCCATGGGAACCAAGTACAATATTCAAATGTTGAATGAATTAAGAGCCCAGCACCTCAGTGGGGCAGATATCTTGGGGATTTGGGAGTCAAATTTGCCCATATACAACCTTCCCCAAGTCAATCCTATGCCAGAGCTCATTTATAGCTGCCAGGAATGCTATGACCCCAGCCAAAGAGCAGTCATGAGCCCCACAGGCCTAGTCCTGTTCCAGATCACCCCAGAGAGCATAAACCAGATGCTGCGCTTCAAAACAGCCAAGAAATTGACCCCTCTATCCATGCAGAATCTGGTTAACAGAGGGATCAAGCTGTCCAGTGACCAGATTGTCAAAATCAACCAACTGTTTGTCACACCAGGCTCTGAAACAGTCAGAACCCCTCCTATTGGGTACCAATATCTAAATGAGTTGGGCAGAATGTTGGTGGATCTAATTGGCTATGTCCTAGGATTCAGGGGGCTGGAAGATGTAGATGACAGCATAATGGCAATGCTGTCTATATTTGCCCCTGGTAAGCCTCCAGCTGTGCAGTATGATTATGCAACTTACATAGCAGAGAAAATCCATGAGCAGTTCATGAATTTGAAAAGGGAGAGACTGTTCAGGTACACCTCCTATATATATCATTTATTCCTTTTCAACCAGCCAGCTACCTTCTCTGTTCCTTTGAGGCCACTCAATGCCCAAGGAAGCCCAAGATCAGTTGTTTTCTGGACCTCTGTTTTTCATTCTACCTCAGTATCACCCTATACATACTGTGAGTTTATTGATTTATTTGTTCATCCAGCCCTAACAGCGCTGCAAGGTACTCCTCCTCCTAGATTAACCGATGATATGAAGAGGATTCTACATTTGAACAAATCTTACAATATTGGCAACGGGTACTTCTACCAGAACCACACAGTCATTAGGATATATGGCTGTGAATTGAACCCATTTAGGTTGCCGAGGTATGTCCCCATGAGGCTTTTTGCCTTAGAATATTTCAGGCAGTTTGGGAACTCAGATTACCTTCACTTTCAGAGTAGAAACAAGAAGTCACAATTGAAGGTAAGAAACCAACTAGGTTCCTTCCTATATAACAGGAAAGAGGAAGGGTGGAAAGAGGCAGACAGCATCCTGGAAGGCCTCAGATTGCAGACCAGTTTTGAATGGATTCCCTATGACCCCAATCATTCTATCTCCCTCAGGAGAATTAGATACAAATTGGGCAACTATGCACATAAAAGACAACCTGAAATTGAAAAGTATGCCAATGCACTAGATTGGGAAGAGGGTACACTAGTAGAACAAGTCACTAAGGAAGAATTACTTGAGAAAGAAGCTAGGAATGTGCAAAAAGAAGCTGACTTGGAAACTTGTGGACAGGTGCCCCTCTCCTACAGAAAGCAAATTGGAACAGCTGCTAAATCTTCAGCAGCACAGCAGCAAACTACTGAGAAGACACCCCAGGCAGCAAGCAAAGACAAAGGAAAACAGGTGGAACAGCCACCTATATTGACAGAAGAACAAGTTGACACCTTGCTACAGCAGCAAGAAGAAATGGAACAGCAAGAACTGGGGCAGCAACAAGAAGAAGCACAGTCCAGTGAACAGCAGCCCTTGCAGCAGGAAAAGGGGACAGATCTACCTAGTTACACTGAGCAGCAGCCCCAAACAGAGGTGCCTCCCAGGACAGACACCAATGTAGACACCTCAGTCCTCCAAACACCACAGAAGGAGGACTTGACCAGGAAAAGGGAGAGAGAGACCCCCCACACCTCATCCTTCATCAGAGGAGAGAAGAGACAAAGACTGAATGACTCCCAAGAGGAGGACATAGCAGTAAGGCAAGCCATGGGCATGGGCCCACCCAGTGGAGAACTTTCGGCCAGCTCATCTCAGCGTGGACATGACATGACTATGGGAGGAGAGGTCAGCTCCTCCGGTCAACATAGAGAAGGGCAGTCAAGTATAAAGCAGCAATTCATTGACATCAAAAGGAGGAGTGATCCCATAAAAGTGCAGCTGTATAATCACTTGTTAAACCTAGCTCCTAGCAACCAGCAGAGACTCATGTCTGCTTTCGATGTGAGCGAAGGCAAAATGATAATGAGCCACTTCATGCCCACAACTTTGCATCCTCAGTCCACCTCGGACTATCTAAGAACCAACATGGAGGTTCTTGCCAAAGACATACACCCTATGGACAAGATTGAATTACATAAACAAACTGGTGAAATGGTGTATGCCTCCCTGGCAGATGAGACATTGGAGAACTACAAACTAAAGAGCAGCCTGGATAACACAGCTTCTCAGCTGGAATTAGAAAGAGCATCATCACAAGCCAAGGACAATAGGATCAAATCCTTGGAAGAGGTAATTATAGATATAGGGCATGATCCTAAAGATGTCAAAGGCATCCAAGAACTCCTGAAAATAAGGGATGCAGACATGGCGGCCCTAAGAAAGAAAATCAAACTCCCGGCCACCATCCATCCACAAACAGATGAAGTTGCCCAGCAAAGGCAAGAAAAGGATACTACAGACCTGCTGGTATCCCTATACAAAGAGCTGGTTAGGACTCAAGACCAGCTAGGACAAACTGAAGCTGCAAAGGCAGCACTACAAGAAGCACTGAAGCAAAGAGAAGAGGGCCAACCTTCCCAGCCTCCTCCTATGATAATAAATCTTGAGGAAGTCCCTCCAAAGACTACTCCTCCTCCTCAGCAAACAGAAGCTACAGCACCAACTACAGCGCCATCCACAGCAACAACAACTACAACATCGGAACAGGCTACTAGTTTAGACATGCAAAAGCTGCAAGCTGAGATCCAAGCCATGGAATCTCAAATGAAAGAGCTGGATGAACTTAAGAAAACCTTGGCTAAGGTAAATGAAAAGTTTGACAAGAGCAAACAGAATGAGGCAGCCAAGGAGAGAGAGGTAAGAGCTCTTAAGAGGAGAATTGCTGAACTAGAGAAAGAGCTTGCACTAGAAAAAGTGACAGCTGAAATGAAAGCAGTGCTATGGAGCAACATTGGGCGGTCCATTGCCAACCAGTGGCAATATATTGAGACCATGGATGAGCAAATGGTGCTCATCACTAAAGCAAACAGAGAAATACAGAGAGCCAGGGCAAGCCTTGGACACATGCCAGAAGCTGCTACTAGGATGATCAATATTCTGAACTATAAGACTAGCTCTCAATTAGCTGTCATGGGAATCATCAACAGGACAGAAACAATTGCTGTAGCCAAAAGAGTCATAACATTGAGGAACTTGGTTGGAACACTGGAGAGGAGGACACAGGATATGCAGACTGAAATCAACAGATTCCTGGAAAAATTCGTGGCACTACAGAACAGAGGCCTCCCCAGCATTTTAAGCAGTGTAGGAAGACTGCTCACCCTAGACAATTACAATAAGAGAATTGATGCCCATGCAGTAGCAGAGATTGCAAAACCGCCCAGCACTTCAGCAGACGCAGGGCCAGCCACCGGGCAGACTATGTATGACAGGGTGGAGAACCTATTTTTCCTCATGAATGAAGTTGAGCATCTGTTTGATACACCACCTAACTTCTTCAAATTCACAGAAGCAGATGAAACTCTAGGGGCAATCTTAGCACACCAACTGCCCACACAGGATGTCTGGAGAAATTTGACACAGACAATTTTGTCAGGCCAGAATCAGTAGCGCTAATTCTCCAGGCAAATGAGCATACATGCGCAGGCACAATTTTGAAGAAAGATATCTACAAGGAAGAGGCAGAGGCTGAGCCAACTCAGCAGGACCATTGACTCACCACAAGCAGCAGTCACAATCACAGGTGACAAGTCCAGGATACAGCGTACAAGCCTTAAAGACAGGTCTTCCAGCATTTATTCAGAATATCTCGACCGACTTAGCTGTTTCCAAAGGCTAAAATATCTTCTGACAGAGCATTAAAATGCCTGTACTCTGTAATCAATGCTGTATTAAATTTTGGTCATAATATCTTAAGTGGTTGGTAAGAATGTAAAATCTGAGATAACTCAGAACTCAGATATTTTGTAAATCACCGCAAGTATATATTCACCCTTCACAGCAGTTGAAAGGGGTTGTTGTAATTTTCCTTTGAAGAGCTCTCGCTCGTTGTAAAATTCCCAGAGAGAAATAATAGAAAAGGAGAATGGAATTTCCAAAGCATGGTGTATTTGGTGCGTTGTGATGAAGGGTGAATGTTGCAGGATTCCAGTTGTTTCATAAAACAATAAGTCTTCTCATATCTCTGTATTACATGTTTTCGAGTCTTTTGTTCTCTTTCGTTTCAGATATTTTACACTTAATAGCAAAGTAGAAGAATAGTTCAGGACTTAATCCATGATTACCCTGAACTCAAACTGAGCTATTATCTATGTTTTCCTCAGATATAGTAACAGAAGTGTAATTCTTAGTTGCTGCACTTTGAATCTATATCTTTCACTGTGATAGACATTCCCAGGGATTCAAAGTTTGCCCCTGTGACATCTGTCTTTTCTCGTAACCAGTTTGGTGGAAACAGTTAACAACGAGTGAAAATTCTTGAATGCTTTCATTTGTTTGCCTTACCTGTTTCCTGTTTTTAATCAAAATTTGTTCTATGAAACATCCAAATGGCCCTGTAAGTTTCACCAGTTCATCTCAAAGTTTCTAGACACCTACAGCTACAGACTCCATTGCCCAATGATATTTGACTCTCTGAAAATCACATCACAAGAGATCTGAAGGATATTCTTCAACCAAAACATAAACAAAACCAGTGCATAATAGCTAGCCTAAAACCCTATCATAAACAGTTACAAATCATAAAGAGAGAGCCCTCTCTGATCACAGTTTGGCTAGAAACAGTGATCCAAAGATTGGTTAGTGGTTACCCCGGCCGTATTCCCTTGGGAGTCATAGGGAACAACCTGGGTGTTAACATAATTGGCGACTCCACTGGGGACTTAAGATTTTTTCAATTACTATCTATTTTCAAAAGCTACCATCAAGCCTGAAACTAGCCAAGAGGCCTTAGGACTGTTTCTGTAAACACAGGGACAGCTTTAGGGAAGAGCTAAATAGGGAATCTTCATCCTAGCTTTGAAAAATATATAGTCATTCCAGAATGCTTGTTCAGTCCTTGTACATATAAAACTTCTGTATAAAGTTCTAAAAGAATACTTAGAAGCTGGCTCCCAAAAGAAACCCAAGGCACACTAGGGCAAACCCTGACCCTGATCAACCCATCATTGTTGATAATCCAAATATCATTCCAAAGAACATAAGGAGACAACGAAAGCAGGAAAAGCCTGCTGATTCAGATATAAGTTCAGACCAACCTATCCTCATTCCAACTCCTTGTAAAGTCCTTTTCCGTTCCACACCTAATTCCCCTAGTTCATCATCAACACCTCAAAGCCCTCCTCTCCCATCTTCACCATCTGCACATACTCCCTCAACCAGTTCCCCACTTATTACCCATCCTCTTAACCCGGTTACACCTGTAATCCCTGTTGTCCCATTTGTTCCTATTAACCCTATAAATCCCATAAACATGGCTAACAGATATGCACCTCTGCAGATACCAGCCAATGCTCTAGCTCTACCCCAAGACTACCAAACTAGACTCTCATTTTTTGACTCCCAGGGCCCTTTGACAGCTGTCCAGCATGCTAAGAAGATGCAAGACCACTTTGAGACCTTTGAAATAGATGATGACAGTGTTAGGATGAGAATTTTTGTCCAAAGCTTAACCGGGGATGTCAGAACTTGGTTTAGATCCTTAAATGCAAATTCCATTGCAACCCCTGAAGTTCTATACCAGGAATTTACCAACAGATGGGAGAAAAAGAGAGATCCGCACCATATACTTGGTGAATATAACACTATTAAAAGAGGTCCCCAAGAAACGGTTTTGGAGTATTGTGCTAGGTTTAACAACATCTACAATGCTATCCCCCAGAACTTAAGGCCCCCTCCTGATTTGGCCCTTTATAACTTCCCTGATGGTTTTGATTCTGATATGGCCTATCAGTTGAGAGAAAGAGACCCTCCAACCCTTGCAGAAGCCCAAAGGGTTGCAGTCACTGTAGAGGCCAACCTAATTGCCAAAAGAAACAGGGCAAAGCTAGAAAAGAAGGTTGGTTTCAGAGAAGAGCCCTCAGGCTTTGATCAAAAGTTGGATGCAATACTAAACAGCATGAAAAGACTAGGTGAAAGAGTGGAATCAGTAGAAAGAAAGTCATCATGGGAGGCACCACAAAACAATCCTCCTAGAAACCCAAATTTTAGGAGAACACAGAACCCAAATATAGGAAAAACAAGTGCAGACCAAGATATCAGACCCCCTTTTCAAGAAAATTATGCAGAAACTTCCTCAGCTAATCAGCTCAATGAAGATCCTGAAATCAACTTAATAGGTCTGGATGGTAAAAGCCAGGTTTTCTTAACACAAGAAGACCATGAGGAAGATGAAAACAAAACATTCCAAACACAATCTGAGAATCTTTTGACTTTAAACAAGGGTATGATACTGCTGTCTATGAAGTCCATAAACAATACAAACTAAGAAGTCGGACTGTAAATGCAAATCAGCCTGAGAAGGTAAAGGAGAAACAGCAATCTAAAGAAACCTTAGTCACTGAATCTAATGACAAAACAAACTTACCTACAAAAGAAGTAGTGGTTGAGGAAGTCACTGAATTACTGTCCACACCACAACAGCCCACGGCAACCTCATCCTCCCACCCAAATCCGAACATTACCCCTCAAGACATCAATATAAGGGGCAGGTTCCAAAATCAAGATGAAATCCAACAAGAAGATTTAATGAACAGAGAAAGGACTGCTATCCGTGACTCCAAAATCCAAATTGATAAACCCTTTGACCTAGGAACAGAGATTGGCAAGTTAAAGATAGCAATTCCCCTTTCAGAGCTAGCCAAGCATGACATATATAAGCAACAGATCAAAAAATCCCTTCTGCTCACCAACAGCAAAGATGATGTAAATGTGCTAGATGACACTCCAGAATTACTGTTTGGCCCAGAGGTAGATGGAAAAACAGTAGTCACAGGGGTTTTACCTTTTTATGTCAGCTTGCATGTTCATGATAAAATACTGCATAATGCAATGTTTGACTCAGGTGCTTCTCACAACCTTATGCCAAAAGCTGTCATGGAAAGATTAAACTTGGATATAACAAGACCATACAAAGACCTGTTTTCTTTTGATTCTAGTCAAGTCAAATGCTTGGGCCTAATTAAGGATTTATGTGTGTCCTTGGTTCAATTTCCCAACAAAACCATACTAATGGATGTTGTAGTTGCTGATATCCCACCCAAATATGGGATGCTCTTATCAAGATCATGGGGAGCCAAACTCCAAGGCTCCCTGCAATTAGATATGTCATATGCAACCATTTCTGTATTTGGGCAACCAAAAAGACTTTATAGGGAAACACTCATGAAGTATATGGTCAGCAGTGAAGAAAAGCCTCAAAATTTTCCAATATATGCTGTCCATTCGGACATAGACTCCTTCATCCTCTTCAATGACAGCGCAAGCTTCTCGAACAATGACATTAAGACCGAAACACTCATACAAGAACAAAACATTGATCAAACAAGTAGCACCTGCCGAATTTCAATCAGCCCAACGATACCCATTAACCCTCCTCTAGTTGTCAAAGATTGTCAAACAAATGATGAAATTATCCTAGGAGACAAATGGGAAAAGAAACCTCAACTCATGCTCACATTGCCATCCCATGAAAAGAATGTTAAATCTCCTATTCAGCAAGATAGTCTGTGGGTCCTAGAGTTTGATGGCTCAGTTAACAAGTTAGGGGCAGGAGCTGGAGTATGGATACATAGCAAAGAGAAAGGCTATGCAGAAGGCAGGGCTTACAGATTAAAGTTTAGATGCACTAACAACATAGCAGAATATGAAGCTCTGCTATTGGGTCTAAAGCTAGCAAAATCACTACAAGCTCCTAAACTCTCCATCGTGGGAGACTCTGATCTAATAATTCAACAAGTGAAAGGAAATTTTGTTACCAATGACAAAAGATTAAGGTCCTATAGGTCTGCTGTAATTGAAATACTAGAGACTTTCTCCGAGTTTGTTATCACAAAGATTCCAAGGGGCCACAATCTCCATGCTCACAGCTTGGCAACATTTGCCAGCACCTTCAAATTCCCACTACAACCCAACAATTGTTTCACAGCAGAGGTCAAATATAGGCCTTCTATTCCAAACAATGTCAAAGAGTGGCAAGTGTTTGAGAATGACATGCAAATAAACAACTTTTTAACCTTGCAACAAGAGTTTACAGGATTAAATATTGACCTTGAGACAGCAAGTCAATCTCAAATAGTTAATGGAGCAAGTCAATCACAATTACAGTTTCAACAGTCTGCCCACCCAATGTCACCTAGGACAGCAAAACAACTACTCAGTCCAACCATTTTTAACAATGAAAACATTCATCAAATTAACCAAATTGACTGTGAAGAGATGAGCAACGCTGAAGATGAAATCATACAACTCAAAGACAATCTTCTTCCAGCAGGCCTTACCCCACTAGAGGATATTTTTGACTCAAATGATGTCCCCAGGAAACCAAAGATGCAGCCATTAGATGCAACAATTGAAGAATGTAACATTGGTACCACTGACAAGCCTAAAATAATAAAGCTATCTGCTGCTTTGCCCCCTGATCAAAAACCCAAATATATTGATCTCTTTAAAGAGTTCCAAGATGTCTTTGCTTGGGGTTATGAGGACTTGAAGTCTTATGATACCTCTGTTATCCAGCACACCATTCCCCTCAAGCCTAATCAAAAACCATTCAAACAGAAATTGAGAAGAATCAATCCTGTGCTCCTTCCTTCCATTGAAAAGGAATTACAAAAAATGTTCAAAGCTGGTATCATAGCACCAATCAGGTTTTCTGAGTGGATTTCAAATTTGGTCCCTACAAGAAAGAAAACTGGTGAGATTAGGCTTTGTGTAGACTTAAGGAATCTGAATCAAGTATCACTCAAAGATAACTACCCCTTACCCAAAATGGATCACATCCTTCAGAGGGTAGTAGGGGCTTCAAGGATATCACTGCTTGATGGATTCTCAGGCTTCAATCAAATTTTAGTGCACCCTGATGATCAAGACAAAACTGCATTTACTACCCCATGGGGAACTTTCAAGTATGTGAAGATGCCCTTTGGATTGAAAAATGCAGGGGCAACGTTTCAAAGAGCAATGGACATTGCTTTTGCAAAGGAAATTCATGATTTCTTGGTCATTTACTTAGATGATCTTACACCCTTTTCAAAATCTGACCAAGAACACTTGAAACATTTAAGACAAATCTTCATAACATGCAGGAAATATGGTATTTCCTTAAACCCCAAGAAGTCATTATTTGGTTTGGAAGAAGGGAAACTTTTAGGACACATCATTTCGAAAGATGGCATAAGAATTGATCCAGATAGGATACAAGCTATCCTACAAATGCCTCACCCAAGGAATGTCAAGGAGCTGCAAGGATTCTTAGGAAAAATCAACTTTTTGAGAAGGTTTATCCCAAATTTAGCAGAGTTAATCAGATTACTAAACAATATGCTAAAGAAAGATTCAAAGGTCAAATGGACTGTTGAAGCAAAACAAGCTTTCGAAAGTATAAAATTGGCCTTGACTCAAACCCCAGTGTTAACTAATCCTCAGTTTGACAGAGACTTCATCATTTTCTCCTTTGCCTCCCAACATACTATTGCTGCTGTTTTATTACAGAAAGATGACCAAGGGAATGAAAAGCCCATTGCTTTTTTCAGCAGAGCTCTTAGAGATGCTCCTCTAAAGTACCAAATAATGGAAAAACAAGCCTATGCCTTGATCAAAGCTATCAAAGACTTTAGGATTTACATCCTTTACTCCCATGTTGTGGCTTATGTACCAAGTCCCATTGTCAAAGACATTCTCACCCAAGAAAACCTAGAAGGTAGGAGAGGAAAATGGATTGCAAACATACTTGAATTTGACATTGAAATAAAGCCTACAAAGCTGATAAAAGGGCAAGGTTTGGCCAAGTTAATGACAGAAGCAAATTTCCAAGCCTTAGATATCAACCAACTGGACAGTGAAACAGAGCTGGCGACTCCAAAGATCAATGTAGCCTTTGAACAATCTCCTTGGTATTCTGATGTCTGTTATGTATTACAAAACCTGTGTGCTCCCCCAGGACTGTCCAGAACTAAGTCTAGGTTCCTAAAAATGAAAACATCTAAATTTTGTGTGATAGATGAGAATCTACTCTGGAAAAACCATGAAGGTATTTTGCTGCACTGTCTTCTTGAGAGTGAAACTGACAATATCATGCAAGAATTCCATGCTGGAGACTGTGGTGGACATTTGTACTGGAAGTCCACTGTAGACAAGATATTAAGGGCTGGTTATTACTGGCCCACTATGTTCTCTGATGTTAAGAAATTTACAGCCTCATGCCACAAGTGCCAACTGTTTGAAGGCAAAAGACAGTTGCTGCCACTTCCTTTGAGGCCCATTGCAACAGAGAGACCTTTTCAACAATGGGGCTTGGATTTCATTGGAGAAATTCATCCCTCATCTTCAGGACAACACAGATGGATCTTGACAGCAACAGACTACTTCACCAAGTGGATTGAAGCTGTCCCATGCAGACAAGCAAATGATTCAGTAATCATTCAATTTTTGGAAAACAATATACTGGCTAGATTTGGCTGCCCAGACAAGATAATAACAGACAATGCTGTTGCCTTCAGATCCAAGAAGATGGTGAACTTTTGCCATAAATTTCACATTACTTTGGGCCATTCTACAGCTTACTATCCTCAAGGAAATGGCCTTGCTGAATCCTCAAACAAAAGCCTGATAAACATCATAAAGAAAGTGCTGGAAGAGAACAAAAAGAACTGGCATAAGAAACTAGTAAATGCTTTGTGGGCAGACAGATTAACCACTAAAAGATCAATTGGGACCAGCCCATATGAGTTAGTCTATGGATTAGAGGCCAGATTTCCTTCATCACTAGGAGTGCCGGTTATGAAACTTCTGCAAGAAAGTCAAGCAGAGCCAAATAATATGCAAAGAAGGATTAACCAGATAATCTGTTTACAGCAGACCAGAGAACAAGTTTTCAGCAGAGTGCAGATACTACAAGAGAAACTAAAAAAGGCCTTTGACAGAAGAACTAAAGCAGAAGATTTCAATGTAGGGGACAAAGTTTTAAAGTGGGATGCAAGAAGAGAAGAGAAAGGAAAACATGGGAAGTTTGATTCTTTATGGAAAGGACCATTTTCTGTCCAAGCAGTACAAGGTAATAACACCTACTTCCTAAAAAGTTTGACTGTAACTGAACTGGATGAAGGTCCTGTCAATGGCAGGATGCTGAAGCACTATTTTGACTGTTCACTATGATAGAAATTCAGAGGTTCATTGTATATATGCAGCCTTACATATTATCTTCTATTTTAGAATGTAAAAAGAGGTTTTCCCAAATGCTGCACCTAGCAGCAACAGGCAGATAGAATCAGAGGTTCTCCAAGAAAAGGCACACAATTTTGACAGATTATATGCAGCAAATTTCAAAGATTAAGATGGGCAGTCAAGGAATAAGGCAATCTGACCTGCTGTTCTTGGTCTTTCAAAAGAAAAACCATCCCCATGTGGAGCCACTGTTGGATACCTATAGTAATAGGTTTCATATTTCATGATTGACTATAGAAAATCCAAATATGCTCTGCTTTGGTACTACAAAGATCCCATATTTCCCAGGAAATCAGAGGTGTGTGAAATATTCCAAATATTGAGGACCTTATTTCAAGTTTGGTGGATGATTCAACAGTCTAAACTGGATCATGCCATGTTTCAATTTTGAGTTGTAGAATAGAGAAAGAGGTCTGTCCAAACAGCTTAATCTTGGCAGACAAGTAGATCAGGTAGAGAAGCAAAGGTTCCCAAAAGTTTAATCTGGGACCTTGGAAGACATAAGGGTAGAAGTAGATAGAGAGAAAAGGAAAAAGCCAAAGAAAAGAAAAGGCAATTGAGGGTTGCAAGTCCAAGTGCCCCTCCAAGAAGAAACAAAAAATGCTAGCCAAAATAGTTGGGTAGGCAGTTGTGGTTGCAGAAAGAATATGATCACCATTACACAGGTATCAATAGGTCTCTTGCCAAGGCAATAAATCTATCAGCAAACAAAGTGGTGAATTCCATGAACTCACAGCAAAGAGGATCACTAACTTCTTTTTTTTCCCTCTCTAGTCCATCACTAATACCCCCTTTCTAATTCCCCTCCTTCATTCATATTAACTCCTAATTCTACTATATAACCTCCCCTATCTTACCCCCACCCCTAATAATACTAACACTAAGGTGTATAAAACCCCAAATCTTATGTATATTCCCTCCCCTAGGCATAATAGCCGTGTATATTTCAAAAGGGACCAAAATGGCATCTGGCCACTTTGGTGAACCTATTCCACCCTATTCCCCCTTTGCTGCAAGTTAATTTACCCTCAAATCACCTCTGCATTGATAAAACCCCCTCTCCAAACCCCTTTTGCCTATAAAAACCTTTGCAAAGGTTAATACCCGCCTCTGGCACGTTCCCCAATCCTACCACATTATTGGTTGAGCGAAACATTTGAAAAACCCATAAAAACCCACAAGCTTTAATCTTTTCCGCCCGCAGTATGAAGCGCACATTTTTCTCCTCCGCCAGCCGTCGGATCAAGCCCATCAGATCCGACGGTCCACATTAATATCGGAGCGCATCCTATGGCGGCACTTTAACCTCCGAGAAAGTGACGTTGCGCCTTGTCACGCCTCCTCCACGCGTCAATCGATCAACCATCTCGGAGCCGAGTCTGACAGCTTTTGCGCCGTACCTAAACCGCCCCGAGAAACCGCGGCGGTTAAGGCCTTAACCGTGACCGCTGCGGTTTGACTGCCACCTACCCGTCGCTGACTCGCCGCCACGTCCTTACCTGCTCGTACCTGCCTTTGTTATTGGTCCACCTCACTGCTGACTGGGTTGCCATCTCACCGCCCCTTTGACCAGTCACCCACTGCCACGTCGCCCGATGACGTCAGCAGAAAAAGGCGCCAAATTGGTAAAATAACCCATATTTACCAATTTTCCCGTGTTTTTTACCACTTTCACTGTTATTACTGTTGGACGCTCTGCATGACCGTTTGCACTCTAATTTTCGCCAACCAGTCTATTAGCCCGGGCGACCTCCTCAAGCAGCAACTGTGCACCTTTGCTTCAACCTCTGCTCATCGAATTACAGGTATTTAGACCGTTTCGCCCTCCATACGACCTTCATTAAGCTTGAAATTGCTCAGAGGGATAGTAGAACCATAAAAACGCTATTTGCACCGTTCATTTCCATTTGTTCATCCACCATTGTCATTGTGAGGGCCAAGAAGTACCTGCAGAGCTTTAGAAACCTGCAATTCACATAAAACCACTGTAATTCTGCGTTTTCCCGGCAGAGTTCCTAATAGATATAATTCACCCGATGGGAGAGTTCAGTTAGACCACAGAGAAGTTCTGTCACTAGACTCCAGTAGTATTTCAATTGCTATTGAGAGAATTCCCCTTGGATACTCAAAACATCAACTGTTTCCGCAGAGAACTGCCTCCAGACTGTGTTTTTACCATTCCACCTGTCCACCTACAATTCTTGCAACTTGAAGAGCTATGGAGACCCCTATTGCACTGAATATTAAGCCCATCAATGCTCCTCACCAGGAATTAGCATGGAAAGCCTTGGGAGACATGGACTACCAAATGCTGGATTGGTTCCCCATGGGAACCAAGTACAATATTCAAATGTTGAATGAATTAAGAGCCCAGCACCTCAGTGGGGCAGATATCTTGGGGATTTGGGAGTCAAATTTGCCCATATACAACCTTCCCCAAGTCAATCCTATGCCAGAGCTCATTTATAGCTGCCAGGAATGCTATGACCCCAGCCAAAGAGCAGTCATGAGCCCCACAGGCCTAGTCCTGTTCCAGATCACCCCAGAGAGCATAAACCAGATGCTGCGCTTCAAAACAGCCAAGAAATTGACCCCTCTATCCATGCAGAATCTGGTTAACAGAGGGATCAAGCTGTCCAGTGACCAGATTGTCAAAATCAACCAACTGTTTGTCACACCAGGCTCTGAAACAGTCAGAACCCCTCCTATTGGGTACCAATATCTAAATGAGTTGGGCAGAATGTTGGTGGATCTAATTGGCTATGTCCTAGGATTCAGGGGGCTGGAAGATGTAGATGACAGCATAATGGCAATGCTGTCTATATTTGCCCCTGGTAAGCCTCCAGCTGTGCAGTATGATTATGCAACTTACATAGCAGAGAAAATCCATGAGCAGTTCATGAATTTGAAAAGGGAGAGACTGTTCAGGTACACCTCCTATATATATCATTTATTCCTTTTCAACCAGCCAGCTACCTTCTCTGTTCCTTTGAGGCCACTCAATGCCCAAGGAAGCCCAAGATCAGTTGTTTTCTGGACCTCTGTTTTTCATTCTACCTCAGTATCACCCTATACATACTGTGAGTTTATTGATTTATTTGTTCATCCAGCCCTAACAGCGCTGCAAGGTACTCCTCCTCCTAGATTAACCGATGATATGAAGAGGATTCTACATTTGAACAAATCTTACAATATTGGCAACGGGTACTTCTACCAGAACCACACAGTCATTAGGATATATGGCTGTGAATTGAACCCATTTAGGTTGCCGAGGTATGTCCCCATGAGGCTTTTTGCCTTAGAATATTTCAGGCAGTTTGGGAACTCAGATTACCTTCACTTTCAGAGTAGAAACAAGAAGTCACAATTGAAGGTAAGAAACCAACTAGGTTCCTTCCTATATAACAGGAAAGAGGAAGGGTGGAAAGAGGCAGACAGCATCCTGGAAGGCCTCAGATTGCAGACCAGTTTTGAATGGATTCCCTATGACCCCAATCATTCTATCTCCCTCAGGAGAATTAGATACAAATTGGGCAACTATGCACATAAAAGACAACCTGAAATTGAAAAGTATGCCAATGCACTAGATTGGGAAGAGGGTACACTAGTAGAACAAGTCACTAAGGAAGAATTACTTGAGAAAGAAGCTAGGAATGTGCAAAAAGAAGATGACTTGGAAACTTGTGGACAGGTGCCCCTCTCCTACAGAAAGCAAATTGGAACAGCTGCTAAATCTTCAGCAGCACAGCAGCAAACTACTGAGAAGACACCCCAGGCAGCAAGCAAAGACAAAGGAAAACAGGTGGAACAGCCACCTATATTGACAGAAGAACAAGTTGACACCTTGCTACAGCAGCAAGAAGAAATGGAACAGCAAGAACTGGGGCAGCAACAAGAAGAAGCACAGTCCAGTGAACAGCAGCCCTTGCAGCAGGAAAAGGGGACAGATCTACCTAGTTACACTGAGCAGCAGCCCCAAACAGAGGTGCCTCCCAGGACAGACACCAATGTAGACACCTCAGTCCTCCAAACACCACAGAAGGAGGACTTGACCAGGAAAAGGGAGAGAGAGACCCCCCACACCTCATCCTTCATCAGAGGAGAGAAGAGACAAAGACTGAATGACTCCCAAGAGGAGGACATAGCAGTAAGGCAAGCCATGGGCATGGGCCCACCCAGTGGAGAACTTTCGGCCAGCTCATCTCAGCGTGGACATGACATGACTATGGGAGGAGAGGTCAGCTCCTCCGGTCAACATAGAGAAGGGCAGTCAAGTATAAAGCAGCAATTCATTGACATCAAAAGGAGGAGTGATCCCATAAAAGTGCAGCTGTATAATCACTTGTTAAACCTAGCTCCTAGCAACCAGCAGAGACTCATGTCTGCTTTCGATGTGAGCGAAGGCAAAATGATAATGAGCCACTTCATGCCCACAACTTTGCATCCTCAGTCCACCTCGGACTATCTAAGAACCAACATGGAGGTTCTTGCCAAAGACATACACCCTATGGACAAGATTGAATTACATAAACAAACTGGTGAAATGGTGTATGCCTCCCTGGCAGATGAGACATTGGAGAACTACAAACTAAAGAGCAGCCTGGATAACACAGCTTCTCAGCTGGAATTAGAAAGAGCATCATCACAAGCCAAGGACAATAGGATCAAATCCTTGGAAGAGGTAATTATAGATATAGGGCATGACCCTAAAGATGTCAAAGGCATCCAAGAACTCCTGAAAATAAGGGATGCAGACATGGCGGCCCTAAGAAAGAAAATCAAACTCCCGGCCACCATCCATCCACAAACAGATGAAGTTGCCCAGCAAAGGCAAGAAAAGGATACTACAGACCTGCTGGTATCCCTATACAAAGAGCTGGTTAGGACTCAAGACCAGCTAGGACAAACTGAAGCTGCAAAGGCAGCACTACAAGAAGCACTGAAGCAAAGAGAAGAGGGCCAACCTTCCCAGCCTCCTCCTGTGATAATAAATCTTGAGGAAGTCCCTCCAAAGACTACTCCTCCTCCTCAGCATACAGAAGCTACAGCACCAACTACAGCGCCATCCACAGCAACAACAACTACAACATCGGAACAGGCTACTAGTTTAGACATGCAAAAGCTGCAAGCTGAGATCCAAGCCATGGAATCTCAAATGAAAGAGCTGGATGAACTTAAGAAAACCTTGGCTAAGGTAAATGAAAAGTTTGACAAGAGCAAACAGAATGAGGCAGCCAAGGAGAGAGAGGTAAGAGCTCTTAAGAGGAGAATTGCTGAACTAGAGAAAGAGCTTGCACTAGAAAAAGTGACAGCTGAAATGAAAGCAGTGCTATGGAGCAACATTGGGCGGTCCATTGCCAACCAGTGGCAATATATTGAGACCATGGATGAGCAAATGGTGCTCATCACTAAAGCAAACAGAGAAATACAGAGAGCCAGGGCAAGCCTTGGACACATGCCAGAAGCTGCTACTAGGATGATCAATATTCTGAACTATAAGACTAGCTCTCAATTAGCTGTCATGGGAATCATCAACAGGACAGAAACAATTGCTGTAGCCAAAAGAGTCATAACATTGAGGAACTTGGTTGGAACACTGGAGAGGAGGACACAGGATATGCAGACTGAAATCAACAGATTCCTGGAAAAATTCGTGGCACTACAGAACAGAGGCCTCCCCAGCATTTTAAGCAGTGTAGGAAGACTGCTCACCCTAGACAATTACAATAAGAGAATTGATGCCCATGCAGTAGCAGAGATTGCAAAACCGCCCAGCACTTCAGCAGACGCAGGGCCAGCCACCGGGCAGACTATGTATGACAGGGTGGAGAACCTATTTTTCCTCATGAATGAAGTTGAGCATCTGTTTGATACACCACCTACTTCTTCAAATTCACAGAAGCAGATGAAACTCTAGGGGCAATCTTAGCACACCAACTGCCCACACAGGATGTCTGGAGAAATTTGACACAGACAATTTTGTCAGGCCAGAATCAGTAGCGCTAATTCTCCAGGCAAATGAGCATACATGCGCAGGCACAATTTTGAAGAAAGATATCTACAAGGAAGAGGCAGAGGCTGAGCCAACTCAGCAGGACCATTGACTCACCACAAGCAGCAGTCACAATCACAGGTGACAAGTCCAGGATACAGCGTACAAGCCTTAAAGACAGGTCTTCCAGCATTTATTCAGAATATCTCGACCGACTTAGCTGTTTCCAAAGGCTAAAATATCTTCTGACAGAGCATTAAAATGCCTGTACTCTGTAATCAATGCTGTATTAAATTTTGGTCATAATATCTTAAGTGGTTGGTAAGAATGTAAAATCTGAGATAACTCAGAACTCAGATATTTTGTAAATCACCGCAAGTATATATTCACCCTTCACAGCAGTTGAAAGGGGTTGTTGTAATTTTCCTTTGAAGAGCTCTCGCTCGTTGTAAAATTCCCAGAGAGAAATAATAGAAAAGGAGAATGGAATTTCCAAAGCATGGTGTATTTGGTGTGTTGTGATGAAGGGTGAATGTTGCAGGATTCCAGTTGTTTCATAAAACAATAAGTCTTCTCATATCTCTGTATTACATGTTTTCGAGTCTTTTGTTCTCTTTCGTTTCAGATATTTTACACTTAATAGCAAAGTAGAAGAATAGTTCAGGACTTAATCCATGATTACCCTGAACTCAAACTGAGCTATTATCTATGTTTTCCTCAGATATAGTAACAGAAGTGTAATTCTTAGTTGCTGCATTTTGAATCTATATCTTTCACTGTGATAGACATTCCCAGGGATTCAAAGTTTGCCCCTGTGACATCTGTCTTTTCTCGTAACCAGTTTGGTGGAAACAGTTAACAACGAGTGAAAATTCTTGAATGCTTTCATTTGTTTGCCTTACCTGTTTCCTGTTTTAAATCAAAATTTGTTCTATGAAACATCCAAATGGCCCTGTAAGTTTCACCAGTTCATCTCAAAGTTTCTAGACACCTACAGCTACAGACTCCATTGCCCAATGATATTTGACTCTCTGAAAATCACATCACAAGAGATCTGAAGGATATTCTTCAACCAAAACATAAACAAAACCAGTGCATAATAGCTAGCCTAAAACCCTATCATAAACAGTTACAAATCATAAAGAGAGAGCCCTCTCTGATCACAGTTTGGCTAGAAACAGTGATCCAAAGATTGGTTAGTGGTTACCCCGGCCGTATTCCCTTGGGAGTCATAGGGAACAACCTGGGTGTTAACACGATAGCCGAACCTGATAGAACTATAAACGATATCTCATAAAATTTGAGATCCATCAAATGACAGTTTCTATGTATTTTAGCGTATTTCATTTATTAAATGAAATACGAAGGGAAGTGCTGATGCGATGAAAACCGGACCCTGAAAGGGTTTGTGAATGAAAATATAATATGTCAAGTCCGTCTAAAGCCATTTTTACGATATTTTCCAATGTTTTAATGTATTTTTAAAATACAAAGGGAAACTACGAAACAAGCAGGATTTCGGGCGGACTGTAGGTGGTGAGTGGTTTTGACCGTGCTCCGCCCGATCCCATCCACTGAACGACACATGGAGAGAGAAAACCACCCTTTGCGGGCGGTTAACCTCCATACAAATGAGCCACCCAAAATGAATCTCAGCCGTTGGATCAAGATCCCTCAGATCAACGGTGGAGATGCGATAAGCGATTTAAAAGGCGGGCCCGATGGAAATATAATGCGGATTTATGAATATTTGAAATCCGATGAACAATGTTTTGGCGGATTTTTTCATGTTTTGCAGTGTTTCTCCGTGTAAACAGAAAATGACCATTTTTGGGCTTTTCAACGCAATGATGGTTCATTCTGTTACGGAACAGGTGGCCACCATCCCTGAAGGCGTTTAGCAATGATTGCTAACGCTCAGAAGGGGATTCGAGCGGACAGAGGCCGGGAACCGGAGAGCCCGAGAAGAGGAAACGAATGGACAACGCCAGTTAGCTTAAAAGCCATGAATGTCAGAGATAGAGGGTTGTTGTCGTTGTTGTTGGAGTGGTTGCTGAAACCGAGCCTAAGCAGAAAACAAAGCCAAAGCAGGAAGCTAAGGCGTACGAGAGCAGCGCAAAAAGGCAGCAGCAAAACAAGCAGTGCAGAAAGCAAAAGCTGAAGCGCACACAGCCAAGGGAGTCACTTGGAGTTTAAGTGGGAAGCTAGAGCCAAGAGCCACATCCAGAGCCAGAGCCAACAACCAGAGCCGAGAGCCAGAGCGAGAGCCGAGAGCCAGAAAGCCAAGAGCTTCAAGAGCCAGGGGATAAAATGGTGTCTGAACCCACTGTTTCTATGTAAAACAGCAGGAGTTGAGCCAAGAGCTTGTAAAAAGGACTTCTACCATAATCCCAGAGAGCCTAGTTGAGTTGACTAGAGCTCACGGAGACGTAGCCCAAGAGTTTTGGGTGAACTCCAAATTAATATTGTTGTTCTGTGTGTGTTTTATTGCTGCATTGTCTCTACTGCTTTATTTACTATTATATGTATTTATATATCAGTGTGAGCACATTAACTTACAGCACAACAACAGAATTTAAGGCATATAATCAGTTAAAAACAAATACCAGCATACACCTATATTTTCAAGCATTTTTAATTCCGCATTGGTTAATCAATAAGACTTGGGAATATTTAAAGCTTTGGAAGTGGGAGAGGTTCTTGTAACTTAGACAAGAAGCCTAAGAGCCCCATTTTCAGATCAATTACAGCAAGAATGACTGGGGATCATGACATCAAATACAAAAAGATTCAAAGCATTGATCAACAAGAGGTGTTGCTTAAGAATAATGTATTACCCCACAAACAACACCTCATGTTTAATTTCAAATGTATTATTACACCACAAACAACACCTCATGTTTAATTTCAAATGTATTACAACGAACAACAGAGGAACTACCAACATAAAATCCCAAGAATCAAATACATGCATAACCCAGCAGGGACTTCTGTGTTTTGGTAGCAGAGTAATGAAAAATAATCCAGACTGAAAAAATGTTATATTTTGATGAATGACATATCACAAAAGCTGTGTAGGAATTAAAACAAATCATGCACAATCACCACATTATCAGACATAAATTCCCATTGAAAAATCAAAGTAGCTGATCAAAAGCAAAAAACTCTCAATTTTGCAGTCTGCACCAAAAAAAACAAGCACAAGAATTTGAGATGATGACTAGACACAGGAAAATCATGGCTGCTATGCAATAACCGAGTTGCCTAAATAATGTTACCTTATTCGACCAATAATACTCAAAACACAAAAGTACATTCTACCATTTATGAAAGAGTCGAGTTGGAATGTACATGCAGATGAAGGTTTCTCATTAAAACACCATTACTATTTGATAAACCACCACGGTTGTAGACGAATTTCAATCCTGATCTTCGACACCTGACCTAATGAAAACCTGAGCTAATTAAATCATATTACTTTATGCCATCCATGACACAACAACAAAAGTTTTATATTCTGCCATTTTCGAGAGAGCCCAGCTAGGATGTATATGCAGATGAAAATTTTGCATTGAGAAAGAAATTATTACTAATTCAAAACATGCCAAGTTTTTACCTGTAACCTGACACTCAATCATGATGTTCAGAACTTGAGTTAATGGAAACATCCCAATACACCATGCCCACCATTCACAAAATATTTTACATCCTACTAATTCAAGGAGAGATTAGTTGGAATATATGTATATGCAAATGAAAGTTCACCAAGGTATAGAAGCAGTTACTCATATGTTTCACAATCCTAGTTTGGCAAACTCCCATTATTCTTTTCAGCACTTCCAACTGAAAACAATCTCTAGCAATGTGAGACTGCACTCACTATAATTTGCGCTACTTTGAACATCCAATTGGTTGAAAGGCCTTGCATTTGGTGGTCACACAAAAATTTGAGCATTCAAGAGTCAAATATTTTGAAACAAAACTTAACCCATCCTCATCATTTAAATACCATGATTCCATTGAATAATACCCTCTCTTGTTAAGACAATTAAGACCAGAAGACTATTAAATCAAAAGCTAAACAATGTTGTCAATAGGGTCTTACTTGGTCAGTGAAAGAGGGGTGTTGTTATCACGCCCACTGGGGTTCAACTCCCCCAAGTGACATGTTCACCTCTCATGGACTGGCATACCTCCACAAGGGGCTGCTTATTGTGTATGGGACTAGTTACAAGTCCTATGCAATTTTGGCAAAATAGATACCACCCAGTCATGGTATATTTTATAGTCCTCAGGCACATCACATCATGTCTCACAGCCTTAATCCAACAATCCTTGCACTTTTTTCTTCACCCCATAAAACTCCATAACAAATTATATATACACTTGTTTGGAATAAGTGAATCCAATAGTAATTGGATCAAATACTCCACTTATTTTTTTTTGTTTTTGGCTCTCAAATTTGTCTCTATATACTTTGCATTCCTCTGTCTGATAGAATAAATGAGAGCTTGATTTTATAGACTCAATAAAATCAGGATGTAGCTTCCTAACAGTGTAAGTCCCAATCGATCTAATATACTGACTAATACTAATATAATTCAAAACAGTAAGAGTAGTCAACCAATCAAATGAAACACAGATAGGGTGTGTAAAGTGGTAAATTCAGTAATCAAACCCTGTGTAAATACCTACTCAAGCTACGTCAATTCTATATATAAACCATGGATAGGGTGGTAAATTCATTCTATACAGGGTGTGTACAATAAATGTAATAGTAGCACTTTCTTTATATCTATTCCTACCTAAGTCTTTATGCCTACTATTCCTATTACTTAGTCCTAACCAATAGAAGAGAGTCTAAATAACTACTCAGGAAAATGAAGGATTGAAAGGGTGTACCATACAAATTATGTAGACTTTTTTTGCCAATAAATAAAATAGAAAACTCAACATCCATCACACCAAAACAGAATTTGTATGCTTATACTGGGAAAGCACATAAATTCAAGAAAAATACATATTTCAACATGGTTCATTGCTATAATCTACAAATGGGACCAATTCTTTCTAGCCTATGTGAGATGATGAATGTAACAATAAAATATTAGAAGCCCAATTGATTGCTAATGTGTCATGTATACATGGAATCTATGCATGTGTAGAAGTATCTTAGTGAACACACTTTATGAAATTGTGTAACTAGCCCAATAACTGGGCCCTTGAGAAGTATGGAATATTGCTTTCCAGGCTATATAAAATATCCATAGTCACACCACATAAATAAGTGATATAATAGCTTCAATACAAGTTATCAATATTTTTAAACCCAAAATTCTTGTGATGAACAAAAAGAGAGTCGTACATAATTGCCAATAAATTAAATGGCAAACTCAACATCCAACACATCGGAATAGAATCTATTAATGCCAATGCTGGGAAAGCACATAAATTCAGAAAAAATTAAAATTAAAACATTATTCATCACTATAATATACACATGGAACCAAATCTTACCAACTTGGTGTTTCTGGGAAAACTAGTGTCTTTTCGATCGACCAACCCTCTAGGATTGGCAGCTACCCTAGAAACAAACAGTTTAAAGGAATTTGCGATTTCCTCTATGTATGATAGATAAGAGAGAGGCAAAGGAACGAACCTGGATTTTTCGCTTAACCCCTTGCTTTAACTCTCCCCCCCTTGACAGAGCTTGCAACTCCTCTCCGTACTTATCCTGCTTGGAGAGTACCTATAGAAACACAGTAACAAAGAACTATCAAAGCATATCGATCTATTATATCATAAGCATTGCAGAATCAGAAATACAATGAACATACAATGGCATTCACAAATAACAACATTCACAAATACATGATTGTATGGAGGAAAACTAAAAGAACTTTATTAAATAGAAGGGAGAATTACAACCCAGCTGTCTGATCCAACATCATCCTCCCAGCATCAAAGCCCTCTTCACCTCATGAAAAGCAAGATCACCCAACAATACAATGCTCTTTCTCAGACACAAACTAGCAGCACTTCCTTACAAATTACCAAATTCCAGCCTCCAGATCTCTCAGATGAGTGATCCATTTATAGATGTATGCAAGGGTGTGAGTCATCTCTGGGTTTTTGATTAGTGTCATTCCACTTGTTGTTTTTGGTTCCACTTGGAGATTTCTTGGATCTCTTACTCATCCCTAGGCGAATTTAGAGAGGCAAGTGTCATAGGAGAAGTTTCTAGAAGATTCCATGAGCATCCACTTAGAAAACTGTCTTGGACATTTGTCCATTCTCACTCATCGCACCCTATAGAAGGCCTCATTAGTATGCATCGCACCTAGCTAGTGTAGAAGTCAGTATGCATCGCACCTTGACAGCGGAGCAGTCAGTATGGTCCTGTTTTGGCCAGTTCTGGATGGTTTTTAAAGTGGAACTTTTGGGGAATGATGTAATCAGTTGACCATGATCTTTTAGGGTATGAAACAAAAATTTTAGGGGTTAAAGAGCCCTAGTTTATCGACATATAAGATTGGGGTTGAAGTGCCCAAATATGTCTATAACAGTTGCCCCCTAAAGCATGAAGTCGTAAATCTTTGATGTCGGGTGAAATGCTTTATCATGAGGATTCAAGGTTTTCGAACTGGAAGGTGACCTGCATAAGATACAATACAATACATCATCATAATATAATTTTCATGATCTAGCTGAGGCGAGCATTCCCATGCTCAACTTTATAAATTCATTTCATGTACATAGAACAAATAATCGTCTGCAGTTGCAGACTGGTGATTCTTCATATGTAGAGTCATCGTCCCTGGCTTGGATGACCATCTGTGTAGCTTCTGTGTACATTTGATGTCTTTATATCCCTGAATATATCGCAGCCCGGATGGATGAAACTAGATCTGGGGTCTTCAAACTCGTTCAATCTTCGCCCGATGTACAAGTCGATCCATGTGAAAAGATGTTCTGAAGTCGAACATGGAAAGACATTGCTGATTACCAGCCAATAATGTTAGATGTTAACAGACGCGATAGGAATCACCGATAATGATGATGAACCTCAAGGTACTACAATACAATTCACGTGGTGTGAATATATGATCTGATGTCGAACACCACGCAAAATCTTTCAGTCGAAGGCCATTGATGTCAACCTGTCGCCAAAAGTGGGAAACTTGCCATCGAGGCATGCAAGCTCCAAAGTACTGAAAGGGTTGTTTCTAAGTCGAATTCTTGGATAATGAGCTGATGTCAACAAGAAGTGAATTGTTGTAGGAGGGCCTTAATGTATCCCACATCTATGACACAAAACGAAGCAAATGATTTTCTGGAGGTGAAAACGATCTGACGACACAAGGTTCAGGAATGGTGGTCATGAAAAAATGGAGGGTGAAGGTATTGCAGTGGATGAGACATTAACTGGATGGTGAATTCTCTACTGAATGACTTCTCTTGAACATATCGGTGACACTGAGATGGATTGGTAGCGTTAACCCCAAAAATGGATGGTGTGAAAGACCAATGGTGAAATGGAATAACCTAACCCGACTCAATCATGGTGATGGAGTGAAAGTGTCATGTTCAAGAGCGACCTGCTACCATAAAATTCTTCAAGTTTTCTTCCCTTTTTCCCCAGTCATTGCTGACTAGTACCTCTTTATTTTTGTCAAGCTTGAGGAGGATAACATATTCTTGTTCTATAATTTTCCCTTCGGGCAAACCTGTCGCTATGTTTTAGCGAGTCTAGCGATAGTGAAACTCGTTCTTGTCTAGGTGGACAAGTTTGTCGCTATTGTTTTAACGAGTTTAACGACAAAGACAACTCGGTCCTTTTCATGTTTAGAGAGTTTGAAAAGGGACGAAAAGAAAACTCCAGAAGTTATTTTTCGTAGCATAATCCCTTAGGTCCGAAAAAGATTAAAATAATACAAAAGGGATGACTTTTCGATCACTTTAGCGAGCCGAAAAAGACAAGCACTCAAACTTTTTCATGAGATAATCCCTCAGGTCCGAAAAAGATTAAAATATACAGGAGGGATGACACTTTCAATTACTTTAGCGAGTTGGAAAGGTCAATAGCTCGACAATCTTTTCATATTTAATGAGTCTGAAAAGGGTTTAAAGAGGACTCGTTTTTGAGGAACGAGTGGTGTTTAGGGTAGCAAATGGTTCTGGGTAAGCTTGGAACTTCTCAAAACATGGTGATGTGAAGAGGATGGCTAATAAAATCACTCATCACAGATGTTCCTCAAAAAGGTAAACAATCAAGTGGAAGCGTATGATTGGCCAAAAGGATGGAGGTGATGGCAGGAACACAGCCAAGGCTCAAAAGGCTGATATAATGGCAATCACAAAGGTTATTTACCGAAGGTGGGTTCATTTTTTAATGAGCTTGAACTTTGGGGGAACATATGCTCAGTGGATGCGGGTTTATTTTTTAAAGAGCTTGAACCTTGTGGAAACTATGCTCGGAAGAGGCGGGTTCATTTTTTAATGAGCTCGAACCTTGCGGAAAGTATGCTCAGGGGTAGGTTTATTTTTTAACGAGCTTGAACCATGCGACAACATATGCTCAGAGGTAGGTTTATTTTTTCTTTTTACGCAAGCTAGAAACGACAAAACTAAAAAGCTAGAAAAGACTAAAAAGCTAAGGAACTACCGAGGTTAGGTAGGATGGTTTCATCAGCAGTTAGACAAAACACTTCCTTTGCTTCGTCCGCAGAATAGACGAAGGTGAATGGTGTGTTGGACCAATCACCTAACCTAAAGAGTTAAAAAGCTAAAAAACTAAAAAGCTAAAAAGCTAAAAAGCTAAAAGGCTAGAAAATGAAAATGGTCGTTTATAGCTTGCATAAAAAGGTTTGCATGCCCCCAGCATGATGAAAAGGAGAGTCTCCAGTAACCATATGGAAACTTACTGTGGTTATGCAGGATGATTTCATCCGCGAAATAGACAAAACACTTCCTGCACTTCGTCCACAGAATAGACGAAGGTGAAAGGTATCTCAGACCAATCACATAACCTACAGGGAAACTTATTTCTACAGAAAAAATTATCCTTTCAGCTGGGTTTGTCCGCCAAATAGACAAGGGTGCATGCCCCCTAAGCTTCATTACATTCACCAGACTACTCGCAGTAATTAGGTGGATGGAATGAAGGTTGAAGAGACACTGTGGATATAAAAGGACCATTTAGGGATGATGATTGACTTGGAGCTATGCTTGAACCAGGGAATGAAAGCTGGTCAATAGTGACAATTTTGCCTTCAAACGGGAAACACATCTTTCGGAAGAGTGTTGAAACAATAGCCTCCATGTTATAAACATAGTCACATCCAAGGAGTAGATTGTAATCTAACGGTCCTGGGACTACCATCACATTAAGGTGAACGGTTTTCCGTCCCAAAGTTATCAGTAACTTAGGAAGGATCCCTAACGGTTGACTGGTTCCTTTGTTAAAGCCTGACAAATTTTGTGTAACAGGCATAAGCAATGGTGAACCAAGCGCTTTCCAAGCAATTGAGGAAAGGATACTCACTGACGCACCCTCATCTATGATATTACTTGACACGATCATTTTGTAAACTTGTACTATGATCTGAAAAGGTACATAAGAAGGAAGGCGAGATCTCGCTAGTCGATTCCAATCAAAGGAAGTGACTAGACTGCTTGGAGGGGGTACCGAATAAATGGGTGGATTAACCCCTTGAGTAGCGGGAACTGGGGGATTTTCCTCCTGTTGTGAAGGAACGGGTGGATTGCCCCCAAGTTCATCGGACTTTGAAGTAACAAAAAGAATTTGAACAGTATCATTCTCACTCTCTTTGGGAAGGATATGATCTTCTGAAGGTAAAACTGGGTCGACTGCCATCTTGACCTGTTGACTTTGGTCCGGTATGGACTCAGAAGATTCACTTTCAGTGATAGGTGTTTCGACCAACGGTTGAGTTATGTCAGTCGAATTTTCAACTAGTAAAGGACTTGGGGAGAGTTTCTTGTATCCAGATGGAAGTCTCTGCGGTGAAGCAGGACGGTTATGCAAGACTCTTTTGGCTTCACCCAAAAAAGGACAACGGGGAAGGGTATGGTTCCCTTCACATAACTCACATGGTACTTTGACCTTTCCTTTCTGTCCGTGAACTTCACTATCACTAGTTGATGGTGTATTATCAACATGATCAACAGAGGTTGATGACACCGGTTGGTGCGAACGGGGGGACCATTCTCTCAAGATCCAAGGAATGCATGGACAATCTCGATGAAAATGGTCTCCTCTATAGATTATGCATGGAAATCTGGGTTTAGGAGCTTTAATGTGCAGATTTTCACCAGTTGATGCATCCAAATCTATGGTTGCTTGGTTGCCCCCTTACTGAATTGGCTTCTTCTTCTTCTCCTTACCTTTCTTCTTCTTCTTAGCCACCTGGTTATTAGCATCACTACTTTCACCAAGTGAAGAGGAAGAAGGGGAGGGAGAAACAAACAAAGAAGAAGGTGAAGGGTCAACTTTAGTATCAACTGGGTGCTGATTCGATTGCTGAGGGATCACGTTATTTTGAACCACAGAGGTTGAGAACAGCCATACTGGCAGGCCAATGGTAAGTCCCGGAAGGGACAATGTGGCCATATGAGGAGCACCAATATTTCCCCAAGAAGTAAAAGGACTAGGATTCCCCTTGAGAGGGATTCCTTGATTGGTGGACTCCATTATCTCAACCTAAGATCAACGAAGGAATAGGGATGTTATTCTGAATTTAATAAATTTTAAACATGCTTTGACACAACTTTGCTTTTTCAATTTTTAAGAGCCGAGAAAAAGCTAAAGATGATTCTAGTCCCCTTCGATTTTTAATGAGCCTGAAGTGACAAGTGCTCAGATGGACCTTTTCTTTTAAGGAGTCGAAAAGGAACAAAAGTGACTACTCTGGAAATCTAGACAGAGGGATTACCAAACCAATCGCAAAACTGCAAAATACACCTTGGTGATAAATTAAAGAGAAATTACCAAGGACTTATGTATGACAGTCAATCTTCCCGAATGTTGTGTTCAGTGCATTGCGATCGATAGGGCGGCAGACACAACTTCCTATGGATAAAGGATATAAGCCTATTGTGGTCTCCCAATATATACGCGACGGTACGGGGAGCACAAGTCCGTGCTAGCACTTGTTGTATCAAGGAGGAGGAATCACCCAACCTTCAATGAAAATGATAGTTACTAGATTTTACGATGCCGGAACACGTCTCTAGCCTAGACCTCTAGATGTGTTGCGTTAAGTTCCAAAGCATTGTTAATTTGATTGAAATTTATTTTAGAGTTGATCTTGTTTAAAGTTTGCCTTTCAATGGTTCACCATGTGATGTGATTAGAAATTCCTAAATATGCAGTCTACAATGATAAACAATCGTTGTTTATTTTGAGCAATGAAAATCCTAGCTACTAAGGAAAGAAGATTACGATTCTTTCAAACAAAGAGCAAAGAGCACACACTAAATGCACTTTTCCTAAATCATTTTTTGCACACAGTCTAAATGCAAATGCAAATGCATGTATTTGTTTTTCGTTTCCTTTAATGTGAAAAAATGCCCAAAAGAAAACTAAACGTATCAAAGATCTGAAATATTTCTTTCAAAGCGACATTTTCGACAATTTCTTTTTCAAAATAGAAAGGAAGACTAAACGACACTTTTCAATTTCGAATAGAAAATGCTTTCGACACTTCAAATATCAACAAATCAAATCAAGTACATGACAAAAAGTTCAATTGACTATCCAGGGAAGGAAGACTCAACGACACTTCTCTTTTTGACACAAAACGACAGTTATGACACTTTTTGTACCAAAACGACAGTTCGATTTAAGCAACTTTTCGACAAAGGATCATAAATGATGGACAAATACATAAAAACATTTACTAATCCTAATCAATGGAGGCTGATCTATCTGATGCAAGGAGGCTTCAGTAATGAGGTATTGTTCATAAGTAGCAAAACAACTAAACAGAGCTGAAAACAAGGACAAAAACCCCAAATTTCAAGAATGGAAATAGGTTCAGTCAGTCATCGCACCTAGGCTTCACAGAAATAGGGATGCATCACACTTTTCAGACTCGGGATGTGCGATGCATACTGGTAGACAGTGATAGATAGTGTGATGGGCCAGGGAGCGCAACTGAGATGGGTTTTGGCTCAAATTTGCAACTGATTTCAGTGAGTTAAACTGAGCTATGATGAACAGTAAAGAGCAAAGTACAGAGGAATGATTTTGAGAGGTTACTGAGCTACCAAAAGGGCATCTAGAACGTTTGTAAGCTAAATGTTCGGTTCATAAACTAAACCGGAGATTGACTGAAGCAACATTCATCTACTATGCAATTGCAGAGTAAGAGCAGTTCGAAGGCTATCTGGCTAACTTCAGGCTCTGTCTATAGTTTATAAAACAAACAACAACAAACAAACATCTATTCGATCCCCAGCGGAGTCGCCATTTTGTTTCTGGGAAAACTAGTGTCTTTTCGATTGACTAGCCCTCTAGGATTGGCAGCTACCCTAGAAACAAACAATTTAAAGCAATTTGCGATTTCCTCTATGTATGATAGATAAGAGAGAGGCAAAGGAACCAACCTAGATCTTCCGCTTAACTCCTTGCTTGATCTCTCTCCCCCTTGACAGAGCTTGCAACTCCTCTCTGTACTTATCCCGCTTGGAGAGTACCTGTAGAAACACAGTAACAAAGAACTATCAAAGAATCTCGATCTATTATATCATAAGCATTGCAGAATTAGAAATACAATGAACATACAATGGCATTCACAAATAACAACATTCACAAATACACGATTGTATGGAGGAAAACTCAAAGAACTTTATTAAATAGAAGGGAGAATTACAACCCAGCTGTCTGATCCAGCATCATCCTCCCAGCATCAAAGCCCTCTTCACCTCATGAAAAGCAAGATCACCCAACAATACAATGCTCTTTCTCAGACACAAACTATCAACACTTCCTTACAAATTACCAAATTCCAGCCTCCAGATCTCTCAGATGAGGGATCCATTTATAGATGTATGCAAGGGTGTGAGTCATCTCTAGGTTTTTGATTAGTGTCATTCCACTTGTTGTTTTTGGTTCCACTTGGAGATTTCTTGGATCTCTTACTCATCCCTGGGCGAATTCAGAGAGGCAAGTGTCATAGGAGAAGTTTTTAGAAGATTCCATGAGCATCCACTTAGCAAACTGTCTCAAACATTTGTCCATTCTCGCTCATCGCACCCTACAGAAGGCCTCATCAGCATGCATCGCACCTGGCTAGTGTAGAAGTCAGTATGCATTTCACCTTGACAGTGGAGCAGTCAGTATAGTCCTGTTTTGGCCAGTTTTGGATGGTTTTTCAAGTGGAACTTTTGGGGAATGATGTAATCAATTGACCATGATCTTTTAGGGTATGAAACAACACTTTTAGGGATTAAAGAGCCCTAGTTTATCGACATATAAGATTGGGGTTGAAGTGCCCAAATACATCTATAACACCTGGTTATCGTCACTGAAGCCCAACCTAAAAGTTAATAAAGGACACTTCTGATCTTGTGAGCACGTCATATATCTAACTAAGATTTTCAGTGCCAACACCAAACAATGGAAATTGGCTAGCAAATGATTCAACCCACTTTTTGAGATCAACAATGCTATTTTGTAGCTGGAAATTGTCTGACTTAATAAATTCTATAAATTTTTTTAATTTTGTACTTTTCACAGAGCCCTTATCCTGAATGGCTATCTGCACCCCCTCGTGGATAAAATATGCAACCTTAAAAAAGTCATCCTCAAGAATCCCACGAGTGGTTAATGCATGATTCCCTATGTGTATACCACTAGGAACCATAACACTTTTATCACTTGAAAATGTAAGGTATTAAAGTAAGATATATCATCCCACGGAGAAAGGAAAATTGGTGAATCCCTTACATCTAAATATACAAAGAAAAAATTCATGTAACCTGGTACAAAATTCTTGTTCAGTGTGATAGAAGCAACATCCAAAACGTCCTCTACTCTTGCACCATCAATGCCTTGTCCAAGCCCATTAATATATACCATGTTACATTCAACCAACTAAATCCAATAGAAATCAATATACAAGTAGGTTGTGTACTCCAGCATATGAACAAAGGATCCTTACCAAGGGCCTCAAATCAACTAGAACTAGGTGATTTTCACTACCACTAGACACCAAATTGTAACCCAAATCCATTAGGCTCTTTGCAAGGGCTCGACAATTTTCTACAACTTACTAAAACTATTTTACCTTTGATAAGAAACAAAATCCATTCAAAAAATAATTCACATGCATGAATTTTACAGAAGCTTAGACATGTGAGAGTGCTACACCTATACTTGATAAGCCTTGAACTCTATAGTTACATCCTGTTTTAAACAAACAACCAACCCTCCTATGGTATGGTTATGTGGTCCTCCCTAGAAAGCCACAAATTATTTCATGTATCTTTTAGAAATGAAATGATACAAAAAATCGATATATCCAATATTATGATATTAGTGAGCAGGAGAACAATATGGATGATGGAGGAAAGGAAGGAGAACTCAGATTGACCTGTAACCCTGGAAAAACTACATTTTTTATGGTTGTCTCTAGGTCAACCCCCAATACTGGTTCCTTCCTAAATAATATCATGCCTCCCCAAGGACCTCGTAAAGACTAAAAATCACAACCCTCCAATCCAAAAATATTTCAGAATGAAAAATATCAGAAAGATAAAAATGAAAGGAAAAAAGTGAAACAATTGACAAACAATTCAAGGAACATAATGAGTTTCATCAAAGCTTTGATCTAGTAGTGATAAGAAATAGAAAGAACATAAAAAAATGAAAACAGGAAACTAAATCAAAGAACATGTAAGAGAATCAAAAGGAAAATCTACACCTCTTAACTCTATAATCACTCCTCCTATGATGGGAATGACATATTTGTTTTAGTTCTTCGTCATTTCTTGAACATTAATGGGATTCTTTTTCTTCTACAAGGGGGAATGGCACAGATAGATAGCATTAAGATAGATCCAAAAAAAGATCCATCTAATATAGTCATATTTTTAATCGAAAGGGTGAAGTGCAGAGAAAATTAATAGCATCAACTCACCTTGTGCGTTGTAGTTGTTACTACATCACAAAAATCAAATGGACTGGCCATTATAGAAGCAACGATGAGACCATTTATGTGTGCCATGTCCATCATTAAGTATGCCCCAACTATATTGGCAATCTTCCCAAACCACAAACTTTTTAGTACTAAAAATCATAAAAAATCCAACATTACATACTATAAGAACATATTAATAAAATATGCTAGAATAAACATTGCTGGAAAGAGAAATTTTTGAAAGGACTGCCATTATAAGATCTGTAGAAATACCCAGCTTCAATACCTACCTCATGCGAGGGTAATCAATATCTCGGGGATATGCACTAGCACCAGCAATGATAAGCTTGATCCTAAAAAGGGTGGCATTCTTCTCAAACATCTCATAGTCAATGAATCCTATAACCCAAAAAAACAAACCCGACCTTTAACACTTTGAACACTTCCCAAAAATATTGGTTCAATATTTGTCAACGATGGAACGGTTTCCCTCCTAATTATTATTAGATTGGAAATGCAAGCTCACCTGTGGACTCATCTAGACAATATGGCATTGATTCAAAGTAAATTGATGTAGCATATACTTGCTTTTTTGCTATCATGAATCCATGAGACAGATGCCCTCCATGTGGTAAGTCCAAACCCTAAACGTTGCAAAGAAAATTTTCACATGTTACATGCCCAAATAGGAATGATAATCTTATCAAAGGAGGTTCGTAGTTCAGAACCATACACACCATAATGCGATGATGTGGTTGGAGGAGAGTTGTATAAACAACAAAATTAGCTAGGGATCGAGATAATGGTTGAAAATTAACACCCCATGTACTGTTGTCAAGATGGAATGCTTCTAGGGCCCTCTACTAGCAAAGCCTCTCACTTTGGTCAATGAATTCATTTCTAGCATATTATATGCATGGCATAAATCCCAACCCAACACAGTAGTGAATAAATATAGAAAAGTGTCCAACAACTGTATCCATCATTGTGATAACAGATACTCATGCAACAACTATAGGTCTCTACACTATAATGCTGAACCCAGAAACCATTACACACATGTCAAACATTCAAACTAAAAAGTACAGGTCCAAAAGCTAAGAGAAATTAAGTTTAACAAGAAAAAAATACCAAGTGGCAAGAAGAAACTGCCAAGCAGCTCAGACACAATCACAATCATGATGGTGCCATTCTTCACATTCCAAGTTATATCTTCAGGCACTTACCTCTTACCAAGGAGTCCTTCTAAATACTTGTTTGTTAGACATGATCCAACAGCTTCCATAACCACCTAAGATGTAAAATTTTCAGAAGAAATAAGTTCCAAGCCATTGAATTGTGACTGCTTTTCTTTCTCAATTATCACATTCATTTCAGGATCGAGCTCACTTAGAGGAGGATCTACAAAGCTTTACTTTCCCTCTGCACAAAGTAATTTACAAACTAGATAAAGAAATCACAATAAATTTAGTACCCTCGATAACTGAGGCACGGTTTAATAGGAGCATTAATTATATTATTGAGGTCTACAATTTTTGTTTGCTAGCATTCGAGGGGAATCCAGATCAAGAACAAAGTCTTTATCAAGCCATTCACTAACCATTAACTCAACAAAACTATAAATAAAACCGAGGTATTTGACATAGTTCATTAAATGAAGATAAGAAGCTTATTTGCAACAACTCAATTCACAAATGAATCTTCTAAACACCTCCAAGTTAAACTATATTCAACTATGATATGTGCTTTCTTCACTTGGTCTTCAAATGGAAATATTATCAAGGATGTCACACACGCTATTTATACATGTAGAAATTTCAACCAAAAACAAATACATAAATAAATAAATCATAACGTGAATTGTGAACAACATGCACACCTGGGAAGTTGCAGGGTTGCGCCAGCATGAACGCCAAAGGATTTCCCATTGTCAAGCTTGTTGTGATACAAAAAGGTTTATATGATGGGCACGACCTCAAAGTTTCAAACCTCCTAATTTTCTGCTTTTCTGTTGCCAGGGAACCCCCAAAACTAGTTGTGAAGTTTTGGGCATCAAATTTGCAGTTGGGTTCAAATTATATTGACCCAACAAGCCCATCCCTACTGCTCCACTGCCCATTATGACCTGCAATGAATATGTTTGCACCTGAAACAAGAGCTATCCTCTGTGCCCACTTCAAAATGTGAAAAATAATCAAATATCAAGAGACATGTGAATCCAGAACTTGATGTATTGTGGATAATTCTCTGGCAGAGGTAGACATGAAAGACACCAAAAGCAGCACCAGTTCGAATTTTCCTCCTGCACGTTGCTGACTTGGGTTCGAATTGCAGATAATATACAGAACAATAATATCACACATGCAGGAGCAACTAACTTGGGTTCGAATCACAGATAATATATAGAACAAGAATATCACACATATTCACAGATAATATATATAACAAGAATATCACCTTGGCAAGCACCAACAAAGAAAGGCCATGGATAAGTTTTATCAACCTCCAGATTGCAACCCACCTTGGAACTTTAACCTTTGGAGTCATTTTTATGCCTTCATATAGGTATTTTATTTGATGATGTACCTGAAAAGGAGGGATCTCCTTGTCTACAAAATTGTTATTCCTTCTTTCTTGTCCAAATGGCTCTAGAGGAAATCAAGGGCAATGATCTATGTTATTTGAGTGCTCTATCATCAAACAGTCCAACAAGGAAGCCTCCTACCAAGTACCCTATCCTCAAATAATGGGAGAATAACACCCCATACCTCCTGAGCAAAAATACAAATGAACACCAGTGTGTGGTCTATTGTTTCCCCTTCACATTTGCATAGAGTACAAATTCCAGGACCCTACATTGCCCTATTTTGTAGAACCTCTCACGTCAAAACATTATTCGCTAGGCCAACCACATAAAAACCATGGATTTCATTGAAGATTTAACTTTCCAAATCTTCCCCACCATCAAGCCACTACTAATGCTTCATCATCAAAGATAGCCTTGTACTGCAAGCTAGCTGTCAATAGTCATATGGCAGGATCATTGGACCATACAACTTTCTTGCGTGAAGAAGACATGGAGACAACTCTTTGCTCCTAAATGCAACCAATGTTGAGTTTAAAAAAAAAAAAAAAATTGCTTGATTTTGTACTGAGAAACAACAAAATATACAAAATTTCCTTGTGACAGAGTTGCTAAGATGGAATCTTCATCTACAAACATTTACCTATCAGGATGAGAAAATGAAAATCAAATTTCTTTCTTATTCCATAGACTCCAACTGTGAGATAAAAAAAAAAACACATCAAGTTTGTTTACCCCAACACGCCAACAAGTAGCAAGCCCCAACTATATAATATAAGAAAGTAGTAGGTATCCCAAAGGCCTGAAGGGGATCTAATGGAAAGAAGTGACCATTGTCAGAAGCCTTCCAATCAATATATAAATGTAGATTTATTATTATTTTAATTGGAAATCTTCAATTAAATAATAAAATTTAATTACGTCTCTCCTAATCTAAATTGCTTATTAGCATAATTCACTACCTTCATACGTCTTTCTTTTTTTAACAACGTTGTAACATGTGGATTAATTTCCTTTTTGGTGCACAATCCTCGCCTTTGAGGACAATATGGTGCAGTGGCCCAACTCCTACAGATCATTACGGCAAACTAAGAATAACAGAGAAGATGAAAGGTTGTACAAACGAGCATATTTTTCAAACAACTAATCCAACATCAATACCTTAACATTTTCCTGAAGATATCATATTGAGAATGTTTGAAAAATGGTGGGAAATCTGGGTAGCGACTATCTCTCTTCTGCGAGGGTGATGCGGAAAGAGTGATAAAATTTCACTGTTTTGAATTTTTTTTTTTGTTAAATCAGAAAAACCAATATTAATGGAGGTATTGGTATTTTTTACTAAATTTTGTGAAGTGACTAAATGTAGCTTTAACCATTCACCTTAAGATGTTTTTTATAATATAATTTCCTAATTCTATTTAATATCTTCATTATCATAAAAACCAACCTATATCCATCTTAACTCCACATCTACCAAACTCTTAGAGGGATGAAATCTATTTATCCCTCTCAACACTTGGTAGACCTGGAATTAAGATGGATCTAAGCTGATAGAATTTCCCCTTTAAATATTCTATGCTCACATGAATACCATGGTATTACCATGGGTCAATACCATGGGTTATCATAAACTTGGAGCTTAAAAACTACTATTAGTAATTTAAAAAATTAATAATTGATTTTTATTTTATTTTTATTTTATTTTAAAAGAGTTAAAATGTTTAAGTGACATTAAATTACAAGATCCATTTTTACTCTTGATCTACCAAGCCCCGAGAGGGATCAAATATTTTTTCACTCTATGCTAGTTTGCATATCACGATATTTGATCCATCTAGGTGCTTAGTAAATCCAAAGTAAATATGGATCTATGATGGTTTAATTCCCCCCTTTAAATAGGCTACATTCCACGTGAATACCATGGGTCAATACCATGTGCCATCTTTATTTTTATTAATACTAATATTAGGGTTAATAATGTTTTTTTGCATGGTATTAATAATAATTTGGTCCATGGTATTTGACCCATAGTATTTGGCCCATAGGCTTCACCTAAATATAACACATTTTTTGAGTGTTCGTAAATATAAGGTGACTTATGGAGTAAATATAAAAAAATGTTTTATTTATTTACTATGCCTCTCGTCTATTTATCTTTTTATTAATTTACCATACCTCTTTTATAAATATGGCATTTTTCCCATAGGGTTCACTTAAATAAAACCTCTTTTTTGAGCCTTCTTAAATAGAAAGAGGGTTATGGACTAAATATAAAAAGAGGTTTTATTTATTTACCATACCTCTAGTTTATTTATATTTTTATTTATTTACCATACCTTTGGAGTAAGTATAAAAAGAGGTTTTATTTATTTACCATACCTCCACTTTATTTATATTTTTATTTATTTACACCCTTGCCATCGATGAAACCATATTTGAAAACAGGGAGCCGTTCACAGAAGAAATCAGGGCAATTGGGACCAAATACAACCTCCCAAACCACCTCCCAAACCAGAAAATGGGCGATTGCAAACGAATTTAACATTGCAAAGTAGAAAATCGGGCGATTGTAATGGAATATAACCTCCCAAACCAGGCGAATCGGGTCAAATGAGTCTTTTCATAGTTTATCCGCCCCTTTTTTTGGGCTAAAATGAAAAAAATAATTATTTTTTAAATAAAAGTTGGGCTAAATATATGAAATGGGTGTTTTATAAAAATTTCGCCCCTCTAAAATGAAAAACCCCTTAAATTTCGCCCTTGGGCTAAAATTCACCCCTAAAATTTACCATGTCTCCCATGATGAGAGGAACCATCTCCCATCCATCCAAGCTATATAAGCCTCTCTTTTTCCCAAGCAAAAGCTAGTTGGAGTTTTGGAGCAAGTTTGAATAACTAGCAAGTCATTTATAGCTTGAAGCTTTCTAGTGTGTGTTTGAGGGAGAATAGTGTGATTTTGGTTTGGTTTGAGACTAGAGGGAAAGAGGCCTTAAAAATTCCATTTTTGGGGCTATCCATGAAGTGCTAGCAGAAGTGTGGGAACTTGGATACATCGGAGGAGACCAGCAACATCAAGGCACCGGTTGTAATCTCTTTCTGATTTATATTAATGCAATTATCGATTGATTTCCTACATGAAGTGTCATTTTACATATTTATGGCTTAATGTTCCTTGACCTATTAAGTAGGCTGAATACAATATTGCATGTTGTCACATTTATTGTTGTTGTTGTTTGCTTATTTCAAGTATTCAAAGGAAGGAAATGGAATATAGTTGGAATGAGGAAGCATGATCATCACCAAGTGGAATAGCGTTCTAAGAGGTAGTCCCTCTTAATTGATTCTAGCTTAAGGATATTTTCCATAGATTGTTTGTTTGTGGCTAGACCCTCTCTCTTGGGCTAGAGGAATTGTTTGTGTCCGCACTGAGAATTTACCTGCACCACAAATTGGCGACTCCGCTGGGGAGCCAATCCTTCTGTTTGATTGATTGTCATTTTATGGTTTTGTGTGAACTTTTCTAGTATCACCATTTCCCTTTAGTGTTCTCTGCTTTGCCTGGTTTACTGCTTTGAGCCTGAAATTTACAGTGGCAAGTCTGGTCTTAGCCTTTGAAAAAAATTATTTTTTCCTTGAATCCTCGGTCAGTGCATTTATTTCTCTGAAAGTCGTGCCGATCAGCGTGAGTTTCTCAAAAATAGTTGTGCCTACCCCCTTTTGGTGCGTGTTGTCAGTTAGGCAGTCGCACCGATTCCTGTAGTTGAAGATTAGGGTTTCCCCTAGATCACGACCAATGTGTCTTGCCCTCTTAATTTCTGCCTCTTAGTATGTTTGATGTGTTAAGTATGGCCCTGTGTGAAGTTCTTTTTTATTTTTTCTTTGAATCCCTCAATCAACGCTACTTGTAGCCTGGCCAGTCGCGTCGATCAGTCTATCAGTGCTAGTTGTAGTCTAGCCAGTTGTGTCGGTTGTGTCGATCAGCACTAGTTGTCAGTTAGGTAGTAGTGCCGATCTTTGAGTTAAGGAAAAATCAGAATTTCTCCCATTCTAGTGCCAGTGTGTCTTGACCCTCAGACTCTCTTCTTCCACCCAGAAGTGACTAGAATGCTTTGTTTGCTAGTTTTTGATTGATTGATTGGTTTGAAGTTTCATTGCTTGATTTTTGAGTTTTTGGATGGTTTCTATGACCCTAGGGCATCTAGGTCAATTATCGTTCATTTGTTTGTTTACTCATTATGTCAAGTTTCTGATTTGCTGCTTCATTTAATCCATCTTTCAGTCGCAACATCTTCATTGCTTCATTTTCAATCGAATGAGTGAAAGAGTCTCGTTTGTTCTCTTATTTCGAGTGTCTCTTTTCTCTTTCCGAGCATAGATTATATTTCTTGGTTTGTCGATTGAAGCATTTATGTGTTTGGTTTGTTTGATTCAGGGAATAGGTTGCTTTTAGTTTCATTTATCATGCTTTGGATTTGATTGATGCTTGTTTGTTCATAATTGTGAAAACTTTCATTCAAGTGCTTTATGTGGAAAATTCATTTTGCATTTTATGAAAAGAAGAACATCATTCTAGTTTACTTAAGAGAAAATATTGCTTTAGTAGCATCATTGAGAAGCTAGAATTGCATCATCGTAAGCATTGGAAATGAAATGAAACTTCTTTTGTTGTTGTAGGAAGATTCAGTGCATTTAGGGGATTTATTAGAGAAAGATTTCATTCTTTGATTGTTGCATTTATTTTGTGTTCCCTATCTCACAATTAGTGTTAAATTTCATTGAAGACAAAGATCTCTTTTCTCATATAGTTGCATGTAGGAGTTTTGTCAGATGACAGTGGTAGGGCCTTGTAATTGAAACCTAATTCAAGATCAACCATTAAAATTTATTGAATTAACCTAAGGAAGCATTGAAACTTAACACTCACATTTAGTGGTCTAGGCTAGAGATGTGTTCCGGTGTCTTTAAACCTAGCAACTATCGTTCGCTTCGGCATTAGACAGCGCTAGTACGGACTTGTGCTCCCCATACTGTCGCATATATAAAGGGAGACCCCACTAGGTTTGCAATCCTTTATCCATAGGAAGCTGAGTCTGCCACCTTGTAAACGTGATACACCAAACACAGCATTTGGGGAGATTTCCTGCCCGTACTTCTCGGTTCACCGGGAGGTATTCTGCAGTTCACGGTTACCTGGTAATCCTTTTTACCTAGATCATCCTGAGTAGTCATTTTGATATTTTTGACTCCCTAAATATAAAATATCACTCGAGCACTTTTCCTTTCGAGCTCGTTAATTCCGAAAGTGACTAGAGTCACATTTCGTCCTTTTCTCGACTCTTAAAACATGAAAAGGCAAAGTTTTATTTCAGTGTTCTAAAATTAACTTCCCACTAAATATTCATGGTTAAAGTTATATTCCTTAGTAATTCTTTAGGGTCGATTCCAATGGCAACATTTCCAAAATCTACCAGTCAAGGATTCCCCTCAGATGGGAGTCCTAGTCCTTTTCCTTCTTTTGGAAATGCTCGTGCTCCTTATATAGTGATGTTCTCCCTTCCTCGGTTAACCATTGGTCTACCTATTTGGTTGTTTTCGACCTCGGTGGTCTCGAGCGTCCTGACTCCTGTCCAAACATCTCCTTCATTTGAATCACATCACGATGATTCTAAGGTTGACCCCTCGCCTTCTTCCCCCATTTCTTCACCCTCCTCTTCTACTTCGCCTGGTGAAAGTTTCAAATCTAGTAACCAGGAGGCTAAGAAGAAGATGAAGAAGAAGAAGAAGAAGAAGAAGTCAGATAAGCGAGAGGCCAACCGTGCAACTATTGCTCTAAATGCGCTTCCCGTCGAAAAACCTTCTAATCCTTTGCAGGAGGTCAAATTCCCTTGCAAGTTGTGTAAGGGTAACCATATCCTTCCAGACTATCTTGGCATTCCCAGAGTCTTAGAGGTATGGTCTCAAAATCTAGATCAACCATCCCCATCAACCTCTGGAGATCAAGTCGACGCTGCACCCTCGGTTATCGATGGTAAGAAGAAGGGAAAGATTAGATTCCCTTGTAGGTTATGTGAAGGGAAGCATATTCTTCACCTTTGTCCTCTTATGGATAAAGCTTCCAAAGTTTTGGAAAACCTTACAGCTCCTCAACCCCAACTTCCTGTTGGTTATCAGAGGCTTTCTTCTAACCCTCTCCTAGTTGGTAAAGAGATTAACTTGGATTCATCTCTTTCCCATCCTGCTCTTCTTGAGCATGACTCTCTTGTGTCTGTTCCCGACCAACCATTGGTCGAAAAGAGTGTTGACTTGGCTCCGCCTTCAGTTGTTCACTCTATTCCCGAAGAGAGTGGTGATCATACTGCTCATGTTCTTCTCGTCTCCTCAAATTCTCATGAATCGAAGAGTGACCCTCCTGTCTCAGTTGTTCAGGAGAGTCATTCTCCTTATCTTGCAAGGCATGGGGGCAATCATATGATACCCCCACCAAGTAGTTCTGTCATTTCTTTTGATTGGATCCAATTGACTGCATTTGGCCTTCCATCTTATGTGCCTTTCCAGATCATAGTACAAGCCTATAATATGGTAGTACATGGCATTATATTAGATGAAGGTGCATCTGTCAGCATCATCTCTTCTACTACTTGGAAAGCTTTGGGTTCCCCACAACTTGTGCCTGTCACCCAGAATATGTTGGCTTTCAATGAAGGAACAAAGCAACCCTTAGGGATCCTTCCGAAGTTCCCTATTACTTTGGGAGGAAAGATCGTCTATATAGATGTGATGGTAGTCCAAGGTCCCTTAGATTTCAATCTTCTCCTTGGATGCGACTATGTTTATGTCATGGGAGCTCTTGTTTCTTCACTTTTCCGTGCGGTTTTTTTTCGGCATGAAGGGATAATTGTGACTATTGATCAACTGTCGTTCATTTGTCACCATGCACTTCCTTTGCAACCATCATCCCTTATAGGCTCTTGTTTGCAAGCAGTACCTTCCCTGCCACAGGTCAATTACGTGGCTACCCATTCCATCTCCGCATCTATTGATGATCACACAGATGGTAATGTACATTATGTACTGGGGGCATTGGAACCCGATCTTTCTTTGATACCAAATAACATGTATTCCTCCTGGAGCATGGTTCTTCCATCTAGTGAAGACCTCTTGGGAGCCATGTTCTCGTATGGTTCATGAATAGATGTGTGAGCATAGTTCCTTATCTTGTCTCAAGCTCATTAAAATATGAAATAAGGGTCATGAGGATAGTTCTTGGTCTTGTGTCAAACTCGTTAAAAAATGAAACAAAGGGTGTGAGGATAGTTCCTGGTCTTGTGTCACCCTCATTAAAAAATGAAACAAGGGTCATGGAGCATAATTCCTGGTCTTGTGTCAAGATCGCTAAAAAATGAATCAAGGAGTATGAGCATAGTTCTTTGTCTTGTGTCAAGCTCGTTAAAAAATGAAACAGGGGTCTCGAGGATAGTTCTTTTACTGTTTCAACCTCATTAAAAAATGAATCAACTCCTTTTTCCAAATCGAGTCTTTGATTAAGGTCTCGTAAAATCCCAGTCGAGTATTTCCTGGATCTCGAATGTGAACCTTCATTCCATCCACGTAGCGGAATGAACTGAAGCTTGGGGGGCATGTACCTCAGATTGAGCATTATGCTGGGGGCATGAAAACTTATAGCAAGCATAGTTTTTCATTTCAAGATTGTGTAAACATGAAACCAAATCCAAGCAGAGTTCTCCATGGTTCAAGCTTGTGTAAAAATGAACCCATGCCCGATTTACCTCGTGTGATTTCCATTTTAATCAGCTAATTTCTGCTAGATGAGCCTTGGTTGTTTCATTCCATCACCACCATCTCTTTGGCCGATCATATGCTTTCACTTGGTTGTTTTTCCTTTCCTGAGGAACCACAGCAATGAGTGGTTTTGTTAGCTAGCCTCTTGACCATTACATGTTTTGAGAAATTCCTCCATTGTCGGAACCAATTGCTACCCTTTATACCACTTGCTCCTCCAGGACGGGTCACCTTTAAGCTCTTTTCTGACTCGTAAAAAATGAAAATATCGCCGAGTATTTTTTTCCTTTTTAACTCATAAAAGAGAATAAAAATGGGCGGTCCGCTTTCAAGCTCTTTTCTGACTCTTTAAACACGAAAATATGTCGAGCTCTTGTCATTTTGAACTCGTTAAAGGCTACGAAATGTCGTCCACCTAGTATACGTTTACCCCTTTTTTGGGTTGGGATGCATTATTTATGACAAAGGTACTCCTTGACTGAAATGCTCAAGTGGTTCTCTCAAGTATCATTTTCTACCTTTTTGGGCTCAAGAGACACAAATGTATGAAAAGGGACCATGTGGATTTTTTTTTTCTGTGTCTTTTTCAAACTCTCTAAACATGAAAAATATACCGAGTTACCCCTTCGTCAGACGCCTTAAAACAATAAACGACATTGGATTCGTCACCATGACGAATGTGAGTTTCTCCTTCCTAGGGCTCATTAAACTTACTAGGTCAGATTCATCCGAAGGATGAACTTACAATGCAAGCATATGCTATCCCCTTCAAGCTTGTGATCAAAAAATAATTGGGGTACTTGCGAGAAATGGTGGAGGAAAATTTTGAAATTCTATCAGTCGTGTCAACAGCTCACTCTTGAACATGACACTTTCTGTTTCGTGTCGAGTTGGGATATCCTCCTTTTCATTTGACCTTCCTGGGTTGGGCCGCTCATTTTTTCCTTCCATTTGATCTCTACCACGTCATCATGACCGTCGATCCTATGGATCCAACAGCTACCAAACTTCGGAATCATGTTGCCGATATGTTTAAGAGTCAGTCCTTCTGCAGTTACACTTACTCCTAATTCTCTGTATCATTTGAAATCATTTGCATCCCTTTGTCTCATGTCGATGATGTGGGATACATCATGGCCCTCCTTCAACACGGTCGCTTCCTGTCGACTTCAGCTCATCATCCAGGAAGTTGGCTGAGAGACTCCCTTCCAGTACCTTAGAGCTTGCATGCCCTAATGGCAATTTCTTCGCACTCGACGACAAGTTCACATCATTGGCTTTTGATCGGGTGATTTCACAGGTGTTTGACATCAGTTCCTTTATTCACATTCCATGAACTGTGCTACCAGTACCTTGAGAGCCATTGTCATTATTGGTGGTTTCTCTCGCACTTGTTAATGGTTCACATCATTGACCGGTAATCAAGCAACTTCCTAGCATGTTTTACTTCAACACATTCATTCACATGTTAGGATTTGTACTTTGATCGGGTCGTTTGGAGCGCAAGACCCTAGGCTAAGATTACATAAGTCCAAGTTGCAAGGCGATGTGACATGGTCATGTTAATATACATGTCTCTTTCATATGGATGGTTGCGACCATACCATGAGTTGTTATATGTGATCCTTCTCATTATTGGATGGCTACGACCATACCTTAGTTTCGTTGTGATCCTTTCTGCTGGATGGTTGCGCCCATACCTTGGATCCATTTACATGATCATTGTCTGGATGGCTACGTCCATACCATGATTCATGTATCATTATTCAGAGTTTTCAGTGATGTATATGTATCTATGCTTTCTTGCAGGTTTTCTGATGACGGACTTCAGTTCCCCGCTTCCACTTGTAAAGCATTTCACCCCTCACTCTAGTTCGGCCTTCATGCTTTAGGGGGCATCTGTTACACAACATTTTGTCACTATCCCTGTACTCCCCATCTACGATCCTAGAGGACCTCTACAGTGTACCCGACATGCTTTCCCATCATGAAGAAACTCTCAGTATGTCCCTCTTCATGAGCAGAATGATTCTCCTTTACACCATTTAACAAGAATCTTTATTCTATCCCAGTTTACAAGACCAACGCTACTGACCCATTTTCTCCTCGTGCCGATTTATAGAGGTTAAAACTAGCCCTTGTGCCGATTGGATCGACTGAGCCCTTTTCTAGCCGTGTTGATCCTCTTTTGGAAGGATTTTTAAATAAGGAGCCAAATCTTCCATGTCTAGAAGCTTTGTAACGGAAGTTTGGTAGATGGTTGAGCCAGATAGAGCCAAGGAAATCAGTTTGGTCTCCTTTCCCCTATTAGGATGGAACAACCTCAAGAGATAAGACCTTCTCCCATGATGAGAGGAATCATCTCCCATCCATCTAAGCTATATAAGCCTCTCTTTTTCCTAAGCAAAATCTAGTTGGAGTTTTGGAGCAAGTTTGAATAACCAAGTCATTTATAGCTTGAAGCTTTCTAGTGTGTGTTTGAGGGAGAATAGTGTGATTTTGGTTTGGTTTGAGATTAGAGGGAAAGAGGCCTTAAAACTTCCATTGTTGGGGCTATCAATGAAGTGCTAGTAGAAGTGTGGGAACCTAGATACATCAGAGGAGACCAGCAACGTCAAGGCACCGGTTGTAATCTCTTTCTGATTTATATTAATGCAACTATCGATTGATTTCCTACATGAAGTTTCATTTTACATATTTATGGCTTAATGTTCCTTGACGTATTAAGTAGGTTGAATACAATATTGCATGTTGTCACGTTTGGTTTTTTTGTTTGCTTGTTTCAGGTATTCGAAGGAAGGAAATGGAAGATAACTGGAGTGAGGAAGTAGGATCATCACCAAGTGGAATAGCTTTCTAAGAGGTAGGCCCTCTTAATTGGTTTTAGCTTAAGGATATTTTCCATAGATTGTTTGTTTGTGGCTAGACCCACTCTCTCAGGCTAGAGGAATTGTTTGTGTCCGCACTGAGAATTTACCTGCACCATAAGAGCCCAATCACCTTCTTGAAAACCTTTGTCTTTGATGTTTTTTTCATGCCAAACCTTTCATTGTACTTGAGTCACCTCTGTGTGTAGGAGGGCCCGTATCCTAAATTCGTCTAAAACATTGAGCTGGAGAAGCCTCTCTTGTTGTGCCTTTTTAAAATCCAAATCCAACTGTGCTACCATTCTTAAAGTGTTGTACTCAAACTCAATGGAGAGCAGAGCCTTCTTCCTGTAGACCAATTCATAAGGGGTGAAGCTAGTGGTTGTCTTTCAGGTTGTATTATATGCCCAAGTGGCCTCCACTAGTTTGTCAACCCAATATTTTATGCTGCTGCTCACAACCTTTGTGAGAATGCCTTCCAATGCTCTATTGGTAACCTCTACTTGTCCATTGGCCTAAGGATGATAAGCAGTTGACTTCCTGTGCTTGATCTTATGCTGACTCAACAGATTCTCAATCAAGTGTGAGGTGAATTGAGCACCCTGATCAGTGACTAGCTCTCTAGGGTACCCAAAATTTTAAAACACATTCTCCCTTAAGAACTCAGCCACTTTCTCTTATGTTTCTACCTTGACAACCTTGGTTTCAACCCACTTTGTCAAATAATCAGTGCACACAATTATGTACTTTTTCTGCCTTGATGGTGGATCAATGGGCCCAATGAAATCCATGCCCCACTTGTTAAATGGCTCAAGAGTCACTTGAGGTTGCAAAGGAATTTCATCCATGGGAGTAGGTTTCCCCATTCTTTGGCACTCGTCACATCGATTAGTGTATATTCTTGCATCTCGGTGGAGAGTGGGCCAGTAGTAGCCAACTTGCAGTACCTTGAAGATTGTCCTCTTAGATGCAAAGTGACCTCCACAAGGCCCATCATGATAGGCCAGAAGGATGTCAAAGACTTCCTCCTCCCTAACACATCTCCTCAAAATTTGATTTGGGCCTAGCTTGAAGAGATTTCCCCCAATCCAAGTGAATGGGGCGCTCTTTCTTATAATTCTGCTCTTTTCCTTAGAGGATAGATTTGGAGGGAATTGTGTAGCCACTAAGTAGTTGGCTATGTCAGAAAACCATGGAGAGAACTAAAATAGAAAATAAATGTTCATCTGGAAGTTTATCATCAACCATTCCTTCCTCACCTGCAGGCAAAGCAAGTCTAGACAAAAAATCTGCAACTACATTTTCTCTACCAGGCTTATCAATGATAGTTAGATCAAATTGTTGTAATAAAAGAAACCATCTAATAATTCTGGCATTCACATCAGGCTTTTTCATCAAATATTTAATAGAAGCATGGTTAGTATGTACAAAGGTCTGGTAACCAGTGATGTAATGTCTAAATTTATTCAAGGAATGGACAACAACTAGGAGCTCTTTTTCAATCACAGTATAGTTCAATTTAGCCTTGGACAGATTTTTGTTGATGAAATAAATGGAATAAGGAAACTTGTCATCTATCTGGCCTAGAGCTATTCCTATAGCTTTGTCAGAGGCATCAACATGGATGTGGAAAGGAAGAGCCCAATTTGGGCCTCGGAGTATAGGTGCAGTAGTCAACTTGTCCTTTAAGGTTTCTAAGGCCTCTTGGCATCTTTCTCACCGGAAAAATTCAAAGTCCTTTATGAATCTCCTATAGTATCCAACTAAGCCCAAGAAAATTCTGACATCCCTCTACTTCTGAGGAGTAGGGACCCTCTTTATGATATCAATTTGATTTGGGTCCACTTGTAGTCCTTCTTGGGATATTGAGCGATCTAGAACAGTCCATGCATTCATCAAGAACTCACACTTCTCAGGGCTAAGGGATAGGTTCATTTCAAAGCATGTATTTAATAATTTCCCCAAGTTAGAGAGAGCCTCCAGGAAATCACACACATAGGGAGTGAAATCATCCATATAAATTTCTATAGAGTCATGGACTAGTTCTGCAAATATGCTCAACACTTCCCTCTAAAAAGTGGTAGGGGCATTACATAATCCAAAATGAAGGACCCTACAAGAAAAGGTACCCCAAGGACAGGTGAAGGTGGTTTTATCTTGGTCCTCTGGGTTGATCTAGATTTGATTGTAACCACTGAATCCATCTAGGAAAGAGAAGAACTTCTTTCCTACAAGACCATCCAAGACTTGATCAATGAAAGGTAGAGGGAAATGGTATTTTTTGGTGGCTTTGTTTAACTCTTTGTAGTCCACACAGATCCTCCATTTTCCATTCTTCTTTGGGACCAGAACCAGAGGAGACACCCACTCACTATCTGAGATGGGGTAAATGAACCCTGCATCCAACAACTTTTGCAGTTCTTCTTTAACTATGTCTTTGAGGGTTGGGTTCATTCTCCTCTGAGGTTGGCACACTAGCTTGCAACCTTCCTTGATGTAAATGTGGTGAGTACACACCAAAGGGTGCACTCCCTTCATTTCCTTATAACTCCAGGCAAAGGCATCCAGATGCTCTCTTAGCATGTCACATAACTCCTTTTCCTGATGTGCAGAGAGAGGGGTTGATTTTCAATGTTCTATCTGGACCAAATTCTATCATCTTGACATGAGTAGGACTTGATTTAGCTAGGCAAAAATCATTCCAAGGGTTATCTTCAGCTTTCTTTACTAACTCATCAAGAGACATGGTGTTGAGGGGCTGATTCTGGAGGATTTGATCAATCAGGTTTCTGCCCTCCTATAGTAACATATAGGGTACAGATTGGGTAAGATGTGGCATAGTAGACTTCATCTTCCTCCTCCTCTTCAAACCATAAAGGTAAGTGATTCTATACAGATGGTTGATCCGGAGGGTACAAGACCAATTGTTTGGATAAATTCCCATTTTTAATGGTCATATTCCCAACCCTGCAACTTATGTAAGCATCAGTAGTGGCTAACCATGGCCTTCCAAGGATGAGAGGATAACCATTGAACTTGGTATTAGGTTGGAGAACTAAGAAGTCAATAGGGTATTCCCAAGAATCAATGGAGACCATCACATCCTCAATAACTCCCTCAGGAGCTACTGTGGATCTATTTGCAAGTTGCAAGACTATTGTGGTCTTCCTTAATGATCCTTGGAGATTCAGTTTAAGCATAGTATCCTTAGTCATCACATTGATGGTAGCCCCAAGATCAATCAAGGTATGGGGGAAAATGATACCATCGATGTGCACATCTACCACATGACTTCCAAGGTCTAGATACTTCGGGCAAATCACTCTCCCCAACATTAAGTCAGATAGTTGTCCAATGACATTAATGGTAGGGGTGTCTTTATTTCTCCTCCCTAGATGTTTTAAGCATTTCTCCTTGATTAACTTGTTATAGATGGGGACATCCTTGATAGATTGGAGGAGTGGGATTTTAACACGTAAGTTTTTCAATTCACCCAAAAGTTCAATCTCTTCTGGGGTGTGCTGGCTAGGATGGATTCATCTCTCATGAAAAGGAGGTGAATTGGCTTGAGGAACACTCTCTTCCTTTTCCTCTTCAAGCTCCTCAAGTGGATATGGAGATTGATTATCTGGAAGCACTCTTCCAGAACTAAGGTTGATTTCTTGCATTTCCACAGCATAGGAAGGGTAGGATGTCTCTCCACTATAGACTTGTTGTGCCTATTTGTTGTTCGAGTTTGGATTTGGTTAAGCAGACATCTGAGTTGCTTAGGTGGAGCAGGGTAAAGGAAATTTGGTAGAGATGGAGGTGGAGGTAGTAAGGCTAGGGATTGGTTGTATGGAGGCCTCCACGGCTGTGCTGGTGTATTCCACTCAGGTTGTGGGGGAGAATATGGCTAAAATTATTGATTGGTAGGTTGGGAATGGTATTAAGGTTCCAAAGACTAGGGATAAGGTGTGAACCATGAAGGATGAGAAGGAGGACACCAAGGGGGAATGGATGCATTTCGGTTAGGGTTGTAATATTAATAGGATGCCCCTTGCATACCTTGTTGGAATAGTCGAGCTCCTTGAGGCCTCCTTTAGTTGATATAGCAGAGTTGTTCAGTCACACCTTCAGTTCCTTGATACACAACTTTAAATCCAGGCAGAGAAGGGCACTTGTCTGTGGAGTGGTTCTCCTCACAGACCAAGAAGATCTCTATAATATTCAATGGACATTCATTTCTAGGGTGCCTCCTTGTGCATCTAGCGAAAAATATAGCTAAGGATCTTTCTGCCTCCTTTTGCTTCCTCTTGATCTGCATGGTGTCCATTTGTAGAGCAAGGGTATGCATCATTTTACTCTTAAAGTCTTCCAACATGTTCCCAATTTCACTTTTGATGGATGTGTTGGATGAGGAGGAAATGGCCAAAGCTTGACTATACCTACCCTTCTTTCTGGATGCCCTAGAATGATTTTTTAAAATTGTCTAGATATCATTATAAGATAACTGGTAGATGTCCCCTCATGACAGCATGTTTAAGGTTTCTAGCAGAACTTCCTTGACCCCTCTAAGAAGGACTAGCTTGAGTGATTTAGGATCGAGGGTGCATCTGGTCCTTTTTTAGTTGAGTTGGAACCTTTTCTCATAATCTTCCAAAGATTCATCATGTCCCAAGGTCATTCTAAAGATTTCCTCTTTGGTGTCTTTGGACCTACAATAATCCCTGTACTTGTTTTTGAAGGCTTGTTGCATTTGAGCCCAGGTAGTGATGTTGTCCCCAGGTAAACCCATGAACCAGTGCAAGGTTGCATCCTTAAGGGTGGATGGGAACAACTTCAACTTCTGGTCATCAGAGGTATAATCATAAGTTCTACAGATGACAACAAACTCAAACAAAAAGGTATCAGGGTCCTCTGAGGTTAATCCATGGAAGTGAGGAAGGGAAGAGGGGCTTATGTTTTTCATCCTAGCATCTCCATTAGTTTCTCTGATGGGAAAATCACCCTCAATTATATTTTCAACTCCATTTTTGTTTTCAAACCCATTTCTATTTTCATCCATGGTATAAGTTGGTGGAATGGTTTCTTCTTCTACTTTCCCAATAGGCTCTTCAAAGACCTTTAGTTGTTCGTCCTCTAGCTCGCAGACACCGAAGAAGAGGGATGGTTGGTTGTTTGATGGTGTGGGGGTATTCGACGAAACTTTTCCTAAGTTGTCTCTACTACTACGAGGCATGAAAGATTTTTTATTTTTCTTTTATGTTTTTTTTTTTCAGAACTACTTGCAGAATGGAAAGAAAGAATACATTTCAACTATCTATTGAATGCAAAACAAAAGGAAAGTAGGAATTGCATCTATTTTCTAAATGTCAAATAGAAACGAAAGTAGAAATCACATCTACCTAGACACCTCCCCAGCAACAGTGCCAAAAAGTGATGAGCCCCAGTATTACAGCAAGGATGTTGCAACTCCTAGGGCGACCAACTTTACTTTATCAACCCGAGGTTCATAGAAATTTGGAGGTGATATTGCTATATGCACAGCAGATGCAACAATCTACTCTTGTCACTTCTTAACTGGGGAAATAGACCACTAGGGTTTTTTAAGCTAGTCTTCTATTGACTAGAAGGAGGCTGACTACTAATAGTGAATGTAAAGCTATCTTTAATGTAGAAATTAAATGCTTGCCTATGTTAAGGAAATGAAAGTTCTTAATAGAAAGTTCTATGAAAATGACACTAAATCACCTAGCTAGGAATTAACACACATTACTTGTAGAAGATACATAATTTACCCTTGCATTCTATCATCTAGTTATTTGTACTAATTAAGCATGGAAATCATCCTAACAGTGCTAAGACTGATGTATGCATGCATTAGCTAAATATTGCATAAAAGAGTCTTTTGTTTTTCAATTTAGAAATGTAAATGTTAAACTAATCAAGCTGATCTTTTGCAGGGGAGGAAGGTAGGGGAAATTTGGTCAAAAATGGCATTGAGGGGTATGGAGTTCAAGTTGAAGGCCTAGCATAGGCTCTTATCATTATTTCTATCCAAAACAGTCTAAAATAGGCTACTACAGGGTTTCCTGTAGTTGCTACAGGATTTCCTTTAATTACTACAGGATGTCCTGGTTTACAATAGGAAACTTAGTTGAAAGTTGTAGGAAGGTAGGGAAGGTGAAAGTAAGTTTTGGGAAGGTTTATTATGGTGGAATAAGGTATGGGGGAGGTGCACACTACCCAAGGATTAGCCCAACTCTTCAGGATGGTTGGATTTGCTTAAGGTTGTTGTCCATAGTGGCTACAAAACATAAATCTGAATTGATGGTTGGTAGGGTTTGGCGAGAGGTAGAGAAGACTTGGATGAGGCTGGTGGAATGATATCTTCCAATAGATCAGCAACTCCTGCAACAACACATATTCATTTCTTCATTTATGCACAAATTTATGTAAATAGGGAAAAGATGAGTTGAATTTAAGAAATTGGTATATTGATGGCTAGTGGATCAACTCTATGGAATGGAATGTTTTCTAATCTACAACAAACTTAAGAAACCAACATGAGAATTGCAAGTGCTTCTAAGAAATCATGAATAATGACCTACTCAACAAGAAACCCTAAGTTATGCAATAACCAAAAGATAACTTTGTTTTTGGGGTTGTGAGAGTGGGACCCTCAAACCATGATCCCATGAGGGAGATGAGGATGAGACCACTATCACAAAATTTTCTGAAGTCTTTTCTTTCTCTACTATAACACTGATCTGCTTCTCCAACTAATGGAAGCAAACTAACCAATCATTCAAAGACTTGAAAATTAAACAAAACAGAAATAATTTCAGTAGCTAATCTTTGATTCTAATCTAAGGATACATGTACAAAAAAAAAGAGGAACCTTTGCTGCTAGGGTTGGGCCTGAACCCAAGAGCTTTGGCCCTTTGAGTCAAATCAGTGTTGGATCAAAGAAACTCTTTTCATTATCACCAAAAATGTCAAAAATAACATGAGAGTAACAGTCACGATTCTTCAGCTTGAAATTGCCTCTTGGCTACAATAAAAATTTGAATCCTAATGAGGCCCAAGGCCTTCTTATTTATACAACTGAAGCTACCAACACCTTCCTTAAAATTAGGGAGGCTTGGCTCCCAAACTCGAGATTAAATTATCTTCAACTATCACTGTCTTGGCTGCCAATGAACTTAGTGGGCTTGGCTACTTGTAACTCTGAGCTGATGAGATCTGGTGGATGAATCTTCGAGTGATTGAGGAGTTAAGGAGGGAGAAACAATCTCCTAAAATCCCTCTTTCTTGTCTACTTCGATTTCCTGCACTTAAATTAGCCCAAAAATGCTCCAAATCCTACAATTAATGCACATTAGGCCACATGACATAATATCTCATCTTTACCCTTCTCACTAAGCAAAATATAATAAAATATGTAAAGAAATGTGAGAAAAGTTGATTTTAATAAGCTGCAGAATGGCATTAATGCCCATATAATTTACCTATTGTGAGCCTCATCAATAACTTCCTCCTCCTATCCATAGCTTAGCACTAGGGATGGTAGGGGTTATGTTACGAAGTTGTATCAAAGCTTCCAGGTTCAACACTCAGACTGGATGGGCTTTGTCATAGATCAAATAGAGACAAGGTTCAATCATGGACCTAATTAATTGATTACATAAGGCTATAGAACATGTGATATGTGTCAAACTTGATTGATTGTTATGGATTGATTGTGTGTATTATTTGGTGTGTCTTCATTGTCATAGACATATGCATGTAACATGATATGAATAATTAGATATGATTTTATTGGTATTGATGCGCTAAGTGAGGCATAATTGTAGCTATATTTACATCAATAGAATGCCAACAACAAGCCACAAAGATAATGTTTGTTATGCTTTTGAATTTTGGTAAAAAACAAATAATTACGTGTGTTCCTGATAGCACATGAAAGTTAATGACTACATGAATAGAAAAGGGTGGTACAATATAGAACTGAAGGACCGAGGAATTAATATTAGAATGATGCAGTATAGTTTTGATCAATCATAGCATGTATATGAAGAAGAAAGGATAATGGAAGAGGAAATATCAGTTGGGCAACAAGGGGAGGAAAACTCTCCTAATTGGATGAATACTTTGAGGAGCTTAAGTGCTAAAATAAGGAATTCCAAAGTTGATAATGAGAGGCTTTTTTCTGTATTCAAGCTTCTGTGATCCATAATGAATTAAACAAAGTCTTTCGGTAGAAATCACATGATATTAATAAACTAATATCATTATTTAAATATTTTTTCAAAAACTAGCCGTTTAATATAGTCATTACTTAATAATATTTGTTTTTAATATATTAATAAATTAATATTATAATTTAAACATTATTGTTCAAATATAGCCGTTACTTGAAATTATGTCTCTACATTGCTCTCTATTTAAGCCTTTGCCATGGTTTGCCTCTTCATTTGGTCCTGATGATGAACCACACTTGTTGGTTTGAAACGCGTCGGCCAAAAAAATCTCTCATGTGATTTCTACCGAAAGACTTTGTTTAATGAGAGGCTTGTTGAGGCACAAGAATGGCTTGTTAAAGCAAAGGAAAGGAAATCATAAGTGAATGTTTTTTTATTGCAATGCCTCTTGAACTTGAAAAGGTGAGAGCATCATGAATTTGGAGCTAGTCATAGAAACAAGTAAATCCCTTTGGGACAAGAAGAAATAATTAATGGGGTAGATGGCAGTGGACCTGGGAAAAGGCACAATTTTTCAAATGAATACACTGTGAAAGGTGGCACACTGTTGGATACTCCTGAAAGCACCCTTGAAAAACAGTGTGAAAATGTTCGCAAAAGATCAAAACATCATTATCATCAACAACACCCTGAAAAAAGGAGAGAAAAATACTATATACCAGAAGATTTTAGGAAGGCCAAGCCTCCTACATTTTATTGTGAAGACAAATCAAAATATGTTGAGGAATGGCTCCTTGGAATGAATAAGTTTTTTCAGGATTCATAAATATTTAGAGAACATGAAAGCAAGGATAGCCACCTTCAGCTTAAAAGGTAAATCTAAAATATGGTGGGAAGATTTAAGGAACATGAAAGGCATAAAAGAAGAAGAGTTGTCCTCGAAAGAATTTGAGGAATATTTCATAATAAGTATCTACCTGAGAGATAATTTGACAGTAAGGCTAAGGAGTCTCATGACGCTAGATTTGGGCCAAATGAAAAATGAGGAGTACACCACCAAATTCTTAGAGTTTCTAAGGTATGCCCCCTACCTTAAGGAAGAAAAAGCAAATATTCAGAGGTATGTCAGTGGGCTTCCACAATCCTTTAGGGATATAATTTTGTTTGATGAGCCTAAGAAATTGGAGGATGAAATTCATAAATTGAAGCATTGTTACGAACAGTCAAAACATAGGAAAGAATTCAAAAAGGATTGGAAGGTGAAAGGTAACTTGAGATATAAAGAAAAGGGGCATAAGAAGGGTTGGAAATCCAATATTGCAAGCAAGAGGGAAAATATATCAGCAATTGGCCAATGTCAACCTCAATGGAGAAGAAACGCAAAGGATAGAGGTCATACTAATCATCCTATGAGAGGATATTATAATAAGAGTGATAAAAGCGAGCCATTGAAGTGTTGGACTTGTTAGACTTCGTCTTGCCAGTTTGCTGTCAGAGTCAAATTATCAAAGTTCATTTCTCATTATGTACATTCCTGTTTGATGTCTAGGTCAGCAAGGAGTTAATTTGGTATTTAGGTCTAGGTGCAAGTTATTGTTCTCAAGGTGCTTCATAATACCCGCGAGCCAGAGGAAGATTTCCAATAAGCTTCATTTCAAGATTTTCATCATGTTCGAGGATATTTCTTTTTCAAAACTTTGTATTGAAAGGAAATTTTCAAATTTTAATGTTTGTAATAAATCTATATTTTAGAGTCTCCTGCCTTGAAATATTTCAGAAGCAGCCTTGGTTATCTTTTCCTAAGCCAAGTGCCGGATCCCTGCAAAAGACAGCAAAGTTGTCAGTCCAAAAACTCAGAAAAGCCAAAGGAAAAGCATTGTATTAAATGACCAAATATCAAAGTGCAGAAACATTATGAAAGTGGGTTATCAAATAAATTTGAAATTAAATTTGATTTGATGAGATATTTTCTTCATGGCAAACAAATTCATTTGCATGAAATCCGCAAGGCAGAGGTCGAATTGCAGATTTGGAGGGCCGAAACTGTGTTTGCATACCCGTAGACAGTGTGGAGGCATGTGCTACGCGTTGGAGGTGTGTGCTACGCACTCAGGTGGGCGCTACGCACACAGGTGTGCGCTACATGTTGGGCAAGGGCGCTACCCACACAGTGACAGAGCCCAGAAAATTGTTGTCTTGTGCCCAGTTTCGTATCAAATCGGCTCCATAGACTTGCAAGATGACACCACAGTATGAATCTACTCGATATTGGAGTAACACAAGATGCAGCAGTTGAGCTTAAGAATTTGGCAGAAGAAGTTACTAAGCTTTCTTTCCAAAATGCAAAACTGGCAAAAGAGCTAGCAGCCGCCCAAGAAACAGTTTTTGCTAGAGGCGCAGGGAAACCAACCAGAAGCTCTGGTCAGCATAAGAGCTCTGAGACAAAGATAAGAAAACCACAATCTGGGAATAGAATGTCTGTTGTTGGTCTAGATGATGTAGATTCATGGGATTTTGATCATGAAGATATGAAGAGAGAGTTACATGCAAGGAAAGATAGGAAAGCTAAGTGAGGGAAAGGCTTCTCATATACTTTACCGTGATTCTAAACTCACTCGCCTTTTGCAGTCGTCACTGAGTGGACATGGACATGTATCGCTCATAGGCACAATCACACCAGCATCAAGTAACATGGAGGAGACACACAACACATTGAAATTTGCACAAAGAGCCAAACGAGTTGAAATTCGTGCTGCTGCAAATAGGATCATTGATAAAAATTCACTGATCAAGAAGTACCAAAAGGAAATTTCCAGTTTATGGACGAAAGCCACCATCTGTGTTGTGTTTTAGATGTATAATTTCTAAGGCTTTTTCTTTGTAGCATTAGACTTATTGCTTCACCAGTCGAGTGACGGGAAAATAAATTCTCATTTTGAGAATTTTGAATATAGATATTCACCTGCTAAGCTTCGGAGTGTTTTCGTTGCGTTATAAAGGGGATTGCATATATTATTGTTCTTACTGAGAAAATCATATCATGGCTCATCCTGGTTTTATCTCTGGATCCATTGTTGTGCGCATCGATAGGACAATCTGCCAAATTCTTGATTCAATTGGCATAGTACTCCGCTGCAAGAAGGAGTTGGCCAATCTGAAAGATTTAATAATGGAAATCGAGCCTGTTATTAGGGACATCCAGCAATACCGCCTGGAATTGAATAAGAAGAAATGTTTCAATCATCAAGGCGACAGTAAGGGCGCTTCAGCTGTTAATAGTTGGCTTAAGAAATTGGATGCCCTTCTCCAAGAATCATCAACCATAGTGCGTCAGTGCACACAACCAAGTTATGACGTTATTTTACGTTATAAAACGAGCAGAAGAATCACTTGCATGATTTCAAATATTACCCAGCATCTCCAGCTGGCTCACGAGTATGGCCCCAGAGGTTCATCATCTCACACCTTACGTCCAGGTCAAAGTCAAAGCCAGCATTTAAACAAAGGATATCCACCGTGGCAGAAAGATAGGTTCGATTGCCCATTTTGGTCTTCAGTTGCAAATTTAAAGGGTCTTCAGCTACAGTTTCTGCCCTTTCATTTATCATCAACAGATTTGAGTAGAAGAAGGAACGCTATTCTATCTTCAGAAAAGCTGATTGATTTTTTAGTTTTATTTGTTAATAATGATAAAACAGATCCCTTGTTTTGGATCGAGCTGTTTTTTCAAACATGAGAATGAGAGTTTATTTATTGTATTGTATATGATTTGTAGGGAGAGAGTTCTGAGAGGTGCGTGGAGGAGAACAGAGAGCTTTATTGTACAGTTGCTTGACAGAGATTAATGGCAAAATACAGCTCTGACTCCTGAGATTCTTGTGGTGTGGATTTAGCATTTTGTCTTTTCTTATGTTTCATATGTAGCTTGTAATGTTTTACATTTCATTTCATAATCATTTTCTGTTGAATACTTTTAAATGAGAAAGGCAGAATCTAGTTTACTGCTCTGCCTTGGGAGGTATTCATTTTCTATGTTTTCTTCAGTTTGATAAGGATTCAACTATTGCCCTTGTCAACCTCGCAGCGGTCTTTCACTACATATAATTCCAATTTGATTGTTAAACTTCATGCTTATCTTACCTCAGGAGATAATCTGCGTTTTTCATTTAATCTCTGCTCTTGTTGTCTTTACCCCATGCAGCCCAGAAAACCCAATCATTTATTAAAAACCCTTTCCATATCAATTTACTGGCCTAAAATCAGTTCTAGTTTGAAGTCATCTCGCATCCTATAGCTCATTTTCTCGAGATCGACTAGAGAGAGCCCTCTCCTGTCCTCGTAGGGCTAGCTACGAGGCTGAGCTTGGTTTGATGTGGCCTTGAGTTTTGCCTTCCTCAACCTGAGGCAGATTCAAGCGCTAACATAGTGGCGACCATACTGGGGAAGATGGTTTGTTGTTGATGTGACATTCGACTTGTAGATTGTCTTGCCCCAGTACATGAAATCCAGTTGTAGATCTGACAGCAGTCAGACACATATGAAGGCTGAAACTTTCACCTGGCGACTCCAACTCGATCCAGACAGTCCAGTGCTCACTGATCCATTTATGCAATGGTAGGGTATGTGGCAAACCCTGCACTGTGTGAAGCTGTAAAAGAAGTAAGAAATCAGTTAGCAGATTTTGAAATTAATGAAGATTTTTTCAGTGCCTTGCTTCAATGTTTGAAATCTCCGAAACTTCCTCTTGAAGCTAAAACTGGTGTCTGTGAGTTAGTTGTTGAAAGAATTGAGAAGGAGATTCAATATTTGAATGAGCAGATCCAGTCATATGATTTCCGAGACCCTAAAAAGTTCTTGGAAACTCTTCCTCCTTCGAAACAAAAAATAATAGAGTTGCCTACAGATGTTTACATTGACAGTGTGCAGCTGGAGGTATGTATTGCAGAGTTGGGGCAACAAACGGAGTCTGGCTTTCGCGATCCTATTGCGATGTACATGGAAATGTTTTTCAGTTTGATTGATAGATCAGGCTGTCTTTTACGTGACCCGGCTCATTACGTGCAGGAAGGGCTGCCTGCAATTACATCTGTGTCCTGGTGGACACATTCTCAAGTGGCATCATTCTCAGGTTTACTTGAATGGTTGATCTGGCATTACAGTATTACCTGATCTATTGTTTTTACAACAAAGTAGGGTAAATTTTGTAAATAAATAAGCAGCCAAAAGGTAGAATTTTGTTCCAGTTTCATTACAGTTTAGTTTGAAGTTTGCCGAGTCAGTTTTTCAATCATTTCAGTCAGTTTCCAGTGAATAAAATTAATCGTGTCATTTCTTCGCAATAATGACTCCATTGCCCAATGGATGGAAGCACTATCTGCTCTCCCAAAGATCTGCAGTTCTTGGCACCTCCAAGAAGCGGCAGCTGCCATCCCCATTGGAGCCAATGTTAGACTCCGTCTTGCCAGTTTGCTGTCAGAGTCAAATTATCAAAGTTCATTTCTCGTTATGTACATTCCTGTTTGATGTCTAGGTCAGCAAGGAGTTAATTTGGTATTTAGGGCTAGGTGCAAGTTATTGTTCTCAAGGTGCTTCATAATACCTGCGGGCCAGAGGAAGATTTCCAATAAGCTTCATTTCAAGATTTTCATCATGTTCGAGGATATTTCTTTTTCAAAACTTTGTTTTGAAAAGGAAATTTTCAAATTTTAATGTTTGTAATAAATCTATATTTTAGAGTCTCCTGCCTTGAAATATTTCAGAAGCAGCCTTGGTTATCTTTTCCTAAGCCAAGTGCCGGATCCCTGCAAAAGACAGCAAAGTTATCAGTCCAAAAACTCAGAAAAGCCAAAGGAAAAGCATTGTATTAAATGACCAAATATCAAAGTGCAGAAACATTATGAAAGTGGGTTATCAAATAAATTTGAAATTAAATTTGATTTGATGAGATATTTTGTTCATGGAAAACAAATTCATTTGCACGAAATCCGCAAGGCAGAGGTCGAATTGTAGATTTGGAGGGCCGAAACTATGTTTGCATACCTGTAGACAGCGTGGAGGCGTGCGCTACGCATTGGAGGTGTGCACTACGCACTCAGGTGGGTGCTACGCACTGGGCCTCACTGGCTAGTGTAAAAATACACAGGCGCTACGCACATAGGTGTGCGCTACGTGTTGGGCAGGGGCGCTACCCACACAGTGACAGAGCCTAGAAAATTGTTGTCTTGCGCCCAGTTTCGTATCAAATCGGCTCCATCGACTTGCAAGATGACACCACAGTATGAATCTACTCGATATTGGAGTAACACAAGATGCAGTAGTTGAGCTTAAGAATTTGGCAGAAGAAGTTACTAAGCTTTCTTTCCAAAATGCAAAACTGGCAAAAGAGCTAGCAGTCGCCCAAGAAACAGTTTTTGCTAGAGGCGTAGGGAAACCAACCAGAAGCTCTGGTCAGCGTAAGAGCTCTGAGACAAAGATAAGAAAACCACAATCTGGGAATAGAATGTCTGTTGTTGGTCAAGATGATGTAGATTCATGGGATTTTGATCATGAAGATATGAAGAGAGAGTTACATGCAAGGAAAGATAGGAAAGCTAAGTGAGGGAAAGGCTTCTCATATACCTTACCGTGATTCTAAACTCACTCGCCTTTTGCAGTCCTCACTGAGTGGACATGGACATGTATCACTCATAGGCACAATCACACCAGCATCAAGTAACATGGAGGAGACACACAAATTTGCACAAAGAGCCAAACGAGTTGAAATTCGTGCTGCTGCAAATAGGATCATTGATAAAAATTCACTGATCAAGAAGTACCAAAAGGAAATTTCCAGTTTATGGATGGAAGCCACGATCTGTGTTGTGTTTTAGATGTATAATTTTTAAGGCTTTTGCTTTGTAGCATTAGACTTATTTCTTCACCAGTCGAGTGACGGGAAAATAAATTCTCATTTTGAGAATTTTGAATATAGATATTCACCTGCTAAGCTTCGGAGTGTTTTCGTTGCGTTATAAAGGGGATTGCATATATTATTGTTCTTACTGAGAAAATCATATCATGGCTCATCCTGGTTTTATCTCTGGATCCATTGTTGTGCGCATCGATAGGACAATCTACCAAATTCTTGATTCAATTGGCATAGTACTCTGCTACAAGAAGGAGTTGGCCAATCTGAAAGATTTAATAATGGAAATCGAGCCTGTTATTAGGGACATCCAGCAATACCGCCTGGAATTGAATAAGAAGAAATGTTTCAATCATCAAGGCGACAGTAAGGGCGCTTCAGCTGTTAATAGTTGGCTTAAGAAATTAGATGCCCTTCTCCAAGAATCATCAACCATAGTGCGTCAGTGCACACAACCAAGTTATGACGTTATTTTACGTTATAAAATAAGCAGAAGAATCACTTGCATGATTTCAAATATTACCCAGCATTTCCAGCTGGCTCACGAGTATGGACCCAGAGGTTCATCATCTCACACCTTACGTCCAGGTCAAAGTCAAAGCTAGCATTTAAACAAAGGATATCCACCGTGGCAGAAATATAGGTTCGATTGCCCATTTTGGTCTTCAGTTGCAAATTTAAAGGGTCTTCAGCTACAGTTTCTGCCCTTTCATTTATCATCAACAGATTCGAGTAGAAGAAGGAACGCTATTCTATCTTCAGAAAAGATGATTGATTTTTTAGTTTTATTTGTTAATAATGATAAAACAGATCCCTGGTTTTGGATCGAGCTGTTTTTTGAAACATGAGAATGAGAGTTTATTTATTGTATTGTATATGATTTGTAGGGAGAGAGTTCTGAGAGGTGCGTGGAGGAGAACAGAGAGCTTTATTGTACAGTTGCTTGATAGAGATTAATGGCAAAATACAGCTCTGACTCCTGAGATTCTTGTGGTGTGGATTTAGCATTTTGTCTTTTCTTATGTTTCATATGTAGCTTGTAATGTTTTACATTTCATTTCATAATCATTTTCTGTTGAATACTTTTAAATGAGAAAGGCAGAATCCAGTTTACTGCTCTGCCTTGGGAGGTATTCATTTTCTATGTTTTCTTCAGTTTGATAAGGATTCAACTATTGCCCTTGTCAACCTCGCAGCGGTCTTTCACTACATATAATTCCAATTTGATTGTTAAACTTCATGCTTATCTTGCCTCAGGAGATAATCTGCGTTTTTCATTTAATCTCTGCTCTTGCTGTCTTTGCCCCATGCAGCCCAGAAAACCCAATCATTTATAAAAAACCCTTTCTATCAATTTACTAGCCTAAAATCAGTTCGAGTTTGAAGTCATCTCGCATCCTATAGCTCATTTTCTCGAGATCGACTGGAGAGAGCCCTCTCCTATCCTCGTAGGGCTAGCTACGAGCTTGAGCTTGGTTTGATGTGGCCTTGAGTTTTGCCTTCCTCAGCCTGAGGCAGATTCGAGCGCTAACAGGACTTGTGGATAAAATCATTGCAAGAGATATTTTCCACAGTAGAGGGATGTTGGGCCACGCCTGTACAATGTGCAAGAAGCCCGGAAAGTGGGAGATATTGCTTGTAGTGTACCCATACTATATGCAATGGTGGATAACAGGAAGGATGACCACCAAACTTCCATAATCGAAATGGAAGGTAAGCTTTGCAATCAAAGTATTTCTACTTTAATTGACCTTGGATCAAATTACATTTATGTCAGCCTAGCATTCTTAGAAAAGTGTCAATTTCCAAAGGAGACACACACAAAATCATGGTTGGTTCAATTGCCAATAGGGACAAAGGGAAGAGTTGAGTATTGGGTGAGAGATTTCCCAATTGAATTAAATGGAATACTAATCGTTGCAAACCTTAACATGTTTCCATTAGGAGTGTACAACATGTTGTTAGGTATGGATTTGTTGTACAACCATTGCACCAAGGTAGATTTATTTGAGAAGGAATTAGTGGGGGGAAAGAAGGATATTATAGGAAAAGAAAAATCCCATACCAGTGAGATTAGTAACATCCATGCAAGCTAGGAGAATATACAAGAAGAGATGCACCCTATTTGTTGTGCAAATATCCAACAATGTTGAAGCTAACAACAATGGTGGGGAAAGCGAGAGTGACATTCTATCAGAATATTCCATTTTGAAGTAGTTCCAAGATGTATTTCTTGAAGAGATACCTAGGTTTCCTCCTCATACAGAGGTGGATTTATCTATTGAATTAATGCTAGGAGTAGCTCCAACATCAAAGGCCGCATATAGAATGAGCACTCTTGAATTAGTTGATTTGAATCTATAGTTCAAGAAGATGTTGGGAAAGAGCTACATAAGGCCAAGTGTGTCTCCAAGGAGGGAAAAAATATTATTCGTGAAGAATAAGGATGGCATCCTCTTGTTGTGCATTGATTATAGGCAATTGAAAAGGGTGAGGATCAAGAAAAAATATTTATTTCCATGGATTGATGATCTATTTGATCAATAAAGTAGGAGTAACATTCTTCTCCATGATTGATCTAAGATCAAGCTATCATCCACATTAAGGATGAATATATCCATAAAACAACCTTCAGAACAAGGTATGGGAATTACAAGTTTGTGGTAGTTCACTTTGGGCTTACCAATGCCCCTGCAACTTTTTTGTGCCTTACGAACAATGTGGTGGACCATTACTTGGATAAGTTTGCGATAGTGTTTGTTGATGAAATTTTTGTCTATTCAAAAACCAAGGAGGAGCATCAAGAGAATTTGGTCGTTGTACTACAGCTGCAAAGAGAACATAAGCTTTATGCAAAATGTGATTTCTTTCAATCATAGATCCATTATTTGGATCACATTGTCTCAAAAGAGGTAGTAGTATTTGATGCAGAGAAGGTAAATTCCATCATGGAATGGCTAACGCCTAAGAATGTGGCTGAATTTAGGTCCTTCGTGGGACTAGAAGGCTATCACAGGAGGTTTATCAAGAATTTCTCCAAGATTGGCCACCTAATTATTTCATTTCAAGGGAAGGGAAACAAGTTTGAATGGGCAGTTGAGTATGCAACAAGTTTTGAATAGCTAAAACAGTTGTTAACCAATGCATCAGTGTTAAGAATAGCAGACCCTGAAACAGATTTTTTTGTATGCATAGATGCCTGCAAGGAGGGACTTGGTGGAGTTTTGATGCAAGAAGGTCAAGTGGGTTGTTAATAATCTCGAAAATAAATAAAAATGAGAAAAAATATGTGACTCATGACCTAGAATTGGCTTCCATCATCCATGCATTGAATATGTGGAGGCACTACCTCCTTGGTGGAAAAGTTTCCATAACGATGACCTTTTGTACCAGCTAAACGGGGCCAAATATCTCAGCAAGATTGACTTGAAGTCTGGTTATCACTAGGTACCGATCAAAACCTCTGATGTGTGGAAGACTATCTTCAAATCCAAGGAGGGCATTTTTGAATGGCTAGTCATGCCTTTCGGGTTGACGAATGCCCCCACAACCTTCATCATGTTGATGGAAGACATCTTGCAACACTTAACTAACTCATTTTTGGTGGTGTATCTAGATGATATTCTGATCTTCAACCAGAGTTGGGAAGAGCACCTCCAACTTATTCGACAGGTCCTCCAAACCCTGTGGCAACACAAGCTATGTGCCAATTTGGAGAAATACACTTTTGGTATGACAGAGGTTCAATATCCCGGGTACATCATTGTTGAGTGGGGTGTGCATGTGGACCTGGCCAAGATATAATTCATTCGGGATTTTCCAACCCCAACCACTCTAAAATAGCTCTGTAGCTTTCTGGGTCTTTCCAACTTCTACCACAGGTTCTTGTTGGGGTTCTCTCATATCACTTGGTATTTGATTCAAGTCACCAAGGGAGGAGCAGAAGAAAAGTTATTTTGGTATAAATCCCAACAAAAGGCGTTTGTCAAGTTGAAGCATTGCCTCTGCTCTGCACCAGTGCTCACATTTCCAGACCTGCAGCAACCATTTGAGATCAAGACAGATGCCTCTGACTATGATATTGGTGCAGTTCTTACTTAGCAGGGGCATCCTGTGGCATATCATAGTGACACTTTTAGAGATAGTCTGAAAGTATCCCACCTATGAAAAATAGATGTATTCCATTGTTCAGGCATGCTGATAATGGAAGCATTACATTCTGGGAAAGGAAACGGGCATCCACACATACCACTGACCCATGTTGTTCATACAAACACAAGGGAATTTCAGAACGATCGCCATCATAAATTGTCCACATACCTACAACAGTTCTATTTGAACACTAATTACAAGAAGGGAAGCACCAACAATGTTGCAAATTGGCTTAGCAAACCATCGGTCATGGCACGGACCACTGTGCTCGACTCTTGTGGGCACGAGACTGCAAAGTGGAAGCATCTTTACAAGAGTGATCCAGAATTCGAAAACACATACCAAACGCTCCTGGAAGGCAAGAAGGTTCCAAATTTTCACCTACAGGATGCACTGTTATGCCACCTCGAACACCTTTGTTATCACTCAAATTTTCCTTGAAGTTGTTGGGAAGAGGAAAGGGGTCTGAGGTAACCACAAACCAACTTTTAGATAGAGAATTCAGCCAATCTGTATCCAGAGAGGGCTCTCTATTTAAGTTTTAGCTTTGTTTTGAAAGATATTAGGCTAGTTGTGAAGTTTAGGGGTTTTGATTGAGTTTGGGTGGTGAAATTCGATAACAGAGGGGTAGGACTGAGTAGTTTAGGCCATTGGGCTAATGGAGTCAAAGAAGATGGCTTAACTGGATTTGGTTTCTTAACAAGGGATGGTTTCATAGGGAAAGATAGTAAAACAGGGAACAAATAAAGACTTAAAAAGATGGAGTGGGCTCAAAGGGGATGAAGGGCAATTAAGAATCCTTCAACATATTTTAAAGAGGGAAATTGAATGATTATCAATAAAGAGCAACTAAGAATTCTTTACTAAATAATCAAAGTGAATAAACTAGGAAACATGAGCAATTAAGAATTCACTGTTTATGCCAGTTTAGAGGAAAACATTAAGAACAGCAACGATTGAAAACAAATTGCACTCAAGCACTTTCTGAATTATTCTTTTTCATTTATCATTCAGATATGAAACACAGTTGATATAATAAACAAAAAAACTTTAAAACATGAGATATAGAAGGCTTATTGATTTGGTGTTTGACTCAGGAATCTTGTGAAAAGTCCTTTGCATCAATTCTTTATCCAGCTAGCCATACAAATTTTTGTCCAACAACACTTTATTCCAAAATAATCAGTATTATAGCAATGTCTAAGAATCCACCCTCAATACTCCAATTGAGGGAGTATTTATACAAAAAATTCTACAAAAAATATCTCATAACAGAGTGAGATGTATTCTAGGATGACTATGAATAAGTTACAAGAAAATAAAGACAAATGGCCTCGTAGATAGGAGAAAAGGCAAACTGATGTTGTGTTGTTCCTATTCTTATGAGTGTACTGGAGGCAGGCCCTATGATTTGGCTTGCTGCTGTCTTCTTTGGTAACTCTGTGTTGGCTGCCCTGTTTTCACTGATACTCTTTACCTATTCTGATACACTTTGACCTGTTTGATCTCTGTTTATCCTTTTTACCATCACTTACTACAGTAAATAGCCAAAATTTACCCAAGGATAATTTTACAAAATTTCTAACATTTCTTCCCACCATTGTGTTTCTGGCATTTTGGTTTTTTGAAGTTTTCTCAGGGTCTCATCAGTTTCTGTGTACCTGAAAAAGGTAGGCTGAATTGGAAACAATTGTTTTATCTCATGCTCAACATAGAATAAGTTCTCTAGACTGTCAAAGAGAACTCTGCCTATAGGCAATGCTTTTTCCGTTGATGCACTTGTTGATGGACCTGCCTGGTTGCTTGCATATTGATTCAATTTCTCCATGTAGTCTATATGCCTCATTAGTTTATCATTGATAACTAAAGGACTAGGCAACCCTTTACTCTGCAAAATATCAAATCTCTTCATGTAAGCATTAATTTCTTCCTGCATGTCATGGCACCTTCTTTCTGAGTTTTGCATCAGGGTTCTTTTAGTAAAAACCATTTTGACTTCCAGAATTGTCCCTGTTCTCTCTTGAATGCCCAACTCTTCAAGCTGGTATTTATTCCTGGTATTCAAAAATTGTATGAGCCTGCTGGCTTCCTCAGGCATATTTCCTAACTCTGCCCTTGCTTTCTGAATTTCTTCTTGAGCTAGCTTCACTAAATCAATTTGCTAAAAAATTATTTGAATTGATGGCCAAACATCATTTATTGATTGAGTGATGTTGGCCCAAAGAATTTTCCTAATCTCTGTTAAAGGTTTATCAAATGTGATATCCTTTTCTAATGATTTCACTCTATTTTCTAGCCCTTTAATCTCTCTTGTCTTTTCTGCAACATTTATCTTTGAGAGATCATATCTCTGTTCTATGTTGGCATACTATTCTTTTACCTTTTTAAGCTCTGAAACTTGCAGTTTCATGTCCTCCATTGATTTTATTAGCTCCTCTGTGCTCAAATTGACAGTACTATCCTGTGCTGCTCCTACTGTTCCTGTTGTTGTTGTACCTGTGACCATCTCTGCTGTGTTTGCTGGAATGTTTGGTGCCAGAGCTGCTCCAAGGGTGGAAGGGACTGCAGTCGAAACTACTAGAATCACATTGGGAGGCTGAGAGGTCGACTCTCCCTGCTTGTCCTTCAATGATTTCTCCAACTCTTGTTCAGTTTCATTCAGTCTTTCATTAAGTTTTAAGAGAAAATCCATCAGCTCTTCTTCAGATTTTTGCTTTATGATCTCAGCAGTCTGTGGATGACTTGAAGGAGGTAGCTGTAGCTGCTTCCTTAAGGCAGCAATATCTTCATCTTTCTTTTTGATTAAGGCTTCAGTAGCCTTTATATCTTTGCAATCATGACCCAATCCAATAATTATTTCTTCTAAAGACTTTATTATGTTATCTTTGGCCTGGGAAGAAGCTTTCTTCAAATGTAGTTGGGCAGTTGTGTTATCCAAAGAATTTTCCAACCTCTAGGCCATCATAGCCTTGCTAGTTAATGTGGAATAAATCATTTTTCCAGTTTGCTTGTGCAGCTCAATCTAATCCAAAGGATGAATATCCTTTGCCATGACTTCAAAATTGGTTCTAAGATAGTTTGCTGCTGATTTGGGCTATTGCACTTTAGGTTTGAAATAACTCATTATCATTTTACTTTCTTTGATGTCATAGGCTGACATCAGTCTGTTTTGATTTGTGGGAGTCATTTTCAAATATTGGTTATAAACTTGGAGCCTTAATGGATCATTTCTGGCTTTTATTTCTATAAATGTCTTCTTGATATTTGAGGTGTCATTTCCTGGAGGCCTAAAAGATGATACCTCTGCACTTTGTTGTCTTTCTAGCTCTTGCCTCTGTGAACTAGTGGATGTTCCTCCCACTGGAAAAGTTTGTTGGCTATCTACTATTTCTTTTCTCCGACTATCCATAGTCTCTTCAACAAATTCTTCTTGTGACAGGGGATTTAGCCTTTGCCTTTTTGCACCAGGTTGTTCTGGAGGTCCACTGGCAGGGGTGGCTATTTCCCTATCTCTCTTTTTATTTCTTTCCTCATTAAGAGGAGTTTGCAAGATTAGAGGCTCTCCCACATTGTCCTGTGTTGGAGGAGCTTGCATTTGAGCCTGTTCCTTATGTTCCTTAGAAGTTCTAGGCTGTTTAGACATTGTAGACTGCTCTGTGTTTTGGGCACTGGTCTTTGGTCCTTTTCCCTTAGATGTTTCTGTAGCTGGTATGCTGGTATCCTGTGAATGTTGCTGAGAGGTTTCAGTTGTAGAAGCACTAATCCCTGACTTTTGTACCTGCCAAAAAGAATCCAGGTCAAGTGTTTTCTCAAGATCTCTCATAACATTTTCAATATTGACTTGTTCACTATCTTTTTCTACTAGGGTCCCTTCCACCCATTCATCCATATTTGCAAATTGTTCAATCTCTGGAATCCTATGGTGAATGTATGGTGACAACCTGTTCTTCATTCTTCTATCACATATAAAGCTATTAGGGTCATATGGTACCCACCCAAAACTCTTTTGCAACTTAAGATGATCTTCTAAAATTCTTTCTGCTTCTTTCCATGCATCCCTAGTGTTACAGACAAAAGGGCCTAACTGATTCTTGATTCTAAGCTGAGCTTTCTTCTTGGCATTATAAAAATGGACCAAGTCTGAATTTATCATTTTCCTGAAATATTCCAATGCAAAGAGCCTCATTGGAACATACTTTGGTAGCTTAAAAGGGCAGAGCTCACACCCATATATCCTGATTTCTGTATGGTTCTTGTATAGGTACCAATCACCTATTCTGTACTGCTTAGAGAGCTGGAGGATCTTCTTCATATCACCATTGATCTTAGGAGGGGAAACTCCTGTCAATAAGGTGGTTGCTGGGTGAACAAATAGGTCAATGAACTCATTGTAGGAGTAAGGGTTTTCAAAGGTACTGTGGAAGACTGCAGACCAGAAGATTACAGACCTTGGATTTCCTCTGGTGTTAAGTTTCATGACAAGGAAGGGGAAGTTCTCTGACTGATAATACAGCATAAGATGATATATGAAAGTGGTGTATTTGAAAACTCCTTCATTGTCTAGTCTTAAGAACTAGTCATGAATCTTATTAGCAATATAGGAGGCATAGTCATACTTGATGGCAAGGGGTTGTCCAGGAGTGAAAATTGACAACAACACCAGGGTTATCTCATCAATAAACTCACTAGTGTTGAATCCCATAATTAAAGATATCATATCAACAATTAGTCTTCCCATGTCTGTGAAGAAAGCATGCAGGTAAGGTGGTGGGCCATCAGGCTGATGCTTTGGTGACATGAAAGTCTGACAGATGTAGTTCAGTTCTGACTGAGACAATTGAGTGGATTTCTCAAGTAAATATCCCATGGAAATGGGAGTGAGAGCTTGACTGGAGTAGAATTGCAACATTTCATTGATGGATTGAGTAGTTATTGGAAAGAGGACTGTTTGGCTTGGAGACATAACTGCTCTGTGGTTAGGGTCATAAATTGCCTGGCATTGGTGAATTATGTCAGGGAAAACATGGACTGAGGGGAGAAAATACATGGGGATGTTAGATTCCCATAGTCCTAGGATGTCAGAGTCATTCAGATAGTTGTCTCTACTTTGGCAAAAGACTTTGAGGTGGTTTTTATCAGTGGATAAGTCTTTTATCTGAAAGTCTTTATCCGCAAGAGGCAAATAGTCTAAATCTTTATGAGGGGCATTCATGGGTGCAACAGTCAAAGACACAAGGGTTTCCATTTCTGGTTCTTGTGGATTCATAAAGGAATTTGGGTTTTCAGTAAAAAATGGGCAAATTCATAGGTATGGGAACTTATATGGTGGAACAAAGACTGAATTTGTAGTAAATTTTGGCCTTTTATGTGGAATTGTAGTGTAAAACGTGAATTTGTAGGGTTTTGGCGAAAATTGGATAAATACCTGTGTTTAGGGAGTGAACAGTGCAAAAACAAGTACAGGCAGTAGCTAACAGGTTCTGGGCTACGTCGGCTACGAGTTTCTTAGCAAGGTGGCGGTTGGAAATCTTGGACAGTTGACCTCGACGTTCTTGCATGGGAGCACAGGTTTGCAGTGAAAAACAATGAAAATGACGTTTGTTTGGTTTTATTCACAAAGTCAAAGTTGGCGGGGGTTTTTTTGTTTTTCGGGCAGATGACGTAAGCGAGAAATGATGTTTTATCGTATGCGGAGGGCGGTAAGCGGTCTGGTATCGTACCGCTTTTGGGGATGGGCGATATTTGGCCGAGAGCTAGCGATTCCATAGATCACTTGATGCGTGGTGGAGGTACGGGGGGAAAACCACTTAGTGATCACGCACTAACGCACGATCACTAAGTGGTGCGCGATATGCATTGAGGCCGTCTGATCTGGAGGATCTGATCGGACGGTTGACGGGAGGCGCGATACGGCGGAGTTTAATAGTGGCGGGGTCGGGTTCTTAATTAACTATGGGTTAGTTAATTAATCCCAGTTTAAAACGTATTGTGGTTATATTTAACCGTCGGGGTGGGATATATATAAAAAATTTGGGGTTTTTCATATTTATAATACGGGAAAAGGGTAATTTTCTTTTATTTGGGATTTATATAATAAAAGTTAAAATTTAATATGATCAAATGAATGGAAAAAGCGCTAAGTACAATGTTTCCGAATATATTTCATCATATAACATATTTGACTTAGGCTAAGTGAGAAATGAGGGTTTTTATAAAGATTTATTTCAATTTTCCTAAGTAAAATAGGATTTTACTTAGGAAAAACCTTATGAAAGTAAATGAATGACTTTATGGATGATTTTAAGTATTTAGGCTTTTAAATCATTGGGCCGAGGGTCCGGTCCCTCCAGAAGTCAGAGAAATGCTCTGAGCCCCTCTAATCTTCAAATGCCTTAGTACTTAGGGGGAATTAGTGAAAATTAGGGAAAGATGAAAAGGGGAGTTAATAATTTGACCTTGTCTTGCTTGAAATTCTTCCAGTGTAATGTCTGCCTTGCACTTGTGATGAAAGTGAAAATTAACACATTTTAGAGTCATTATCCATCATATGTAATTCTGCAACATCATATACCTACCCTACCTAATTTAACCTAACATTTTTTCTTCTTTATTTGGGTGCACTTAGACTGGAAAACCCTTATCACACTTTCCTTTCTTTTACATGTAGATATCTATCTAAGTCTAACCTTATTACATCCAAGGGCTCAGATTAAACTGTTGAGCTCCTTTTATTCACTCTACCTATCTACTTATTTGCCAAGTTTAAACAGTTTGGTCAGATTTTATTCTCTATCTCTAAAACACAAAATTCAAATATGAACTAGCTAAGCTTAGGTTGTTTGACTATTCATCAATTATGGCATAAGTTAACAAGCTGCACACAATTGTTTATTGCATAAGAGTAAAATGTAGTGGCATTTAGACTTGCACACTTTCTTTGGTATTTCTTTAGATGGAGTTCATTTTCTTTCACTTTTTTGACCATCTCATTCTTTTCACCCTTTGATTTTTCTTTTAGGGTATGTTAGTGTCGGTCTTGAGCCCTCCATCAGTGATCAATAACTCTTTGCATATGCATTTATAGGTGTCTCATTAGTGTCAGTTTTGCATCCCACTAGGCATGTCATAACACTGAATGGAGGAGCTGGTCTTTGTTCCCTTCTTGGCTTTGCTGGATCAGGTCATACAACAATGTAATTGAGTCATGCTTGTTCTTATTTTTTGTCTTGAGATCCCATGGTCTTAGGTCTAGGGTTTTGAGTCAAAATCATTTCAAGGTAATGAGTCAAGTTCAGTGAGTGCCCACCAAGCCAGAAGGATGTATGTACATATGTTTCATTGTTATTTTCATCAGCTACAGTTCATTTTATGCCTTGGATTTAAAAAACCCTGTTTTTAAATCCAAGGTCATGAGGAATTTGTAAAAATAAAGAAATTTTCAAAAATTTGTAAAAGTGCCGGCAACAACCCTGGTTCCTTCACTACAGTCCATCAGGCGGTCAACCTGCAAAAAGAACGGAGTCAAACGCATCAAGAGAGCTCATTTCAGGACAAAAAGACTCTAAACAGTGTTAAAAAGCAAAGCAAGTTGAAAACATTAGAAAGTGGGTTCTAAAGTTAAATTTTTTTTAAAGTGACCCTATAAAAGCTAATTTCCCTCTCAATTCACTCTTATTGTGCATTTGAAAGTCAAAAAAATTGTGTTAGAGGCAAAAGGAGGCAATTCGGGCAAGTTTCTGCAAGTTTCAAGGTTAGAAGTGGTGCACGACCATTCTGGACAGGTGCGCGACCACCTGGGTGCGCGCGACCAAACGGAGGCCAAAGCGCAGTGTTAAATAACACGGGCGCGACCAAACGAAGGGGCGCGACCATTCTGAGGGCGTGCGCGACCAAAAAGTCTGTCCGCCTTAAAACTCTCCCAAACGCTCAAATTCACTCAAATTTTTAAAGGTATGCCTATTCCACGTGTTGTGTGATGGTGTTGAGGTTACAAAAGAAGATTATGATGATGATTTTATGCCAAGAATCCGTAGAAGATAGGTTGAATTGACTTGATGTTTTGCATGCATATGTTTGACTGTTTGTTGTTTTTCAAGGCAACTTTTTCCTAGTCCCTCCATTCATTTTCCCAAAGTTAAATTACATATGATAACATGTCATTTTCATTAATCTCATTTGCAAGAAAAGCTCAAACCCTACCCCCAATCCTATGAAACCCTAACCCCTTCTAAACCATTTCAAAACCCTAGTTTCCCCCCATGTGTCATGTTCAAACCCTACACTAGTATATACAACAAATTTACATATGAAATGCACAGCAAAAGAATGAAAAGAAAACAATGTAAAAAAAAAAACAAAAAGAAAAGTGATGACAAGGCATGCACACAAGAATTGTAAAAGCAGTAAAAATTGTTACTTGCATAGCCTTAGAAAAAAATAAAGAAAATGTCTTCTTGTTGTATGATGTCAAGGACTTGAAAGCTGAATATAGTCATGACAAAATTCATTTAAATGTACAGTTGCATAGTTATCAAAAGAAGCAGTCTTGCTGTGTTAGGGTTTTGTATTAGCATGGTTTTCATCCCCTTTCTCAAAACTCTGTTTTTCCCTACCTATTTCCCTATGTAAACCCCAATTCAATTGCTTGTCCCTTCAGTTAAACTCCCCAGGCAATTGAATGTCCCTCCCTATGATCAAAGCACACAGTCAAACCCTAATTCCCCATGGTAAAAGCATGATGAAGCTGCCACTGTCCTAAATGAATTGCTGTTACGAAAATTAGTTGGCAGTGATTATTAAAAGGGTTTCATTGTCCCCCTAAACCTAATTCCTAATATCCTCTCTTTTCCCTAATTCCCAAGTTACCAATCCCCTCTCCCTTCCTCTTGCAATCAAATACTCTAAATCCCTGTTTTCCAAAGCATCAAATGGCCATTCTAAAGTCATGAAAAAACAGAGTATTCTCTTAAATGACATTCAAAGCAAAATGAAATGAGCAGCCTGTTACTTGTACATAGTTGATGCTACCCTATCTCCCTAACTCACATGACATCATTCCCTCCATGATGAAGATTTTCATTGTCCTTTCCCTTGGTGCTTAAAAAACACAGTTTCCCTAAATAAAGTATTGATTTGCAAATGGTGAGAGATGGAATGACATGTTTAGCATTATGTGATGTTTTCCTTCAGAATTCCCTGCTTATATATATATTTTTTCCCTTTCCTATATTGTAAATTCCCTCCCCTAACATATCCCTCATGATGTTTCCCCTTGAAAACAGCATACTTCACAGCATTTTGCAGGCAGGGCAGCGGTCATTTTGACTTGTTTATTCCACCTTGCTCAATAACACCATGTCAACCACCGAGACTAATGAGCAAGGTGATGACCGGTCTTCTTCTACAGAGGTTGAGACACAGCAGAGGCCTTGTAAGGGTGGCAAAGGTGGTCATCATAGTGGTTACATGTTTGCAAGGCTAAAATGAAAATTCTCCAAAGGAAGCTGTCTGAGGCCCGGAAGAGGAAGAAAAGGACAAACCCACTCCGCATCTTGGCTGAGGCATCCCTCACTCATCATGGTACTGATCAGCCTTGATCTAGCACCAAAATGTGAAAATTTTGAAGATTTTTGAGCATTTTGAAAATTTTTGGTAAAATTACAGGTTTTTCCCAAGAAGTGGTCTCACCCCGGGTGAGACCAGTTTGAAGGGCTTCTCGGAATTTTGAAAACTTGGCATTTTTGGAAAGGGCATTCAAAAAGAAAAATTACCAATACTTGGGAGAAGCCTGATTTTGAGTTTTGAGCCTCCAAAAGCTCAAAATACACATAAAAAATGACTTTCTGCCCACTTTTTGAGTTGCAGAAAGTGACCTTGGGAGAAATGGTTTTTGAGGGGTCAAATCAACACCAAATTCAGAAATTCCACTTGGGATGGAAAGTAGACAGGCCAAGCTTTCCAATGAGCCATCTTGCACCGGATGTGGACCAGTGGAACCCACTCAAAAACAGCTGTAAAGGGGCGCGACCAGAACTTCCAGGGGCGCGACCAGAACTTCCAGATTTGCCAGAATTCACATTTTTGGTCAAAAAACACTGTTTTGACTATGGTTGACTATTTTTACTTGTAGATGAAGGATAAATGTAATATTTTCATGGCACTTTGGTAGTTTTTATCTTTCTTTACCCTTCTAGAAGCTTCCATGATGTAAAAAGTGAAAAATTAATGCATGGATGAGTTAGCTAAGTAATAGAGGCAAGTTGTTAGGCTGCCTATTTTCTAGTTCTTAGTTTAGAATTAGTTCAAACTGCTCCTAGGAAGCTGAGCTCGACCCCTAGAGGTGGGGAAAGGAGTTAGATGGTCTAGATGGTCTATATTATGCTCTCTCCTTCTCATTTTCATGGTTGGACTCTTGTGTAAGGAAGCTTCATTGTATATTGTGCATCTATTTCTACAATTGAAGGCAAGGAAAGCCAGGGTTTTACAAACATCTTTGAGGATTCTTGTGGATTGATGTGTTGATGGTGTGCTCTCTACATGTTCTTGTAAGTTTGTTTATGTGTTTCACATCTCTCTTATGCTTCTAAATTGGACAGATGAAGTGGTAAAGTTTGAACTCATGTTTTGACATGCTCAGCTTTTTAGTTTGTTCAATATTAATGTTTTCTACTGTCTAGAGAGGATTCGAATTGTGTGTTTGCCCTCTTTAGCTCCTCCTCTATCATCTCTGATCATCCATCTTAGATTAAGGCATCAGCACTCATTCCTACCTTGCCCCTTAGATCCCCCTGTGAAAACTGTGCTCAATCCCCGCACCTTGAATTGCACTTCCACCAATTGCCACCAAAAACCCCAAAAATCACTAAATCAACCCCCTTATCAATTTACTAGCCTAAAATCTTTATTATTAATTGGTCAGCCTAATCATATTGAAAGATCTATCGAATCTGACCCGAGAGAGCCTTCTCATACCTCGTAGGGCTAGCTACGAGGTGAAATGGTTTGATGTAGCCTTGAAGGTTTACCTTCCTCAGCCTAGGGTGAAATCTCAAGTGCTATTTTAGCGCTTGAGATTTCACCCTAGGCTGAGGAAGGTAAACCTTCAAGGCTACATCAAACCATTTCACCTCGTAGCTAGCCCTACGAGGTATGAGAAGGCTCTCTCGGGTCAGATTCGATAGATCTTTCAATATGATTAGGCTAACCAATTAAGAATAAGGATTTTAGGCTAGTAAATTGATAGGGGGTTTGGATTTAATGATTTTTGGGGTTTTTTAATGGAATGACGGGGCTTTTCTGGGCTACATGGGCAAAATCACAGCTTCAAACAGAAAAATATAATGACTACACAGGTTATCAATTGAGGCAAGGTAGGCATGCAATTTAACACCAAATCTGGTTTCAAATGGAATGGCAAGACTGGTGAGGAGCTAAGGAGGGCAGACAATAACTCTGAATCCTCCTTAAACAGTAGAAAACATCGAATGCGAACAAACTTATAGGAGGAGCATATAATACTATGAATTCCTACCTAATCACTTCATTTGTTCAGCTTGAAAGGGTCATGAAATGAAATGGAACATAACTGATTACATATGAGACAAAGGGAAAAACTTATGCTAAATCAACATACCACATGAATCTCAGCAAACAGAGCTGTGAAATTCCATTAAATTCTCTGTCATAAAACTGTACAATAAAAAGCTCTCTGCTTCTCCAGCAGCTCCCAGCGCTCAGAAAAAACTCTCCCTCCTTCCCTCTCTACCTTACAAATGATTTTGTTTTTTATACATTAAAAGAAATCTGTAAAGGAAAAAATGAATCGGTCTCCCTGGCAATCTTTTCAGATGGTTATACTCTTCTACAATCAAGAAAAGGTTTTGCCCGATCATCCACCTATCGAGAAAAACTTTGACGAACTGCTGGAAATCTGAGATGCTTGCATGAGGCAGGGTTTTGAACCAACTCTTAACTTCAACTTGCAAAGAAAGAGCAAAAAGCCTCATACTAACATCTTCATCATCAACTTCAAAAAGGTCAAGAAATAACTCAAAATTCTGCACATGTTGCTCAGCGTTGACATTCTTACATTCATCGTCAAACCTCGGCAAGTATAGATCATAATTTTTGGGGAAAGGATGAAGAAAAGAAGGTAAAACAAGAGGTTTATACCGATCTGGAATTTTACAAGGTATAGGGGTATGTACAGCAGGTATGGAATTAGTTTTGGTCACTTGAGGCTCATCAACTTGAAGATGGCCATCACAAAATTCAGAAAAAAGGTCTTGATCAAGCTCAAAGGTATGCAAATCTTTAGTACTCACAATCTTCGAAGGAAAAGAATTAACTGTAGGTCGAGGATCTCTTCTCAAATACAATATACTTTGCAAAGCCTTCTTGACATTCGTGGGAAAAGAGAAGAAATAATTTACGACAAGGAATAAAATATCTTGGATGAAATTCCAACTTGAATACCTGATCTTGCCATATTCTCCTTTCATGTTTCTGCTGGTCGGGATCATCCTCCAGTGGAGTCTTTAGATCTGATCTCGAAAAAGTTTTAGAGTCGCCAAGTGAATGATTTCAGCCTTGTCAGTGTCTGATCGTTGTTCACCATCAACAATCAGATCCGAACTTGATACATGTACTGGGGTAAAATTCAAATGAAGTGCTGTATTCACAAGCTCACGGAGATTGACTGAAGCAGCGTTTATCTACTTACGCTGATGTAAAACAAGAGTGTTTTCGAAGGCTTCTGGCGTAACTTCAGGCTCCGTCTAAGACTTATGAAACAAACACATCAACACACAAACAAGTTTGTTGTCCCCAGTATGGTCGCCACTATGTTAGCACTTGAGATTTCACCCTAGGCTGAGGAAGGTAAACCTTCAAGGCTACATCAAACCATTTCACCTCGTAGCTAGCCCTACGAGGTATGAGAAGGCTCTCTCGGGTCAGATTCGATAGATCTTTCAATATGATTAGGCTGACCAATTAATAATAAAGATTTTAGGCTAGTAAATTGATAAGGGGGTTGATTTAGTGATTTTTGGGGTTTTTGGTGGCAATTGGTGGAAGTGCAATTCAAGGTGCGGGGATTGAGCACAGTTTTCACAGGGGGATCTAAGGGGCAAGGTAGGAATGAGTGCTGATGCCTTAATCTGAGATGGATGATCAGAGATGATAGAGGAGGAGCTAAAGAGGGCAAACACACAATTCGAATCCTCTCTAGACAGTAGAAAACATTAATATTGAACAAACTAAAAAGCTGAGCATGTCAAAACATGAGTTCAAACTTTACCACTTCATCTGTCCAATTTAGAAGCATAAGAGAGATGTGAAACACATAAAAAAACTTACAAGAACATGTAGAGAGCACACCATCAACACATCAATCCACAAGAATCCTCAAAGATGTCTGTAAAACCCTGGCTTTCCTTGCCTTCAATTGCAGAAATAGATGCACAATATACAATGAAGCTTCCTTACACAAGAGTCCAACCATGAAAATGAGAAGGAGAGAGCATAATATAGACCATCTAGACCATCTAACTCCTTTCCCCACCTCTAGGGGTCGAGCTCAGCTTCCTAGGAGCAGTTTGAACTAATTCTAAACTAAGAACTAGAAAATAGGCAGCCTAACAACTTGCCTCTATTACTTAGCTAACTCATCCATGCATTAATTTTTCACTTTTTACATCATGGAAGCTTCTAGAAGGGTAAAGAAAGATAAAAACTACCAAAGTTCCATGAAAATATTACATTTATCCTTCATCTACAAGTAAAAATAGTCAACCATAGTCAAAACAGTGTTTTTTGACCAAAAATGTGAATTCTGGCAAATCTGGAAGTTCTGGTCGCGCCCCTAGAAGCTCTGGTCGCGCCCCTTTACAGCTGTTTTTGAGTGGGTTCCACTGGTCCACATCAGGTGCAAGATGGCTCATTGGAAAGCTTGGCCTGTCTACTTTCCATCCCAAGTGGAATTTCTGAATTTGGTGTTGATTTGACCCCTCAAAAACTATTTCTCCCAAGGTCACTTTCTGCAACTCAAAAAGTGGGCAGAAAGTCATTTTTTATGTGTATTTTGAGCTTTTGGAGGCTCAAAACTCAAAATCAGGCTTCTCCCAAGTATTGGTAATTTTTCTTTTTGAATGCCCTTTCCAAAAATGCCAAGTTTTCAAAATTCCGAGCAGCCCTTCAAACTGGTCTCACCCGGGGTGAGACCACTTCTTGGGAAAAACCTGTAATTTTACCAAAAATTTTCAAAATGCTCAAAAATCTTCAAAATTTTCACATTTTGGTGCTAGATCAAGGCTGATCAGTACCATGATGAGTGAGGGATGCCTCAGCCAAGATGCGGAGTGGGTTTGTCCTTTTCTTCCTCTTCCGGGCCTCAGACAGCTTCCTTTGGAGAATTTTCATTTTAGCCTTGCAAACATGTAACCACTATGATGACCACCTTTGCCACCCTTACAAGGCCTCTGCTGTGTCTCAACCTCTGTAGAAGAAGACCGGTCATCACCTTGCTCATTAGTCTCGGTGGTTGACATGGTGTTATTGAGCAAGGTGGAATAAACAAGTCAAAATGACCGCTGCCCTGCCTGCAAAATGCTGTGAAGTATGCTGTTTTCAAGGGGAAACATCATGAGGGATATGTTAGGGGAGGGAATTTACAATATAGGAAAGGGAAAAAATATATATATAAGCAGGGAATTCTGAAGGAAAACATCACATAATGCTAAACATGTCATTCCATCTCTCACCATTTGCAAATCAATACTTTATTTAGGGAAACTGTGTTTTTTAAGCACCAAGGGAAAGAACAATGAAAATCTTCATCATGGAGGGAATGATGTCATGTGAGTTAGGGAGATAGGGTAGCATCAACTATGTACAAGTAACAGGCTGCTCATTTCATTTTGCTTTGAATGTCATTTAAGAGAATACTCTGTTTTTTCATGACTTTAGAATGGCCATTTGATGCTTTGGAAAACAGGGATTTAGGGTATTTGATTGCAAGAGGAAGGGAAGGGGATTGCTATGATTATGTTACAATGGAAGGGAGAGGGAATTGGTAACTTGGGAATTAGGGAAAAGAGAGGATATTAGGAATTAGGTTTGGGGGGACAGTGAAACCCTTTTAATAATCACTGCCAACTAATTTTCGTAACAGCAATTCATTTAGGACAGTGGCAGCTTCATCATGCTTTTACCATGGGGAATTAGGGTTTGACTATGTGCTTTGATCATAGGGAGGGACATTCAATTGCCTGGGGAGTTTAACTGAAGGGACAAGCAATTGAATTGGGGTTTACATAGGGAAATAGGTAGGGAAAAACAGAGTTTTGAGAAAGGGGATGAAAACCATGCTAATACAAAACCCTAACACAGCAAGACTGCTTCTTTTGATAACTATGCAACTGTACATTTAAATGAATTTTGTCATGACTATATTCAGCTTTCAAGTCCTTGACATCATACAGCAAGATGACATTTTCTTTATTTTTTTCTAAGGCTATGCAAGTAACAATTTTTACTGTTTTTACAATTCTTGTGTGCATGCCTTGTCATCACTTTTCTTTTTGTTTTTTTTTTTTACATTGTTTTCTTTTCATTCTTTTGCTGTGCATTTCATATGTAAATTTGCTGTATATACTAGTGTAGGGTTTGAACATGACACATGGGGGGAAACTAGGGTTTTGAAATGGTTTAGAAGGGGTTAGGGTTTCATAGGATTGGGGGTAGGGTTTGAGCTTTTCTTGCAAATGAGATTAATGAAAATGACATGTTATCATATGTAATTTAACTTTGGGAAAATGAATGGAGGGACTAGGAAAAAGTTGCCTTGAAAAACAACAAACAGTCAAACATATGCATGCAAAACATCAAGTCAATTCAACCTATCTTCTACGGATTCTTGGCATAAAATCATCATCATAATCTTCTTTTGTAACCTCAACACCATCACACAACACGTGGAATAGGCATACCTTTAAAAATTTGAGTGAATTTGAGTGAATTTGAGCGTTTGGGAGAGTTTCAAGGCGGGCAGACTTTTTGGTCACGCACGCCCTCAGAATGGTCGCGCCCCTTTGTTTGGTCGCGCCCGTGTTATTTAACACTGCGCTTTGGCCTCCGTTTGGTCGCGCGCACCCAGGTGGTCGCACACCTGTCCAGAATGATCGCGCACCACTTCTAACCTTGAAACTTGCAGAAACTTGCCCGAATTGCCTCCTTTTGCCTCTAACACAAATTTTTTGACTTTCAAATGCACAATAAGAGTGAATTGAGAGGGAAATTAGCTTTTATAGGGTCACTTTAAAAAAAATTTAACTTTAGAACCCACTTTCTAATGTTTTCAACTTGCTTTGCTTTTTAACACTGTTTAGAGTCTTTTTGTCCTGAAATGAGCTCTCTTGATGCGTTTGACTCCGTTCTTTTTGCAGGTTGACCGCCTGATGGACTGTAGTGAAGGAACCAGGGTTGTTGCCGGCACTTTTACAAATTTTTGAAAATTTCTTTATTTTTACAAATTCCTCATGACCTTGGATTTAAAAACAGGGTTTTTTAAATCCAAGGCATAAAATGAACTGTAGCTGATGAAAATAACAATGAAACATATGTACATACATCCTTCTGGCTTGCTGGGCACTCACTGAACTTGACTCATTACCTTGAAATCATTTTGACTCAAAACCCTAGACCTAAGACCATGGGATCTCAAGACAAAACATAAGAACAAGCATGACTCAATTACATTGTTGTATGACCTGATCCAGCAAAGCCAAGAAGGGAACAAAGACCAGCTCCTCCATTCAGTGTTATGACATGCCTAGTGGGATGCAAAACTGACACTGATGAGACACCTATAAATGCATATGCAAAGAGTTATTGATCACTGATGGAGGGCTCAAGACCGACACTAACAGGGTATACCCTCTTTACATTTTTTAAATTTTTTGATTTTTTGAAAATATGGAAAACCTTTGCAACAAGGAAAGGTATGAACATATTCATAGCTCATCAGGTCAATCATGAAATATGACACCTATTGGTATAGGAACATAACACTGGCTCCACTTGGGGATGGCTTTTCTTGGTGGAAAGTCAAGAATAGTAGGTCAGATGGCCTTCGAATGATTTTGACTGAACTATGGAATCTTCTTCTACTTGTTGCTTTATTGTATGTATGATAGTGACACTTCTGACGCTTAGGGCCTTCTCTTTGGGCTTCAACTCCAACAAATTACTATCCAATCAAACTATAACAATACAAAGGATATAGTATGTACATGTAAACAATCAGGATACATTAATAAGTGGAATCAAAGTAATGTTTCAACATCCGACCATTGACTGGTCCTTCTTCTGCTTCTGTGCCATCCAAGCTTTTTAGAAAAAATGTGTTGTTTCCTTGTAGGGCATAGATAATATAAGGTCCCTTCCATAGGAAGTCAAACTTCCCATGTTTTCCCTTATCCTCTCTCCTGGAATCCCATCTTAACACTTTGTCTCCAAGGTAGAAGTCATCTGCCCTTTTGTCAAATATCTTCTTGAGTTTCTCATGTAACACTTGGGATCTTTGGTACACTTCTTCTCTGGTCTGCTGCAGATTGATGGTCTGGTTTATCCTCCTTTGAATATCATTAGGTTCCACCTGAGCTTCTTGAAGTAATTTCATTACAGGAACTCCTAATGATGAAGGAAATACAACCTCCATGCCATAGACTAACTCATAAGGACTGGTGCCAATGGATTTTTTGGTTGTAAGTCTGTCTGCCCATAGTGCATTCATCAGTTTTTTGTGCCAATTTTTCTTGTTCTCCAATATTTTTTTAATGATATTAATGAGGCTCTTGTTGGAAGATTCAGCCAGTCCATTTGCTTGAGGGTAATAGGCTGTGGAATGGCCTAAGGTGATATGGTACTTGTTACAGAAACTTATCATTTTCGTGGATTTGAAGGCAGCAACATTGTCAGTTATGATTTTATCAGGACAACCAAATCTAGACAGTATTCTGGTTTCTAGGAATCCTATGATCACTGTATCATTGGCTTGTCTGGAAGGAATGGCTTCTATCCATTTGGTGAAATAGTCTGTGGCAGTGAGAATCCATTTGTGTTGGCCAGAAGAGGGAGGATGGATTTCTCCAATGAAGTCGAGGCCCCATTGTTGGAAGGGTTTTTCAGTGGAAATTGGTTTAAGGGGTAAAGGTAACAGTTTTCTCTTGCCTTCAAAAATTTGACATTTATGGCAAGCAGTGACAAATTTCTTTACATCAGTGAACAAGGTTGGCCAATAGAATCCAACCCTTAGGATCTTGTCTGCAGTTGATTTCCAGTAAAGGTGTCCACCACAGTCTCCTGCATGAAATTCTTGGAGAGCCTTGTCAGCTTCTTTTTTTAGTAAACAATTCAATAAAATTCCTTCATGATTTTTCCAAAAAAGAGCATTATCTAAAATACAAAACTTTGAAGCTTTCATCTTTAAAAACCTTTTCTTTGTTCTGGATAACCCTGGAGGAGCCTGCAGGTTTAGTAACACATAAATTACATCAGCATACCAAGGTGAATCTAAGAAGGCCTGGCTGATTTGTGGAGTTGCCATCTCCTATTCGTTATCCAGTTCATTAATGTCCAGGGCTTGACAATTTGTTTATATCATGAGTTTGGCCAATCCCTGTCCTTTTATTAGCTTTGTAGGTTTTATTTCAATATCATACTCTAATATGGTAGCAATCCATTTACCTCTTTTGCCCTCAATTCCATCTTGGGTTAATATGTCTTTGACAACAGCATTCGGTACATAGGCTAGCACATGAGAGTATAATATATAGACTTTGGAGTCTTTAATGACTTTTACAAGTGTAAAAGCTTGTTTTTCCATGATTTTGTATTTTAATGATGCATCCCTGAATGCTTTACTAAAAAAGGCTATGGGTTTCTCACATCCTTGATCATCCTTTTGTAATAAAACAACTGCTATAATGTGTTCTGATGCAAATGAAAATATTATGAAGTCTCTATCAAATTGTGGACTAGTAAGGACCAGTGTTCTAGTTAAAGCCATTTTAATTTCTTCAAATGCTTGTTTGGCTTCTACTGTCCATTTAATACTTGAATCCTTTTTTAACATATCATTAAGCAATCTAATTAGTTCAGCTAAGTTAGATATGAATCTTCTCAAAAAAATTATCTTTCCTAAGAAAGCTTGAAGTTCTTTGACATTTCTAGGGTGAGGTATTTGCAGAATAGCTTCTATTCTAGCAGGATCAATTCGAATGCCATATTTGGAAATGATATGGCCCAAAAGTTTACCTTCCTCTAGACCAAACAAGGACTTCTTTGGATTTAAAAAGATACCATATTTTCTGCATTTTAGGAATACTTGTCTAAGATGATCCAAATGCTGCTGATCTGATTTAGAAAAAATAGTTAAGTCATCTAGATATATAACCAAAAAATCATGAATTTCTTTTGCAAATGCTATGTCCATTGCTCTTTGGAAGGTTGCTCCTGCATTTTTAAGTCCAAATGGCATTTTGATGTACATGAATGTGCCCCATGGTGTTGTAAAAGCAGTTTTTTCCTGGTCATCAAGATGAACCAGAATCTGGTTATACCCTGAGAACCCATCTAAAAGTGAAATCCTAGAAGCACCTACTACCCTTTGTAAAATATGATCCATCTTGGGTAAAGGGTAATTATCCTTCAAAGAAACCTTATTTACATTTCTTAAATCAACACATAATCTAATTTCTCCAGTTTTCTTCCTAGTAGGTACTAGATTAGACACCCACTCTGAAAACCTAATAGGAGCAATTATCCCTGCTTCATACATACGTTTGATTTCTTTTTCAATTAATGGTAGCAGTACAGGGTTAATTCTTCTGAGTTTTTGTTTGAATGGTTTCTGATTTTCTTTCAAAGGTATTGTATGCTGAATTATAGAGGTATCATATGATTTCAAGTCCTCATAGCTCCAGGCAAAGACATCCTGGAATTCTCTCATTATTTCGACATATTTTAGTTTTTGGTCAGGAGGCAAAGATTTAGATAACTTTATCATTTTTGGATTTTCTTCAGTCCCCAGGTTATATTCCTCAATATTTGCTTTTAATGGTATCAACTTAGGTTTCTTTGGAATATCATTGGAATCAAAGAGGTCTTCCAGAGGAGTTAATCCTTTAGGAAAATGATTGTCTTTTTAATTAATGATTTCAAATTCTCCTTCAATAATCTCATCAATATCCATTTGTTTAAGGTCCTGCATTTATTCGTTGGTGAACTTTGTGGGATGAAGAATTTGAATTGCACTCTCTTCTGAAATATCTATTTCTACCTCATTTGTTTGATCAAATTCAAAAATTGTATCTACATCTATGTGACTGTTAGAAAATTCTTCATCTAAAGTCAAGAAATTGTTAATCTGCTCATCACTATCAAACACTTGCCAGTTCTTTAAATTGTCAGGTATGGCTGGTCTGTGTCTAATCTCAGCTGTGAACTGATGATTAGGTTCGAATGGTAATTTGTAGGTGCTGGCAAACATTGCCAGACTATGGGCTTGCAAGTTGTGTTTTCTTGGGATTTTAGCAAGCTGAGTTTCCAGAAAAGTATTGAGAATCTCTATAACTGTTCCTCTGTAGTATCTCAATCTGGGATCGTTTGTTAGATACTTCCCTTTGATCTGTTGAATTATTAAATCAGAATCTCCTATGACGGATACTCTAATTTCCCCTAATCTTTTGACAAGTTTGAGACTTAGCAAGAGAGCTTCATACTCTGCCATATTATTGGTGCACTTAAAATCTAACATGTAGGCATGGTCTTCAGCATGGTCATTTTCAAGATTGTACACCCAAACTCTTGCTCCTGCTCCTAATTTGTTGACTGAACCATCAAATTCTAAGTGCCAAAGAATTTCATGTTCGTAATTGGTATCTGGAGTATAAGGAATTTGTTTAACAGTGAGATCTGGTCTTTTACTTTCTTCTGGTTTCTCTTGGGTATCTGATGTTTCATTATTTTCAGAGATTTCCTGGATTTGAACACTAGAATTTTCTTTTATAATTTCTTTTGGTTCTGTTGCTAAAACTTCTAATTCATTGGAGGGATCAATTTCAGCATTGTAAAGAATGAAAGAATCCATATCAGAGTGTACAGAGTAGATGGGGAAATTTTGGGGTTTTTCCTGACTACTTACCACATATTTCATTAAAGTTTCTCTGTATAGTTTCTTAGGTTGGCCCAAAACTGAAATAATAGCATATGACATGTCGAATTGAAGAGATCCCTGAAGTTTTTTACCCCAAGATCTGGACAATAACATGCCATACTTTGGTGGAATATCTGCTACTACTATGTCCATTAAGATTGTTTTTGCAGGATATTGAACCAGTGAAACACACAAGTCTTTTATTAATCCTAAACATCTCACCTAACTCGAATCGAAGGAAAAAAGGTCTTTGTATGGCCTGGTGATATCTAGGTTTAATTTTTCCATTACAGACTTGGGCATTAGGTTGTGAGATGCCCCAGAATCAAACATGGCATTATGAAGTATTTTGTCATGTATGTTTAAACTCACATAGAATGGAGGAATTCCTCCATCTAAGGGTTTTCTATTTACTTTAGGGCCAAAGATCAATTCAGGTTGGTCATCAAAAACATTTGCTGAGTCTTCATTTCCAGTGATTTTGAGTGATCTATTGATTTGGCTTTGGTAGGCACCATATTTAGCTAATTCAGACAATGGAACAACTATTTTTAGTTTTCCTACTTCAGTTTCCAGATTAAAAGGTTTTTCAGTTTGAGTTCTTGTATTTCGGACAGTTGGATTCTCTTTATCTTCTGTATTTTCTGTGTTTTTCTCCTTCTCTGGAGTGGGGTTATGAGCTGAAGTCACTTCCAAATCAACTTCTGGAGGTTCTTCCACATTTCCTTTTGGAGGTGGAGGAGTGGAGGGCTGTTTACTATTTGGTTGATTATCGGATACATCTTCAATTATTAAATTAGCAGGGTTAGGATCTGATCTAGAAAGAATATGTATGGGTGTGGTATTGGTCTTTCCTTTGAGGGGTTGTTTTGTAGCTTTCTGTTTGTTGGTTTCAGGGACATAAATTCTTCTGCTCCTCAAATTGTATTGCTTGTGGACTTCATAAATGGTTGTATCATATCCCTCCCTAAAGTCAAATGATTCACCTGACTGAGTTTGGAATTGTTTGAGAATGTGAGCTTCTTGATCCTCTTGGGTCAATAAAACTTGTTGTTCATTATTGAGTCCCATCAAGTTTATTTGAGTGTCTTCTATTGGTTCATCAGAATTTGAGGCTTCAGCATAATTTTCCTGGAATGGAGGCCTAATGTTTTGGTTAGGACCATTCTTTCCAGTGTTTTGGTTTTTATTTTTCCTGAAATTTGGATTTCTACCAATATTGGTTGGCTGACCATCCTAAGGGGCTTTCATTTCAATTGTTTCTACTCTATCTCCTAGTCTGTCCATCCCTTTAATAATAGCATCCAGTTTCTGTTCAAAGGCTGAGGGTTCTTCTTTCAATGGTATCCTCCTTTCACTTCTGGCCTTGGCTCGTTTAGATATCAGGTTGGCTTCAACACTGACAACTATACTTTGCATATCTTCTAAAGTTTGAGTAGCTCTTTCCCTAAGCTGGTATGCCATATCAGAATCAAATCCATCAGGGAATTTGATTAATGCTAAATCAGGAGGAGGTCTGAGGTTTTGAGGGATAGCATTGTAAACATTATTGAACCTAGTGCAGTAGTCTTGCACAGTTTCTTGTGTTCCTCTCTTCAGGTTTTCATATTCTGATAAGATTTGGAGGGGATCTTTCTTCTTTTCTCATCTATTTAAGAATTGCCTGTAGAGAGCTTCTAGGTTATTGTTACTGTTTGAAGGTAGGGCTCTAAACCAGGTTCTAACTTCTCCAGTTAGACTTTGAACAAATATTCTCATTCTTACATCATCTGCATCCATTTCATATATTTCAAAGTAATCAGTCATCTTCTTGGTATGTTGTTGAGCAGGTACCAGAACCATCAAATGGAGTGATTTTACTTTGGTAGTCTTGGGGCATGGCACCTAAATTGGCTGGTAACACTAAGGGAGCATATTTGTTTGCCATTGCAGTAGGTAGTGAAGAAACAACAGCTGGAGTTGGGATAACGATAGGTGTCTGAGTGGTAGATGGAGGGGTAGAAGGGGTGATCTGAGGTGGAGTGGTTTGAGGTTGAGATATATGGGGAAATGTTGATGAGCTTGCAGAGGCAGTAGTGATTACAGAGGGATTGGGTGTTCTTTCAGAAGTAAGATCAGATTGTATGGAGTTCTACAAATGTCTATCAAGATGTGAAGTAACAACTTCAAGTTGTAAATCTTCAATAAATACTGGGTCTTGAACCAAGTGGACCAACTCAAAGTCAGAAAATGTTACAAATAAAGAGGTCTCAAATTGTTCATCAAAGGGTTCGTCCTCAAGGTAAATCCACCTTACAGGGCAGGATACTGATCTATAGATGGGCAGAGAACTAGCAGTACTTTCTTGGCTTTCCTGTCTCCTAAGAATTTTGGGAATCATATTAGGATTTTCAAACACTTCTGGTGGATTGGGATCAGGATTAGCTCTGGTGTAATGAGTCCTTTTTGAAGCTAGGTTTCTAGGTGTATTTTTGGTTTTTCTCTAAATGGGATTAACAACACAACTTCAACAGTTTCTTTAAGAGGTTTTAAATATAGGATTTGAACTTTCTTAAAGACTTATTTGACAAGAGGAACTGGTCGAATGTTTGGAAACTAGATGTTCAATCCATAAATTAGACCGGAGATAGATTGAAGCAGCATTCATTTAATATGCAGTTGCAAAACAAGAGAAGTTCAAAGGCTACCTGGCTAACTTCAGGCTCCGTCTGTAGTTTCTAAAGTAAACAATAGTAACAAACAAACTATTCATTCCCCAGTGGAGTCGCCACTATGTTATCACTCAGATTTTCCTTGAAGTTGTTGGGAAAAGGAAAGGGGTCTGAGGTAACCACAAATCAACTTTTAGATACAGAATCTAGCCAATCTGTATCCAGAGAGGGCTCTCTCTTTAAGTTTTAGCTTTGTTTTGAAAGATATTAGGCTAGTTGTGAATTTTAGGGGTTTTGATTGAGTTTGGGTGGTGAAATTCGATAGCAGAGGGGTAGGACTGAGTAGTTTAGGCCATTGGGCTAATGGAGTCAAAGAAGATGGCTTAACTGGATTTGGTTTCTTAACAAGGGATGGTTTCACAGGGCAACATAGTAAAACAGGGAACAAATAAAGACTTAAAAAGATGGAGTGGGCTCAAAGGGGATGAAGGGCAATTAAGAATCCTTCAACATATTTGAAAGAGGGAACTTGAATGATTATCAATAAAGATCAACTAAGAATTTTTTACTAAATAATCAAACTGAATAAACTAGGAAACAGGAGCAATTAAGAATTCACTGTTTATGCCAGTTTAGAGGAAAACATTAAGAACAACAACGATTGAAAATAGATTGCACTCAAGCACTTTCTAAATTATTATTTTTCGTTTATCATTCAGATATGAAACACAATTGATATAATAAACAAGAAAACTTTAAAACATGAGATATAGAAGACTTATTGATCCGGTGTTTGACTCAGGAATCCTGTGAAAAGTCCTTTGCATCAATTCTTTATCCTGCAAGCCATACAAAATTTTGTCCAACAACACTTTATTCCAAAATAATCAGTATTACAACAATGTCTAAGAATTCACCCTCAATACTCCAATTGAGGGAGTATTTATACAAAAAATTCTACAAAAAATATCTCATAACAGAGTGAGATATATTCTAGGATGACTATGAATAAGTTACAAGAAAATAGAGACAAATGGCCTCGTAGATAGGAGAAAAGGCAAACTAATGTTGTGTTGTTCCTATTCTTATGAGTGTGCTGGAGGCAGGCCCTATGATTTGGCTTGCTGCTGTCTTCTTTGGTAACTCTGTGCTGGCTGCCCTATTTTCACTGATACTCTTTACCTGTTCTGATACACTTCGACCTGTTTGATCTCTGTTTATCCTCTTTACCATCACTTACTGCAGTAAATAACCAAAATTTACCCAAGGATAATTTTACAAAATTTCTAACATTTCTTCCCACCATTGTGTTTCTGGCATTCTGGTTTTTTGAAGTTTTCTCAGGGTCTCATCAGTTTCTGTGTACCTGAAAAAGGTAGGCTGAATTGGAAACAAGTGCTTTATCTCATGCTCGACATAGAATAAGTTCTCTAGACTGTCAAAAAGAACTATGCCTGTAGGCAATGCTTTTGCCGCAGATGCACTTGTTGATGGACCTGCCTAGTTGCCTACATATTGATTCAATTTCACCACGTAGTCTATATGCCTCATTAGTTTATCATTGATAACTAAAGGACTAGGCAACCCTTTACTCTGCAAAATATCAAATCTCTTCATGAAAGCATTAATTTCTTCCTGCATGTCATGGCACCTTCTTTCTGAGTTTTGCATCAGAGTTCTTTTAGTAAAAACCCTTTTGACTTCCAGAATTGTCCCTGTTCTATCTTGAATGCCCAACTCTTCAAGCTGGTATTTATTCCTGGTATTCAAAAATTGTATGAGCCTGTTGGCTTCCTCAGGCATATTTCCTAACTCTGCCCTTGCTTTTTGAATTTCTTCTTGAGCTAGCTTCACTAAATCAATTTGCTAAAAAATTATTTGAATTGATGGCCAAGCATCATTTATTGATTGAGTGATGTTGGCCCAAGAATTTTCCTAATCTCTGTTAAAGGTTTATCAAATGTGAGATCCTTTTCTAATGATTTCACTCTGTTTTCTAGCCCTTTAATCTCTCTTGTCTTTTCTGCAACATTTATCTTTGAGAGATCATATCTCTGTTCCAAGTTGGCATACTGTTCTTTTACCTTTTTAAGCTCTGAAACTTGCAGTTTCATGTCATCCATTGATTTTATTAGCTCCTCTGTGCTCAAATTGACAATACTATCCTGTGCTGCTCCTGTTGTTCCTGTTGTTGTTGTACCTATGACCATCTCTGTTGTGGCTACTGGAATGTTTGGTGCCAGAGCTGCTCCAAGAGTGGAAGGGACTGCAGTGGAAACTACTAGAATCACATTGGGAGGCTGAGGGGTCGACTCTCCTTGCTTGTCCTTCAATGATTTCTCCAACTCTTGTTCAGTTTCATTCAGTCTTTCATTAAGTTTTAAGAGCAAATTCATTAGCTCTTCTTCAGATTTTTGCTTTATGATCTCAGCAGTCTGTGGATGCCTTGAAGGATGTAGATTTAGCTGCTTCCTTAAGGCAGCAATATCTTCATCTTTCTTTTTGATTAAGGCTTCAGTAGCCTTTATATCTTTGGGATCATGACCCAATCCAATAATTATTTCTTCTAAAGACTTTATTCTGTTATCTTTGGCCTGGGAGGAAGCTTTCTCCAAATGTAGTTGGGCAGTTGTGTTACCCAAAGAATTTTCCAACCTCTCGGCCATCATAGTCTTGCTAGTTAATGTGGAATAAATCATTTCTCCAGTTTGCTTGTGCAACTCAATCTAATCCAAAGGATGAATATCCTTTGCCATGACTTCAAAATTGGTTCTAAGATAGTCTGTTGCTGATTTGGGCTGTTGCACTTTAGGCTTGAAATAACTCATTATCATTTTAATTTCTTTGATGTCATAGGCTGACATCAGTCTGTTTTGATTTGTGGGAGCCATTTTCAAATATTGGTTATAAACTTGGAGCCTTAATGGATCATTTCTGGCTTTGATTTCTATAAATGTCTTCTTGATATCTGGGGTGTCCTTTCCTGGAGGCCTGAAAGATGATACCTCTACACTTTGTTGTCTTTCTAACTCTTGCCTCTGTGAACTAGTGGATGCTCCTCCCACTGGAAAAGTTTGTTAGCTATCTACTCCTTCTTTTCTCCGACTATCCGTAGTCTCTTCAAAAAATTCTTCTTCTGACAGGGGATTTAGCCTTTGCCTTTTTGCACCAGGTTGTTCTGAAGGTCCACTGGCAGGGGTGGCTATTTCCCTATCTCTCTTTTTATTTCTTTCCTCATTAAGAGGAGTTTGAAAGATTGGAGGCTCTCCCACATTGTCCTGTGTTGGAGGAGCTTGCATTTGAGCCTGTTCCTTATGTTCCTTAGAAGTTCCAGGCTGTTTAGACATTGTAGACTGCTCTGTGTTTTGGGCACTAGTGTCTGGTCCTTTTCCCTTAGATGTTTCTGTAGCTGGTATGCTGGTAGCCTATGAATGTTGCTGAGAGGTTTCAGTTGTAGAAGCACTAATCCCTGAATTTTGTACCTGCCCAAAAGAATCCAAGTCAAGTGTTTTCTCAAGATCTCTCATAACATTTTCAATATTGACTTGTTCACTATCTTTTTCTACTAGGGTCCCTTCCACCCATTCATCCATATTTGCAAATTGTTCAATCTCTGGAATCCGATGGTGAATGTATGGTGACAACCTGTTCTTCATTCTTCTATCACATATAAAGTTATTAGGGTCATATGGTACCCACCCAAAACTCTTTTGCAACTTAAGATAATATTCTAAAATTCTTTCTGCTTCTCTCTATGCATCCCTAGTGTTACAGACAAAAGGGCCTAACTGATTCTTGATTCTAAGCTGAGATTTCTTCTTGGCATTATAAAAATGGACCAGGTCTGAATTTATCATTTGCCTGAAATATTCTAATTCAAAGAGCCTCATTGGAACATACTTTGGTAGCTTAAAAGGGCAGAGCTCACACCCATATATCTTGATTTCTGTATGGTTCTTGTATAGGTACCAATCACCTATTCTGTACTGCTTGGAGAGCTGGAGGATCTTCTTCATATCACCATTGATCCTAGGAGGGGAAACTCCTATCAATAAGGTGGTTTCTGGGTGAACAAATAGGTCAATGAACTCATTGTAGGAGTAAGGGTTTTCAAAGGTACTGTGGAAGACTGCAGACCAGAAGATTACAGACCTTGGATTTCCTCTGGTGTCAAGTTTCATGACAGGAAAGGGGAAGTTCTCTGACTGATAATACAGCATAAGATGATATATGAAAGTGGTGTATTTGAAAACTCCTTCATTGTCTAGTCTTAAGAACTGGTCATGAATCTTATTAGCAATATAGGAGGCATAGTCATACTTGATGGCAAGGGGTTATCCAGGAGTGAAAATTGACAACAACACCAGGGTTATCTCATCAATAAATTCACTAGTGTTGAATCCCATAATTAAAGATATCATATCAACAATTAGTCTTCCCATGTCTGTGAAGAAAGCATGCAGGTAAGGTGGTGGGCCATCAGGCTGATGCTTTGGTGACATGAAAGTCTGACAGATGCGGTTCAGTTCTGACTGAGACAATTGAGTGGATTTCTCAAGTAAATATCCCATGGAAATGGGAGTGAGAGCTTGACTGGAGTGGAATTGCAACATTTCATTGATGGATTGAGTAGTTATTGGAAAGAGGACTGTTTGGCTTGGAGACATAACTGCTCTGCGGTTAGGGTCATAATTGGCCTGGCATTGGTGAATTATATCAGGGAAAACATGGACTGAGGGGAGAAAATACATGGGAAGGTTAGATTCCCATAGTCCTAGGATGTCAGAGCCATTCAGATAGTTGTCTCTACTTTGGCAAAAGACTTTAAGGTGGTTTTTATCAGTGGATAAGTCTTTTATCTGAAAGTCTTTATCCGCAAGAGGTAGATAGTCTAAATATTTATGAGGGGCATTCATGGGTGCAACAGTCAAAGCCATAGGGGTTTCCATTTCTGGTTCTTGTGGATTCAGAAAGGAATTTGGGTTTTCAGTAAAAAATGGGCAAATTCATAGGTCTGGGAACTTATATGGTGGAACAAAGATTGAATTTGTAGTAAATTTTGGCCTTTTATGTGGAATTATAGTGTAAAATGTGAATTTGCAGGGTTTCGGCGAAAATTGGATAAATACCTGTGTTCAGGGAGTGAACAGTGCAAAAACAGGTACAGGCAGTAGCTAACAGGTTCTAGGCTGCGTCGGCTACGAGTTTCTTAACATGGTGGTGGTTGGAAATCTTGGACAGTTGACTTCGATGTTCTTGCATGGGAGCACAGGTTTGCAATGAAAAACAATGAAAATGTCGTTTGTTTGGTTTTATTCACAAAGTTAAAGTTGGTGGGGGTTTTTTTGTTTTTCAGGCGGATGACATAAGCGAGAAAGGATGTTTTATCGTATGCGGAGGGCGATAAGCGGTCTGGTATCACACCGCTTTTGGGGACGGGCGGTATTTGGTCGAGAGCCAGCGATTCCATAGATCGCTTGACACGTGATGGAGGTATGGGGGGGAAACCACTTAGTGATCGCGCGCTAACGCGCGGTCACTAAGGGGTTCACGATATGCATTGAGGTCATCCGATCTAGAGGATCTGATCGGACGGTTGACGAGAGGCGCGATACAGCGGGGTTTAACAGTGGCGGGGTCGAGTTAACTATGGGTTAGTTAATTAATCCCAGTTTAAAACGTATTTTGGTTATATTTAACCGTCGGGGTGGGATATATATAAAAAATTTGGGGTTTTTCATATTTATAATATGGGAAAAGGGTAATTTTCTTTTATTTGGGATTTATATAATAAAAGTTAAAAGTTAATATGATCAAATGAATAAAAAAAGTGCTAAGTAAAATGTTTCCGAATATATTTCATCATATAACATATTTGACTTATGCTAAATGAGAAATGAGGGTTTTTATAAAGATTTATTTCAATTTTCCTAAGTAAAATAGGATTTTACTTAGGAAAAACCTTATGAAAGTAAATGAATGACTTTATGGATGATTTTAAGTATTTAGGCTTTTAAATCATTGGGCCGAGGGTCCGGTCCCTCCAGAAGTCAGAGAAATGCTCTGAGCCCCTCTAATCTTCAAATGTCTTAGTACTTAGGGGGAATTAATGAAAATTAGGGAAAGATGAAAAGGGGAGTTAATAATTTGACCTTGTCTTGCTTGAAATGCTTCCAGTGTAATGTCTGCCTTGCACTTGTGATGAAAGTGAAAATTAACACATTTTAGAGTCATTATCCATCATATGTAATTCTGCAACATCATCTACCTACCCTACTTACTTTAACCTAACATTTTTTCCTCTTTATTTGGGTGCACTTAGACTGGAAAACCCTTATCACACTTTCTTTTCTTTTACATGTAGATATCTATCTAAGTCTAACCTTATTACATCCAAGGGCTCAGATTAAACTGTTGAGCTCCTTTTATTCACTCTACCTATCTACTTATCTGCCAAGTTTAAAAATTTTGGTCAGATTTTATTCTCTATCTCTAAAACACAAAATTCAAATATGAACTAGCCAAGCTTAGGCTGTTTGACTGTTCATCAATTGTGGCATAAGTTAACAAGCTGCACACTTTCCTTGGTCTTTCTTTAGATGGGGTTCATTTTCTTTCACTTTTTTGACCATCTTATTCTTTTCACCCTTTGATTTTTCTTTTAGGGTATACCCTCTTTACATTTTTTAAATTTTTTGATTTTTTGAAAATATGATAAACCTTTGCAACAAGGAAAGGTATGAACATATTCATAGCTCATCAGGTCAATCATGAAATATGACACCTATTGGTATAGGAGCATAACAACCTCTATGTTCCTTCAAGTGAGCAGGCCAAGATGATTTGGAAGGCGCACTATAGTCGGGTCGTTGGACATTTCTGGGTAGATAAAACAGTGGCAGTGCTATAGAAGTATTTTTATTGGTTGAACCTTCAACATTATGTTGGGAAGTACATCAGATCCTCCACTGCCTGCACCATTGCCAAACCAACCAGCAAGAAACAAGACCTATACAATCCTCTGCCTAATCCTAATCGACCTTGGGAATCCATATCCATGGATTACATGTCAGACCATCCTTCTACTAAGCATGACAATGACTGTGTTTTCATGGTCATCGACATATTCTCTAAGATGGCCATTATGGCGGCCTACAAGAAGAGTATCAAAGCAGAAACCACTGCTAATCTCTTCTTTGAACTAGTGTGGGTACACATTGGGATCCCACAGTCCATTATCTCATATCGGCACCATAGGTTCCTAAGCAATTTTTGTTCAAGTCTCTGGTCGATATTGGATATGTAGCTCACTAATTCTGCGACTTTCCACCCTCGAATTGATGGCCAAATAGAGGTCATCAATATGATGATCGTACACATTTTGCATATGTACAACTTGAGGCATCCACACACATGGGATGATAGCCTCCCCTATTTCCATCACAGCTATAATAGAGCTCTCCATAGCTCAACTGGCCACAACCCCTTTCAGGTGCGGTTGGGATTCCAACCACTATGTCCCATTGATGTGGCCATACCATTTGCATCTACTCAAGTAGATTTAGCTCATGTCCAATCTGAGGCTTATAGGGCTAACATCTTAATTAAGTGCATTCAACACATTCACTAGTAGGTCCATGGCATATTGGAAAGAGTTGATGCTAAGTACAAGCAGAGTCATGATCAACATCAGGTGCCACACAAGTTCGAGGTGGGTGACAAAGTTTGGTTATATTTGTAGAAGCAACGCTTTGCTGGGCCCCACCGCAAGATTTGTCCACTCTTATATGGGTCTTACACCATCACTAAGGTCGTAGGGGACAACGCTTTCAAGATTAGCATTCCACCATTCTTTGGCCTGCTCTCAGTGTTCAATGTGGACCGCCTTCGACCAAACTTTCCACCATTATTGAACACATCAGACATTGCAGAAAAAATCATATCAACAGAGTTAAACCCAGACTACATGGAATAGGCCACAAGTGATTGGATCATAGACACACAGATCAAGAACACTCACTAGCAGAAGATCCAGCTGTATCGAGTTATCAAATTTGACCAACTCCTACACCAAGGCAAGTGGCTCACTAGGGATCAAGTTCAACAGAAGTTTCCCCATCTCATGGAGGCACTCAATGCAATGGGGACCATTACTTCCTAAGGGGGGAGGATTGATCCAGGTGGATATTGGTGGCCACCTGCCTATTCCACTTGGACCCCCACTGTTTTTTCTTTTCATTTTCCTTAATTGTAGCACAACTTACTATTTTTGGCAGTTTTTTGGGTCCTAAACTTTTGAAGCCGTTTTGAGGGACTAAAAAACATTTTTAGGGAAAACGAAGAGACCAAAAAGTCCCAAACCAATTTACTCATTTGTTTTCAGCCTCCTCTTCAAGACCTTCAAAAGATGATGTATTATAATGGTCAAACGGAGATCGTATGCCAAAGTTATGACCCCGGGAAGTTGATGTACCAATTTACCCAAATGGGGACCACGGTTTTGCCACTTCATCTCCTAGGGTTATATTTTTTGGATGTTTAGGTTTTTCCATTGTTTCTTAATAATAAATAGGCCTTTAATCCTCATTGTAACACAACTTAGAGGCATGTAGACGCCACATCTCTTCTCAGAGGTAAGCTACCATGCATGAGCTATTTTATTTCCATTTCTGTATGTAAGCATATTTCAGTTCTTTGATATTAATGAAATGAAGTTTTATTTATGTTGCATCTCTATGTTTATGTGTATATCTGTATTTTTTTGTGTTCCTACATAAGTTTGGATTAGTGGTATCAGAGTGATCTGGTCTTTCTTTATTTTTCTTTACATGTCCCCAACGAGGTCAGGGTATAAGGAGTTAGGGCTCGAACTAGTTGAATCTTTGCAAGACCAGCCTCGCAAACCCCAACGGCCTCCCATGGAGGAAGAAAATAAAGATGAGGGGGCATGAGATCCTTTCAAAATATTGCTCGATAAAGCCCTTTAGAGACAAAGGAACTCGATGATGAATCACGTTTCCCAGATCCTTCAGCGACTACCCACAGGCGACGGATATTCATCCAACAACCACTCTAGAGGTGCCACTCCTTTTAAGGTACAAGTTAACTTTAACATTCCCATATTTAAAGGGCAGATAGATACAGATTTCATAGATAGATGGTTAAATCTATTGGAAGAATAATTTTTAGTTCATGACTTTTGCAATGAGGAAAAGATTATTTTTTCACTCCTCAAAGTTGCCCCACATGTCAAGGACTGGTGGGAAACCTACTGTGAACAAAAGGACGAGATGAAATCCTCATTGTTTTCAGCTGCACCCACTTGGAATTATTTCTGAGATGCCATCAAGGAACAATATTAACCTATTAGGAGCTATGAATATAAATAGATAAAGTGGACCATGCTACAGTAGTCCAGGGACCAAGATGTTCCAAAGTTCACAAATGTTTTCCATACCCTTCACACGAAGCTGGGTATCAAGGATTCTAAGCGACATTTGGTACTCAAGTACTGTGGCTGCTTACACAAGTACATCCAAGACAAGATGGACTTCCTATACATCTCCTCACTTGGCATATCCTATCGATACGATCTCAAGATCGAGCAGAAATTGAAACAGAAGAAGCGATACTTTGGATGTGCGAATCCGAAGCAAGTGAAAGGCACCCCCAAACTGAAGAACAAGGGACAAAGCCAAGGCATGGTGACCCGGGACAACCCGCCAAAGCCACAAGAAAAGAAGACAAAGAAGGACACAGGGAAATGGTGTGAGTTCCATAAGAGCCCCACTCACAACACAAGTGAGTGTCGAGCCAAGTTTTCACTAGTGGCCGAGCTGAAGGCTTTTGAATCAGATGCATGTTTCGACTCTGAGTTAGAAACCGACAAGGGAAATGACAAGGGGAAACATATTATTGATGTGGAGACTAGTGCCACTGTTTCCACCACCAATATCTAGAAGGATGAACCCGAAGATCCAGAGGAGGGGGAGTGAATCTTCCACTCACATATGTGGGTGAAGGGTTCTCCACTATAGTTCATTGTCAACAACGGGAGCCAAAAGAACCTCATTTCAGCAGAGGTCATGAAGTGGTTAGGCCTACTGACCACACCACACCCACAGCCATACACCATCGGGTGGGTTCACCAAGGGAAAGATCTTCGCGTCAACCAACAGTGCCGCCTTCCCTATAGCATCAAGCCCTTCATAGATGAGGTATTGTATGATGTTGCACCTCTTGAATTTTGTGATGTATTATTGGACCAACGATACTTGTGGAAGTGGCATGTGTGTATGAGTCTAGGCCTCACACTGTTATTATTACTTTGGGCAATAAGTTGTATAGGATACTGGAGGTAGCGCCTCCTACCACCATTTCTTTGATCACTACAAAGCAATGCAGCAAGATCATTTCCCAAACCCGTAATTTTTTTTCCCTTGCGATTCGCCCTGAGGGCAAGAATAATATTATGGCCACGACCTCTAGACAAGGCTCCTCTGCACGATAGTAGCAGATGCAGCATTATTCCACCTGGGACACATGTGTGTTCCTTCGAGCGAGTAGGTAAATATGTTTTTGTAGGTGCACTATAGTCAGTTCTCTGGACATTTCGGGGTAGAGAAAACAGTGACAGTGCTATAGAAGTACTTTTATTGGGTGAACCCTTGACAGGATGTTGGGAAGTACATAAAATCCTCCACTACCTACGTCATTACTAAACCAACCATAAAGAAGCAAGGCATATACACTCCTCTGCCTACTTGTAGTCAACCTTGGGACTCCATCTCCATGGATTACATGTCGAGCCTTCCTTCTACTAAGCATGGCAATGACTGTGTTTTTGTGGTCGTCAACAAATTCTATAAGATGGCCATTATGGCGGCTTGCAAGAAGAGTAACAAAGCAGAAGCCACTGCTAAGTTCTTCTTTGAACGAGTGTGGGTACAGATAGCAGGTTCTTAAGTACATTTTGGTCATCTCTAGTCGATGTTGGATACCAAAATCACTAAGTCCACAACTTTCCACCCCCAAATTGATGGCCAAATAGTTGTCAAACAGGATGATCGTACACATTCTTGATGTGTATAACTCAAAGCATCCACACACATAGAATGATAGTCTCCCCTGCCTAGCACATATACAACAGAGCTCTCCATAGCTCAAGTAGCCACAACCCCTTTCAGGTGGGGTTGGGATTCCAACCACTATGTCCCATTGATGTGGCCATACCATATGTAGCTACTCAGGCAGATTCGACTCATGTCCAATCCGAAGCTGACAGGGCCGGTAGCTTCATTGAGCCCATTCAACACATCTTCCAGCAGGTCCATGGCATATTGGACAAAGCCAATTCTAAATACAAGCAGCACCATGATTAGCATTGGGTGCCACACAAGTTTCAGGTGGGCGACAAAGTTTGGTTACATTTACAGAAGGAGCGCCTCGTTGGGCCCCACCGAAAGGTTCTCCCACTTTGATATGGGCCTTACACCATCACTAAGGTTGTAGAGGACAATGATTTTAAGCTTAGCATTCCATCATTCCTTTGCATGCACCTAGTGTTCAATATGGGCCACCTTCAACCATACTTTCCACCATTACTAGACACATCAAACATTGTAGAACAACTCACATCCACAGAGTTAAACCCATACTACATGGAACATGCCACAACTGATTGGATCATGGACATGCAGATTAAGAACACTCACCAGCAGAAGATATAGTTGTATCGGGTTGTCAAAGTTGGCCAACTCCTACACCAAGGCAAGTGGCTCACCAGGGACCAAGTTCAACAGAAGTTTCCCCATCTCATGGAGGCACTCAATGCAATGGGGACCATTACTTCCTAAGGGGGGAGGATTGATCCAGGTGGATATTGGTGGCCACCCGCCTATTCCATTTGGGCCTCTAATGTTGTTTCTTTTCACTTTCCATAATTGTAGCACAACTTACTATTTTTGACAATTTTTCGGGTCCTAAACTTCCAGAGCCATTTTGGGGGACTAAAATATGTTTATAAGGAAAACATAGAGACTCGAAAGGTCTCAAATTTATTTAAACATTTTTTTCGGCCTTCTCTTCAGCATCTTCAAAACGAGGTATTATGATAGTTAAACGGAGATCATATGCCAAAGTTACGACCCCAGGAAGTTGATGTACCAATTTACCCAAACGGGGCCCACAATTTTGGTACTTCATCTCCTAGGGTTAGGTTTTTGTATCTTTATGGTTTTTCATTGTTTCTCAATAATAAATAGGCCTTTGATCCTCATTGTAACACAATTTAGAGGCATGTAGTCGACACATGTCTTCTCAGAGATAAGATACCATCGCCTGAGATATTTTATTTCCATTTATGTATGTAAGCATATTTCAATTCTTTGATATTAATGAAATTAAGTTTTATTTCTGATGCATCACTATGTTTATATGTATATCTTTATTTCGTTGCATTCTTGCATAAGTCTAGATTAGCGGTATCAGAGCAGTCTTCTCTTTCTTTGTTTTTCTTTGCATGTCCCAAACAAGGTTAGGGTATAAGGAGTTAGCACTCGAACTGGTTGAACCTTTGCAAGACCAGCCTCGGAAACCCTGAAGGCCTCCCATGGCGAAAGAGAAGAAAGACAAGGGGGCAGTAGATCCTTTCAAAATATTGCTCGAGGAAGGCCTTGAGAGACAAAGGAAAGCGATGATGGATAACTTTGCCTGGATCCTTCGGCGACTACCCATAGGCGACGCATTTTCATCCAGCATCCACTCTCAAGGTGCCACTCCTTTTAAGGTACATTTTAACTTTGACATTCCTATATTTGAAGGTCAGAAAAATACAGATGTCATATATATATGATTAAATCTATTGGAATGATATCTTTTAGTTCATGACTTTTCCAATCGAGAAAACATTACTTTTTCATTCCTCATAGTCGCCCCACATGTCAAGGACTGGTGGGAAACCTATTTTGAACAAAAGGACGAGAGGGAATTCTCACTATTTTTAGCTGCACCCACTTAGAATTATTTCTGAGACGTCATCAAGGAACAATATTACCCTGTCGAGAACTATGAAGATAAATACATAAAGTGACCACGCTACAGCAGGGAAGGGACCAAGATGTGTCGAGGTTCACAAATGTTTTCCATACCCTTCGCACAAAGTTGGGTATCAAGGATTTTGACTGGCATTTGGTACTCAAGTACCGTTACTTCCCACACAAGTACATCCAAAATGAGATGGAGTTCCTGGACATCTCCTCGCTCGGCATCGCCTATCGATACACTATCAAGATCAAGCAGAAATTTAAACAAAAGAAGCGAGACATTGTATCTGCAAATATGAAGCAAGGGAAAGGGACAAAGCTAAGGCAGGGTGATCTAGGACACCCCGGCAAAGCCACAAGCAAAGGAAAACACCACGAAGACAATGAAGGACATGGGGAAATGGTGTGAAATCTATAAGCGCTCCACTCACAACACAACTGAGTATCGAGCCAAGTAGTCTCTGGTGGTAGAGTTGAATGCTTCCGAATTAGATGCATGCTCTAACTCTGAGTCATAAATCGACAAGGGGAATGACCAAGGGAAGCAAATTATCGATGTAGAGCCTAGTGCCATTTTTTCCACCACTAAGATCTAGAAGGATGAGCCCGAAGATCCAGAGGAGGGGGAGCGACTCTTCCACTCATAGATGTGGGTGAAGGGTTCTCTATTGCAGTTCATTGTCGACAGTGGGAGAAAAAAGAACCTCATTTTGGTACAGGTATTAAGGCAGTTGGTCCTACTAACCACACCACACCTGTAGTCGTACACCATCAGGGGGCTTCACTAAGGGAAATATATTTGCATCAGCCAATAGTGTCGCCTTCCCTACAACGTCAAGCCCTTCATAGATGAGGTACTATGTGATGTTGCTCCTCCTGAAGTTTGTGATGTATTACTAGGCCAACCATACTTATGGAAGTGGCATGTTGTGTATGAGTCTAAACCTCACATTGTTATTATTATTTTCGGCAATAAGTTGTATAGGATACCGTAGGTATCACACCTACCGCAATTTCTTTGATCACTGTGAAGTAATGCAGCAAGATCATTTCCTAAACCATGAAATTTGTTTTCCTTATGATTCTCCCTTAGGGAAATAAGAAGATTGTGGCCATGACCTCTAGACAGGGTTCCTCCACACGACATCAATAGATGGAAAAGGTTGTGGAGGAGTACATGGACATCTTCACCTCACCACAGGGGTACCTCTACACTGTCAGGTCAATCATTACATCGATCTGACGCCAAGCACGCCGCTACCCAATGGATCGATCTATCGTGCTCTATTATGGAGAATGATGAAATCAAGAGGTAGATTTAGGAGGTTTTGTAGAAAGGACACATCAAGACAAACTCATTGCCCTATGGGAGCCTGATCGTGTTGGTACAGAAGAAGGATGGGACCTGGAGGCTTTGTATTAAGTATTGGGCGTTGAACAAGATCATTATCCTAAATAGGTATCAAATCCCATGGATTGATGATCTTTTGGACTAGCTCAACGGGGCCAAATATTTCAGCAATATTGACTTGAAGTCTGGTTATCATCAGGTACCGATCGAAACCTCTAATGTGTGGAAGACTACCTTCAAATCCAAGGAGGGCATTTTCAAATGGCTAGTCATGCCTTTCGGGTTGACGAATGCCTGCAACCTTCATGAGGTTGATGGACGAAATCTTGCAACCCTTCACTAACTCATTTGTGGTGGTGTATCTATATGACATTCTAATCTTCAGCTAGATTTTGGAAGAGAACCTCTACCATATTTGATAGGTGCTCCAAACCCTGCGGCAACACAAGCTATGTGCCAATTTGAAGAAATAGACTTTTGGTATGACCGAGGTTCAATATCTCAGGTACATCATTGTTGAGCAAGGTGTGCATGTGGACCTGGGCAAGATACAATTCATTCAGGATTGGCCAACCCCAACCACTCTAAAAGATCTCTGCAGCTTTTTGGGTCTTTCCAGCTTCTACCACAAGTTTGTGTTGGGGTTCTCTCTTATCACTTGGCATTTGAGTCAAGTCACCAAGGGAGGAGCGAAAGAAAATTTCTTTTGGTTTGCATCCCAACAAAAGGCATTTTTCGAGTCGAAGCATCACCTCTACTCTGCACCAGTGCTCACATTACCAGACTTGTAGCAACCATTTGAGATCGATACAAATGCCTCCAACTATGCTAGTGGTGTAGTTCTTACTCAGCAGGGACATCCCGTGGCATATCACAATGACACTTTTAGACACGGTCTGAAAGTACCCCACCTAGGAAAAATAGATGTATTCCATTGTGCATGCAATGACAATGGAAGCATTACATTATGAGAAAGGAAACGATCATCCACATAAACCACCGACCCCTGTAGTTCATACAAACACAGGGGAAGTTCAGAATGATCACCATCAGAAATGGTCCACATACGTACAACAGTTCCATTTGAACATTAAGTACAAGAACGACAACACCAACAATGTTGCAGGCTACCTCAATTGACTTCCGGTCATGGCGCTGACCACTGTGCTCGACTCTTGTGGGCATGAGACTGCCGAGTGGCCACATCTTTATAAGAGCAATCCAGAATTTAGCAACACATACTAGACACTCCTGGAAGGAAATAAAGTTCCAAATTTTCACCTCCAGGATGCACTGTTATGCCACCTGGGACACCTTTGTGTTCCTTCAAGCAAGTGGGCCAAGATGATTTGGGAGGCACACTACAATTGGTTCGTTGGACATTTCGAGGTAGAGAAAATAGTGGCAGTGTTGCAGAAGTGTTTTTATTAGTCAAACCTTCGACAAGATGTTGGGAAGTATATCACATCCTACACTTCCTTTGTCATTGTCGAACCAACCATCAAGAGGCAAGGCTCATACACTGCTTTTTCTACTCCTATTCGACCTTAGGAATCCATCTCCATGGATTACATGTCGGGCCTTCCTTCTACTAAGCTTGGAAATGACTTTGTTTTCATGGTCGTCGACATATTCTCTAAGATGGCCATTCTGGTGACCTGTAATAAGAGTATCACAGCAGAAGCCACTGCGAAGCTTTGCTTTGAATGAGTGTGGGTACACTTTGGGATCCCATAGTCCATTATCTCAGATTGGGACAACAGGTTCCTAAGTACATTTTGGTCAAGTCTCTGGTCGATGTTGAATACCAAGTGTTGGTGCTCAAATTGTCCCGATAACTGAGGACACCCTGAGACCACATCAATGAGAATCCTATATCCTCCTGCTTTAGGTGGTAAGGGTTAGCCTCCCTTTCACCACATGGGGTGATCCTTGGTGATAATGTAAATTAAATAGTCATTGTAGAATATTGTAAATTAAATGTATTTTATAATTAAACAAATAGATATGCCAGATTATTAAATAAAGAGTATTTTAAATAAATAATGTTTTTTAGGAAATAGAGGTGGTAGGCATATAACATGTGAAAACTTATTAAAAATAAAAATATCATTATGACTAAATGAGGTTTAAATTAATATATCATATTTCTCACAAAACATAAAAGTTAGTAAAAATTAAAAATTAAAATAAAATGAAAAGACAGAAGTTAGGAAAAACTGGTTTAAATGCATTTAATAGAAATGTTATAGTTGAAACAATATGAAATCAACTACTATTATTATTCATCCTGTAACAAAACAATTAAATTATTTGATTTATTTTTTCTAAATAGTCAATATTGGAAAAACTAAATGAATTTTACTATGTGGGAGTTTAACCAATCAGATCATATCAAAGCATTACTAATCACCACATATTACCAGTAAAATAAAGAAATGAAAAATGAAAAATAAATTAACAATAAAAATAAAATAGGATTGGTTTTATGGTATTTAAATTTACGTGCAAATAAAAGCCTAAATAACATGTATTGTTAAATAATAAATTCAAATATGATTTAAAAAAATTAAATATCAAGTATTTAAATACTTAAATCATTATTGCATGCAATATTATTGAATAATCATGTTATATCAATGACCTGCACAATGAATTAGTAAATAAAACCTCACATAAAAATAATGCACAAAAAAATAGATATTATGAAATAAAAATTCTCACAGTCACAATCAACAGCACCACTGTAGCAAGTACATGATGACCTTAAAAATAATAAGTCTTCATATCCGATGCAACACCATCCTTCAATCTGCCCAAAAAGTATGTCCCAAAAAAAGTCCCTGGAACGATCTTCTACATCCTCTTTTAAAGTTCTAGAAGTTCATTTTATTTTTAGTTCTCGTAACTTCGAGTAAAATTACATAAATAATTATTATTATAAATAAATGAAACATATATGTATTCCTCTCATTAATCTCGCGTTCAAATCTTCAATCAATTAATTATTAAATTGCCCATGGTAAAATTCCTGCATATTTAAATAAACATAAAGTTTAGTGAATATATATATATGATAAATAAAAATAACGCATATTCACCCATTAGAAATAAAATCCTGATTTGAAATGAAATCTGAAATAAATATATAATAAATTATATATTTCCATTTCAATATAAAATTTGAATAATTCCCCTTTCAATTTTCTTCCACGTTAAACTCATACCTGCACATTTTCCATTCACCGTCCTTTAGAAACAAAATTATGAATTCAAAATAAAACAAATCCGAAATATATATATATATATATATATATATATATATATAATTTAAAATAAAATTTTAATTATAAATTCCAGAGTTGTATATTTTAATATAGATTTCAAATAATTAAACAATATAATTTTATATAAAACCTGAATAATATATATGATATTGAAGTATATAATTCCAGTATATATATAATATATAAATTTGATTTTCAAATAAAATTATATAGATATATAATTTTTAATATATATATATATATATATATATATATATATATATATATATATATATATATATATATATATATATATATAAAATTCAAAATCTTTCTTAATTATAGTTTCATTGACAAAGTTAAAAGGGCCTCCTTTTTATTTAAAACTGCATTGTATTATTAATTCCCCGTCAACATAAATATTTACATTCCTTTGTTAGAGGATAGGTGTGCATGTTAAAATTATTATGCAATAATGTATATTTTCATATATTAAATTAGTAATTGTATCGAGAAGTGCAAAGGAACGCCGACAGGAAGAGTGGGGAACGCGGAAGGCAATAAGCAAGCCAATTATCTGGACAATGAAATACAATAAAAAAAACTAAGGAACTTGTAATGTTTTTTTGCATACATTTGATTTACCTCTTTAGCAGCAGTAGATAAATTTCTTAAAGGTGTGGATGTCATAGGCACCAACCTCTCCAAAACTTGACCATGTCTTTGAACATCAATCCAACACTATATTAGAAACTAATAAGGTTTAACCAAACAAAACAAACTATGAATTACCACACTAGCATGTATAGTTTATATTCTTAACAAGAGATGTCAATTCACATTATCATCTCCTCAATAGATTTAGCAGCACAAAGATGATGCATCCCAAGCTAGAATGATTAATTAATGGCAATCTAGAACATTATCACACATCACCAACTATCCATACAAAGAGGAAAGAAACCAAGCCCCTTTAATAGCCAAATAAGTAAAAGGCTGGCAATTATACCAATGAAGAAAAAAAAATGTCAAGCCATATTTTTTTCCGCAAAGCACCCCACGTCTTCTCTTCTTAGAGTTCAATTGCATTCAACCACAAAATTTTGATGTAGCATGAACAAATAACACAAGAATACACAAAAAAACGCAAAATATTCTCATAAGAATATTTACAAATGACAATAATCCTTCCCATAAATCATGGTATACATGCATATGATATGGCTATGATATGACTATGAAGATGTGTCATTTTCTTACGTTCTAATTTTTTGTCAAGCTTTGAATGATGAATATAAAAAATTCTCAGATTATCCAAAAATATAGATAAGTCCACATGCTCTTGCTTACTCTGAAGTAGTAAAAGACTCAGAATTATCATAAGTACTAACTACATGCAACACAGTGATATTAAGATCCATAAACTCTCCACATAATTAAGTAAATTGTTACAACATAACTGATTTGCAACAGATAACATTTCTTATGTTTAATTTTTCTGATGAAACTCCATTTGTCTTGTGTAGATCAGAATTAACCATTATATTATAAAAGCTAACTATCCAGTCCAAAAATGAAAAGTATCGAAAGATTGATGTATCTCTATACAAGGAACACTATTATCACTACTCATGGAACCACAAGTACCAAAAACTTTAATTTACACGTCAATAATGTATCTCTCTTCACACCTGGGAATGACATTATAAAATTAATTAGATACAATATTTTGGGGAGAAAAATGATCTAATCAGCTTGTAACTCATAAGAGAAGCTAGTTAAAATTGCATGCACATTGAATGTACTCCATCTTACTGTCAAAATTCCACATCATTATTCACTTTGAGCTTCCATCATCAAAGCATTTCTTTTACACGTGTTTTCAACATGGTTATTGATCATATTTCGGTAATGTTCTTTTAGGTGTGCAGTAGAAAATAAACATAGTCAACATATAGTCTATTACTGAAGTTCAAATTCTATTAGAAAGAAATCAATGAACAAGTTGTACTATGACAGATTATAACATGAATTGTTTCCTACTGTAGTTATAACTAGTACCCATGACTTCAATCCATGTATTGAAACATCATACATGCGTTAGAGATGGGCCTCAAAATTAATGCATCATTTTTATCCATTAACACATCACTATTATATGTCCCAACACATCACTGTTATCCATTAACTTGGAGTTACCCTACGTTGTTGCAATCATCCATCCACCGAACCTCCGAAATCGTGATGACGAGTCACGATGGTCGAGACTCGAGATCTAGAAGCCGACCATTCATTATCATTTACAAATTAAATATCACTAATTATCATTGTATAACTCCAATATTTATTAAATATAAGTCGTCGTGGTCATCCATCCATTGAGCCTCTGAAATCGTGATGACGAGTGTCTAGACTCAAGATCTACAAACCGACAATTCATTACCATTTACAAATTAAATATCACACATTGACACTGGAATTCAATGAATTTTCCTTCCATATCTTACTGCCCTCCACATGTTGAGGTGGGCCATGATTTAGATGATTGGAATTCAAAATGTTTGGTGCAAAATGCCATGCACGCATTTTTTATCCGATTGACAACAAATTTTGGACTGTGTGTGAAAATTGAGTTTCTCAGCATTTAAATGCGGGAAATTGCAAACCAGAGGATCCATACTTGCCCTCTGCAATTTCCAAGGCCTGTTCCCATGCCAAATTGTTCAACTTCCGCCCAGCTCAAACAGAGCTTTTGCATGTAACTTCTAATGTGATGTTATGCATAGATTTATATAGGTAAATCGTTTAATCGGCTCCTATCGTATCCACTCTGTTATCCATATCGGCTTCTATAGCAGTAAAAGAAATTCTTCACGAAATTCGAACCATCATCCCCTTATAGTTCGTGTGCCACTTCTGCGTCCCCTTTTCTAATATCGAGGCCATCTTTGTATCATGACTCAGACACTCAAAAAATGCAACAAAGAGGCAGAAGCTCTGCTGGTGTCCACTGGCGTGTTGGAGATGAAACGCTTCCATGGCGAACAAACGGAGAATGGAGTTGGGAAAACCACCATAGCCAAATAATTCTTTAACCTCAAAAGTTTAGATTATAAGAGTTCCTCTTTTGTATTTGATGTGAGAGAAAATGCATGTACTATGTCTCTAGCACATTTGCAGAATAAGCTCATGCGGGACCTAACAAGTAAAGATATCAAAATTGAGAGTCGTGATGAAGGCATAGGGATACTGAAAAGGTATCTCTCATCTTGTCATGTTCTTATAGTTATAGATGATGTAGATGATGTGGATCAATTGGAAGCATTTTTGCCAATCAAGAAAGTTTTGAAACCAGATAGTTTGATTTTGGTTAGCTCTCATGACAAGCACGTCCTAAAAACATCAGGAGTCCTTGAGTCATCCATTTATAGTCTAAAGGGATGGATACACCGCACTCTAAAGAGCTCTTTTGTTGTTATGCCTTCCATCAGCGATATCGTTCACCAGACTTTGCAGATCTAGTACATCGCTTCGTAAAGGCATGCAGTGGACTGCCATTATTCTTAAAAGTATTTGGGGCGTTGGTTTTTGGAGAAAATGAAAATTACTGGCAAGAGATATTGGATAAACTTGACAATGTGTTACCTCTACTAAGATATATGATAGAATAAAAATTAGTTATAAGTCTCTCAGTAAAATGGTGAAGGAAATATTCTTAGATATTGCTTGTTTTTTTCTCGGAGAAGATGGAGATAAGGCAAGAAGAATATGGGGCGAGGTGGGAATTTGAAATCTACAAGACAAGTGTTTGTTGGAGTTGGATGAAAATGATAAAATAAAAATGCATGATCAAATTAGGGACATGGGAAGAAATATTGCTAAGAAAGGATCGAAGCCCCTTTATCTTTGGGATTGGACGATCAACAACATTGATGATTTGTTGGAGCAATCGTCAACTGTAAGTATTTCAACCTTTCAAACATTTGTCTTCCATTCAATTCAATTTTGACCTTTATAGCTTGTATTTTGAAGAGAAATATAGATCTATTTGCTTTATCTTTCTAAACAATGAACAGGTGATAACCAAAGTTCGTGGAATCAAAATGGTTAGTTATTCCTATGATATCTTCCAGAATGTCAAAGAAGTGCCCTTTTTATACTTCAACAGGGCCAACTTAGAAATGAGGCACCTATCCTCGTCGAGAAGCTTAGAAATGAGGCTTAAAAATCTGAGACTTGTTGCAGCCAAAGGAGGTTATTTAGATGACATATTGAGGAGGGTGCAATCACCCAATCTGATATGGCTCCGCTGGTATGAATGTCCCTACTCTTCTTCCTTCCTGGCTTCCCATGGAGAATCTACATGTTTTAGAAGTGGTGGCGAGCGGATTGAACATATTGTGGTCACATCAATCTCAAGTAGGAAAATATATTTGTGCGCTTATTACTTTCATATAATTTCATTTTGTAGACCACAATCATAGATTTCTACATCTCTTATGTTGAAACATCAACATTGTAGGTTGTGCTGCTCCAGCTGTGAGAATTAAATATCTGGGCTCCCCTTTCAAACCTTCCATAGTCTATAGGGTGGATGAAGCACCATAAAAGGATTGCCATATGGAGCAACTCCAAAACACCCATAGTCGCAAGATTTCCCGACAAATTTTATCATCTATGGTCTTTGAAATACATAGTTCTCAAAGACTTCTCAAGACTGATGTTGCTCCCTGATTCCTTTGGGGAGCTTAAAAACCTTCGGTATATCGATTTGGAAGGTGGTTCTAATTTGTAGATGCTTCCAAATTAATTTGGGCATTTAACTCTGCTCAGACATATGTCATTGAAAAGGTGCTCTAATTTTACCAAGGCCAACGATATTGATCTAGATTGTCATTAATGTCAATATGAAGCCAAGGAGAAGCAAAGCAGACTTGTGAAGAATAGGAGCCAAGCCACTGGAAAGAGGATCACATCAGCGAAGGTACATAAACAGAGTCATCAGAAGTCACAGAGAGATATGTCCAAGGGAAAGCGCTATCGGAAGAATAAAGAGCAACAGTGCATTAGAGGAGCTAACAAAGGAGTTAACAAAGGAGTGGCAGAAATCAAGACAATGCAAAATATCAGAACAAGAGCAGTCAAGGAAAAGCTAGAGGAATAAGTTCAATGGAAGAAACAAAGAGGAACACGTAGCAGAGAAGCATAAACAGCGGTATCGAAAGCCACAGCAAAGCCAAGTAAGTGTAAGAGCGGGAGATTAAGGAGGAGCCATACTGGGATCCAAAGAAGTCAATAAAGGAGCCAAAAGAGTGGAGGAGTATATAATATAGGAAGAAATCAAGAATACAGATGAAGAGTGAATGCACGTGGTTATAATCCAAAAAGTAGGTTTGAAATAGTGACAGTGGTTTTCGAGCGGACTCACCCGATACCATTCATCGATTGACGCGTGGCAGGAGAAGGAGAGAGGAAACCGCCTTATCGAGCGAGTAATCCTCGTACATGTAGCTCACCCGATATCATTGTCAAGCGTTGGATCAAATGCATTTTGATCTATGGTGCAAGATCACCGAGCAGCTTTGTTGGTCGGGTGTAATATCAACCGTCGGATGGGATGGTAAGATCTACGGTGGAGGATTGATCCGTAAAAGGCAAACATCGGAAAATGTGCATGTGCGGACCCGACGATATATATGTTCGGGTGTATAAATAGTTGAAGTCTGGCTAAGTGTTTCAGAGCGAGTTTTTCAGTGTATTTCATATGTATCCTTATATTCCGGCTTTAAGCCTTGTCACATTAAAAAATGCGATTGTGATATATCTATATATATATATATATATATATATATATATATATATGGACCCGCGGGACCATTACAACATAATGTAATAAAATATCGCATTCGTCACAATATCGCAAGCGTCTTTAAAGCCTTGCCACATTAAAATGTCGATTGCGATATAATTGTGGACCCGACTACACCATTATAGCATGGCTTAATCAAATGTTGCATCTGCAGTAATTGCAATGTAAAAAGGGTTTTCGCCCCTGAACCACCGATTGTGATATCTATATATATATATATATATATATGGACCCGACGAAGTTATTAAAAACAGTTTATAATAATATCGCGTCCGGGTATCGGGGAATTGGCTATGTTATGTTCAAATCTACCGATTGCGATAAAGTTGTGGAGGAGCGGACTCGATGAAGTTATAGATGTGGGCGTAATGCATTTGAAGTCCGGCCTTATGTGTTTGAAGGGTGTATTTCCATGTATTCCTGTGGTTCCAATAAATGTGTTGCCTGGGGCTTAAAGTTAAATTAATGCTTCTGATAGTTTAGTGGGCCTGAATCGTTGCGATTGCGATTGCGATTGCGGGATTACTATTGTATATTGTATGAATATTATAAAAGGGGGGCCTCTCTGATATTTTCTTTAATATGCAACATTATTGTAATTCAGCCTCTTTTCCACATTAACGTGTCCTGTGTATTGATGGATTTGAAGAGACAGAGGAAGCTGAAGAGTGAGCACAGAGGAAGCTGAAATATCAAGCGAGCGTTGAGGAAGCCGAATAGCCAGCGGAGAAAGGAAGCCAAAGGTCAGGGGTATCAGGAATATAAAACAGAGAACAAGGAAAGTTTAGTGTGGCTGGAAAAACTGTAAGAAAATAAAGGAAGCTGAATCTCTGGCAGAAGTGGAAGGAACAGGAGGACAGAAGTAAGTCATAGGCCCAGTGTCGAGTGATAAAAAGGTGTCTTTTTAACTCCTAATTACCTTCACATTAATTGTCAACCCAGGGACGAATTTTTATTTCAAGAGTGTACTCAGTCTGAGGTGGCTATTTACTCAAGAGTAATGTTTTGCAATATAGTGCGTAAAATACAAAAGCAAATGAAAGCTAGAAATAAAATCTAACTAAGATAGCAAGAAACTCAAATGCTTTATAATTAAATCATTCACTCAAACAACCATCAATCAAGGATACAGTAGCAATAACTCATTCCTCTAGAGATTGATACAATTGAAAAGGCACTCAAAAGAAAGATCATCAAACTGGGAACTAGATAGCATATGTCAATGTTCACTACACTCTCAGACCTTCTGCACACCAAAGCAAAGATAATGCGAATAACAAGAAATGGAACAGCAGCTAGGAAATGTAACGACAACTAATTCTTATAAACAACACCACCTTAATCTACAAAAATAAATGCAACAATCATGTCCTACAGAAATCAAATAGCAATCTTCTATCTTGAAGGATGAATCGAATAGCACATAGAAATAGAACAACATTGATTAATGATGAAATACGGAACAATGCTTGAAAGCCAAATACAAATGCATAATAACTTAACACACGGCACACCTTAATAGTAATCTGATCTGGTAATCCAATTATCAGTCTTAGTTATAAAGAATACGACTGTATTTTGTAATGGAACAGCAACGTCAATAGATTCAACAATCGCAAGGAAATATAATCTCTAAGATGAATTCAGTAATACCAATTAAAGAGTGTTACAACACGGTTACGTTGTAATTGAATAGCAATAACATTCTGTAAGGATCAGCAACGTTATATCAATGATTAAAAGAACAGCAATGTGTTACCAAGTCAAGATGAATCAATACGACATTCCTGTCATAAAGAACGATATTACTCAATTGAACATAAATCAGATATAACAGAACCGTGATGTAAAATAATAGAACATACCAGATTACCGAATAAAGCTGATAAGCAAAACCACACATAAACCGTAAAGATATAATACAGCAACAGCACAATCCACCAGAGGCTGGGCCCTTAGCCGTCAGCGGATGCTGCTGGGCTACTTCATATAAGGTGTATAAACAGCAACTCCCAAATCATATATTAATCATTAAATTGTGAAATCATTACAACAGCAAAAGCTTGAGAATTACAACATGCAACAATCCCTATCCTATCATGAATAATCCACCATCATTCTTGAATCTCCAATTCTAAATCCTCAATTCTCCCTCAATTCTCCATCATTTTTCCATCCCCCTCTCTGATCTCTGTTTTCATTTAAATAGAGAGAGATCAGAGAGAAGTTACAATAAAGATAAGTACAACATGATTTCTATTACAAAATTGGTTTTCTTCTAACCAATTGATCAACAAGAGCAAGGCGAATTTGGCTTTGCAGCTGAGATTTGGAGGACGGCCGCAACAACAAATCTGAGAAAATCGTGCTCAAAGAACCCTGCGTTTCTCTCAGTACAAGCCGAATTTGGGCAAACCATTTTTTAGTAAAGTTAATTGGATCCGTTGTGGAAAAAACCCATGTTCCAGATTTTCCAGATTCTGCTTCATTTGCTCAGAATCTCAACCGCAAAACTGTCACTTCTTATTCCAGCGAATTTCTGAGTTGGCATTTTTAATGATTAAATTTTCAATCTAGAAATTATCTTAGAGGCTAAAAATGGTGAATAATGTTATAACTGATTTATTAAAACTATCATTGATAAAATCATGCATAATCATCAATTTATTAAAAATAAAGGAGAATAAATAATATTCATTCATAAGAGCATAAATCATTATAAAATGGATTTAAATAATAAATTATAATAAATGACATGATAAAGAAGAATAAAAATAGATGAAATAAGTGTTAAAAAGTGGTCGTATTCACGGCCCAACACACCCCCATACCGAATATATTGCATGTCCTCATGCAACAAAAACTGAATATATTGCATGTCCTCATGCAACCCAAAGACAAAACCCATGTGTTAACCAAGCAATAAAAAAATTGTTCATCTCAGCTCATAGAACAAATGAATTCTTCCTCAATTAATAAATATTCAATTTTAGCAATCTTGATGAAGGCATAACAATGAAGTTGCAGCAAAATATGATATAAGTGACAGCAACCTTCATTAACCATTTTCCCAAAAACTACAAACCAGCTTTTGTTGAAATGTTGCAAGTAGATTTGTAATATATGAATGCCTCTATGATCCAAAAATCAGATTGTTTTGATGCACAGATCATGAGATATAAACAAAATGGCTGTAGGTGATAGTGCATGATTTCCGAAATTTTATGAACCAATTTATCTTGAAATTATCTGGGTATGTGTATTTTAATAATATGTCTGTGTTTTCCAGAGATCACAAGAATTGAGTTCATAGTTTTAAAAATATTATGGAAATCAATTTCTGCACTGAAATTGTATGCCTTAAATGAGAAAGAAAGTAGAAAACATCCATCATGCGTAGCAATTCCTCCCCCTCTCTTAAGAATTAGCATGCCCTCATGCAATGCTAGAAAAAAATTGAAGTGGTTGCTACCATCTGTTGAATGCTATGCTTGGTGTAAAACAACATGGAATAAGGAAGGTGTTGAAAATGAATAAGAATAACAATGGATGATAAAGAATATGGATGACATGATCATAAGAAAGAAATGAATGAAAGCAACACTCCCCCAAACTGAAAGATGATATGCCGCTGAAAAAGGGGAAGTGGTAAAGATGTGGAATGAAGGATGATAAATAATGCTCAAAATGGATTTCCATTCAATTCTCCTAAATTCGTAATAAATCAGAAAATTATGTGATTTTACCTCAAGTTTTACCTCCAGCATGACATATATGTCTTGGCATTTGTTGAAGCTGATGTAGGCAGAGTTGGTGCTGAAAGTGATGCAAAAGGTGAAATCCAGACAAGCACATATGTCTGAACAATTATGCATGTTCATGAGTTGCTCGAGCCTCTTCTAGTAGTTGCAATAGTGTGGGCATGTTGTGAATAGAATTCTGCCCATACTTGTTGTTCTCCTGCAAACAAATCACTATGTTGCATACAATGTTCTGGAATCCATAGTGTTAGTTTTGAATAGCAACAGATTAAGATGCATGCAAAAATTTCAATAAGAAAAACTGTTGTATACATGAAATACTAATATTTTGTCAAATCAACAAGTTATGGCAGAGTGCAGTAATCATATCGCATGCAATCCCATAATGCATACATTCCCCCTCCAATTGGAAAATAGATTCTATGACCATAAAGCTTATGAAAGGTGCTATGCTGACGGCAAGGCAATGGAATGAACAATACATCAGTAAATGAAGCAGAGTACACATATCAATGATAGGACAGTGAGAGTTATGTTTATAATGAGAGCAGACTGTGTAAAGATAGTTATGAATAAAAGATAGGACGCTTTCGATTGATGATAAGTTATGCGAAAAAGGACAACAATATGTCAAAAAGATGCTTTACTGACGGTATTCTAGCTGAAAATGATGTGATTGATCTGAAAACAATTTCTCATGCATAAAGGTTCAAAACAGGGAAAATTAAGGAAATAACTTCTCTGATAAAAAGAAAAAATAAGAAAAGGGTATTATAGTAATAATTGACGATAAGATATAACTTCAATACCATAAGCAGAGCCTTTGCTGCCAGCATGCGTCCATAGCCTCGGCAGGGTTGCTTTTTAACCCATATGAGCCAGGATCCTCAATTTATAAATGGAGAGTTATAGTGTTGTTCTACAGAAGAGATCAGTGTGCTAGCGTGGTAACCAGATAACCACACTGCCATTCACTGGGATGTAGCAAAAGTGATCAGGCCGGCTCGTGATGAGACCTCCTATTCCAAGGATAATTTGGCTATCCAATGGATCATAACCCTAGTGTGGTGGCCATAATGGGAATGTCACTTTGTTACAGCCTTATGAACATGGTAGTTTGGCTCGTAATGAGACCCCCTATCCTCCATCTACGAACAAAATTTTGTTGTTATTACACATTTTTATGATAAAAAGAGGGAGGCTCAGTACTCCTTAAGATCCTTAAGAGTAGGGATGGTGGAAGAAGTTGAACATGTCAATAGAAAAAATATACCCATAATCTCATTTATTACAGACATAGAAGATTATAACTAGGAAGGGTGGAACCAGCATGGTATTAAGATGATCAATCAGTATCATGTACAACAGAAAACAACGCAGTAAAGTAGTATATAAATAATTGTTTCCATTTTGAAAATAAGCTATCATCAAGGAGTTGTCCTATTAAAGATCATAACGTAAATGATATTAACTCGCTTCAATAGAATCCATAATTCTCGTCCTCATAAAAATAGTGTACTTCATGCCATAAAAGGGAATCAGTAAAATGTGGTTGAGATGAATTAGGAATAATCCCACAAGAGGAAGAAAAGGGTTGCTCTCAAAAATACTCCCAAAGTGTTGTTTCTTTGAAGGAACAGCAAAAACACTCAAAAAGTGGTGTTCCGTGTAGGGAATAGCAAAGGAAATGCACACCAAAAAGAAAAAATACACATAAAAAAGTGTGAAAACGCAAATGCCGTTCCTTTGGAAAAAGGAATAGCAAAAACTAAAAGTGTCGTTCCTTTAGAAAAGGAACAGCAAAAATGAAAAGTGTCGTTCCTTTGGAAAAGGAACATTAAAAATGCAAGTGTCGTTCCTTTGGAAAAGGAACAACAAAAATGAAAAGTGTCGTTCCTTTGGAAAAGGAACAGCAAAAATGCAAGTGCCGTTCCTTTGGAAAAGGAACAGCAAAAATGAAAAGTGTCGTTCCTTTGGAAAATGAACAGCAAAAACACAAGTGTTGTTCCTTTGGAAAAGGAACAACAAAAATGAAAAGTGTCGTTCCTTTGGAAAAGGAACAGCAAAAATGCAAGTGTCATTCCTTTGGAAAAGGAACAACAAAAATGAACCGCGAAAAAGGAACAGCAAAATGAACTGTGGAAAAGGAACGACAAAATGAACCGTAGAAAAGGAACAACAAAATGAATCGTGAAAAAGGAACAGCAAAATGAAAGTGAAAAAGGAACGGCTAACACAAAAGGTGTTGTTGTTCTTTTGAAAAAGGAACAACAAAACGAAAATGTTGTCCCTTTGGAAAAGGAACAACAGAAACAACAAAAGTGCACACAAATGTTGTCCCTTCAGAAAAGGAACAGCAAAATGCACAAGCATAAAATGCAAGCACGCAAAGAATGAATTAGCTGTTCACTGTATTGATGCTGAGGATGAGTTACAGTTTGAATGAAGTAACACCTGAAACACAAAATATAAGAGAGATCAGAAAAGAAACAACTTTTTATTTAAAAACAATATGTAAATAAATAAATTAAGTTACAACAACTATGATATTATGTAAAAAAATGATCTCTTCGAAAAATGTTTTGGCAGCAAAGACATGACATGAAACTTCAAATGGAAATAAATTCTTCATTTCTATTATTATAAATCCGTTCGGTAATGAGTTGGATGAAATTCCTTTGTTTTATTAAAATTTCTTTAAGAATCACTCATCCATAAATTGACCTTCTTTATTTTTCCAAGACCTGCAAAAACGAGTATCTACCTGCAATAAAACATTAAATCATGGAGAAATAGAGGTGCGCAAGCTCCCCTAATCCAAGAATTATACAAAAAACTAACAAGTAGTTACTCTGTAGAACAAATCCACGGAGAAAATAACAAAGTAAAATTTATTTGTTACTTGCGGGAGAGCAGTGGCCAATCATGCTAACCTACAATGTTTTAATCACAACTTCTTTGTTTTTTGTCCAAATTCAGTGATTCCAAAGCCAAATGAGAGCTAATTCAAAGTTTAATCTCCAATAACAACAGATTTTAAAAATTCAATGATATGATATGTCAATTTTAGTTAGAACAACCTTCATAACATAGTCATTTTCGATTACCCAGCTTAGACCAACAATTGATATTTCAAGCATAAATTTTTCGTTTGATGTCAGATTCAAATGATTTGAATTGGAAATGAAAGTAGATTCATTTATTTATTTCCAATAGAAACATTTTTTGAAGACAAGAAGAATTGATAGGTCAAATACTGTAAGGAACAGCCAGAAAGACATAGTTTTAAGGGTGTTGATTTACGATAGACAGTCAGTATTTTGATCATAACTTCCCCATACGATATCTAAAATGAGTGATTCAAATTGAGTTTTAAACTAGATTCATAGGGGAATCTATCATAGAAATAGTTTTTAAAAATTCATTCATTTAGGCTTCCACAAACCGACTGTCCCAACTCTATTCCTGTGCTGCCCGCTAGACACCCTGTCAATGTTTTGGTTCTAACTTTTTCGTTTCAAATCCAAATTGAATGATTCAAATTGGGTTGGAAAGTAGACATCAAGGGCTACTTATTATAGAAACAGGTTTTAAAAATATTTCATTTTGGTCCCTCAAAACATGACTGTCCCCACTGTTTTGCCAGAAATTTCATCAAGCCTGCAAGCCAAAAAATGATATTCAAGCATTTTTTCAAATTGGTGATAAAAATGAATATGAATGTTTGTAGAACTATTATTTTCATTATAATTCATCTAAATAAACAAATGAATTGAAACATTTATCACCGATGTTGATTTCGATAGCGTGTTGTAACAAAAACAACTAGTTTTACATAAAAAAACAAAATGCATTTATTTATTTCCTTATTTATTTTATTTTTTACACTAAGCTATTTTGATTTGAAAAATGAATATGACTACGTATATGAGTACTTCCAGTGGAGCCATTTTCTAAATAAGGCTTCATGTATACACATACCCAAATTTGAAAAATGCATATTAATGAATATTAGGGTATGAGAAGCCAACTTCCCTTGAAAAGATGTTGTCAAAATTTGTTGAAGCATAGAGTGATGTTGCAAACAAATGATGGAGTGAAACCAATCTTCAATGTATCCGTTAGTTTCTTTATTTCCGATAGCCATCATATCATGAAGTTCTTGAGCTTTTAAAATGACTTGTTGATGCATACTAAAAGAAACCTCATTTTCTTCCATAGCTTCTACAATTTTTGAATTTGAAACATTCTGAATCTCATTGTAAGTTTTTTCCATTGGTGCATGTGAGATAGAATGGGTGGGAAGGGTGGGTAAATTTTGCAGTTCAACATTGTAAGCATGTTGTACTGGTTTATTGTGGTGAGGGTGTGGAATTAGTTGAGCAGGAAATTGTATATGGAATGGATCATTTTGATGATGTGGTTGATTGGGTTGTGTAAATAGTTTTGATGGGCAAGCAAGATGTTGTGGAAGAGCTGGTAAATAATATGGAGAATGTGTTTGTGCTACAAGATGAGGGAGAGTAGTCATGTAATCATAAGGTGAACCATGCCAAATTTGTAGACAAGATTGGTGGTGGTTATATTGAGATTGACATGGCTGCTCTAACATGTGAGTAATCCATAATGGATTATGCAAGTAAGAGAATGAAGAAGAAGTGTTTCGAACCATACCTGTAGGCCATGATTTCCATGGTTTTGATCTTGTTGTAGCTTCCTCATCTCTTTGATATGCTACTTCCATCCTAGGTAAGGAAGAACAACTATCTATGGTATGCTTCTTTCGATCATGAGTGAAAAACACTTCATTAAATTCTTGATTTTTATGAACCTGCAAAACATCCAATTTTGCATTTAGAGAGCTAATAAAATCAACTTTAAAATTTTCAAATAAAGCATTGATTTTAGCTCTTATGTCTCCTATTCTTGTAGTAGAAACAAACATCTCTAGAATTCTTACCAGCCTTGGAGATTCCTCTTGAATACCTTACGCACAACTCACAAACATCATCATATGATAACTGAAAAACATCACCTTTTCCTATCAGATTTAAGAATTCTAAAAATTCATCTTTGATTCCTTTAAGAAGAAGTGTTTTTAAGATTTCTTTTTCCAAACGCTTATGCTTTGATTTTTGAAGGTTGTATTGAAATCGATCCACATAGTCCTCCAAGCTTTCATCTTCCCCTTGTATCATATTGAAAATTTCTTCATCAGCCTTACAATAGTCTTGATACTTCTTCAAGAAAATGTTCTTCATGTCCTCCCATGTTTGGATGCAGTTCCCATCTAGGCCCATGAACCATCGGAGAGCTGCTCCTTTTAGAGTAATAGGAAACACTTTCAACCTTTGATTGTTAGTGTAATAATCATATCCTCTACACAGTATTTCGAACTCAAATAAAAATGTGTCTGGATATTCATTTGTCAAGCCACGAAAATTTGGTAGAAAAGATGGGGGAATTATGTGCATTTGTGTCACTCCTCCTAAATCTTTGATAGGAAATTCAAAAGTATAAATGTGAGTCATTTCTTACCATAATATAAGATGTTCTTCATGTGTTTCTTTGAAGCTCCTTCTTCAAATGTTCCTGTCAATTGGTTAGTGAAATGGGTGGTGCTTACATCACCACTTAAGTGAAATCATGAGACTTGTTTTTCAAATTTTCTATTTTTTTTTTTAACCATTCACACAAAAATTCAAACATTTACCCTAAGTTCATTAACAATTCTGTTGGAAAGCGGGCGGGGGAGCAGGGCTTCTACATGCTCCGTACGCAGGTTCTTACCTTCCATTTTTAATACCCAATTCTTTCCTAACAGGCACTCATTAGATGCACACTACTCCTTAGAAATGGATACACTCTCCCCGGCAACGGCGCCAAAATTTCGAGCGATAAAAATATGTCTTTTTAACTCCTAATTACATTCACATTAATTGTCAACCCAGGGACGACTTTTTATTTCAAGAGTGTACTCAGTCTGAGGTGGCTATTTACTCAAGAGTAATGTTTTGCAGTATAGTGCGTAAAATACAAAAGTAAATGAAAGCTAGAAATAAAATCTAATTAAGACAACAAGAAACTAAAATGCTCTATAATTAAATCATTCACTCAAACAACCATCAATCGAGGATACAGTAGCAATAACTCATTCCTATAGAGATTGATACAATTGAAAAGGCACTCAAAAGAAAGATCATCAAACTGGGAATTAGACAACATATGTCAATGTTCACTACAGTCTCAGACCTTCTGCACACCAAAGCAAAGATAATGTGAATAACAAGAAATGGAACAACAGCTAGGAAATGTAACGACAACTAATTCTTATAAACAACACCACCTTAATCTACAAAAATAAATGCAACAATCATGTCCTACAGAAATCAAATAGCAATCTTCTATCTTGAAGGATGAATCGAATAGCACACGGAAATAGAACAACATTGATTAATGATGAAATACGGAACAACACTTGAAAGCCAAATACAAATGCATAATAACTTAACACACAGCACACCTTAATAGTAATCTGATTTGGTAATCCAATTATCAGTCTTAGTTATAAAGAATACAACTGTATTTTGTAATGGAACAGCAACGCCAATAGATTCAACAATCGCAAGGAAATATAATCTCTAAGATGAATTCAATAATACCAATTAAAGAGTGTTACAACACGGATACGCTGTAATTGAATAGCAATAACATTCTGTAAGGATCAGCAACGTTATATCAATAATTAAAAGAACAGCAATGTGTTACCAAGTCAAGATGAATCAATACAACATTCCTGTCATAAAGAACGATATTACTCAATTGAACATAAATCAGATATAACAGAACCATGATGTAAAATAATAGAACCCACCAGATTATCGAATAAAGCTGATAAGCAAAACCACGCATAAACCGTAAAGATATAATACAGCAGCAGCACAATCCACCAGAGGCTGGGCCCTTAGCCGCCAGTGGATGCTGCTGGGCTACTTCATATAAGGTGAATAAACAACAACTCCCAAATCATATATTAATCATTAAATTGTGAAATCATTACAACAGCAAAAGCTTGAGAATTACAACATCCAACAATCCCTATCCTATCATGAATAATCCACCATCATTCTTGAATCTCCAATTCTAAATCCTCAATTCTCCCTCAATTCTCCATCATTTTTCCATCCCCCTCTCTGATCTCTGTTTTCATTTAAATAGAGAGAGATTAGAGAGAAGTTACAATAAATATAAGTACAACATGATTTCTATTAAAAAATTGGTTTGCTTCTAACCAATTGATCAACAAGAACAAGGCGAATTTGGCTTTGCAGCTGACATTTGGAGGACGGCCACAACAACAAATCTGAGAAAATCGTGCTCAAAGAACCCTACATTTCTATCAATACAAGCTGAATTTGGGCAAGCTGTTGTTTAGAAAAGTTAATTGAGTCTGTTCTGGAAAAAACCCATGTTCCAGATTTTCCAGATTCTGCTTCATTTGCTCAGAATCTCAACCGCAAAACTGTCACTTCTTATTCCAGCGAATTTCTGAGTTGGCACTTTTAATGATCAAATCTTCAATCTGGAAATTATCTTAGAGGCTAAAAATGGTGAATAATGTTACAACTGATTTATTAAAACTATCATTGATAAAATCATGCATAATCATCAATTTATTAGAAATAAAGGAGAATAAATAATATTCATTCATAAGAGCATAAATCATTATAAAATGGATTTAAATAATAAATTATAATAAATGACATGATAAAGAAGAATAAAAATAGATGAAATAAGTGTTAAAAAGTGGTCGTATTCACGGCTCAACACCCAGCAAGGTTGGGAGAAGAGAATTACAACCAAACAGATCCAGACAGTTTACAGCAGAGGGTTGGAGCCCTTGAGGTTGGTGCCTCAAAACTGAAAGGATTGGTGTCCTTGGGAGTTGGTGCTCCTAAATTCAAGGTTGGTGCCTTGACAAGACAGAGTTGGTGCTCTGGAGGTTGGAGCCTCACAAAGAGTCCAAGTTGGTGCTTGGCAACTGATTGAAACCATATATATATATTGTACTTGATTTATTGTAAATATCACATTAATAAAAGCATCTATTCCTGTTATCTACTTCTGTGTTCCAAATATAAATGTTTTTAACTGATATAAATAATAATTGAAAAAGAAATACTGATTCACCCCCCCCCCCCCAAGTATTTCCAACAATTGGTATCAGAGTCAGCTTCTTCATATCAGCCTAATAGCTTGAAGAAGGATTCTTAGTCATGACGAGAAATCAAGAAGTGTCAGGAAGACCTCCTCTGTTCGATGGCACAAATTTTGGTTTCTGGAAAAAGAGAATGTCCTATTACTTAATGTCCCTTGGACCTAAGGTTTGGCATTCGGTCTTAAATGAGTACATAGCTCCTTCCACTCTTCCAACAGATCAAGACGAGAGGAAAGTCTACGTTGCAAATGCAAAAGCCTTAAACTCCATCACTAATGGAATCACTGATTCTGAATTTACAAAAGTCATGAATTGTAACTCTGCCAAAGGAGTATGGGATAAGCTAATTAGCCTATACGATGGGGACTCCAAAGTCAAGAAGGCAAAGCTTCAAACACATAGAAGGCAATTTGAAAGTCTGAAAATGGATGATGAAGAAGATATTGCATCATACTTTCTCCGAGTAGTTGAACTAGTCAACTCTCTTAAAGGATTGGACAAAAACATTGAAGAAAGCACCATTGTTCAAAAGGTCTTAAGATCTCTCCGAGACAGATTTGACTCCAAAGTAAGTGCCATAGAATAATTGAAGGATCTAGATACTCTCAAGATGGATGAACTCCATGGAATCCTCATTGCCTATGAGATGAGAAAGGGTTTCCCAAGTTCCAAAGATGTAGCATTCAAGGCCTCAAAATCAAAAAAGGGGAAAGAAAGGAATGTCAGTAGTGATGACTCCGATGTTGAATCCAAATTGGCGCAATTTGTATGAAGGCGGAAGAAAGGATCTAAGCTAAAAGGTAAATACCCTCTTATTTGTTTCAAATGTGGAAAAATAGGTCATTATGCTGCAAAATGTCCTCATAAACATGATAGTGATGATGAAGAAAATTCTAAAAGGATGGTATACAAAAAGAAAGGATTCAATAACAAGAATTTCCTCTCTAAGCAAGATGAGTATGATGAAGATGAATTTGTAGTCATTAAAAAGAAATCAACCAACCAATTCCCTCACAACAAAGGAGGTAATGAAGAATCAGATGAAGAAAATGACCATGCTAGAAGCCAAGAAGTATTATTCATGGTATTATCAAGTGATGATGACTCGGGGCTAGAAGGAAATGTAGATGAATTATTAATAAGTGCCATTGAAGAAAATGAGAAATTACGGAATAAAATCATTTCTCTCAAGGTAGAAAACGAGGAAACAAAAAGAAGGGAAGATATCTTGAAAAACAAGATAAAAGAAAAAGAAGAATCTTACAAAGAACGTGATGCTGAAATAGTATCTCTGAGGAAGGAATTGGAGCAAGTTAAAAAGGGTTGGAAAAGCTCTCAAATACTTGACACTATCCTAAATAATCAAAAGCCTCAATATGATAAATATGGAATAGGTTTTAAAGGAGAATCATCAAGCACTAAGAATAATGCAAAAAGCTATGTCGATGTACTTTCCAACAACCCAAAGGAAGAAAGATTATTTCATCAAAGGCTCATCCCAGATCCAAAGAATGAAGAGAGAATAACTCCAAGGAAGAATGTTGATTCGAATTATGGACGCTACAAAAAATACAAAACAGTATTTCATCGAAGGCCCATCTCAAATTCAAAGAATGAACAGGGAGTAACTCTAAGGAAGGATGTTGATTCAAATTGTGGCTATTACAACAGGTACAAAACTATCTTTTTTGGGCATTGTTTCCATTGTAAAAAATTTGGTCATCAAGCTAGACATTGCATGGCTCGTAAGAATGACATGCCAAAACTGAAGGATCAAATAAACAAACCATATGGCCCCAAAGGACAAGGACAAATCAAGACCTACAATTCTTTTGATCCCTTGGCCAAATTTGATCTGATTTGCTCATTATGTAATAATAATGGACACAATGAACAAAATTGCCCACTCAAAAGAGGAAAAGCAAGAAGTGAGAATCCCATCACGAATAAATGTGGCCTAACTCTATGTGCTCAAAATAATAAAAATCATTGGTTTGTGGATAGTGGGTGCTCCAGACACATGACAGGGGACAGAAGGAAGTTTGTCACATTGAACAAAAAGGAAGGAAATGTATCCTTTGGAAGTGGATCTGCCAAAATTGCTGGAAAAGGAACTGTTACTCTTATTAATGGAAAAGGAAAAGCTCAAAATGCTTTGCTAGTAGACGGGCTCAAACACAACCTCCTGAGTGTTAGCCAAATCTGTGCTCAAGGACATAATGTTGTATTCAGCACCAAAGACAGTGAAATAAGGAACTCTTCATCAGGGGAACTTGTGGCGAAAGGGGTTAGAACACTAGACAACACCTACATTCTAAACAAGATTCAAGAAGACAAATGCTACTTAAGTCAAACAGATGAAAGTTGGTTGTGGCACAAGTGACTTGGACATACAAGCTTCGATAATTTGATCAATATCAGCAAGATAAATGCAGTACGAGACATCCCAAAGTTATTCAAACCAAATCAAGGAGTATGTAGCCCATGTCAACATGGAAAGCAAACTAGAACAAGTCACAAGACCAAGGAGTTTTCTACATCAAAGCCTTTGGAGATCATTCATGCTAATTTATGTGGACCAAATAGAACTCCGACACTCCAAGGAGAAAGGTACTTTGCTTTATTTGTTGATGATTATACTAGAATGATGTGGGTATATTTTATAAAATATAAATTCAAAGTATTTGAGTGTTTTAAGAATCTTAAAGCTCTTGTGGAAAACGAAAAGGACTCTAAGATTAAGTGTCTCATAACAGATAGAGTAGGAGAATTCACATCAAAAGAATTTTATGAATTCTGTAAAATACATGGAATCAAAAGAGAACTCTCTGTTGCCAGAACACCAAAGCAAAATGGGGTAGTTGAAAGAAGAAACTGAACAGTTCGAGAAATGGCAAGAACAATGTTAATAGCAACTAACTTGCAGATAAAATTCTGGAAAGAAGCATTCGGGACAACTGTCTATACCTTGAATCGAATTCAATTAAGACCAAATAATGAAAAGACTCATTATGAATTATGGAAAGGAAGACCTGCTTCAGTAAAATACTTCAAGATTTTTGGAAGCAAGTGCTTCATAGAAATCAATGATGGCTCACCAGGAAAGTTTGATTCTTGGGTTGACGAAGGGATCTTTCTTGGATATTCTATAACAAGCAAAGCCTACAAGTGCTATAATAATTGACTACAAAAAATAGTGGAAAGAATTGATGTAAAGATTGATGAAGACCTTCCAGAAAAAGAAATTGAAGAACATGAAGTTGATCCTCTCATTGAAGAAGAAGAACCTGAAAAAGAAGAAATAGATCAAGAAAAATCCAAGGAAAAAGAACCATATCAAACCCCTTCAAAGATGAAGTTTCTCCAAAAATATCACCCAGAAGAGTAGATTATTGGCAATGTAGATGAAGGTATGCAGACACGAAGAAGAATGACAAACACACCAAGGAAAAATGATGTAGCTCTTCTATCCATGATAAAACTAGAAACATTTACTCAAGCAAGTAAGGATCCTCATTAGGTAAAAGCCATGGAAGAAGAAATGTCTCAAATTGAGAAGAATGAAACATGGGAGCTGGTACCTCGTCCAAAGGACAAAAACATAATAGAAACCAAGTGAGTATTCAAAAACAAAATGAATGAAGATGGAAAAATCATCAAAAACAAGGCAAGGCTTGTCTGTAAAGGCTATTCACAAGTTGAAGGAATTGACTTTGAAGAAACATTTGCACCAGTAGCTCGTATGGAAGCTATCAAGATTTTCTTGGCATTTGCTTGCTCAAAAGGATTCAAAATCTATCAAATGGATGTAAAATCAGCATTTCTGAATGGGGAACTCAAGGAAGAAGTCTACATGGAGCAACCAGAAGGGTTTAATCTAACAGAAGGAAAATATTTTGTCTATAAGTTGAAAAAGGCATTATATGGTTTGAAACAAGCTCCTAGAGCTTGATACGCAAGATTGGATCACTATCTACAACAACAAGGCTTCAAGAAGGGGGTGGCAGGAAGTAATCTCTACATAAAGATAGATGAGGATAAGTTACTAGTCACACTTGTTTATGTTGATGATCTGATTTTTGCTAGTAATAATGATGAGATGAGCCATGAATTTTCTCAAAACATGTCAAAAGAGTTCGAGATGTCGATGATAGGAGAGTTATCTCACTTCCTTGAACTACAAGTATCTCAAACCACCGCAGGCTTGTTTATATCTCAAGCCAAATATCTTAAAGACATGCTTAAAAGATATGGAATGGAAGAATGTGCACCCATGAGCACACCTATGACCACAAATTGCAAATTGAGCAAAAATGATGACTCCCCTCCGGTAGATGCAACTCATTACAGGTCAATAATTGGAGCCCTTATGTACTTAACTGCTACAAGACCTGACATTATGCAAGCAGTAGGAATGGTGGGAAGATTTCAATCAGCTACTAAACAATCCCATCTGTTGGCTGTAAAAATAATTCTCAGATACCTGAAAGGAACTCCTTATTTCAGTCTCTGGTACCCTAAGAGCTCAACTCTTACTTTGACTGGATACACCGATGCTAATTGGGCCAAAAGTGTCAATGATCGGAAAAGTACTAGTGGAAATGCATTCTTCCTGGGAGACTGTTTAGTATCCTGGCTCAGCAAAAAACAAACATCCATATCACTATCTACAGTTGAAGCCGAGTATATAGTCGCTGCAGATTGTTGTACTCAAATACTATGGATGAAGGAAGCTCTAAAAGATGTCAACATAGGTACAAATCAACCAATTACCATCTATTGTGATAACACAAGTGTGATCAGTCTCAACAAAAATCCAGTGATGCACTCAAACACCAAACATATACCAATCAAGTATCATTTCCATCATGAACAAGTAGCTGAACAAAACATCATCTTGGAATATATCAATACTAAGGAGTAGATAGCTGATATTTTCACAAAACCTCTTCCTCGAGAAGCATTTGAACATCTTCATCAAAAGATGGGGGTTATCTCTTTCTCATCACTTAAGTTGATTCATAAAGAGGTTGCAGGACAGGGGGAGCAGTTCGACAGGGGGAGTCCTTGTGCACTCCTTTGACACTGATGTCAAAGGGGGAGAGAAGAAGAATATTGCCATCAATGACAAAGGGGGAGATTGTTGTTCAAGATTGTCATTAATGTCAATATGAAGCCAAGGAGAAGCAGAGCAGACTTGTGAAGAACAGGAGAAAAGCCACTGGAAAGAGGATCGCATCAGCGAAGGTACATAAATAGAGTCATCGGAAGTCACAAAGAGATATGTCCAAGGGAAAGTGCTATCGAAAGAACAAAGAGCAACAGAGCATCAGAGGAGCTAACAAAGGAGTTAACAAAGGAGTGGTAGAAATCAAGACAATGCAGAATATCAAAACAGAAGCAGTCAAAGAAAAGCTAGAGGAAGAAGTTCAACGGAAGAAACAAAGAGGAACACGTAGCGGAGAAGCATAAACAGCAGTATCGAAAGCCACAGGAAAGCCAAGTAAGTGTAAGAGCGGGAGATTGAGGAGGAGCCATATCGGGATCCAAAGAAGTCAACAGAGGAGCCAAAAGAGTAGAGGAGTATATAATATAGGCAGAAATCAAGAATATGGATGAAGAGTGAATGCACGTGGTTATATTCCAAAAAGCAGGTTTGAAATAGTGACAGTGGTTTTCAAGTGGACTCACCCAATACCATTCATCGACTGACGCATGGCAAGAGAAGGAGAGAGGAAACCACCTTATCGAGCAGGTAATCCTCGTGCATGTAGCTCACCTGATATCATTGTCAAGCATTGGATCAAATGCATTTTGATCTACGGTGCAAGATCACCGAGCAGCTTTGTTGGTCGGGTGTAATATCAACCGTCGGATGGGATGGTAAGATCTACGGTGGAGGATTGATCCGAAAAAGGCAAACATCGGAAAATGTGCATGTGCAGACCTGACGATATATATGTCCGGGTGTATAAATAGTTGAAGTCTGGCTAAGTGTTTCGGAGTGGGGTTTTCAGTGTATTTCATATGTATCCTTGTATTCTGGCTTTAAGCCTTGCCACATTAAAAAATGCGATTGCGATATATATATATATATATATATATATGGACCCACGGGACCATTACAATATGATGTAATATAATATTGCGTCTGTCGCAATGTCGCAAGCCTCTTTAAAGCCTTTCCACATTAAAATGTCGATTGTGATACAATTGCGGACCCAACTACACCATTATAGCATGGCTTAATCAAATGTTGCATCCGCGGTAATCGCAATGTATAAAGGGTTGTCGCCCCCGAACCACCGATTGCGATATATATATATATATATATATATATATATATGGACCCGAAGGTGTTATTAAAAACAGTTTATAATAATATTGCGTCCGAGTATCGGGGAATTGGCTATGTTATGTGCAAATCTGCTGATTGCAATAAAGTTGTGGAGGAGCGGACCCGATGAAGTTATAGATGCAGGCGTAATGCATTTGAAGTCCAGCTTTATGTGTTTGGAGGGTGTATTTCCGTGTATTCTTGTGGTTCCAATAAATCTGTTTCCCGGGGCTTAAAGTTAAATTAACGCTTCTAATAGTTTAGTGGGCCTGAACCGTTGCGATTGCAATTGCGACTGCGGGATTACTATTTTATATTGTATGAATATTATAAAAGGGGGGCCTCTCTGATATTTTCTTTAATATGCAACATTATTGTAATTCGGCCTCTTTTCCACATTAACGTGTCCTGTGTATTGATGGATTTGAAGAGACAGAGGAAGTCGAAGAGTGAGCGCAGAGGAAGCTGAAAGATCAAGCGAGCGTTGAGGAAGCCGAATAGCTAGCGGAGAAAGGAAGCCAAAGGTCAGGGGTATCAGGAATATAAAACAGAGAACAAGGAAAGTTTAGTGTTACTGGAAAAACTGTAAGAAAATAAAGGAAGCCGAAGCTCTGGCAGAAGTGGAAGGAACAGGAGGACAGAAGTAAGTCATAGGCCCAGCAAGGTTGGGAGCAGAGAATTACAACCAAACAGATCCAGACGGTTTACAGCAGAGGGTTGGAGCCCTTGAGGTTGGTGCCTCAGAACTGAAAGGATTGGTGTCCTTGGGAGTTGGTGCTCCTAAATTCAAGGTTGGTGCCTTGACAAGACAGAGTTGGTGCTCTAGAGGTTGGAGCCTCACAAAGAGTCCAAGTTGGTGCTTGGCAACTGATTGAAACCATATCCATATATATATATATATATATATATATATATAGATATATATATATATATATATATATATATATAGATATAGATATAGATATAGATATATATATATATATATATATATATATATATTGTACTTGATTTATTGTAAATATCACATTAATAAAAGCATCTATTAAGTTTATGAGAGATTTTTCTGTGTAAATCACAAGAAATTTCATTTGTCGACGCATTTCGAACCAACTAGTGTGGTTCATCGTCACGACAAGTTGAGGAGTCAGATATATTCCTGTTATCTACTTCTGTGTTCCAAATATAAATGTTTTTAACTGATATAAATAATAATTGAAAAAGAAATATTGATTCAACCCCGCCACCCCAGTATTTCCAACAAGCGAAGCAGTTGGAAATATTACCACAATTAAAATCTTACATCTTTCATATTGTAACCAGGTGAAAGAAGTGCCTCCCTAGCTCACACGTCAACTTTATTATATAAAATTTGTTATAATGCATGTTTAATTTTTTTATTAATTAATGTTAATCATATTTTATTAATTTAATTTTTAAATTAATATTTATTTATTTTTAATTAGTTTAATGATTGTATTTTAATTAATTTTTTATTTGAATTATTTTTAAAAAAATTGTTTATTTTTTAACTTTTTATAATTAGATTAAAAAATTTATTTTTTCTTTTTTAATTTTTAATTATAAAAATAACAATTATAATTTATAATATATTGTTTTAATAGTTTTAATTTATGATAAAAAAAAAAAATTAATATTTTATTTAATATATTAGTGATTATAAAGGTTATTATAACAATAGTTTCAATATAGGGCAATCGAGGATATTTTGATATGAAGATCGAGGTAAGCAATTTGAATCATATGAGCACTAGAGGGAGTAAAATGGCAAGGAAACATAAAGCAACAGTCTCAAAGGAGACCTAGTTCTAAAGAGGGTCATTTTGGCGACAACACTAAGCTCACTAAGTCCACGGCTTTCCACCATCAAACTAATGGCCAAATAGAGGTCATCAACAAAATGATCATACAAATTATGCATATGTACAACTCAAAGCATCCATGCGATTGGGATGATAGCCTCCCCTATGTCTAGCACAACTAAAACAGAACTCTCCATAGCTCAACTAGCCATAACCCTTTTTAGATGGGGTTAGGATTTGAACCACTATGTCCCATTGATGTAACCATACCATTTGCAGCTACTCAGGCAGATTCGGCTCATGTCTAATCCAAAGATGATAGGGATAACAACTTCATTGAGTGTATTCAGCACATTCGCCAATAGGTCCATGACATATTGGAAAATCCAATGCAAAGTACAGGCAGCGTCATGATCAGCATTGGGTGCCACACAAGTTTTGGGTGGGCAACAAAGTTTGGTTACATTTGCAAAAGGAGCGCCTCGTTGGGCCCCACCGCAAGCTTTGCCCAATCCGATATGGGCCTTACACCATCACTAAGGATGTAGGGGATAATGCTTTCAATCTTAGCATTCCACCATTCCTTGCCCTGCACCCAGTGTTCAACGTGGACTGCCTTCAACCATACTTTCCACCATTATTGGACACATCAGACATTGCATAACGACTCACACAAACATAGTTAAACCTAGAATGCATGGAATAAGCCACAACTGATCAAATCATTGACACGTAGATCAGGAACACTCTCCAGCTGAAGGTACAGCTATATCAGGTTGTCAACGCTGGTCTACTCCTACACCAAGGCAAGTGGCTCACAAAGGACCAAGTTCAACAGAAGTTTCCCCATCTCATGGAGGCACTCAACGCAATAGGCACCATTCCTTCCTAAGGGGGCAGGACTATTCCAGGTGGATATTGATGGCCACCTGCCTATTCCACTTGGACCCCAAGTTTTGTTTCTTTCAATTTCCTTAATTGTAGCACAACTTACTATTTTTGGTTCCTAAACTTCCGGAGCCGTTTTGAGGGACTAAAATACGTTTTTAGGAAAAACGAAGAGATTGGGAAAAACATTGCCTCAAATTTCCAATTCATTTTCGATCTGCTCTTTGAGATCTTCAAAACGAGGTATTATGATAGTCAAACAAAGATCATATGCCAAAGTTACGACCCCGGGAAATTAATGTACCAATTTTCCAAAACGGGGCCCACAGTTTTGGTGCTTCATCTCCTAGGGTTAGGTTTTTGGATGTTTAGGGTTTTCCATTGTTTCTTAATAATAAATAGGCCTTTGCTCCTTATCGTAACATAGTTCAGAATGTAGCCACCACATCTCTTCTCAGAGATAAACTACCATAGCCCGAGCAAGTTTCTTTCCATTTATGTATGTAAGCATATTTCAATTCTTTGATATTAATGAAATAAAGTTGTATTTCTACTGTATATTTGTGTTTATGTGTATATTTATATTTTTTTTCTTTCTTGCATAAGTCTAGATCAGATGTGGCTAGTTGAGCTATGGAAAGTTATTTGTAGTTGTGCTGGAAATACGGTAGGCTATCATCCCATTTGGTTGGATGGTTTGAGTTGTACATAAGCAGAATTTGTATGATCATCCTGTTGATGACCTCTGTTTGGCCATCAGTTTAGGGGTGGAAAGTCATGTACTTAGTGAGCTTGGTATCCAGCATCGACCAGAGACTTGACCCAAATGTATTTAGGAACCTGTTATCCTAATTTGAGATAATAGACTGTAGAATCCCAAAGTGTACCCACACTCATTCAAAGAATAGCTTAGCAGTGGATTCTGTTGTGATACTCTTCTTGCAAGCTTCTTGAATGGTCATCTTAGAGAATTTTTTAACGACCACGAAAACCCAGTCATTTCCATGCTTAGCAGAAGGAAGGCCCAACATGTAATCCATGGAGATGGATTCCTAAGGTCGACTTAGAGTAGGAAGAGGAGTTTATAGGCCTTGCTTCTTGATGGTTGGTTTGGAAATGGCACAGGAAGTGCAGAATATGGTGTACTTCCTAACATACTGTGGAAGGTTTTCCCACTATTTTCTCTACCCTGAAATGTCCAGCAACCCGATTATAATGCGTCTCCCAAATCATCTTGGCCCGCTCACTTGAAGGAACACAGAGGTGTCCCAGGTAGCATAACAGTGCATCCTGGAGGTGAAAATTTGGAACTTTCTTGCCTTCCAGGAGCGTCTGGTATGTGTTGTCGAATTCTGGATCGCTCTTGTAAAGATGCGGCCACCCCACAGTCTCGTGCCCACAAGAGTTGAGCACATTGGTCAGTGCCATGACCGACAGTTGGATGAGGCAGTATACAACATAGTTGGTGTTGCCCTTCTTGTAATTAATGTTCAAATGGAACTGTTGTAGGTATGTGGACCATTTCTGATGGTGATCGTTCTGCAATTTCTCCTTTCTTTGTATGAACAACAGGGGTAAGTGTTCTGTGTGGATGGTCGTTTCCTTTCCCATAATCCAATGCTTCCATTGTCACCAGCCCTTCACAATGGAATATATCTCTTTTTCATAGGTGGGATACTTTTAGATTGTGTCGGAAAGTGTCTCATTGTGATATGACATGGGATGCCCCTGCTGACATTTGGCCATGCCATTTGCAGCTACTCAGGCAGATTCAGCTCATGTCTAGTCTAAAACCGACAATGCAAACAACTTCATTGAGCACATCCAACATATCTACTGGTAGGTACACGACATTCTGGAGAAATCAAATGCAAAGTACAAGCAGGGACATGATCAACATTGGGCGCCACACAAGTTTCAGTGGGTGACAAAGTCTGGCTGCATTTGCAAAAGGAACGCCTTACCGGAGCCTGTTAGAAACTCAGACTACTCCGATATGGTCCTTACACCATTACCAAGGCTATGGGAGACAATGCATTTGAGCTCATCATTCCCCCATTCCTTGGCTTGCACCCAGTGTTCAATGTGGACTACCTTCGACCATACTTCCCACCATTGCTAGACACATCAGACATTGCAGAACAACTCACACCTACAGAGTTAAATCGATATTTCATGGAGTAGGCCACAACTGATTGGATCATGGACGCACAGATCAAGAACACCCGACAACAAAGGATCCAACTATATCGAGTTGTCAAAGAAGGCCATCTTCTTCACCAGGGCAAGTGGCTCACCAGGGATCAAGTTCAGCAGAAGTTTCCTCATCTCATGGAGGAACTCAACGCAATGGGGACCATTGCTACCTAAGGGGGGAGGAATGATCCAGGTGGATATTGGTGGCCACCCACCTATTCCACTTGGACCCCCACCATTGTTTCTTTCAGTTTCCTTATTTGTAGCACAATTTACTATTCTTTGCAGTTTTTTGGGTCCTGAACTTCTAGATCCGTTTTGAGGCCCTAAACGAAGTTTTTTGGGAACAATTGGAGTAGCATGGGTCAATGGACCTATGTTTCTCATTTAAAAGTTGTAGTCCTCTGATAGATATTTATAATGAGGTATTGTGCGTGTCAAACAGAGATCGTATGCCAAAGTTATGACCTTGGGAATTTGATGTACCAATTTACCTAAATGGGACCCATAGTTTGGCGTTTCATCTCCTAGGGTTAGGTTTTTTGATGTTTAGGGTTTTCCATTGTTTCTCAACAATAAATAGGCCTTCGAGCCTCATTGTAAGACAATTCAGAGGCATGTAGCTGCCACATCTCTTTTGAGAGATAAGCTACCATCGCTCGAGCTAGTTTATTTCCATTTCTGTTTGTAAGCATATTTCAATATTTTACATCAATGAAATGAAGTGTTATTTCTGTTGCATCTCTGTATCTATGGTTATATTTGTAATTTGTTGCGTTCCTATTTAAATCTGGATCAGTCAAAGAAACAAAAAATAATATTCAAATCCAAATGGAATACAAGGTTTCCATGGGCTTATGTTTTAAAACATTTAATGGTAATGAAAGGATAAAATGTTCTTGATGTGTAAAATTTAAAAGTGAGACTCCATTTTTAGAAGAGGGAACTACCACTCTTCAAGTTAGTGGTATTCCAATCACTAAACATGTAGAACTAATGGTAAATGTTGGGAAGGAGAAAATTATATCAATGATTGAATATGTGACTTGAATAGGTATAAATGCACTCCACGCGTGCTTCTAACAGATGAATATTCTGCATACACAAATACCACACCAAGAAAAGATTTTCTTCAAAGTTTCTGAAGAGTTGTATTGGAAAAAACTAAAAGAGAAGATTTTACATAGGTCATTTTACTCAATTTTAGCGGATGAAAGTACTGATCAAATTATGGAACACCAATTGATTTCTTGTATTACATATTTGACGAAGGGATGAAAAGGTCAATGTTTAACAAAGTTTATATGTTTACTTCAAATAAAGGATGGAATAGCTCAATGTATGTATAATCTAGTGAGAACACTTTTAGCATAAATGGATTTATATTTGATGAAGTTTGTTGGTTTTGTTTCAGATGGTGCATCTTCCATGAGGGGTATTCATGAAGGTTTATCTCCTAAGCTTCGTATGCTCCTCATTTATTAGTTATCCATTGCATAGCTCACATGGAAGCATTAACAATCAATGAGGCTTCATCTCATTTTCTAGAGTTGCAATATATTAACAAATTTGAAACAAAGTTTATTCATGGCTTCGAAAATCAACTAAAGGACATGGAAAATTGAGAGAACTAATGTATACATTTCAAATCACTAAGTTAGTGGTCTTACAAATTCATCAAATTAGGCGGCTCTCTAGAGGAAAGGTCATGGAAAGACTTGTTAAACTTGTGCATTATTTGTAAGAATTGGGAGTCAGGTGAGAAAAAAATGTTTGAGTTGGCAACAATATTTCAAGTGCAAACTTGGATCCATATACTTGTAGACATGCTCGTTGAATTAATAAGTTGAATCAAAAGTTCGAAGAGGATCATGTTGATATTACATATATTGACACTACCTTACATGTTTCTATTAGCATTCTTCGTAAATGATTTTTGGTGTAGACGCAGTGCATATGTCTTCTTTTTTAGTTAAATCATAAAGAGGAACCCTTGAATTTGCAGATAGCACAAGTATGGTACATTTACATCCATTGAGGTTTGAAAGTTTTCTAAAGATGAAAATATCGGGGCTACTATATGATTGTATTCTTTTGGGAAAATGTTTTATTGTAAAGGTGATTATATCTTTAGATAGGAGATTCATAGATTTACATGTATTTAATGTGGCTAAGTTTTGCACTTCTCAACATTATTATGAAGAAGTGAATGATATAGAATGTCCAACAAAAAGATAGCTGAAATGTTAATGTGAAAATCTATTGTGGATACTACTAGATGTTTGGGTGAAATGAATGAATTTATTTGTGCTATTTGTAAATCATGCCCTAAAAATCATATGTATGGCATGAGACCTATGTGGAGATGAACATGAATGGTTTGAAGACTTTCCATATTTGATGCAATTATGGCAAGTTATTCTTGTTATCCCAACAACCACATCAATGTGTGAAAGAGGCTTTTGAAAATTAAACAAGATAAAAAATGATGATAGATAAAGACTTTCATCGGAGACACTTGATATGTTAATGTTTCTATCTCTAAGGGCACATCATGCTCTAAATGAGGTAGATTGGAATGCTAATTATGATGTAAGGAAATAAATGAAAACTAGAAATCCATTTCCATTGGGAAAGTATATTTATATTTTCAATTATGCAAGTCCAGATACTTTTGAAAATCGTCTAATGAAACATGTGTTTACTTTTTTTTAATGGAATTTGAGATCTTTTTTTATTTATTTACCAGTTATATTGAGGTTTATAGTATCTTTATTGAAGCTACTCTTTAAATTTTTAAGATTTTAAAGATTTAGAATGACACTATTTTATTATGGAATGTTTTTGAAGGATTTATTTAATTATACTTTTCAATAGAAGTGAATTTGTTTTATAAACTTTCGTGCTTGAAGGCGTAGATGAATATATGCCATTCCAAATGAAATTAAGATTAGACCTTCAAATTTGATCACTAGCTATGAGTATGGCTATATAGAATGCATTAACATTTGAATCAATTTTATGTTGGTTGATAGTTATAATGGAGCATGGCGCAGCTTAATAGCGCGTCATAGCAATTATACAACCTTAACCCTTCTCTGTATTGCCTTCACCCTAGGATGATGGACTGTGCACCCTAGGATGATGGACTGTGGGAGGCCAATGGATAATGGTGTAACATGTTAATATACATATAAACTCTTTTAATAAGCGTTGAGGGTTCTTTTAATAAGCGTTGAGGGTGTGAGGAAACGTTTCATGTTTTAGTTTAGTTAGTTTTATTATTATTTTATTGTTTTATATTTTTTAAATTAAATTTTAAATTATTTTAATTTATAATCATTTAATGTAATATAATTTTTATTATATGAAATCTGTTATAATCCATGTTTAGTTTTTTATTAATTAATGTTAATTAATTATATTTTATTAACTTAATTTTTAAATTAATATTTATTTATTTTTTTAATTAGTTTAATGATTGTATTTTAATTAATTTTTTATTTGAATTATTTTTAAAAAATTGTATTTTTTTAACTTTTTATAATTAGAATAACAATCTTACTTTTCATTTTTTATTTGTAATTATAAAAATAACAATTATAATTTATATTATGACCAAAAAAATTAATATTCTATTTAATATATTAGTGATTATAAAGGTTATTATAACAATAGTTTCAATATAGGGTAATAGAGGATATTTTGTTATGAAGATCGAGGTAAGAAATTTGAATCATATGAGCACTAGAGGGACTCAAATGGCAAGGAAACATAAAGCAACAATCTCAAAGAAGACCTAGTTTTAAGGAGGGTCATTTTGGCGACAACACTAAGCTCACTAAGTCCACGACTTTCCACCCTCAAACTGATGGCCAAATAGAGGTCATCAACAGAATGATCATACAAATTATGCATATGTACAACTCAAAGCATCCATGCAATTGGGATGATAGCCTCCCCTATGTCTAGCACAACTAAAACAGAGCTCTCCATAGCTCAACTAGCCATAACCCTTTTCAGATGGGGTTAGGATTCCAACCACTATGTCCCATTGTTGTAACCATACAATTTGCAGCTACTCAGGCAGATTCGGCTCATGTCCAGTCCAAAGATGATAGGGCTAACAACTTCATTGAGTGTATTCAACACATCCACCAACAGGTCCATGACATATTGGACAAATCCAATGCGAAGTATAGGCAGCGTCATGATCAGCATTGGATGCCACACAAGTTTCAAGTGGGCAACAAAGTTTGGTTACATTTGCAAAAGGAGCACCTCGTTGGGCCCCACCGCAAGCTTTTCCCAATCCGATATGGGCCTTACACCATCACTAAGGATGTAGGGGATACTTTCAATCTTAGCATTCCACCATTCCTTGCCTTGCACCTAGTGTTCAACATGGGCGGCCTTTGACCATACTTTCCACCATTATTGGACACATCAGACATTGCATTACAACTCACACAAACATAGTTAAACCTAGAATGCATGGAACAGGCCACAACTGATCAAATCATTGACACACAGATCAGGAACACTTGCCAGTTGAAGGTCCAGCTGTATCAAGTTGTCAAAGCTGGTCAACTCCTACACCAAGGCAAGTGGCTCACAAAGGACCAAGTTCAACAGAAGTTTCCCCATCTCATGGAGGCACTCAACGCAATAGGCACCATTCCTTCCTAAGGGGGGAGGACTATTCCAGGTGGATATTGGTGGCCACCTGCCTATTCCACTTGGACCCCAAGTTTTGTTTCTTTTCAGTTTCCTTAATTTTAGCACAACTTACTATTTTTAGTACTTTTTTGGTTCCTAAACTTTCGAAGCCGTTTTTAGGGACTAAAATACGTTTTTAGGGAAAACGAAGAGATTGGAAAAAAATTTGCCTCAAATTGCCAATTTGTTTTCGATCTCCTCTTTGAGATCTTCAAAAAGAGGTATTATGATAGTCAAACAGAGATCATATGCCAAATTTACGACCCCAGGAAATTAATGTACCAATTTTCCAAAACGGGGCCCACAGTTTTGGTGCTTCATCTCCTAGGGTTAGGTTTTTGGATGTTTAGGGTTTTCCATTGTTTCTCAATAATAAATAGGCCTTTGATCCTTATTGTAACATAGTTTAGAATGTAGCCACCACATCTCTTCTAAGAGATAAACTACCATAGCCCGAGCAAATTTATTTCCTTTTCTGTATGTAAACATATTTCAATTCTTTGATGTTAATGAAATAAAGTTGTATTTCTACTGCATATTTGTGTTTATGTGTATATTTGTATTTTGTTGCATTCTTGCATAAGTCTAGATCAAATGTGGGCAGTTGAGCTATGGAGAGTTATGTTGTAGTTGTGTTGGAAATAGGGTAGGCTATCATCCCATTTGCTTGGATGCTTTGAGTTGTACATAAGAAAAAATTGTACGATCATCATGTTGATGACTTCTGTTTGGACATCAGTTTAGGGGTGGAAAGTCGTGGACTTAGTGATCTTGGTATCCACTATCGACCATAGACTTCACCCAAATGTATTTAGGAACCTGTTATCCTAATTTGAGATAATAGACTGTAGAATGCCAAAGTGTACCCACACTCATTCAAAGAAGAGCTTAGCAATGGATTCTATTGTGATACTCTTCTTGCAGGCTGCCTGAATGGTCATCTTAGAGAATTTGTTGAGGACCACGAAAACCCAGTTATTTCCATGCTTAGCAGAAGGAAGGCCCAACATGTAATCCATGGAGATGGATTCCCAAGGTCAACTTAGAGTATGAAGAGGAGTTTATAGGCCTTGCTTCTTGATGTTTGGTTTGGAAATACCGCAGGAAGTGCAGGATATGATGTACTTCCTAGCATACTGTTGAAGGTTTTCCCAGTAAAAATACTTTTGCAACATTGCCACTATTTTCTCTACCCTGAAATGTCCAGCAACCCAATTGTAGTGCGTCTCCCAAATCATATTGGCCCACTCACTTGAAGGAACATAAAGGTGTCCCAAGTGGCATAAAAGTGCATCCTAGAGGTGAAAATTTGGAACTTGCTTGCCTTCCAGGAGCGTCTAGTATGTCTTATCGAATTCTAGATCGCTCTTATAAAGATGTGGCCACCCACAGTCTCATGTCCACAAGAGTGGAGCACAGTGGTCAGCGCCATGACCGACGGTCGGATGAGGCAATCTACAACATAGTTGGTGTTGCCCTTCTTGTAATTAATGCTCAAATGGAACTATTGAAGGTATGTCGACCATTTCTGATGGTGATTGTTTTGCAATTTCTCCTTTCTTTGTATGAACAACAGGGGTCGGTGTTCTGTGTGGATGGTCGTTTCCTTTCCCATAATGTAATGCTTCCATTGTCAGCAGCCCTGCACAATGGAATACATCTCTTTTTCATAGGTGGGATACTTTTAGACTGTGTCTAAAAGTGTCTCATTGTGATATGACATGGGATGCCCCTGTTGACATCTGGCGATGCCATTTGCAGCTATTCAGGCAGATTCATCTCATGTCCAGTCTAAAACCGATAAGGAAAATAACTTCATTGAGCACATCCAACATATCTGCCAGTAGGTACACGACATTCTGGAGAAATCAAATGCAAAGTACAAGTAGGGACATGATCAACATCGGGTGCCACACAAGTTTTAGGTGGGAGACAAAGTCTGGTTGCATTTGAAAAAGGAACGCCTTACTGGAGCCTATCAGAAACTCAGACTACTCCGATATGGTCCTTACACCATTGCCAAGGCTATGGGAGACAATGCATTTGAGCTCATCATTTCCCCATTCCTTGGCCTGCACCCAGTGTTCAATGTGGACTGCCTTCGACCATACTTCCCACCATTGCTAGACACATCAAACATTGCAGAACAACTCACACCTACAGAGTTAAATCTAGATTGCATGGAACATGCCACAACTGATCGGATCATGGACACACAAATCAAGAACACCTGAAAACAAAGGATCCAACTATATCGAGTTGTCAAAGTAGGCCAACTCCTTCACCAGGGCAAGTGGCTCACCAGGGACCAAGTTTAGCAGAAGTTTCCTCATCTCATGGAGGAACTCAACGCAATGGGGACCATTGCTTCCTAAGGGGGAGGAATGATCCAGGTGGATATTGGTTTCCACCCACCTATTCGACTTGGACCCCCACCATTGTTTCTTTCAATTTCCTTATCTGTAGCACAATTTACTATTTTTTCCAATTTTTTGGGTCCTGAACTTCTGGAGCCGTTTTAAGGCCCTAAACGAAGTTTTTTGGGAAAACTCGGAGTAGCATGGGTCCATGGCCCTATGTTTCTCATTGAAAAGTTGTATTCCTCTGATAGATCTTTATAACGAGGTATTATGCGTGTCAAACGAAGATCGTATGCCAAAGTCATGACCCTGAGAAGTTGATGTACCAATCTACCTAAATGGGGCCCATAGTTTGGCGTTTCATATCCCAGGGTTAGGTTTTTGAATGTTTAGGGTTTTCCATTGTTTCTCAACAATAAATAGGCCTTCGAGCCTCATTGTCAAACAATTCATAGGCATGTAACTGCCACATCTCTTCTCAGAGATAAGCTACCATCACCCGAGCTAGTTTATTTCCATTTCTGTTTGTAAGCATATTTCAATATTTTACATCAATGAAATGAAGTGTTATTTATGTTGCATCTCTGTATTTATGGTTATATTTGTAATTTGTTGCATTCCTTTTTAAATCCAGATCAGTCAAAGAAACAAAAAATAATATTCAAATCCAAATGGAATACAAGGTTTCCATGGGCTTATGTTTTAAAACATTTAATGGTAATGAAAGGATAAAATGTTCTTGACTTGTAAAATTTAAAAGTGAGACTCCATTTTCAGAAGAGGGAACTACCACTCTTCAAGTTAGTGGTATAAGTGGCCATGCAAAATCAAAAGCTTAATTTTTTTTTCAACTTTTGGAGAGAAAAAGCGATTGAAGCAATATTCCAATCACTAAACATGTAGAACTAATGGTAAATGTTGGGAAGGAGAAAATTATATCAATGATTGAAAACATGTATTTTGTTGCTATACATGATTTATTTTTAGAAATTTATAATTCAATATGTGACTTGAATAGGTATAAATGCACTCCACACGTGCTTCTAACAGATGAATATTTTGCATACACAAATACCACACCAAGAAAATATTTTCTTCAAGTTGCTAAAGAGGTGTATTGGAACAAACTAAAAGAGAAGATTTTACATAGGTCATTTTACTCAATTTTAGTTGATGAAAGCACTGATCAAATTATGGAACACCAATTGATTGCTTATATTACATATTTGACGAATCGAGGAAGAGGTCAATGTTTAACAAAGTTTATATGTTTACTTCAAATAAAGGATGGAATAGCTCAATGTATGTATGATCTAGTGAGAACTCTTTTAGCATAAATGGATTTATATTTGATGAAGTTTGTTGGTTTTGGTTCAGATGGTGCATCTTCCATGAGGGGTATTCATGAACTTTTATCTCCTAATCTTCACATGCTCCTCATTTATTAGTTATCCATTGCATAGCTCACATGGAAGCATTAACAATCAATGAGGCTTCATCTCATTTTCCAGAGTTGCAATATATTAACAAATTTGAAACAAAGTTTATTCATGGCTTGGAAAATCAACTAAAGGACATGGAAAATTGAGAGAGCTAATGTATACATTTTAAATCACTAAGTTAGTGGTCTTACAAATTCATCAAATTAGGCGGCTCTCTAGAGGAAAGGTCATGGAAAGACTTGTTAAACTCATGCATTATTTGTAAGGATTGGGAGTCAGGGGAGAAAAAAATGTTTGAGTTGGCAACAATATTTCAAGTGCAAACTTGGATCCATATACTTGTAGACATGCTCGTTGAATTAATAAGTTGAATCAAAACTTCGAAGAGGATCATTTTGATATTACATATATTGACACTACCTTACATGTTTCTATTAACATTCTTCGTAAACGATTTTTGGAAAGCATTTTTGGTGTAGATGCAGTGCATATGTCTTCTTTTTTAGTTAAATCATAAAGAGGAACCCTTGAATTTGCAGATAGCACAAGTATGGTACATTTACATTGTTGTGGGGAAAAATGCTTATGCAGGACGATCCTATCCACCTAAGGTGTGACAGTACCTTAGCAACAAACGAATACAGCTACTTCGGTTTCTTCCTTTATGAAATATGAAAGAGAGGAGATTGGTAGACTTACCGTTATCTTCCGGTTGTCCCTCGATCTAGATCCTCTCCTCTTTGGGTGTCCACAGCTACTTGCCTCCTCGCTCGCTCAAGAGAACAGTTACTCGATTCCCACGAGATCACAAGAGAACAGCTACCTGTGACAAGAGAACAGCTACTTGCGACAAGAGAAGGACACAACACAAAGGCAAATATACATATTCATAAATGATTCAGGATTAGAAGTAAATCAAATATACTAATGCAAATCATACAAAATACCTTAGCAACAAACGAATACAGCTACTTCGGTTTCTTCCTTTATGAGATATGAAAGAGAGGAGATTGGTAGACTTACCGTTATCTTCCGGCTGTCCCTCGATCTAGATCCTCTCCTCTTTGGGTGTCCACAGCTACTCGCTTCCTCACGAGATCACAAGAGAACAGCTACCTGTGACAAGAGAACAGCTACTTGCAACGAGAGAAGGACACAACACAAAGGCAAATATACATATTCATAAATGATACAGGATTAGAAGTAAATCAAATATACTAATGCAAATCATACAAAATACACCAGCATATAGGAAAGAACCAAGAAGCTTTATTGATTGATAAACAAGGTTCAGGAAGAGATACAACCCATAGGGCTCCAACCCAGCATCTCCTTCCCAGCAGAATGGAATTCCTTCTTTAGCCCCTTTCAAAGCATAAACACCCAATGATCCAACCACAAACCAACAGCAATTCTTTGCAATCACAACATTCCAGCCTCCCCCTGACCTCATGGAGAGAGATCTATATATAGGAGTTTTGGAGAGAGGATGAGTCAGCTTGAGGCTGGTATGAAACTGACTAGTGTCCTCTCCCACTTCAGTTCTTGAGTCCACTTGGAGGTTCTTGCTTCCACTTGGAGATTTGGAACCTCTTACTCATCACCAGTCGAATTCCTTGATGCAAGTGTCATTTTGGAAGCTTCCTGAGCATTGACACCTTGAGAAATGAGCCTGCCACTTGTCCAGTTACGCTCAACGCAGGTAGACAGTGGAGCAGTTGACATTCAGCGCAGATGCTCAGTGGAGCAGTTGACATGATCCAGAATTGCCTTGTTTTTGAGTGTTTTCAGGTGGAGAACTTTTGTGAATTGCTGTGGTTTGCTGGCCTTGTTCCTCTAGGGGTAGGAACAACATGTTTAGGGACTTTTGATCCCTTGATTATTGACATTTCATGCTCAGTGATGCAAGGCACAAAAATGTCTATAACATACATCCATTGAGGTTTGAAAGTTTTCTAAAGATGAAAATATCGTGGCTACTATGTGATTGTATTCTTTTGGGAAAATGTTTTATTGTAAAGGTGATTAAATCTTTAGATAGGAGATTCATAGATTTACATGTATTTAATGTGGCTAAGTTTTGCACTTCTCAACATTATTATGAAGAAGTGAATGATATAGATTGTCCAACAAAAAGATAGCTGAAATGTTAATGTGAAAATCTATTGTGGATACTGCTAGATGTTTGGGTGAAATGAATGAACTTATTTGTGCTATTTGTAAATCATACCCTAAAAGTCATATGTATGGCATGAGACCTATGTGGAGATGAACATGAATGGTTTGGAGACTTTCCATATTTGATGCAATTATGGCAAGCTATTCTTGTTATCCCAACAACCACATCAATGTATGAAAGAGGCTTCTGAAAATTAAACAGCATAAAAAATGATGATAGATAAAGACTTTCATCAGAGACACTAGATATGTTAATGTTTCTATCTCTAAGGGCACATCATGCTCTAAATGAGGTAGATTCGAATGCTACTTATGATGTAAGGAAATAAATGAAAACTAGAAATCCATTTCCATTGGGAAAATATATTTATATTTTCAATTATGTAAGTCCAAATACTTTTGAAAATCATCTAATGAAACATGTGGTTACCTTTTTTTAATGGAATTTGAGATCTTTCTTTGTTTATTTACTAGTTATATTGAGATTTTATAGTGTCTTTATTGAAGCCACTCTTTAAATTTTTAAGATTTTAAAGATTTAGAATGACACTATTTTATTATGGAATTTTTTTGAAGGGTTTATTTAATTATACTTTTCAATAGAAGTGAATTTTTTTTTTATAAACTTTCATCCTTGAAGGGTTAAATGAATATATGCCCTTCCAAATGAAATTAAGAGTAGACCTTCAAATTTGATCACTCGCTGTCACTATGGCATATAGAGTGCATTAACATTTGAATCAATTTTATGTTGGTTGATAGTTATAACGAAGCATGGCACAGCTTGGTAGCGCGCCATAGCAATTATACAACCTTACCCCTTCTCTGGATTGCCAATACAACCTAGGATGATGGACTGTGGAAGGCTAATAGATAATGGTGTAACATATTAATATCATATAAGCTCTTTTAATAAGCGTTGAGGGTTCTTTTAATAAGCATTGAGGGTGTGAGGAATCGTTTCATGTTTTAGTTTAGTTAGTTTTATTATTATTTTATTGTTTTATATTTTTTAAATTATTTTAATTTATAATCATTTAATGTAATATAATTTTTATAATATAAAATCAGTGATAATCCATGTTTAATTTTTTATTAATTAATGTTATTTAATTATATTTTATTAATTTAATTTTTAAATTAATATTTATTTACTTTTTTCATTAGTTTAATGATTGTATTTTAATTAATTTTTTATTTGAATTATTTAAAAAATATATATATTTTTTTAACTTTTTATAATTAGATTAACAATTTTATTTTTTCATTTTTTATTTTTTAATTATAAAAATAACAATTATAATTTATAATATATTGTTTTAATAGTTTTAATTTATGATTAAAAAAATTAATATTTTATTTAATATATTAGTGATTATAAAGGTTATTATAACAATAGTTTCAATATAGGGCAATCGATGATATTTTGATATGAGGATCGAGGTAAGCAATTTGAATCATATGCACTAGAGGGAGTCAAATGGCAAGGAAACATAAAGCAACAATCTCAAAGGAGACCTAGTTCTAAGGAGGGTCATTTTGGCGACAACACTAAGCTCACTAAGTCCACAGCTTTCCACCCTCAAACTGATGGCCAAATAGAGGTCATCAACAAAATGATCATACAAATTATGTATATGTACAACTCAAAGCATCCATGTGATTGGGATGATAGCCTCCCCTATGTCTAGCACAACTAAAACAGAGCTCTCCATAGCTCAACTAGCCATAACCCTTTTCAGATGGGTTTAGGATTCCAACCACTATGTCCCATTGATGTAACCATACCATTTGCAGCTACTCAGGCAGATTCGGCTCATGCCCAGTCCAAAGATGATAGGGCTAACAACTTCATTGAGTGTATTCAACACATCCGCCAACAGGTCCATGACATATTGGACAAAGCCAATGCGAAGTATAGGCAGCATCATGATCAGCATCGAGTCCCACACAAGTTTTAGGTGGGCAACAAAGTTTGGTTACATGTGCAAAAGAAGCGCCTCGTTGGGCCCCACCGCTAGCTTTGCCCACTTCGATATGGGCCTTCCACCATCACTAAGGATGTAGGGGATAATGATTTCAATCTTAGCATTCCACCATTCCTTGCCATGCACCCAGTGTTCAACGTGGGCTACCTTCAACCATACTTTCCACCATTATTGGACACATCAGACATTGCATAACAACTCACACAAACATAGTTAAACCTAGACTGGTTGGAACAGGCCACAACTGATCAAATCATTGACATGCAGATCAGGAACACTTGGCAGCTGAAGGTCTAGCTGTATCGGGTTGTCAAAGCTGGTCAACTCCTACACCAAGGCAAGTGGCTCAAAAAGGGACCAAGTTCAACAAAAGTTTCCCCATCTCATGGAGGCACTCAACGCAATAGGCACCATTCCTTCCTAAGGGGGAGGGCTATTCTAGGTGGATATTGGTGGTCACCTGCCTATTCCACTTGGACCCCAAGTCTTGTTTCTTTTCAGTTTCCTTAATTGTAGCACAACTTACTATTTTTGGTACTTTTTTGGTTCCTAAATTTCCAGAGCCGTTTTGAGGGACTAAAAAACGTTTTTAGGGAAAACGAAGAGATTGGGAAAACGTTTCCTCAAACTTCCAATTTGTTTTCGGTCTCCTCTTTGAGATCTTCAAAACGAGGTATTATGGTAGTCAAACGGAGATCATATGCCAAAGTTACGACCCCGGGAAGTTAATGTACCAATTTTCCAAAACGGGGCCCACAATTTTGGTGCTTCATCTCCTAGGGTTAGGTTTTTGGATGTTTAGGGTTTTCCATTGTTTCTCAATAATAAATAGGCCTTTTCTCCTTATTGTAACATAGTTCAGAATGTGAAAAAAATTGATGGGGGATGGAGATCCGGAAATGGCGAGGGTTTGCAACAGAAAGGCCGAAAGAGGAGCAACAGGGGAGATAAGGGCAGAGGACGAACATCAGGAGCGCAAGAAAATAAACAGCGGCGCAAAAGGGAGAAAGGAAGGCTCACAAAGCCAGGAGGAGCTGAAAGGCGCCATGGCCGGGGATCCAGGGAGGGGAGAGATCCCCTCCTACAAAAATGTAATGGCGGGAGAAACAAGCGGAAGCGGACCACGAAGAGAACCAGGGGGAGAGAGTAGGGAGGCGCCTGTGATGGGAAACCAATGGCAAGCAAGACTAGGAGGCAGGTGCCTTCCCAGAGCCCTAAAAAAGCCGAGGTTTGTGATACCGAACAACAAACTCGAAGAGTATAGATGCTATATGAGAGATCACGCTCTGATATGTAAGTTTATAGGGTTCTGGCTGGCAGAAAAGGACCTGGCAAGGTGGATACAGCAAAGATGGAAGCCGAAAGGTCATATCGACCTGAAGCTCGGGGCAAAGGGCTTTTTTACAGTGATATTTGCTAATCTAGAAGACAAGGAAAGAATCTTTGAAGGAGGACCGTATTTCATGAACAACGCAGGTCTATTCATGAGACACTGGGAAGACAGTTACAACCCTGATCAAGAAAAGATGCTGGCAGCACCGGTCTGGGTCCATCTGTTTGGCCTACCAATAGAGTTCTGGGACCCTGAAATCCTGGAGGGGATAGGCAATACGATAGGGTCTTTCGTCAAAGTATCGGAATCAACAAAGAGAGGGAGATACACTTCCTATGCAAGGATATGCGTATACATGAACATATCAGACCCCCTGCCAGAATACATAGAGCTGGAATATCATGATGAAGTATGGCAACAACCATTGGATTATGAACATATACCGTTCAGGTGTAGAAGGTGCCACGAATACGGACATCTCTTTAAACAATGCCCATTGAACGTTGGGGAGGAAGCAGCAAGGAAAGCAGAAGCAGAAAGGAGAAGGACAGAAGGAACAGAAGGAGCGGAAGAGGGTTTCCAGGAAGTCCAAAGAAAAAGGAGGCCCGGGAAAGAGACGGTAAGCAAACCACAAACTCCTAAATCTGTATCGGTCGAATGTCAAAATAAGTTCAGTATATTACAGGAAGAAGAAGGAGAGATAGAAAAGGAAGGAAATGTAGAAGAACCCATGGATTCGACTAAAGACATAAAGGAAACAGACTCAAATCAAGGAAACTCTGGAAAAGAAGGGATAGAGGAGAATGTAGATATAGAACAAACACAGATGGAGATTGATCCACAAAAGGAGAATGGAAATGATGAGGAGCGAGTAATGAAAAGGCTGTTACAGGATTGGAGGAACCTGGATGAGAGGTTCATACCGGAAGAGCAAAAACAGTTATACAAGGAAATGTTTCAGAAATACAAGGAGAAGAAGGAAGCCCTCATGACAAGTCCTATGGAGCAAACAGGAACACAGGAAACACAGAGTATAGGAATGGGTAGTTCTGGCAAAGGAAGTAGAAAAAGAGGAAGACGGCCAATGAGCGAAACTATACAGGTGGTAGGGGAGACCCTGGTGAACTCAGGAAGAGTCATACCTCTTTCAGAGGTATTTCAACAACATCCAAAAAGTTATAAATGATTGTAACAAGCTGGAACATCAGAGGCCTCAACAGTAATGGGAAACAAAGATATCTGAAGGAAAGGGTGAAGAAAGACAAACCTAGTATAATGATAATACAAGAGACGAAGATTAATGCCCAAAAATTAGAAGAGATAGTGAGAAAATATAAAATTCAATATGAAGTTATGGCCCAAGATGCGACCGGTACAGCTGGAGGATTGGCAATCCTATGGAATCCAGAGGAGGTGCAAGTTAAAGATTGGGTCAGTCTCCCCAGAATCCTCTTAGGCTCATTCAGATTGATAGGGTCCTCAGAGTGGGTGCTCATCATGGGAGTTTATGGCCCGCATATCCCAAGGGAACGCAAAAATTTCCTGAAGGACATGCAAACTATCCGCAGAATTTTCCCTGGAATTCCATGGATAGTAGGAGGGGACTTTAATATGATTAAAGCCCTAGGGGAAAGAAAGGAGGAAAAAGTAGACCAGATCAAGACATGGAGGCTTTCAGTGAAATGATAACAGAGCAAGGATTGGTAGATATTCTGACGATAAATGGAGTTTACACATGGAATAATCGTAGGGGAGGCAGAAATCAAATTGCATCAAGGCTGGATAGATTCTTAGTATCAGAACAGATCTTAAACAGGGATGTATTTGTAGAGGCAAAGATTCTACCAGCCCTGGGTTCGGACCACTGGCCTATAAGATTGGAAATAGATATTAAAAAATACCCCCATAAGCGCCCCTTCAGGTTTGAGGCGTTCTGGCTCAGGAATAACCAGTTCATAACGAAAGTAGAGGATTGGTGGACCAAAAGTCAACAAAGAGGAAGAAATAAGATGCACACCTTCCAGCTAAAGCTCAAGGAACTCAAAGGGAAAATCAAAAAATGGAACAAGGAAGAGTTTGGGAACATTTTTATGGAGAAGCAGAGACTAGAGTGAAAAATGGAAGAATTACAACAGAAAATCATAACAGAAGGACGAAATGAAGAAAAGAGCAGAGAAGAAGGAATCTTGATCAGTCAAGTAGAAGAAAGGAGAAAGCAGGAAGAAATCCTATGGAGACAAAAGTCCAGGGTAAATTGGCTTCGTGAAGGAGAAAGGAACACAAAGTTTTTCCACCAAGCAATGGTTCAACACAGGCAAAGAAACAGAATCTTCTCCATTCTAAACAGTGAAGGGCAAAGAGTAACAGAACATGAAGGAATGGAACAAGTTTTAGTAGATTATCACAAGGATGTGCTGACAGAACCAAGGGTCAACAGAGATGAGGCTATAGGAAGAATTTGCAATGAAATTCCCAAGATGGTAACCGAAGACCAGAACAGAGCTCTGATGAGAGCAGCAACACTAGAAGAAGTAGAGGAAATAGTAAAAGGAATGAAGAAAAATAAGGCACCAGGACCAGATGGATTCACGGCAGAATTTTATCAAGCAAGTTGGCATTTCCTGGGACAAGATATTCTGGAAGTGGTAGAGGAGTCGCGAAGACAGCAAAAGGTATGGCCAAGTCTTAACTCTACCTTATTTACTCTTATCCCTAAATCGGCTAAATCTGAGAATGCCCAAGGTTTTCGCCCAATAGCCCTTTGTAATGTTATTTATAAAATTATTGCAACCTTGATAGCCAAAAGATTGAAACCAATCCTTGTGAACATTATATCCCCGGAACAAACCGGTTTCGTTGAAGGGAGACAAATCCTAGATGGGTTGGTGGTAGCCCAGGAAGTGATTCATTCTCTAAAGCAAAGAAAGGAGAAAGGAATGCTGATAAAGCTGGATTTATCAAAAGCCTATGACCGCCTCAATTGGAACTTCCTCAAGGCAATGCTCAGGGCTTTCGGTTTCAATAATAGATGGATCAAATGGATCTATAACATGATATCAACACCAAACTTTTCTATCCTAATGAATGATACCCCCACCTCGACTTTTAATGCCACCAGAGGATTAAGACAGGGGGATCCCCTGTCTCCCTTTTTGTTTATTATGGCGGCAGATGGTCTGGGAAGATACATCAAAAAAGAGATAAGGGAAAGAAAGATAAAGGGACTTCGGTTATGGGGAAATAACATGCCTATCACCCACCAGCAGTTCGTAGATGATATCATGCTATTCTGTGAGGTATCTCTAAAGGAAGTAAAACGAGTGAAAAAGATCTTGGATCTGTTTATGGAAGCATCAAGGATGGAAATCAATAAATAAATGTCATGCACTTTCATTTTCAACACCCCAGAACTGATAAAATCTCACTTGACCAGAACTTTGGGCTTTAGAACGGGAGAGTTTCCAACAAAATATTTGGGGAACCAACTAGCTCTAAACCCTTTAAGAGTATCAAATTGGTTTCAAATTATTGACAAACTTAAGAAAAGATTAGAAAATTGGTCCTTCCAAGCGCTAAATATAGCAGGAAGATTTCTACTCTTGAAATCAATTCTCCAGGCCATCCCAATTTACCCTCTATCGATGATGGTAGCCCCTAAAGGAGCTCGCGCTAAAATGAAGGAAATTTTTGGAAAATTCCTATGGGGAGGACCCAAGAAGGAAAGGAAATGGGCCCTAGTGTCGTGGAAAGGCATATCAAAGCAAAAAAGAAAAAGGAGGACTGGGCCTCAGGGACCCTGGAACTCTAAATCAAGTCCTGGGGGAAAAACCATGGTGGAGGTGGATGAGAGGAGGACAAGATATATGGAAACAAATATGGACAAAAAAATATAGCATGCCCTCAACAACAGAAGGTATCCTTAGAGTGGAAGAAGTTCCAAAAGGATCCTCAATCTGGGACCTAGCAAGCCAAAACAGGGAACTCATAAACAAATTTGCCTTCTGGGAAATCAGGAGCGGAAGTACAGCTCAATTCTGGGAGGAGGCATGGCAACAAAGGGACAGAATGGCCGATATTCAAAACATACAAAACACTTACCAGAAGGCAACAATGATGGGATTAAAGCTGGTTAAAGATTACTGGAAAGAAGAAGAGTCAGATGAAACTTGGCGGATCTGGAGAAAGCCTGAAGAATGGGACGAAAATATTGATGAAGTTCAGAAAGAGATACTAACAAAAGAGATGGATGTAAGAAGAATCAAAAACAGCACGGGACCAGACATACTCAGATGGGGAAAATCTACAAAAGGGACCTTTACTGTCAAGGAAGCATATTATTTAGCTACTCGGCAAGAAGGAGAAGAGGAAGACATAGACTGGAAACAAATATGGAGGAATAAATGGTGGCCGAAAGTAACAATTTTTTCTTGGTTAGTAGGGAAAGGGAGAATCCTGACGTGGGACAAGCTGCAGAAAAGAGGTTTTCAAGGTCCTCCCAGATGCAGCCTTTGTAAACAAGAGAACGAGACCCAAGAGCACCTCCTGAACTCCTGTCCTTATGCCCAGCACCAATGGGATGAGGTAAGGAACCTCTTTGGAAAATCTAACAGAGATCCGAATGATATAAAGCAGACCATATTCCACTGGGGAAACGGCCAATTTTCATGTTCCATAGTAAAGAGAATATGGAGCTTAGCTGTAGGATTTTTTATATGGTTTCTGTGGAAAGAATGAAATCAAAGGATATTTTGAGATAAAAATAATCCACCAGGGAAGATTTGGGAAAAAATTCAAAGAGCAATAAGAGAAACCATTCTGGCTGAGAACTGGGAGGAGGAGGAATGGAACACAAATCCGGAGGAGAAAAGAATCTTAGCCAGACTCAATATAGAATACAACATGATCTATCCCTGGAAGGAAAGACACCAAAGAGCGCAGATACAAAGCCAGGCACAGTTCAAATATCCAGGGGAAAACTTCATTAAATTGAACTTCAACGGGGCTTCAAAAGGAAACCCAGGCCTTGCAGGCTTTGGGGGCATCTTTAGAGACAGTATGGGTCGCACCAGATGGGTGTACGCAGACAAAGGAGGCATAATGACCAACAATGAAGCAGAAATGATGGCCGTATACCAAGGTATTAAAATAGCAATAAGAAATGGATATAGGAACCTGGAGATCGAAGGAGACTCGCAGATAGTAATTGGAATGCTTAGGAAACTTGACAATGGGAAAGACTGGGAACAGGTGGCCAAGAGCTGGAGGATGGCAGGGTTAATTCAAGACATGGCTATCATCCTGAAGCGTATTGAATATAAAATCATCAGTCATGTAAAGAGAGAAGGAAACAAAGCAGCAGACTTTCTGGCAAATTGGGGATGCAAAGAAGGTAAAGTGGATAGCATTTGGCCAACAGTCATGAACAAACCTGGATGGGAAACTCTCAACCTAATAATCACTCAGGACAGAAATGAATCCACGAAGCAATAAAGAGAAGGGTAAAGGACCCCCGATCGGGGTGGTTAATGCGATGAGATGGGAAGGCAGTAAAAGGACGAGGGGTGGCAATTATGAGCCACCTTGCAACAAGATATCGCAGCGTATGGATGGTACGTCAGGTAGACTGGGCATCATTTTAAATTGCAGCAGGAAGGATAATCTGAAGCTCAGAGGTGGTGGAGGTGACGGTGGAACAGTGATGGGACAAGGACCAGATCTCACAAGGGAAAGTCGAGAAGGAGTGGGCTATTATGGCGAGTGTAGGCGGCAGAGAAAGACTGTGCAGCAACACAAAAGAGGTCGGCAGGTGGGCGGGAATGGATACGGGTGGAAGCATAAGGGCAAGCTAGAAAGGAGCATCCTCGAGGTGAACGGAGGTAGGAAGGAAAAGGTGATAAGTGGAGCAGGAGTAGTCGCACAGGGTCGACCTCCTGGGTTAAGGAAAATCCAGAGTAAGAGAATAGAGGACGGAATGAAGAGGAATGTAATGTCTGAGAACAGGGGAGGAAGACCTTCGCGTGTTGAAGGCATTAAGCCGGATCACTGGGAGGGAGAGGAACAGATTCGGGCAAACATGGAGGAGATATACGACCTGGAACGGGACAGTCAACCGCAGATAAGAAAAAGCGAAAGAGGTAAAGGGAGAATTATGGAAAAAACAAGACAAGCAACGGTGGATATAAGAGATAAGAAAGTCAGGGGCCGAGAAGAGGAAGTAGACATAGGATCACCCGCCAGCGAAATAGGACAGGGAAGCAGGGCAAGGGAATACAATGTAGGCGGAGCAGGACGAGGAAGGGGCCGCAGAGGGAGAAGAGGACGTTGGCAAGCCGGTCATCAGGAACAGGGACGCACCAAAACAGCAGGAAACAAACGTGGAAGGAAAACGATGAATCGCCAGGTGCAGTATGCAGAGAGGGCATATAGTAAAGACACGCATGCAGACATTAGGAGGATAATTCAACATTTGGAAGAGGAGGCGACCCAGGAGCAGTCAGAATCTGAGATGGAGGACTGGGAATATCTGTTGCCAAACCCTGGAAACACCAGAGGATGTATGTCCCTGTATAAACAGGCCTTACATGTGTATTGGGTCATGAAGCGGTTGTTGGCAAAGGCCATGGAACAGGTGGCCATGGAGATGGCTGAATTGGCCCAAGGCATTCCTAATCTAAAGAAAGAGATAAACAACCTTCAGATAACCATTATTATCCAGGATGGCAAGCTTGACGAGATACAACAGTAGTTAAAGAAGCTTACTCAGGGAGTAAAAGAGGAGGAGCACCAGCGGAGTGCAATGGAAGAATGATTTTTCAAGATATGTCTATTTTCTCCTTAGTTAGGAAGATGAACAGCATGCTACCCTCTGTTATCTTTTATAATGCAGTTAGCAAACAGTGTTAGTTTCTTTGAATGGTTAGTATATATAGCATGGATAAACAGACTCGTTAATTTTTTTTTTTGGATGGCTATTAAGAACTTCAGATGGCCAACAGACCCAGTTTCCCTTCAGGGCGGGTTGAGGCCATCGTATGTATGTACTGGTTTTAACCTGTTCTAATATAAATGGTTCCATCTTAGCTCACAAAAAAAAAAATATATTGTTCAAAATGTAGCCACCACATCTCTTCTCAGAGATAAACTACCATAGCCCGAGCAAGTTTATTTCCATTTATGTATGTAAGCATATTTCAATTCTTTGATATTAATGAAATAAAGTTGTATTTTTACTACATATTTGTGTTTATGTGTATATTAGTATTTTGTTGTATTCTTGCATAAGTCTAGATCAGATGTGGGCAGTTGAGCTATGGAGAGTTATGTTGTAGTTGTGTTGGAAATAGGGTAGGCTATCATCGCTATCATCCCATTTTCTTGGATGCTTCGAGTTGTACATAAGCAAAATTTGTATGATCATCCTATTGATGACCTCTGTTTGGCCATCAGTTTAGGGGTGGAAAGTCGTGGACTTAGTGAGATTGGTATCCAACATTGACCAGAGACTTGACCCAAATGTATTTAGGAACTTGTTATCCTAATTTGAGATAATAGACTGTAGAATCCCAAAGTGTACCCACACTCATTAAAAGAAGAGCTTAGCAGTGGATTATGTTGTGATACTCTTCTTGCAGGCTGCCTAAATGATCATCTTAGAGAATTTGCTGACGACCATGAAAAACTAGTCATTTCCATGCTTAGCAGAAGGAAGGCCCAACATGTAATCCATGGAGATGGATTCCCAAGGTCGACTTAGAGTAGGAAGAGGAGTTTATAGGCCTTGCTTCTTGATGGTTGGTTTGGAAATGGCACCAGAAGTGCAAGATATGATGTACTTCCTGACATACTGTTGAAGATTTGCCCAATAAAAATACTTCTGCAACATTGCCATTGTTTTCTCTACCCTAAAATGTCCAGCAACCTGATTGTAGTGCGTCTACCAAATCATCTTGGCCCACTCACTTGAAGGAACACAGAGATGTCCCAGGTGGCATAAAAGTGCATCCTGGAGGTGAAAATTTGGAACTTGCTTTCCTTCCAGGAGCGTTTGTGTTATAAACATTTTTGGGCACTGCAACCCCAATCATAAATGTCCTAAACCAAGGGCTCTTAAGTCCCTAAAAGTGTTGTTCCAACCTCTAAAAGAACAAGGTCAACTGATTACATCTTCTCCTAGAAGTTCTCCATGAAAAACTGCTCAGAACTGGTCAAAACAGGACCATCTCACCTGCTCCATGGTCAAAGTGCATTGCATCCCACCTAAATACACACAGTAGGTGTGATGCATCTTGAAAAGCCCTTCTATGGGGTGTGATGGGCGAGAGTGGACAAATGGTAGGGTCAATCTGCAAGGTGGAGGATCATGGAATCTTCTAGAAACTTCACTTGTGACACTTGCCTCTCTACATTCGCCCAGGGATGAGTAAGAGATCATCAATCTCAAAGTGGAATCAAGGACTATCAGAGAGAGGACACTAATCAACTCTCAAAAGCTGACTCACCCCCCTTGCAAACATCTATATATGGATCCCTCATCCCAGAGATCCAGAGGCTGGAATTTTGTATCTTGTAAGGAAGTGCTGCTGGTTTCTTGGTGCAATATCATAGTGTTGGGTGATCTAAGCTTTTCATGAGGTGAAGAAGGGCTTTCTTGCTGAGAGGATGATGATGGGTCAGAACAATTGGTTTTAATCCTCTTTGCTCTTTCTTGATTATCAATAAAGCTATTCAAGTTTTCCTCCACATTCTTGTATGATTGATGTTATGTGCATTTGTGTGGTCAATATATATCTGGTCCTATATTGTTTATGATAATAGATCTATGTTCTTGGATAGTGTTATGCTGCTTTGATTCTACAGGTGCTCTGTGAAGCTGGGTAGACAAGGAAGTGAGTAGCAAAGATCTATCAGAAGGGAGAGGAACCGAGCAAGGAACCAAGCGCAAGACAGAGGTTGGTCTCCTTATTCCCCTCTTATCTATTTCTCATAAAGGAAAATGAAAGTAGTTTTAGTTTGTTTGTTTCTAAGGTAGCTACCAGCCTTAGTGGGACTAGCAGCTCTGCATAGACACTAGTTTTCCCGATAACAAAATGGCGACTCCGCTGGGGAGTGAATAGATTGTTTGTTTATCTACATTTGTTTGCTTTATAAACTTACAGACGGAGCCTGAAGTCAAGCCAACTAGCCTTCGAACTGCATTTGCTATGTAAGTGCAAAGTAGATCAATGCTGCTTCAGTCTATCTCCGGGTTTTGTTTATGAACTGAACAATTGGTTTACAAGCTCTCTAATTGCCCTTGTGGTGGCTCTAGTAACCTCTTTAGATCTACCCCTGTGATTGATTTACTGATTACCACTTGCTCGGCCTGAATCCCTGAACTGAGCTGCAAACTGTGACCCGGAACCTAGTAAAGTCTCGTCCCTGATCCAGCGCACTGTCTCTTCTGTGAATTCTAGATGCGTCGCACTTCCCGATTGTAGTAGGTGCGCTGCATCTCTAGTTCACTGTGTTACAGGTGCACTGATCAAACAAGGCCTTTCCTGCTCCTAGATTTGGTTTCTGCGTTCACTTTTTTCAGCTCTATTCAAGAGTTTTGCTGCCTGTAGTTAGCACACCTCTGTTGAAACCCCCTTCCTTGCCATTATTCCGCCTCCATTGTGCAAAGGACTGTAAATGTTTTTATGTATTTTGAGCCATTTTCAGTTCTCTTTTACAAAGAAGTAATGTAATCGTACTGCCGTTTCTTGATTTGAAAGTGTTGCAAGTGTCGTTTTCACTCATAGAAGAGAATCTGATTGTTCTTGAGAGTTGATTACACTGTTACTCTTGTATTTGATTTGAATTAGTAGTTTTTCAAGTGTCGAAAGGAAGTTTTCATTTCCAAATCGCAAAGTGTCGTCATTGTCCTCATTTTGTCTTGAAAAGAAACTTGTTAGTAACGTCGCTTTGAAAAATAATTCAGATTTGCACTTAGCTTTCTTTTTATCATTCACACATTAAGAAGGCTGAAAACAAATACATGCACATGCATTTGCATTTAGACTGTTTTGTTGGTTTGATTTAGGATTGTGCATATAGTGTGTGCTCTCTGCTCTATGTTGAAAGAACGCCATCTCTCTTTCCTTAGTAGCTAGAATTTTCATTGCAAAAAGAAGATTAAATGACTGTTTATCATCTTAGATTGCATTTTAGGAATTGTACATCTACATCACACGGTGAACCTGAAAGGAAAATTTCTTAAGCAAGATCAACTGTAAAATAAATTTAATGAATCTAAAAACGCTTTGGAACCTAACGCACAACATCTAGAATTCTAGGCTAGAGACATATTCCAGCGTCGTAAAGCTTGGTAACTGTTGTTCTCATCGTTGGTTGGGTGATTCCTCCACCTTGAGGATAAGTGCCAGTACGGACTTGTGCTCCCACGTACCGTCGAGTATATATTGGGAGACCACAATAGGCTTTATCCTTTATCCATAGGAAGTCGTGTTTTCCGCCCTATCGATAGCAATGCACTGAACACAGCATTCAGGAAGATTGATTGCCGTACCATAAAATGTATTCTGCAGTTTTGCGATTGGTTTGTTAATCCCTCTGTCTAGATTTCCAGAGCAGTCCCTTTCGTTCCTTTTCAGACTCCTTAAAGGAAAAGGTCCATCTGAGCACTTGTCACTTCAGGCTCATTAAAAATCGAAGGTGACTAGAGTCATCTTTTGTTTTTTCTCGACTCTTAAAAATTGAAAAAACAAGTTGTGTCAAAGCGTCTAAAATTCATCTAATTCGGAAACATACTTCCCCTTGATTTTTAGTTGATCGAGTAATCTGCAATCATGGAAGAAAGTCAATTGAAACCCCGTCGTTCGCGGAGGCTTACGAGTCAACCGTCTTTGTCCCCAGAATCGAAATTGTTACAGACAAAGCGAACTCATTTAACCAGTTCCAAATCCCCTGGTAAAGTTAGAACAAGTGTTCCAACACCATCGGAGACTCCGGTTACTCCAAACATTTCTGGTATCCCTGCCTTTACAGAAGAAGTTCAGCAGCCACCAAAGGACAGTAGAACTGATCCTAGTGTGAAGGTAAACACTTGTATTACTGAACCAGCTCCATCTACAGCTAATTCAGAAGGTGTTATTCCTCAAACATCTGTCGCTGCAGATTCTATACCTTCTTCGGCACCAGAAATATTCTACGGACTTGATGGTCTACCGGTTCCACCTGGACTGATTGCTATAGAAGAGATTGTGGAAGATCCTCCATCGCAGTTTGGAGTCAGGATCACCCTATATCCTTCTTCATCAGAAATTAGTCTACCGTTATCGGAAGCTCCTGTAGAATCGTTAGGAAATCTTTTTGATAGACTAGAAATGTCTGAACAACCGTCGACATCTAGGACTGTGTCATCCGACACAGCGATGGAAGAACTTCCTGCTATCACTTCAACAATGTTCGCTGGCATACCATCTGTCCCAACTAGCTCTCAATCGCTAGAAGGGGCCCACTTAGGGGCTATTTCAATAGTATGGTCCGTTCCTATTTGTTCATTTGGAATAGTATCCGGGAACTCTTATGTTGAGTCTCAGCAAATTGATCCTCCAGGGTGTCAATTTGGGCAGTCCGGTTCTCAAGGACAAACAATTCCTTTGAGTACCGGATTACCACCGTATGGGGGGAAGTATACCCTTTCATTGTCACCTCCGAGAGGACAACCATACATGAGTTCACAACAAAATTCAGGTTATGCTGGAATTACATCTAGCGGTTGGGTGCCAATACTGCCTCAACAACCAAGAGTTGTATATTCGATGCAACAATGTTTACCTATGTCAAATATACCAACTACGCCGGCTATCGTGACGGTGTCGCAAGTACAAGCGTTGCCTGTTGTATGCCAACCTCAGGTTTCTCAGGTTGTAATGCAACAACCTCTTGTCCCTGCGACTCAACCACAATCGCCAACTAGTGGAATGACACAGGCCCAAACAGGTACAATTACCCCTCATCTTGGTCAAACGGTCAGTATTGGACAACAGCACATGGCTTCGCAACCATCACTGGTGCAATACCAACAACCACAATTCCAACAAGTATACCAAGGATCTGAGCAACAAATCTTTGCAAATAGTGGGCAGCCGTATATTCAAAACGGTCAAAATCAACCATTCTATAATGGTTATGCCCATCAACCTTACCAAAGTTACCAGCATCAAATGAATTATGCTGGTATGCAAAGACCAACTGCTTAGGCAATTCCGTCATATCCTGGGTATGCTTCGCCAAACCTGAATCAACTGTTACCCTTCGTGGCAACTTTAGAGTTACGAGATCTAAATCGCCTAACAAACAATCCAATTGCTTACACCCCTTGGTGGCCAGCGATTCCGCATAAACTTCCATCAGACATTCCTAAGTTTAATGGAAATCCGGGTGAAGACTCGTCGAATCATGTGATGACATTTCATCTGTGGTGTTCATCAAACACCCTAAATGATGATTCGATTAGGCTTTGCCTTTTTCAGAGGACGTTAACTGGTCCGGCAGCAAAGTGGTATATCGAGTTACCCAAAGCTTCATTTGACAACTTCAGTGCCCTAGCCACAACCTTTTTAACCCATTTCCAGTTACCGATAAGGTACGAAACAGGAACAAAACTTCTTACCAATTTCAAGAAAACAACGGCCACTCACATATCCGATCATATTTATGAGTGGCGACGTCGTCATAGAATGGTAAAAATGTATGTTCCTAATCAGCTTTTAGCTGAATGGTTTATTAAGTCATTATTACCTTCCATTACAGAAGATGTGGCAAAAGGAGGAGTCGTCACTGAAGAGCAGGTTATTGCTCGTGCACAATATTTAGACTTGATTTATACTCAATCTGGCATGCTCTACGATAAAATCCCTGATGCTTCCAGACCGGAATTTTCCATCCCTCCTCCTCCTAAATCGAACAATGACTCTCATGCCAGCGATGGTGTGATTGGTGCGACAGACACGAAATCAACAAAGGCTACATCTAAAAAGGCCCGTAAGATTTCCAGTCAAAATGCAAAAGAAGAACTTCTCGCCTCGGAAGTAAATATCATCTCGACTGACAAAGGCAAAGAAACCAAGCAACCAGGAGGCAAGAAGAAAAACAAAGGGAAGAAGAAGAAACAAGAGGAATCCTCACCTGAAAATTATTCTACAAACCCTCCTGGAGATAAGAAACCAAAAAGTCCATGCTTAATATGTGATGAGGATCATTGGACAAGAGATTGTCCACATAAAGCTGAGCTTAAAAGATTCTTCAAGAATTCAAAAACCGCGGCAGTATTGACTGATCCGTTTCCAAATCCAGGGACAAATATGGTTGCTAGTGAAAATGCTTCCCCGTCCCAAGTGCTGATGTTGTCAGTTTCGAAACAGCAAAATGATGCTTTGATATCGACAAGGAATAAAGATTACGGGAATCCACCACTGTCGAACAACAAGGATAAGGATCAACCTAGCAGTTTGACAACGACTTCGACAGAAGTTGCGCTGCCCATCATTCCGGAGCTAACAATAAAACTGCCAAAGGGAGTAGTACACAAGTCGACATTTAATCCTCGTGCCAGAGCAGCACAACATTATAACATAGTGGAAGATCTGGCCCAATCGCCATCTGCTATGTTGACACTTGAAGTACTACAAAATTTCCCATCCCAAAAGCAAGCTTTATTATCAGCTATAGGTGGGATAGACCCAAAGGATTCTAATCTTGTGTCCTTTAATCATAAAGGATACGATCCTCAGTTACTAGCTCAACTAGCTTTCCTCATTCAGGTGAAAGCCCTCAACAAAACTGTTCATCGAACAATTATTGATGAGGGAGCATCTACATGTATTATGTCGATGAGTTGCCGGAAAACTTTAGGATCTCCAACCTTGTCGCGATCTTTGACGACATTAAAAGCATTTGACGGACGAACATATACCCCGTATGGTATTCTAAGTAACTTGCAAGTCGAACTAGGGGGGAAAACAGTAGAAATAGATGTCGAAGTAATCGACGGAAACCTCGATTACAACATCCTACTGGGAAGACCATGGATATATGCTATGGCTGCAGTTGTGTCGACCTACTTTAGAAAGATTGCATTTCCTTTTCAAGGAGGAATTACAATCGTTGACCAACAAACATTTCTCCCCAATAGTTCTCAAGTTACGGGAAGCATTCCGATGATCCATGGAAGCCCCCATTCGCTTCAAAATATCGGAGTAGGCCTACTAAAAGACCCTATATTAATGGGGACTTTTGCCCTCCCGCCTCCAATCAATCTGGCGGAAGTGGCGATAGTAGGAACCTGCAATATGATATCTTCGACTCAAAAGATCTCAGAAAACGATATTAACATGGATCATCCGCAGGTATTGCCTCCAAGACCAATAGAAATATTGTAGCAATCAATGTTTTTGGCGTGGGAGGCAAACCCAAATCAACGCTCATCGAGCGTTTAGATAGATAGGTCTAAGGAATATGGCACCCCTTCAGATCCTTGGTCACAAGTGCATTACACCGACGAAGGAATTGTTCAGTCAATGACAATTGAAGGGGCGCCATGGGAAGATTACCACCATCGTTCCCATCTTCCGGATCGTCAAGGAGATATTCCTGATGACCTGCATCATCCTTCAGTTTTTGATTTCCTATCAAATACTGTAAACACGGTGGATTCCGAGCGAAACTTGTCCAGTATTGAAGAGACTATAGCCATAAATATCTCGACCAAAACGGATGTTGTAGAGAATATTTATGTCGAAAATGGTTGTTCTCCTTCAGAACTGGAAATATATAACGCTCTTTTTCGCGAATTCAGAGATGTCTTTGCTTGGTCATATGATGAAATTCCAGGCATTGACTCGAGTATAGTTGAACACGAAATCAAGATGTATCCAGATGTCAAACCGGTACGACAATGACTACGGCAGGTGCACCCCAAGAAAGCCGCTGCCATCAAGGCAGAAGTTGAGAAACTTCTCCATGCTGGTTTTATTTACCCGGTTCCTCTAACTGATTGGGTATCGAACATTGTTCCTGTGATGAAAAAGCAAGGAACAATTAGAGTGTGCGTCGATTATAGGGATGTAAATCAAGCTTGTCCGAAAGACAACTACCCTACACCCTTTATTGACCAGATAATTGATGAATGCGCCGGATGTGAAATATTTTCATTTATGGATGGATTCTCTGGGTATAATTAAATAAATATCCACCCACAGGACCAGTCAAAGACTGCATTTATTTGTCCGTGGGGCACATTTGCATATCGCAAATTACCCTTTGGTTTAAAGAACACAGGGGAAACATTTCAGAGGGTAATGAATTATGCCTTCCATGACATCAAAAACATCGTTCAACCATATCTCGATGACCTTCCGGCTCATTTGCGAAAGCGAACCGATCATCCGCAGCATTTGAGAGTGATATTTCTACATTGCCAACACTACAAGATACGACTCAATCCACACAAATGTGTGTTCTGTGTCAGTTTTGGTCGTTTGCTTGGCTTTGTAGTCTCAAAAGATGGGATTCATCTTGACCCATGTAAGGTTCAGGAAATCATAAATTTACCTCCACCTTCAAATTTTCTTCAGATTCAGAAACTCCAAGGGAAAGCAAACTTTCTGAGGAGGTTCATTCCAAATTATGCCGAACTTGCTAAAGGTTATACACATCTATTGAAAAAGGAAGTACCTTTCGTCTGGGATCAGGTCGCGCAAGCTTCCTTTGATGCTTTAAAAGAATCCCTAATGAAAGAATCATTAATGTATGCTCCTAATTATCAAAAATACTTTAACCTGTATCTGGCTGCAGCGGATACAACCATCGCAATGGTTTTAGTTCAAGAAGACAACGGAATTTAACATCCTATATATTATTTGAGTAGAAACTTAAATGATACAGAAAGCAAGTATTCTTATGTTGAAAAGCTGGCTCTCGCAGTTGTTCAAGCGATACAGAGATTTCGACACTATGTCCTCTTTCGAAAAACTACCATTTTGTCAGATTGCAACCACATGACTTATATATTGTCGCGACAATTTCTGGGGGGGAAATATTCGAAATGGATAGCAATTCTCCAAGAGTTTGATCTAGACTTCGTAAAATCCAAATCAAAGAAATCCCTGGTTTTCGCGGAATTACTATGCGATCTCCCATCGTCGTCCAACGATGAAACATCCGAAGAAACCATCGTGGATGAATCGTTATTTCTGATATCTTCAAACAATCCGTGGTATGGAGATATAATCATCTATCTCTAAACCCAAAAATATAGGTCTAATACCTCCCACTCGGAACAAAAACGTATTTGATACCAATCAAAAGACTACATGATCGTCAGTGATACACTCTACCGTCGTGGTGTCGATACAGTTCTGAGGAGGTGCCTCACCCACGAGGAGGCCAAAAAAGTCCTGAATGACTGCCATTCATGTGCGTGTGGGGGGCATCAATCTGGTTACGCTACAACACAAAAAATTTTACGAGCATGATACTTCTGGCCAACAATGTTCAAAGATTGCATAACCGCAGTCAGAAGTTGCCATGCATGTCAAATTTTCGATAGCAAAACCAGAAAACCACCCACTCCTCTGCAACTGATAGTTGCTGTTGGGCCATTCGCTAAATGGGGCATTGATTTCATGACATGTAATCCCACCTCGACCGGGGGGCATGGGTATATCATAGTCGCCGTAGACTATTTTACCAAATTGGCCGAGGCGATGCCTACATTAGATAACACAGGCGAAACAGCTGCCCGTTTCTTTTTTAATCATGTAGTCGCCAGATTCGGTGTTCCACAGACTATAGTCACAGATCATGGATCGCATTTTCGCAATCACATGATGGTTGAATTGGTTGCCAAATTAGGGTTGTCCCATGACAGCTCTACTCTATATTACCCGCAGGCCAATGGACAAGTTGAAGCAATCAACAAAGTCCTGAAGCGGATGCTCCAAAGGATGATTGGAGTCCACAAAAGGAGTTGGCACCTAATCCTGTACTCAGCCTTGTGGGCATACCGAACATTGGTGAGAAATGCAACCGGGTTTACACCTTTTCAACTGGTGTATGGCCTAGAAGCAATCTTACCAGTTCAGTGTGAAATCTCGTTCCTCAAACTCGCGGTCGACCTTCTCCCCGGAACATCAGAAGAGGAGGCTCGTTTCTTGGAACTAATCCAATTGGATGAAACCCGTCGTGATGCCACTTTGGCTAACGAAGCCCATAAGAAACGAGTCAAGGCGCAGTTCGAAAAGAATGTCAAACCCCGTGTCTTCTCAGAAGGTGACTTGGTCTTACTTTATGACCAGGAATCCGATAAATTGGGAGCAGCTAAGTTCAAGTCTTTATGGATGGGCCCCTATATTTTTAAGCGAGTGTTAGCAAAAGGATCCTACGAGTTAATGGATTATGACGGGATTCCACCACGCAAAATCTCGTTGATGTTATGTGCTTTTCAAGATGCATTTGCTACTCGCTTCCTTGTCTACCCAGCTTCACAGAGCACCTGTAGGATCAAAGCAGCATAACACTATCCAAGAAAATAGATCTATTATCATAAACAATATAGGACCAGATATATGTTGACCACACAAATGCACATAACATCAATCATACAAGAATGTGGAGGAAAACTTGAATAGCTTTATTAATAATCAAGAAAGAGATGATTGGAGTCCACAAAAGGAGTTGGCACCTAATCCTGTACTCAGCCTTGTGGGCATACCGAACATTGGTAAGAAATGCAACCGGGTTTACACCTTTTCAACTAGTGTATGGCCTAGAAGCAATCTTACCAGTTCAGTGTGAAATCTCGTCCCTCAAACTCGCAGTCGACCTTCTCCCTGGAACTTCAGAAGAGGAGGCTCGTTTCTTGGAACTAATCCAATTGGATGAAACCCGTCGTGATGCTGCTTTGGCTAATGAAGCCCATAAGAAACGATTCAAGGCGCAGTTCGACAAGAATGTCAAACCCCGTGTCTTCTCAGAAGGTGACTTGGTCTTACTTTATGACCAGGAATCCGATAAATTGGGAGCAAGTAAGTTCAAGTCTTTATGGATGGGCCCCTATATTGTTAAGCGAGTGTTAGCAAAAGGAGCCTACGAGTTAATGGATTATGACGGGATTCCACTGGCGCAACCCCGTAACGGGTTGTACCTTAAGCATTACTATGCATGATTCAGTGTGGTAACCTATGTGCTTTTGTTACATTTTGTTTTCACTAAGAGTAATTGTTTTGGTCAAGTAATCCACTTTTTACATTTGTCGCAGATTTCAGACCCATTGGAATCTTTCGTTGGATATGCCGACGGAGCGAGTCGTAGTTCGCGAAACCTATCTTCTGTGACCTGGGCCATTTTTGATCCAAGCGGCGACTTAGTAAGTTTTAGAGGGGTATGTATTGGTCAGTCAACGAATAACATCGCTGAATATAGCGCGTTGATAGAACTTCTCTCTGATGCCATCACACATAGCATAAGCCGACTTGTCGTCAGGCTAGATTCACAGCTTGTCATACTACAACTCACTGGTATCTACTCCGTCCGAAATCTAGCTATCTATCGTATGTTCCTAAGGGTCAAGATTTTGGAAAGACAATTTGATTTCATTCAATATCAGCATATTTCCATAAACTTAAACACATTAACAGACTCATTGGAAAATTATGTGTTAGATAGACATTTGCAACATTTATAAAAAGAAGCATTCCATCAGTATTTGCATCAGGATCATGTAACTTAACTAAAATAAAACTCCGAAAATCAAAAATATATATATAACTGTTTATGGTTTACACATAATGTTCTGTAACCAAGACAAAATTAGTCAAATGACCCAAAACTCAAAATGCTAGGGGGCACCCTAGTCTAATGATGCTGGTGATAACAAGTCACCGCCTGTGCAATCATGCGTAAAAGCCTAGTTGTTATGAAACCAGCTCAAGAAAAGATAGAAAAGATAGATCAACACCTTAGAATTCAGACTCTTCAAGGGGGCAACCTCCTTTACATTACATAAATGAACAATTCTTGGATGATACAAATGACAAAACCTCCTTTCTATATATAGGAGTCTAAGGAGTCACAATATAATCCAGCCGACCTAACAATAATAATATAAAGCCACAAAAATAACAATAGAGGGATTCTATGGGGCACAGAAATAACAACATGGGGGTAATAGGGGCACAACAATATAAATAAGGGGTATAACTACAATAGTAATGAGGTAATCACTAGTATTATAGGGACCCAACACTAGTCCACCGACTCGGCACACCAGTGGTATGTCGCTGCAACCTCAGGGGCAGCTCGTCAGTCCTCATGTCCAAAATACCAAGAGTAAGGCCCTCGACCTGATCTTGCAATGCTGAAATAGTCTTGACCACATCAAGGTCACGAAGGATAGCCCTTCCCGCACCCTCTCCTGCTGGAGCGGCAGCTGGCACTCTCAGGCGTACTACTGGTCAAACTGGTCCAACATCTGCATGAGCACATGAGTTTTGATTAGTCCTGATAGAAGAAAGCACAAGAACATTATAAAGAGAAATGATAAATAGAGATATGGTCAAAGAATTTACCGATGACACCCCACTGCTCGCCAACAGGCAGTACCAAATTCGGATCACCCCGGAAGTCCATACCAGCATATGGATACTCGGAAAAAACCATCTCCTGATGGTTGAACCACTCGAAAAAGGTATCATAGAAAGAAATCTGGGACTGACCAGCATGTCTAGCCATAAGGTCGACCCATCTTTGCATCCGTGGCTCAGTCGGTGGAGGTAAACCAAGTGAAACATACTGCAGCTACATCAGCGGGATCTTTTCCAAGGCGAAAGCTGTCAAGATAGAACCATATCCAAAGTTATTCAATCTTCCATTTTTCACCTTGGTCAGTTGTTCTTTCATCACAGAGAGTACTGCATCACACCAGTTGAACACCTTTGGTTCAAGGCATTCCAAGGCGTACTGCATATAAGACCTGTTGGCCACGTGAAGTGCCGCACTACCAGCCAGTCTAGCAAAAGTGAACAGAATGGTCCTCAGGGACCTGTCAGTGACATCTCGGATAATGATCTTGCCATCCTTACTCGGCTGAGATCCCTCTCTACAATACCTACGAATGTAATCTCTCACAGATTCGCCCCCACTGGCCGAACCTGATAATGAGATAGGGGCACCCTGCCTCGATAAGTTGGTCAAAAAATAGATGTCCACAACAGTCAAGGGGATGGACTTGCCCCTAATCTGGAACACCTGGGTGGTAGGATCCCATGCATCAAGGAAATAATGCAACAAGTTGATTTGTTTCCTCATGCAAGAGATGCAGAAAAACTTGAACAGGCCACAGTTCCGCAGTGCATTTACCATGACTGGATCATGTAAAGCAAGCATGTCTTCTTCTTCATGCTCACGATCTCGCCATGTAACAGGAATATTTCTCCAATGAATCTCTGAAGCAAACAAGAGAAGAGTCAAGGTCCTGATTTGGTGAGAAACAGGCAAAAATTTCCATGAAAAACTGTGCATAAATGGCCCTCTTTGCGCCCATCGCACCCCCAACAGTGTTCTAGGTGGGATGCATGCTGACTGGCCAATGGCCAAGCCAGCATGCATCGCACCTTTCAATGTAGAAGAGGTGCGATGGAGCCAGGGCGAGTTTTTCAAACCCCAGAGGCTCAGAAAAACCAGAAAACATGCTCAAAATGCAAAATGGAAAGGATGAAATTAAAGAGCTCAGGTTTAGCTCCTACCTGGTCCAGACGGCACCGAGAATCGTTCACAGAATCTCCCGGAATCAGCTAGTGAAAATCAAGGGGGAAAACACCTCCAAAGCTCCAACAAACCAAAGTCCAAATGAAATGGTAAAATGAGAGGTAAAAAGCACTTTTAAATTACTTTTCACGTAATTCAAGTAAAATATTAGTGTTTTAACTCATTTTTCAAATGTATATTATTCGTTTCTAACTAGTTTGATGAAGCAATTGAACATGCAGTACAACCTTTGAAAGAACAAAGTTGTCAATGGTAAAATAAAGACAATCAATGACCATTATATTGAGCAGTTTTAACGCGGAATTCAAGCTCGTTAAAAAATAAACATAAGCAATGAGCAAATGTTCCCCCAGAGTTTAAGCTCAATAAAAAATGAACCAATTTCCGGTAAATAACCATTGTGAATGTATTACCATCAGCCTTTTGAAGCCTTGGTAGTGTTCTCATCATCACCTCCACTTTGTTTTGGCCGATCATTCACCTCCATTTGATTGTTTACCCCTTTTGAGGAACAACTGCGAAGAGTGATCCTGCTAACCATCCTCGTGACACTGCCATGACTGGAAAATTCCAAACCTTACCTGGAATCAGTTGCTACCCAAATTTATCACTCGTTCCTCAAAAAATGAGTCTCCTTTAAGCTCTTTTCAACTGACTCGTAAAATATGAAAAGATTGCCGAACGATTGGCCTCTCCAGCTCGTTAAAGGGACCGGAAGTGCTATCCCTCCTTTAGATTTTAATCTTTTTGGACTTGAGGGATTATTACACAAAAAGATCGAGTGCTTGTTTTGTTCGGCTCGTTAAAAATACCAGAAGATTCATCCCTTTTGTGTTGTTTTATACTTTTTCGGGCTCAAGGGATTATATGACGAAAAAGGATCATTAGAGTTTTCTTTATGTCCCTTTTTCAAACTCTCTAAAATTGAAAAGGACCGAGTTATCCTTGTCGTTAGACTCGTTAAAACCGAATAGCGGCAAACTTGTCCATAATAGACAAGAACGAGTTTCACTATCGCTAGACTCGTTAAAACATAGCGATGGGTTTGCCCAAAGGGAAAATTATAGAAAAAGCATATGTTATCCTCCTCAAGCTTGACAAAAATAAAGAGGTACTGGTCAGCAATGACTGGGGAAAAATTGGGAAGAAAACTTGAAGAAACTTTATTGGTAGCAAGTCGCTCTTGAACATGACACTTTCACTCCGCATCCGAGTCGGGTTGGGTTGTTACATTCACTGGTCACATCACCGTGGTTCCATCACACCATCCATATTTGGGGTTAATGCTACCGATCCATCATGTCAGTGTCGCCGATATGTTCAAGAGAAGTCTCTCAGAGAATTCACCTGTGTCTCACCCACTGCAATACATTCACGCTCCATTCTTTCATGATCACCACCCTGAACCTTATATCACCAGATCGTTTTCACCTCCATTAAAATCATTTGCTCCGTTCTATGTCATTGATGTGGGATTCATTAAGGCCCTCCTATGACGGATCGCTTCTTGTCGACATCAGCTCATTATCCAAGAAGTCGATCTAGGAACAACCCTTTCAGTACTTTGAAGCTTGCATGCCTCAATGGCAAGTTTCTCACTTCCGGCGACAGGTTTACATCAATGGCCTTCGACCAAAAGATTTTGCGTGTTGTTCGACGCCAAGTCCCTTATTCACACCACATGAATTGTACTGCAGTACCTTGAGGGGCATCATCATTATCGGTGATTCCTCTCGCGCATGTTAACAGCTTACATCATTGGCTAGTAATCAGGCGATGTCTTTCCATGTTCGACTCCAGAACATCTCTCACATGGATCAACTTGTACTTTGAGTGAAGATCGAACGAGATTGAAGACCCCGGATCTAGTTTCATCCATCTGGGGTGTGATATATGTTCAGGAAAATAAAGACATCAAATGTACATCATTACTACACAGATAATCATCCAACACTAAGACGATTGTCTGTCTTATGTACATGAAAATGAATTTATAAAGCTGAGCATGGGAATGCCTGCCTCAGCTAGATCATGAAAATATTATGAAGATAATTTATTGTATTGTATCTTATTACAGGTCACCTTCCAGCTTGAAAGAACTTCAGATCCTCATGATAAAGCATTTCACCCGACATCAACAGATTAACGACCTCATGCTTTAGGGGGCAACTATTATAGACATTTTTGGGCACTGCAACCCCAATCATAAATTTCCATAAACCAAGGGCTCTTAAGTCCCTAAAAGTGTTGTTCCAACCTCTAAAAGAACAAGGTCAACTGATTACATCTTCTCCCAGAAGTTCTCCATGAAAAACTGCTCAGAACTGGTCAAAACTGGACCATCTCACCTGCTCCATGGTCAAAGTGCGCTGCATCCCACCTAAATACACACAGTAGGTGCGATGCATCTTGAAAATCCCTTCTATGGGGTGCGATGGGCGAGAGTGGACAAATGGCAGGGTCAATCTGCAAGGTGGAGGATCATGGAATCTTCTAGAAACTTCGCCTGTGACACTTGCCTCTCTACATTCACCCAGGGATGAGTAAGAGATCATCAATCTCCAAGTGGAATCAAGGACTATCAGAGAGAGGACACTAATCAACTCTCAAAAGCTAACTCACCCCCCTTGCAAACATCTATATATGGATCCCTCATCCCAGAGATCCAGAGGCTGGAATTTTGTATCTTGTAAGGAAGTGCTGCTGGTTTCTTGGTGCAATATCATAGTGTTGGGTGATCTAAGCTTTTCATGAGGTGAAGAATGGCTTTCTTGCTGAGAGGATGATGCTGGGTCAGAACAATTGGTTGTAATCCTCTTTGCTCTTTCTTGATTATCAATAAAGCTATTCAAGTTTTCCTCCACATTCTTGTATGATTGATGTTATGTGCATTTGTGTGGTCAATATATATCTGGTCCTATATTGTTTATGATAATAGATCTATGTTCTTGGATAGTGTTATGCTACTTTGATTCTGCAGGTGCTCTGTGAAGCTAGGTAAATAAGCAAGCGAGTAGCAAAGATCTATCAGAAGGGAGAGGAACCGAGCAAGGAACCAAGCGCAAGACAGAGGTTGGTCTCCTTATTCACCTCTTATCTATTTCTCATAAAGGAAAACGAAAGTAGTTTTAGTTTGTTTGTTTCTAAGGTAGCTACCAGCCTTAGTGGGACTAGCAGCTCTGCATAGACACTAGTTTTCCCGATAACAGTCTGGTATGTGTTGTCGAATTCTGGATCGCTCTTATAAAGATGTGGCCACCCCACAGTCTCGTGCCCACAAGAGTGGAGCACAGTGGTCAGTGCCATGACCAACGGTCAGATGAGGCAGTCTACAACATAGTTGGTGTTGCCCTTCTTGTAATTAATGTTGAAATGGAACTGTTGTAGGTATGTGTACCATTTCTGATGGTGATCATTCTGCAATTTCTCCTTTCTTTGTATGAACAACAGAGGTCGGTGTTCTGTGTGGATGGTCATTTCCTTTCCCATAATGTAATGCTTCCATTATCAGTAGGCCTGCACAATGGAATACATCTCTTTGTCATAAGTGGGATACTTTTAGACTGTGTTTGAAAGTGTCTCATTGTGATATGACATGGGATGCCCCTGTTGAGTAAGAACTGCACCAATAGCATAGTCGAAGGCATCTGTCTCAATCTAAAATGGTTGTTGCAAGTATGGTAATGTGAGCACTGGTGCAGAGCAGAGGTGATGTTTCAACTCGAAAAATTACTTCTATTGGGATTCATACCAAAATAACTTTTCTTTCACTCCTCACTTGGTGACTTGACTCAAAGGCCAAGTGATATGAGAGAACCCCAACATGAACCTCCAATACAAGTTGGCAAGACCCAGAAAGATGTGGAGATCTATTAGAGTGGTTGGGGCTGACCAATCCCGAATAACTTGTATCTTTACTAGGTCCACATGCACACCCCACTCATCAATGATGTACCCCCAATATTGAACTTGGGTCATACCAAAAGTGCATTTCTCCAAATTGGCACACAACTTTTGTTGTCGGTGGGTTTGGGGGACCTATCAAATATGGTGGACGTGTTCTTCCCAACTCTAGTTGAAGATCATAATGTCATCAAGCTACATCACCACAAATGAGTTAGTGAAGGGTCTCAAGATATCGTCTATCAGCCTCATGAAGGTTGCGAGTGAATTCGTCAATTTGAAAGGCATGAACATCCATTTGAAAAGGCCCTCCTTGGATTTTAAGGAAATCTTCCACACATCGGAGGGTCCAGTCTATACTTGGTGATAATCAGACTTCAAGTCAATCTGGCTAAAATATTTGGCCTCGTTGAGCTGGTCTAGAAGGTCATCAATCCATGGGATTGGATACCTATTTTGGACAGTGATCTTGTTCAGTGCCCAATACTCAATACATAGTCTCTAGGTCTCATCCTTCTTCTGTACCAACACGATCGGGCTCCCATAGGGTGATGAACTTGTCCTGATGTGCCCTTTCTGCAACAACTCCTAAATTTTCCTCTTGATTTAATCTTTCTCTAGAATAGAGCATCGATAGATCAGTCCATTGCGTAGTGGCGCGCCCGAGGTTAGATCGATGGAGTGCTTGACTTGACAGTGTAGTGGTACCCCTGTGAGTGAGGTGAAGATGTCCATGTACTTCTCCACAACCTTGTCCATATGTTGTTATCGTGTGGAGGAGCCATGTCTAAAGGTCATGGCCACAATCTTCTTATTTCCCTGAGGGCGAATCATAAGGAAAAAAAAATATTGGTCTGGGAAATGATCTTACTGCATTATTTCGCAGTGATCAAAGAAATGGCAGTAGGCAGTGCTACCTCTGGTATCTTATACAACTTATTTCCCAAAGTAATAATAACAGTGTGAGGCCTAGACTCATACACATCATGTCACTTCCACGAGTATGGTTGGCCTAATAATACATCACAAACTTCAGAGGAGCAACATCACAAAGTACTTCATCTGTGAAGGGCTTGATAATGTAGGGAATGAAGTACTATTGGCTGACGCAAAGATCTTCCCTTGGTGAAGCCACAAGATGGTGTATGGTTGTGGGTGTGGTGTGGTCGGTAGACCCAACTACTTCATGGCCAAAATGAGGTTCTTTTGGCTCCCATTGTTGACAATGAACTGCAATGGAGAACCCTTCATGCACATCTGTGAGTGGAAGAGTCGCTACCCCTCCTCTGGATATTCGGGTTCATCCTTTTGGATCTTGGTGGTGGCAACAGTGGCACTAGGCTCCGCATCAATAATCTACTTCCCTTTTCCATTACCCTTGTTGGTTTCTGACTCAGAGTCAGAACATGCATCTGATTCGAAAGCCTTCAACTCGACCACCAATGACTGCTTGGCTTGGCACTCACTTATGTTGTGAGTGTGGATCTTATGGAACTCACACCATTTCCCTGTGTCCTTATTTGTTTTCGTGGTATTTTTATTTTCTTGCAACTTCGGAGGGTTCTCATGGGTCGCCCCACCTTGGCTTTTCCCCTTGTTCTATGGTTTGGGAGCGCATTTCCCTTACTTCGAATTCGTAGATCCAAAGTCTTGCTTCTTCTGTTTAAATTTATGGTTGATCTTAACAGCGTACTGATAGGCAACACCAAGCGAGGAGATTTCCATGAACTCTATCTCGTCCTGGATGTAGTTTTGTAGGAAGCTACGATACTTGAGTACCAAATTCCTCTCAGAATCCTTGATACCCAACTTCGTGTGAAGGGTATGGAAAACATTTACAAACTTCAGCACATCTTGGTCCCTTCCCTACCGCAACATGGTCCACTTTATGTATTTATCTTCATAGCTCCCGACGAGGTAATATTTTTCCTTGATATCGTCTCAGAAATAATTCGAAGTGGATGTGGCTGAAAATAGTGAGGATTCCCTCTCGTCCTTTTGTTCATAGTAGGTTCCCCACCAGCCCTTGACATGTGGGGCAGCTTTGAGGAGTGAAAAAAGTAATATTTTCTCGATTGGAAAAATCATGAACTGAAAAATACCTTTAGACAGATTTAACCATCTATCTACGATGTTTGCATCTATGGGAATGTCAAAGTTAACTTGTACCTTAAAAGGAGTGGCGCCTCTAGAGTGGCATCTAGATGAAGATGTGTCGCCTATGGGTAGTCGCCGAAGGATCTGGGCAAAGTTATCCATCATCACATTCCTTTTTCTCTCAAGGGATTCCTCGAGAAATATTTTGAAAGGATCTCCTGCCCCCTCATCTTTATTTTTTTCCACCATGGCAGGTCGTCGGGGTTTGCGAGGTTAGTCAAGGTTCAACCAGTTTGAACCCTAACTCCTTATACCCTAACCTCGTTGGGGACATGCAAAGAAAAACAATGAAAGAGAATACCACTCTGATACCACTAATTCAAACTTACGCTGGAACACAACAAAATACATATTTACACATAAAAACATAGATGCAGCTGAAATAAAAATTCATTTCATTAATATCAAAGAAATGAAATATGCTTACACACAAAAATGGAAATAAATTGCCTCGGACAATGGTAGCTTATCTCCGAGAAGAGATATGGTGGTTGTATGCCTCTGAACATGTTACAATTATTGAGAAACAATGGAAAACCCTAAACATCCAAAAACCTAACCCTAGGAGATGAAGTGTTAAAACTGTGGGACCCGTTTGGGTAAATTGGTGCATCAATTTCTTTGGGTTGCAACTTTGGCATACAATCATAATACCTCGTTTCATATACCTTGAAGAGGAGGTCGAAAACAAACCAAAAATATGGTTTGAGACTTTTTCAGTCTCTTCGTTTTCCCTAAAAATGTCTTTTAGCCCCTCAAAACAGCTCCAGAAGTTTACGACCGAAAAAAATGCCAAAAATAGTAAGTTGTGATATAATGAAGGAAATTGAAAAGAAACAACTATGGGGGTCCAAGTGTAATAGGTGGTTGGCCACCAATAGCCACCTAGATCGGGTGGGGTTGGGATTCCATCCACTATGTCCTATTGATATGATCATACCATATGCAACTACTCAAGTAGATTCGGCTCATGTCCAGTGTGAAGCTAACAGGGCTAACAACTTCATTGAGCGCATTCAACACATCTACCAGTAGGTCCATGACATATTGGATAAATCCAATGCTAATTACAAGCAGTGTCATGATCAACATCGGGTGCCACACAAGTTCCAAGTGGGTGACAAATTTTGGTTACATTTGCAGAAGGAGCGCCTTGTTGGGCCCCACCGCAAGCTTTGCCCACTCCAATATGGGCCTTACACCATCACTAAGGATGTAGGGGACAATGCTTTCGAGATTAGCATTCCACCATTCCTTTGGATGCACCTAGTTTTCAATGTGGACAACCTTCGACCATACTTTCCACCATTACTAGACACATCAGACGTTGCAGAACAACTCACACCAAAAGAGTTAAAACCAGACTACATAGAATAGGCCACAACTAATCAAATCATGGACACGCATATCAAAAACACTCGACAAAAAAAATCCAATTGTATCGGGTTTTCAAAGTTGGTCAGCTCTTACACCAAGGCAAGTGGCTCACCAGGGACCAAGTTCAGCAGAAGTTTCCCCATCTCATGGAGGCACTCAACGCAATGGGGACCATTTCTTCCTAAGGGGGGAGGATTGATCCAGGTGGACATCGGTGGCCACCTGCCTATTCCACTTAGACCCCCACTATTGTTTCTTTTTAGTTTCCTTAATTGTAGCACAACATACTATTTTTGGTAGTTTTTCGGGTCCTAAACTTTCGAAGCCATTTTGAGGGACTAAATCACGTTTCTAGGGAAAATAGAGAGACTAGAAAAGTACTAAATTGGTTTTCTAGATTTTTTTCGGGCTCCTCTTTGTGATCTTCGAAATGAGGTATTATGCTAGTCAAACAGATATCGTATCCCAAAGTTACGACCCTGGGAAGTTGATGTACCAATTTACCCAAACAGGGCCCATGGTTTTGGCACTTCATCTCCTAGGGTTAGGTTCTTGGATGTTTAGGGTTTTCAATTTTTCCTCAATAATAAATATGCCTTTGATTCTCATTGTAACAAAATTCAGAGGCATGTAGCCGCAACATATTTTCTCAGAGATAAGCTACCATCACCCGAGCTAGTTTATTTCCATTTCTATATGTAAGCATATTTCAGTTCTTTGATATTAATGAAATGCAATTTTATTTCTACCGCATATTTGTGTTTATGTGTATATCTTTAGTTTTTTGCATTCTTGCATAAGTCTAGATCAGGTTGATGCACTTAGTAGGAGAGTGAAAATAAACCTTATAGCAGCTATAAGTTCCTATGGAACCGATCTTGAAGAAAGGATAAAAAATACTCGGCAACAAGATGAAAAATATCAGCAGTTGATAGAGAAATTGTAGCAAACATGTTGAGGTGAAAAGGATAAGGAATACAACCTCACTATCAATGGGATGATTAGATTCAAAAATCGAATCTATGTGCCAAACGATAACGACTTGAAGTAACTCATATTAAAATATTTTCATGCAAATCCATACTTCGGTCACCCGGGTTATCAAAAGGCTCTAATAGCTATCAAGAAATTCTATTTTTGGCCATATTTGAACAAAGAAGTGGTTGATCTTATCTCCATGTGCATAGAGTGTCAACAAGTAAAGGTTGAGTGCAAGCACCTAGCTGGCTTGTTGTAGCCTATTCCCATTCCAGAATAGAAGTGGGAAGTGATTTTGATGGATTTTAGTACATGGCTACCAAATACTTTTAAGCAACATGATGCAATCATGGTAGTAGTTGACTAGTTGAAAGAAGTGGCTCACTTTATAGTTGTTAAGTCTACGAATTCAGCGACTGATGTGGCTTCATAAAGGAAATTATAAGATTACATGGAGTTCCCAAGAAAATCATCTTAGATAGAGATTCCAAATTTACTTCAAATTTTTGGAAAGAATTATTTGTTGGCTTGGGAACAAAGTTGGATTTTAGTACAACATACCATCCTCAGACTAATGGGAAAATAGAGAGGACAAAAATCATTCTTGAGGACATGCTAGGAATGTATGTGATGCACCTGCGAAGGAAGTGGGAGGAATATCTTCCACTTATAGAATTTTCATATAACAATGGGTATAAAGAATCACTCAGAATGAGTCCATTTGAAGAACTATATGGGAGGAGTTTCAATACTCCTATAAGCCAGAGCGATCTGGTGAATAGTTTGCTAATTGGGCCTGATTGTTGAAATAAATGGAAAAATAAATGCAAAACATTAGAAGCAATTTAAAGGTTCCTTAGGATAGTCAAAAGAGCTATGAAAACCAGCATAGAGTGCATAAAGAGTTCCAAGTTGGGGAACACGTTTACTTGTGAATTAGAATCAAGAATATATCCTTGAAATTTGGGTCATGTGCCAAGTTGGCACCATGATTTTGAGGTCCATTTGAAGTGCTTGAAAAAATAGGGATAGTAGCTTACAAGCTAGCCTTGCTAGCATCAATAAAATTTCATGATTTCTTTCATGATTCATTGCTTAAAAGATACATACGAGATGTTAATAATGTAAATTATTGGTTTTCATTATAGGTAGAACCATAGGGAGAGTTCCAACTGAAACCTCTATGTATCCTAGATCATAGGTAGTTTACACTCTGGAATCAAGCAATAGAGCAAGTCAAAGTGTAGTGGAGGCATTTTGGGCCTGAGGAAGCCACGTGGGAAATTGTTGATTCGATGAGGGAAACATATCCTTTTTTATTTATTGGTTGAGAAAAATGTAAATAAATATTGTAAATGTTGTATAGAGTTGTGTATATAAAGCTACAAATGAAGTGTGCTTGGTTTTAAAGCATGTTTCAATTTTGTGTTCAGATATATAACACTGAAGACAATGTTCCTCCAAGAGGGCTTGGTTTGTAACAGCCCTAGGCTAATTCTCCCTCATTATAAATGATTCATATATTTTGATTATAATTAGAAAGGCCTGAGAATTGGGACACAAATTCCAAATTTTTAGGAACGAGGTTTCTTGGGATTTGAAGGAAGCTTGACTTGCTTCTTGATAGCCATTGAAGGATGGCAGGTTGCAATAAATGGACTATTTTTACAAACTAATGGAGCAAGAAAGAAGGAAAATAGACCATGCTTGCCTTGAATAAATCCACAAGGCAGAAAAGATGAAATTAAATAGAGATGGGTTTCACTGGAAGTTGAATGGGAGCAGTGAAGTCAACCAACAGGAAGTGGTGAGGAAGGAAGTGTTGACACACAACACTCTCCCCACCAGTTAGTTACGAAAGAACCACCGTGGATGAGAAGGAAGGGCGACAACGATGTATTCCCATGCAATCAAAAAGATGGTTGAAACAACATAGTGGATGAACAAGCATTCTCAGGGGAGGAGACTACACTCCATGCACAACAGAGTAGAGAGAAATTGGAAAGAGAGCACTCTAATGCATTGAGGAGGATCAAATTCTAAGACAGAGAAAAAAAATAACACAGGGGAAAGTAGAAGAAATTAGTTGAGCAAGAACGAAGAAAAGAATAACTCTATGATGCTATTTGAACATGGGGAGAAGATCTATTCTTAGGTTGAGCATTGGGAGGTGGAACAATAGCCCTCAGGTGAGGATAGTAGTCTTTGGATACCCTATAATCCTAGAGGATGGAGATGGTTTTTTCTGGATTCCCTTGATAGCTTGGGTGGAGGAATACTCCTTGGATTCTTGGTAGGATAAATTATTTATCCCCCTCTGCTCATTTATTTGGTTTTCCTTTACAGTGAGCTTTGGATCCCTTGTTGATTCTAGGGTGGAGGTATAGCCTCTAGATTCCCTTGCTAATTTGAGGGTGGAGGTATAGCTTCAGGATTCCCTTATTAATTTTAGAGTGGAGGTATAGCCTCTAGACTCCCTCGTTGATTTGAGGGTGGAGGTATAGCCTTTGGACTCCCTTGTTTATTTGAGGGTGGAGGTATAGCCTTTGGATTCCCTTGTTGTTTTGAGGGTGGAGGTATAGCCTTTGGGTTCCCTTGATCGGATGGTGGGTGGAGGTGAGCCTATGGATTCCCTGTTTTAGCCTGTGATAGTAGAGTTATAGCCTTTATTGAGGTAGCCAAAAGTTGGAGGTGTTGGACCTTTGGATTCCTTGTGAGATATTGAAAACATAAATTAGCTAGTAGGTGGAGGTGGTGGACCTATGGATTCCTTATGAGATATTTATTGCATTAAGTAGCTCGTGGGTGGAAGTGGTGGACCTATATATTCCTTGTGAGACATTGAATACATAAAGTATCTAGTGGATGGAGGTGGATGGTCCTCTGGAGTCCCTGTGTAAGCTAGCATATTAGCTTAAATCCCTTAAGCACTCATCCTCAAGATATTGAATCTAGCTCAAGGGTGACTACTATAAGAAAGGCTTGGCTACATTGTGTCGAAGTTTGGGTGGCGAGTTGTGGTCCCAATCTCAGTTAAGCTAGTGCAATTTATCAAATATAAGTGTCTACTTAAGACTCTCATGTACTTAATGTCATATGCTTGTTTAAGTATTTCTTTATCATGGATTGTAATGTTGAGGAATGTGGTATTCCTGCTTAAATGAACATTGTTTTTTCAAGGCATGTATATTGAATGGCTTAGGTTCCTATGTTGGCCTAAGGCCTGTATTGATATAGATTTAACATACTAGTTCAATGCATGTAACATGTCATGAAGTGTGATTTTCTATCTTCTTGAGGAACATTAAATTCTTATGTGAATAAATAGTGTTATTTGTTATGAAATTATGAGGTATGGTCAATTCCTCACAAACCAACATATTCATCTTTTTCATGTTCTTTGTATTATTTTCGCCTACTTCTAACATAGTTGTTATATGCCTAAGTTAATATTGAGGAGTGGATTAGCCTTGTGTTCATCCTGAGACTTTAACTCGGTCTAAATAGATCTATGTAGAAAAGAGAATCAAATATTCATTAATTGAATGAATTCCTGCACTGAAATAGCTTGGCTATTAGGCTAGTATTTACTCATGAGCTCAGGAGAGATATATGCAACTAGAATATCAGGAAGGATAGTGTTTAAAATTATATACATATATTTGTATACCTAAGTACCTATGTATAAGCGGGTTGGGTCGAAGCCCTTATAAGATAAGGAGGGATGGAGTTATTGCCAATCATGCCCATAAATCCAAAGCTCAAGAGGGATATCTTTGCAAGCTATATAATTATCTAACCATACATATGTGGAAATGAGCAGGGTCAAAGTTCATGACGCTAAAAGAGATTTTCCTTATCCATGTGCGCGGGAATTGTAACCAAGCACCAAGGGTCGAAGAGCCAAAAACCATAGATTTATGCCATGGATCTAGGCTTGAAGGAGCATCGAGACTCATGCCATAAGCACCATATGGCCAGGGGCCATGTCCAAATGCATATGCAGGAGATATCTCAACCATCGGGTGTCATGAGCATAGATGCATCCATGTGTCCCATGGGTATGGTACCGTGGATATTTCAATGGGAGCCCCAAGGGGAAACTCCAAAAATTTTATTCTCAAAGTAACTTGGTGCAGTGGAGCTAAATATTAAGTGTTGGGGCATCGGGTGGAGGAACCCCAAAACTATTATAACGTGAAAATTCGACTTTACTCTGCCTCGGATGACCAAGTGGGACCCACGTCCAGCATGGTAGGTTACATGTCACACACTTTAAATGGTTTTAAGGGTCCAAGTGACCTAGAACCAGGTGACACATGACACACCTAAAGTGGGGCCACGTGGGGGGTGACGTCACCCTGGAAAAAAGTCGCACTGACGTCACCCCAGCGCCTTTCTCACAGACATTTCCATTAGAATCGAAATGACATTGCATGGTGGAGTCCAGACATGTTGTAGTGACTAATGAAATTGATACATGTTAATAGTGGGGTCCATGAAGGTTCTACATCCCCTCAAAAGGTTAACCCCAAAAGAATTAGTGATGGATTGTGCACAAAATTCCCATGATTTAAGCTTTGGGATGTCGTGGTGAGGATGGACCCATGTACACATTTCTACGACAAATAACGAGGAGAAACAATGGAGGAGGGACCCACGGGGAATCCACATAACCCCGACAAGGTCATCCCCGATTGTTTCAATGGGGGATTGCATGGGTGTTTCCCAGGATTTTATCCCCGTGATTAGGTAGCCTTAGAGGGGCCTACACCCACGCATATTGCATGTGTATTTCATATTATGTTATAATTTGAACTATGTAGATGGTTTAGCTCATGATTGGTATGAATAGGTTGGCAGCGGTGTGGAACCACTACATGGGTGGTGACATGGTGCATGACTGGGGTAGCCACATGGGTGGAACATGGGTGCCATGTGGCAAGTCAGTTGACGTGACACTATTTGATTGGCTAAGAGTTAATCCACTATATATTTTGATCTGGGAGTTACATTGGAGAAACTTTTATATCGTTGGAAAGGTCTCTACAAGACAAACACAACGATGACATCCATTTTGGATCTTTGATCAATTCAAAAAAATTAGACCATGTTTCCATAACTCGACTTTGGAGGTTAGGTCGGCATAATAACTACCTCATCATATCCTTAGCTTGGGATAGGGATGGTAGGGGGTATGTTACATTGACCCTAGTATTCTAAGGCAACCAAGTATGCCCTGATAGAGAGTCAAGTCACACTAGGGTGTAAACTACTATTGTGACATGAACTCTCAAGATCAACAAAGAGTGGAGGCCTCAACAAGGAGATATGGAGATCACAACCTACCTGAAATTTAGGAATAAATTACTAAGGAAGAGTGTGGCATAAAAGTGGAGCGGTAATGTCTATCAGATAGTGAGATTGCACGTGAATTTGAATAATGGATACCAAATGTCAAGCGTAGCAAGGTAAGACTCAATCAATATATGTGCACTATTGACATCCACTAACATATGAAAATGTTTCTTGGGAGGCTACCTATCAACAAAAATGAAGCTCATGAGAAGATTTTGATTATGTTCTGTGAGCTAAATAATGGGCCAATGATTGGATCAACATCTGCAAAGAATTTAATTCCACTTGGGCCTCCCTCTAGATCCGAGCTACTCACTTGGAAGCTGCAAAAAGCCCATGATTGTCAAATAATCAAAGTCTCCTAAGCTTCGGTTGATGCATTCTATCTACTCTACTATTGGTTATATTTATGTTAGTTTTTTTAGTTATTTGGACATGCTAGTCTTGGTAGGCCTTGGGGCCAATGGACTTTTTATAGAAATTTTGACTTTCATAAATAATATATATTTTTGGATGCTGAAAAAGCTTTAGTTTTGCCACTATTCTAGTTTCCCTCATGGTGGACCAGGGAAAACCATGTTCTATATTTTCTTTTGCTTCTAATGAAATGATTTTTTTTCATGAAAAATAAAAACAAAAAGCAAGCCAATAGGAGGGTTTGATAAAAGTTAACATTCTCGAATGACTCCTAGGATATAAGTATAGAAAGCTATTATAGGTTGGACATACTTTTCTCTGTTATTTTTATTGTGCATTGTCCCTCTATTAGTATCCTTGAAAAACGTTTCTCACATTTTGAATAGTGGTTTTTCCTATAAATTTGTGAGGTTGTTTCCCACTATAAATATTAATGTTTGACATGACATTAGTGATTTTCTATGATAGCTCCTAATGTTAACTCAATTGGTCGAGTTCCTGTCATTAAAATCACCTTGCTAATGGGAGTTCATGTGGTTAATTATCCTCGACGCTCTTAGGGGAGGATCTACTAATGAGCCAGTGGGGAGGTCGGCTCCGACATGCATTGTTTTCGACATACCTGTTTCTTCAACATGGGTAGGAAATGTTATTTACAAAATGTTTTTTTTTTTTATGACAACGTTATTTAAGAAGAATAGTTATTTGAAAAAATGTTTTAAAAGAAAAATGAAGTTGATTTTGAGAAAAGTAAAACATTTTTCTATTGTTGGTTGGACTTGGAGGCAATTGGGTGGACCACGGGGGCTTCATTGGGGGATCAATACCATACCACGTGGGTTCATATTGGGGGATGTATATTGAGGAAAAATTGACATAATATATTGATCATATAATAGGGGGTAAAGGTTTTTTATATTAGCGGATATAAAAAATGGAGCTCAAAGTTAATGAAAAAATATAAAGGGGCATAAAAAAAATGTTAACGAAAAAATGAATACGTACCATATCTAGTGAAAGTAGGGGTTTTTTAAATTGAGAAGGTGTATTGGGTTCATATTGGTAGGGGGTTAAATAATATTATTTTTAGAGTTATTTTCCAATATGTAGTCAAATTAAGGGTATTTTTTAGTATGTCACGAATGCACATGATATGAAAGAGGTTCACTCACTGAAGCCCCTGTGGGGTAGATGGAGGTCAGGATGCTTTATCATAGAATTTATTTGATTGGGAGGCAGAACCCAGTGTACATGGTCAAAATGGTGGTGGACGTCATGACAGTCGGGCATTGGGAGGTTGGAATGGTCTTGTATAGAAGTGAGTTGGAGGGGATCTTGACCCCGACGTTCAACATTTTTTGCATTATGGGAAAATCGTTTTCTATTTTTTTTTTGTTTATGTTGTTTTATAAGGCTTGTTGATTGAAATGATGTTTTAAAAAGAGAAAAGGTTTGGTTTTTCAAGAGTGTTATTCATTTTTAAATTGTTCTGAAATGTTTGCAAAGGATGTTTTATAGCATTTTAAATTTGATTATTTGCGTATTTGACATGATGATTATTTTTTTATAATTTTATCCTTAGCAAAGTGACATGAAATGTTTGTTTTGGTTTTAAGAAAGTTTTTTATTTTCTGATGGATCCAATTATTTTTGAGTTTTTTCCATTTGAGATTCTTGTGTATGTATTTCGTTGGGTTCCTCTATCAGTGCTCATAAAATTTCAATTGGTCTGTAAAGAATGGAATATTCTATTGGAAAACCCAATTTTTCTTAATTCTTACAATGGATGTAGCGACATAGAATTTTGATTTATTTCTTTTGCAGCTTTTATGGAAGGTACTTTCTTTGTTGGATCTTACCTTAATGACAAAGGACAGATCTATCAATTGGTTTTTCCTTTTCTAGACTCTAGGTACAGAATTCAATGTACAGTTGGATTGATGGTTCTATTCACTGGCCATGGAGGATCTTTGAATTCAAATAATTATTTCAAAGTAAACCCTTCTAAAAATACCTATAGAAATGTTGGGAGTGTCACTGTTGGAGAGTGAGTATTCTTCTCTTTGCTAAAGCAATTTAGTTCGCGAAAATATGATTGGGTTGTGTTGAAACAAGTGTGCAAAAACATGGAATCACATTTTTTTAATTGCATGAGTGTGGAAATGGTTTGGAGAAGGATAGAACACCCTTTTGGTAGTGTAACGGCCCCAAAGGAGGTTGTCTTTCACAAAGGGAATTTTTTTTGTTGTATTTAGAAAAATACTATGAAGACTACACTTCCTATGGTTACACTATCTATTGGTTGGATGTTATAAGAAACCAATGGGGTTCTTCATTTTTTAATATCCTTGACATATGGTGTATGGCATTAGGATTTCATGGGAACCAACTAGTTTTTCTTGTGAACAACGGTTCAACGTCTGTTTGGTCGCTTGAAGAGATAGAAAATTTCGAGTTTGGCCAAGTTTCAATTGAATGAATCTTGGAATATTTAAAAGATGAGTGGGGGTTCAGTTGGAGATTGCTTGATATTATGTCAATGGATATAAATAGTAAATTCCTGGACTATTAACCTTTTTCATGTAGTTCAGGGAAAAATGCTTATGTTGGGTTTTATGGAAGTGCAACTAAAGGTATATGATATGGTGACTGGATTATGCACACCGACAATTACGGATACTCTCTCCCTGTCAGAAAGATCTGGGTTCCATGTGGAGTCGGTTGAAGGTTTGAATGATTTTATTGAAAATGGAAATGTTTTCTCGCTTTCTCCAAGTACATATTCAATTAGCAATACTCCATTATTTCCTCTAGATAACTTGATTTAGCGTTTGAGGCTTGAAAGAGTTTTTTGATGGGTATTTTTGTGGATGTCATGTTTTTGTAATTATGGAGGGATTTTTTGGAGGTGACTAACATATGAATTTGGAGTGCTTGATGAAAAAATAGCCATCTAAAATTTATGTTAATTTATGTTGGACATTAGTTGTATTGGTCTGCAATTTTGCAGGTCGAAGAATGTAGTTAAATGTCACTTTTTTGGGATGCATCTATGGATTTTGTGGAGTCTTTTTTTATATATAATGAATTTATATTATTTTTTTACAGTAATTTATTTGTGGAGTATGTTGATTATGGATAATTTAAAAGTAAAATTTGTGATTGCAACAAATGTCTCTAGAGTTGTGAAGCAAAACAAGGAAATAAGTATGGTAATAAATTTAATTAAAAAAAAATTAATTACTATGTGTGTGAATTTTGTTACGCAATAGGAGAATGTGGAACTAGCGAAACAATCAACAAGTACAAATCATGAGAAGACAACTAAAAATTCAAACAACTCACAATTCCAGGAGTGTACATTTGCACATTATTTTAAGATCCCCCCTCAATGTAGAAATGGTTTTTGTACAATGTGTTGTTGCTTTTCTAGATACTTCAAATCGAGGAGCAAGCAAGTGAGCACGAGTTTCTGAGATGTAAACAAAGTGGTCTATTAGTGATTTGGTGGTGCTTATGGAAAAGCATGTAATGAACAAGTGGTAAAATGAATCATACAATGATAAAGGAAAATGGGTAACTCTGAGTTCAATGCCATTTATGTTTGAAAACATAACTTTACTGAAAAGCAATAGATAATTATAGATAGAGAAGTAGCATGCCAATTTATGATTCATGGTGAAGGTTGTAGAAGTGTGGATAAAAGCTAAAAGAAAACAGAGGTCTCAAAGACCCATTTATTAATGTAAAATGTTACCTGTATACTGCATGTATGGGAGGGGTATGGCTGGTCTTATCAGCTCTTCATGTCTCCACTTTTGAGCGTTGTGTAGGTAGAGAGGGGACATTATGCATATTAATGAAGTTATTTGTTCTTTTGGATGTGATTATTCCTCTAGGCATTTGAAGGAAGGATTTTCCATCCTTCCATTTTTAGCAGGCTAGGTATCTGTTGCTAATGTCTTATCCTTGGGGGTTGGGGAGTAGGAGCTTCTACATAGCAGCATGGAGTTGCTTTCATGTCACAGAAGGGTGTCCGCAGAAATGGCCTATATGAGGAGAATTGTAATGCCTTTGGGAGTCGAAGCCAAACTCGTGGGGAAGAATTAGCACTGGAGCATCGGAGCTGCCATGCACAGAATTCCCCAATCGGGTTGGCGGAAAGTAGAAGGGGTTGGAATATGTTGACGAATGTAGGGTTGAAGCGCAAGAGGGGTAGCACCAAAGAATGTCTCAAATAGCATAAGTTGTTGGGAGGAAGTAGGGGTGTGGATGTGGGGGTCTATGGAACCTCTTATGTAGAGCCTTGGTCGAGGAAAGTAGTTGGACATGATAGATGTAGAGTTGAGCCCTGTTTCCAGGGCAGTCATGAAGGGTTTCATTTGATGCATTCGACATGGGTGGGAAAGGATCCCTTTGTCAATTCATGGTGAAGGCAGATGTATAGCTCGATGTGGCTGAGAAAGCAGTGGTTTTTCTTTATAGCGTAGAGTGGGGGGATCTTGCGTCTCCCCCAAGAGGTGAACCCTACGTGTGGTGGATGTTGGTCAAAAAAGGATAGTACGTATGGTGAATGGTAGTTGGTTGGTATGATGGTCGAGGGTGGTCGATGGTCAAAAAAGGGTGGTATGTGTGGCGAATGTCGGTTGGTAGGTGTGACGAGCGAGGGTGGTCCTTGGTGGGAAAAGGTTGGTTGTTTGGGTGGAAAACTCGATGGTTTGTCAAAAATGGAGTGATTGTGAAGTTGGGCTATGAATTTGAGGGTGGAGGTCGAAGGTCAGGATGGGTGGGGAGGGGTAGCATGGGGAGGAGAGAGTCAACCCTGACTATGTCGAAGGAGATCAAAGGTTGAGACAAGCGGGGAGGAATATTGGGGGGAGGAGAGTGCTAGCCCCAACTATGATGTCGGAGGTCGGAGGTCGGGACAAGCGAGGAGGAATAGTGGGGGGAGGAGAGAATCGACCCCTAACTATGTTGTCAGAGGTTGCAGGTTGGGATGGGTGGGGAGGAATAGGGGGGAGGAGAGAGCCGAACACGACTATACCAACAGAGGTTAGATAGTGGGACATGTTGGGAGGAATAGCAGGGGGTAGGAGAGAGCCAACCTCAACTATGGGATGGTTCCATGGTGCAGATAAGTCCAAGTGCAAGGAAGATTATAGAAAGAAAACACTCAAAAATTGCAGGCCCCATTGGGGTAGCTGCACGTTCAGAGTGGTAGTTTCACAATGGGAACACCCCCTTGGTGTTGATGGGTGGACCTAGGAACATGGAATTTAGATTGTTCAATGAGGAGACAGAGATGTAAATTTGTGATTTAATTCGTTGGATGTTATTTTTTGTTTATTTGTTGTTTTACAAATCAAATAATGTGGTTCAATGTTATTTTTTGTGTTTTGTATCTGTGGATTGTGTTGAGCCATTCCGTATTCATTATATGAGATTGCGAAAGCAGTGGTTTTATTTGTGTTATAGTAATAGAGATGTTGAGAGATGTTGATTATATATATGTATGTCTGTGTAATATGGGAGGTTGATTGTAAGTATTTAAAGTTTGTTTAGTATTGAAATTTATTTCTTGTGTAATTTTCTTGTGCTTAAACCCTTATACTTGTTGAGCACGTGGGATGGGAAAGAATATTGAAAAGAAAAATTAAAATTGTTGAAATTTGGTATAGAAATTTCAAGTGAAGGAACAATCAAGCGTGGTTCAAAAAGAGCTCGGTCGCCTGCTTCACATGAGAGAGTGAATGAATATCATCTCCAATGGTATTGACGAAACAAGGATTTAGTAAATGTGCATAGAAGAGTTGTGTACCAAGAAAGGAAAAGAGCATTGATAATTCATCAACATGATGGAGTGGACAATGGTATGTAGGGGAATATGAGTAGTATGATGGGAAGAATATTTGCTTGAAATTGTTCATTTGCATGGATGTTGAACATGTTGATATTTGTTTGGCAAAGAAAATTTTTCTTACCATTGTGTTTTTTTGCGAACATTGTGTATGCAAACAAAAGTGCTGGTGCAGGCGACAATGATGGTTTGTCTACAGACAACGAAATAAATGGAGTATTGGAACAGGGGTGTCTTCATGGAAATGAGTGGTTTGCAACATCGGATTTAATTGGTGGTAATAATATGGTTGATAAAGGGGCAGGGATTTTTAGTTAGTATTCTAACAATGTGGGGTCGAGCATTCATTCCAACAACTATATAGTGAATATCACAACTCCACTAGATTTTGTTGGTGCTTCATCTCTTGGGAGAGAAGAGGTGCCTGAAGTTTTTTTTTATATAGAATTTTTAGACATAAATGGAATATATTAGTTATTGTAGGTTTTTTCTTCTTTCATTGGTTTGTGCAAAACAATGTTGGAAGGAATATTGGTGGAGAGATAGAGGCGGAAGGAACAAAGACTTTGTGTGTTCGTCGAGTTGGGTTTTGGCCATATGAGGTTTTTGTTGATAGTAGTATGCTTGTTGGGATGGTTGACAATTTACAACAACCAGTTGTGAATGTCGGATCAAGCGTGTCTGGAAGTAGTGTGTAGAAAATGTTGTTGTTCATAGAGAATCTATGGAGAGTCCCTCTCGTCGAACAGGACAGGTCATGCAAGTGGATTTATTTTGGTGGGATTTGTGCATTTGAATATGTGTTTGGAAATTGTTAGATTCATCTTTTAATCCTTTTTTCTTTGTTGTAGAGAAATATTGGAGTAAACAGTGCTTAGGAAGTCAATTTAGAAAGAAAGAAACCTTTTCCAACTCCTCAAGTTCACCTTGGTTGGTGCGCTAGGCAAGAAAATGTATGTGTTTTATTAGTAAAACTTAGTAAGTTTTCGTTTTCTATATGTTTCATTTTGGCATTATGGTTTTAATTTTATGCAAGTGGAATGAACTGAATTGCAACCAAAATAGAAGAATGCATTCCCATGAATTTATGGAAAGAAATGTTCAATCAAATGCTCAAACTCGGGAGGTTGCATCGGATCATCCATAATATTGGTTGGTGCTTTATAGAGAGTGTTAGAAATTAATTAATGGAGAAATGAAATACACAAAATATTGCAAAAACAAAAATACAAAAACGCATAAAATAAGAGAGACACAAATATACGTGGTTCACCTAATTTGAGCTACGTCCATGAAGGAACATCTAGTCCTTCCTTTTATATTATCCAAAAAAATGAAGAGATACAAACTACAGAAGATTCATTGTAATTTCCTCTTTGATCTCACACAACCTCCTCTCTCTCCCTCACTCAGAAAAAATCATACACAATTGCAATACAATTCCCTCATATAAATTGAGGGTTGTCTTCTAGGGTAAAAAACCCTAAATTAACATAACTTCTACCGTTAGATCATCTGCCTAATGAATAGCCTGGATTGACTATGAAATTACAATATTTGACTAGGCAAATTTTCATCTATTTTTAGCTTACAGAGCACTACCCCCGAACTCCCGCCAGGGGGGCTCATTAAAGTCATCATCCCCCCACCCCCCGGACCCCCCGATGATGATTAAATGGGTGGCATTGTCGCACCGTTAGGAACAAGGATCCAACGTAACTGAAACAAAAACCTCTGAACAATTAGGAAGATAATCAAGCTCCACACCCAACAATCTCCCACTTGGAGACTAATTATAACAACTCCATCCCTGCTTCATTTGCTGGTAAAATGCTCCCACTTTGGACTTGGATATTTATCATCGTCATCGTCATACTTGAAGACCAATTGAAACTGAGCATAATCTTAGTTTCTCCCTGGTTACAACATTTGTTAACATATATGCAATATTCTGGCTAGTGTGTATCTTTTCCAGCTTCAACTGTCCATCTTCCAACACTCACCGTATGAAATCTTACTTGAGTTATATATGGTTAGTCTTGGAATGAAATGATGAGTTCTTTGCAAGATGAGTGGAACTTTGTTTGTTACTATATAACCTTCCCATCTCCTACTTCTTGCTCAACTCATCCATAAACCTTTGTAACCAAATCATTTATTTACTAACCTCTGTAGTAGCAACATACTCTGCTTCCATTGTTGAAAGTGCAACAATGTTTTGCAACTTTGAAACCCAACTAGTAGTTGTTCCACCTATAGTAAACACATACCGTATGGTGCTCCTCATGTTATTTTTATCGCCTGCCATATTTGCATCAACATATCCCTGTAGAGAAATGTTTGAACCACCAAAGCATAATGCTTGATTTGTGGTACCTTTCAAATACCTAAGAATCCACTTCACTTCCATCTAATGTTCTTTTCCTATATTGTTCATATACCTTCTTACAACTCCCACTGCATGTGCAATATCAGGCCATGTACAGATCATTGCATACATTAATCTTCCAACTGTTGATGCATATGGAACTTTACGCATATAATCCATCTCTCCCTGAAACCTAAGACACATCTCCTTACTTAGTTTGAAATGGCTAGCCAAAAGTGTACTAACTAGTTTTGCATTCTACATATTAAATATTTCCAACACCTTTTCTATGTACTCACTCTAAGACAATGTTAATTTGTGATTTTTCTTGTCTTCAGTTATTCTCATACCAAGGATTTGCTTTGTAGCACCTAAATCCTTCATTGCAAATGTATTTGCCAATTTTCCTTTGAGCACATTTGTTTCCTGCATGTTAGACCCTACAACAAGCATGCCATCTACATGCAATAACAATATAATATATCTGCCATAATTTTTCCTTTTAATATAAACTAAGTGATCAGAATGACATCTAGTATAACCTTGTTCAGACATAAACCTATCAAATTTTAGATACCATTCCCTTGGAGCATACTTTAAGCCATACAAGCTCTTCTTCAATTTTCACACTAATTTCTCCTTGTCTTTAACCTCATACCCTTTTGGTTGTTGCATATATATTTCTTCCTCCAAATCCCCATGGAGAAAGGTTGTATTTACATCTAACTTCTCAAGATGCAAATCTTTTGTTGCCACTAGACTTAAAATAGTTCTGATTGAACTCATTTTAACAACAAAAGAAAAAATTGCATCAAAGTCTATACCTTTCTTTTGTGCAAACCCCTTCACCACAAGTCTAGCCTTATACCTTTGTGTACGTCCGTCTTCTTCCTTCAATCTCTAAACCCATTAATTCTGCAATGTTGTTTTACCTACAGGAAACTTGAATAAGTCCCAAGTCTAGTTATGCATCAAGGAGTCCATCTCTTCTTCCATGGCTTGTTCCCACTTATTCTTGGTTTCTACCTGCATTTCTTCTTCATATCTTTCTGGTTCACCAGAATCAGTCAACAATACATAATATAATGAAGGAGAGTATCGTTCAAGGGGTCTAGTTATCCTCATAGATCTTCTAACACCACTTCCAGGTGTTTGAGATGCTTGTTGTTGTTGTAGTTGTGGCTGTTGATCATTATGATTTTCAAGCACCTTTACTTTTTTTGTCATCTCATCAAGCACTGAACACTCTTTGTTTCCCTTTTCCTATTTATTTTCCTGCATCTGATCCTTCTACAATACCTTTTCATTGAATATGACATCTCTTCCCCTAATGATTTTGTGATTTTGATAATCATTTAAGCGATAACCAAAATCATTACCACCATATCCAGTAAAGGTACATTTCTTTTATTTTGCCTCAAACTTTGTACTATTTTCTTTATTAATGTCGACAAAGGGTTCACAACTGAAAGTCTTTAAAAATGAGTAGTTTACCTTTTTACCTGTCCATGCCTCCTTTGGAATACCATCATCCAAGGAACTTGAAGGACCTTTGTTTATTAGATAGACAACGCTATCTACAACATCTACCTAAAATTGTAAGGGAAATATTTCATGCAATATCATGCACCTTGCATGCTCCATGATTCTCTTGTTGATCCTTTTTGATACACCATTTTCCTGTGGAATTCCTAGAACTGTCTTCTCTCTGTGAATTCCATGTTCTGAATAGTAGTTATAAAACTCTTTGCTACAGTATTCCCCTCCACTGTCTGACCCGAGACACTTCAATTTCTTTCAGGTCCCATTTTCAACCAAAGCATTCCATTTCTTGAAAGTATCAAATACATCAAATTTATTTCGAATACAACAAATCCAAGTTTTCCTAGTTTCGTCATCAATAAAAGTAACATAATAGTGAGATCCACCAAAAGATGATACCTAAGAAGGTCCCCATAGATATGTATGCACAAGCTCTAATTTTTCGCTCTTCTTGTCTTTCCCAACACTGATAAATCTGACTCTCTCATTTTTTCCATAAACACAATTCTCACAGAAACCCAAATCAACATGCTTCAAACCGGGTAAAAAATTTCTTGAGTGAATAATTTGCATCCCCTTCTCACTCATGTGCTCAATCCTATAATTCCACAATGTCATATCTTCTCTTGTGGAAGTTAAAGCATTAACATAATCAAAAATATCATTGCATAAATGCAATGTACCAACCTTTTCTCCTTTTGCTATTACCAAGGCTCCTTTAGTGAACTTCCAGGTTTTGTCTGTAAAGTAGTTACATAGCCTTCACCACCTAACTACCCTATTGAAATTATATTTTTCTTCAGATATGGAACAAGTCTTACCTCCTTTAACAACCATTGGTTTCCATTCTATTGTTTTATAAAAACCATACCCATTCAAATGATTTTACTGGGTTTATCACCACCCAAATGAACCTCTCCAAAATCTCCTTGAACATAGTCATGAAAATGTTTCCTATAAGGTGTGTCATGGAATGAGGCCCCTGAATCTACCACCCAAGCATCAATAATATTCTCTAATGAAATAATCAAACCATCTTGCAACACATCACCTGTCACATTCGCTTCATTATTGTTCTCTTTATGTTCATCTCCTTCTTTTGCTTTCCGAGGTTTGCAGCCTTTCTTCAGGTTTCCTTTGTTCCCACATTTCCAACACATTATTCCTAATATGAATTTGGATCTTACTTTTCTTGACTTACTGTGATTTCCTGAGCTCCTTCCTCCTTCCATTTTTCTTCCCCTAGTCGCTGAATTCAAAGCATTATCTAATGTCTCATCTGAGATTTTCTATCGCATTTCCTTGCTATAGATAACACCAACAACATCATCAAACTTTAAAGTACTAGATCCAGAGACAAAGTTACTGATAGCCATAACTAAGCCATTCCAACTTTCTGGTAATGAGCACAGAAACAACAAAGCCCTAACTTCATCATCAAAATTTAGCCCTATAGAACTTAATTGAGTGGTAACCGTATTAAATGAATTTAAATGATTAGCAACAGGTCCACCTTCTGACATCTTCATATCAAATAGATGATTCATAAGAAATACCTTATTTTAGGCCGATGGTTTTTCATATAGTTTTTCCAATTCAATCATTAAACCTTCTATTGTCATTTCCTTTCAAATGTTGAATGCCATCGAGACTTCCAGACATAGACATTTTGTTCCTATTGCCTTTCTGTCGAGAATCTCCCATTCTACGTTCATCATACTCGTCGGCTTCTTTGTTTTTCCGCTCAATGGTAGGTACAGATATTTCTTATATAGATAATCTTCCATCTGCTTTTTCCACAGTTGGTAGTTTTGGCCATTAAATTTCTCAATCCTAAACCTACCATCTTCCGCCATTGCTCCCACTCGAACCAGGAACCCTTCTCTCTTGTAATTTTATTCGCAAATAGACCTTGATCTCTAATACCAGTTATTATAAATTAATTAACGAAGAAATGAAATATATAAAATATTGTAGAAACACAAATATGGGAATGCATAGAATAAGAGAGACACAGATATGACCCAATTTGGGCTAGATCCATAGAGAAACAACTAGTCCTTCCTTTTATATTATCAAGCAAAATGAAGTGATACAACCTACAGTAGATTCATTGTAATTTCCTCTTTTCAATGACACAACCTCCTCTCTCTCTCTCTCTCTCTCTCTCTCTCTTTCTCTCTCTCTCTCTCTCTCACTCCGAATAAATCATACATAGCCATAATACAATTCCCTCATATAAACTGAGGGTTTCCTTCTAGGGAACAAACCTTAAATTAACATAAATTCTACTGTCAGATCATCCCCCTAATGAACGACCCATTTTGACAATGAAATTACTATATATTACAAGGAAAATTTTCATCTATTTTTAGCTTTGGGGGCGCTGCCCATAAAACCCCACTTGAGGGGGGCTCATAAAAGTCGTCGTTGCCCCCCTGGACCCCCCTGACAATAATTAAATGGGAGGTATTTCCACCCTGTTAGGAATAGTGATCCAAGACAATTGGAAAAAAAAAAACCCTATGAACAACCAGGAAGATAATCAAGCTCCGCACCCAATAGAGAGAGTGATACTGGGCGCCATTATTTTACCAGAGAGATGATTGAGGTGCATAAAAAGTTTCATTATAGGATTGATAACTTGTCTGTTTAGGAAATGTGTCGAGTCTATAATGAATCATATCCTGGTATAAAGGTTGTGAGTTTGAATGAAGGGCCCATCTTTAAAATATGTAAGAGTGAGAGAGGTGCTCATCATTTCTGTTGCTTTAATAACATGGATCCTGGTGAGTAACCCAAGGTCCTAGGAGTTTTGACGCAAGTTGAAGAAATGCTAATAGTGTGAGTGAATCCAATATTGCAAGTGACGCATGCCCGAGGTGGGCAATATAAATATAGTGGGAATATGATTAGTTTTCCACAAGACATATCTTTGATTTCAAGGAAGCTTCCACGATGTGTGGAGTAACTCGATTTTATGATTGTAGGGAGACACGGAGATGAGTCCAAGTATTATGAATGCTATGTGAAGAGACAATGTGTGCTGCATTGGTATACAAAATTCAGATGGACAAACATTACAGAGATGTTGAAATCAATATGGATTTTGTGGCTGCTCTGTTAGAACAATTGACTAATGTGTCTAGCAAGATGTAGTATGTGGATATTGATTCAGGTGAAACATGGAGAGCCGACGAGGACATTGAAATGTTAGGGGTTGGTGGTTTGCACTACCATCCATCATAATTTCTTTCTTGAATGCCTAATGAGTGCAGGGAAGTGGAACGGATAAGGAGATTCATTGAAATTGCAAATTCTAGAAGCGATGACACAGTCAAATGGATAGATATTGGCACATCCCCTGTCAATGATATAATATTAAGTAGTTGTTGGACATGGCCTTCCCATCTTTGTTTCCCATTAGTGATGTTGATTGGTTGCATCCATGTATTTGCAATGTTGAAATGAATAAATATGGTTTGCATCTACTCAGATATTCTAATCAAAGATTTGGAATCCATCCTCGGTTTCGATATTTCCTGTTGATTATGATTATGCTTCATCTTAGCCAGGGAACAACTTATTTCTTATTGAAATTTAATATCCATGAGATTGCACCTACAATTGCTCAAGATTTGTGTCAGCAACTCGAGGATCTACCTAACAATAAACTAGCAGAGAAATTAATGTGTTTTGGTTGTTGTCTTAGGGGTACAAGGGCATATTGGACAAAGTGTCATTCTGAGTTGACCAACATGATCACACAATTGGGTTGTCCAACATTTTTTTTTACTTTGATTGCAGCTGACACTAAGTGGCCTGACTTTCATTGCCTTATGCCTTCAGCGACGCATTGTCATCCACGAAATGAATATCGAAAAAGATTAAGAATGTTATTCAGTTCTCATATATAGTTGTTATGTACATGCACCAAATATTTAATATATTTTGTGAAGTGGTTCTTGAGAAGTATCTAGGAGCTAAATACTTCTAGTATAGGTTTGTGGTTCTTTCTTTTGACGTATTGTCTATGGGCTTGGAATGATGCCTATGTTGTTTTGGTTGGTTTTTATATGCTAACTATAAGTTTTTTTTTTTGGTAGGTATGAGTGGCAGTATAGGGGCTCGTCGCACATCCATGATTTCATGTGGCTGCTAGGAGCTCCGAATATGGAAACATTAGATTCGACTAACTGTTTGGATGTTAATGAAGCCAAGTCCTACTTTGAAAAATACGATGGTGTGGAATCCACGTGACATACAATGTCATAATGTGATGGTTCCTCGAAGTGTTAATGATGACTCGTGGCTTTTGAAATCCTCACAGATTTTTTCATGCAATCCTAATGAAGATTATGGGCATTTTTTCAACATAGTACAAAGACACACAAAATGAAGTGTTGATTTGTGTTTACAGAAAAAGGGGTCTATCCTTTAATGTTGTTACGATGTTCCATGGGATGTGCGTGTTGAGTCTACAATGTACATAGATGAGAAATGGAGGAAGAAATATCAAGTAGCACGAAATGATTACCGTTTGATTGTCCACAATGTGGACCTTCTCACTATGTGGTGAGCAAACACTGATTGTCAAGCAGTTGTTTCTCGACCTGCAATGTTGAAATATATTGTAAAATATGCTTCGAAGGAAAAAACAAGGTATGAAAGTTATCAAGAGATGTTGACAAGGGTTTCAAGTGGAGTTGATTTTGACGCTCCTGTGTTGTCAGCATATAGAAGGTTTCTTGCAAAGGCGCTTGTTGAGCGAGACACTGGTGCGCAAGAAACATGCCATATGTTGCTAAAGTTACCTCTTATTGTGTGTAGTCACAAACTTGTTTCGTTAAATGTTGGCAAGAAAGCGTCGCACATACTGTCACTGCAATCCAAAGAAATTTCATGTGAGAACAAATTTTTCCACCTATATCAAAATCGGCCCCATTTCCTGGATCATTTTTGTTTGATAGAAACAACGAGATCATGGATCTATGATGCAAAGCGGAGGCAGGAGTTGTGGAAACCGCCTAATGTGCGTGCTATTGTCCATGTCTAGACGTGTTTCTATGTTGTTCCAAATTATGGGTCAGAAGAGTTTGAAACATTTTTTTGGAGTGAGTTGCTTTTGTACAAGTCGTTTCGTGACATTGGTTCAGATATAGGAAATTCAAGCGAAATTATCATTGAGAATTGGAGGCGTCTAAGGTATCGCGCATGGCATGTTCAAAGAGGTCCTTTTTCAAATGAGAGTAATGAAGAAGATATTGATTCCCTTGTTCATGAAGGTATGTTGACAAAGATTCTAAAGAGTGGTAGGTTCTTTCCTAGATTCTTCCTCCAAACAATGTAATGATTTCCAACCTTGAAAATCTTGGCCGAAGGGATTACGATATTGATTATAATTGGCAGGAAAGAATTCTTCTAGATGAAATTGTGGAACAGGCTATCAATTTTATAAAATATGGTTAGTCAGTGGGTGTTGTTAATGGTGACTCAATTGGGGAGACAGTAGTGCCACATTCCTCTTTGTCTGAGAAACAGTGAACTACAATTGAGATCATTTTGCGCCACTTTGTTGATGTTGAAATGAATGATTTTTTGAAAATGATTATTCGGGGAACTACTGGAACTAGGAAGTCTTCTCTTATTCAGTGTATTTGTTCTACTTCTATAACGGGTGGTCTAAGTCCACTGTTGTTGCTCGCACACACTAGCATCGTTGCTTTCAATATACATGGAGAGACAATACACTCATCTTTAAAAATTCCAATAAAATATATGAAACCGCAACGTTTCAAGAAGAAATGAAGTACATTCATTATGTTTTGGTTAATGAGATGATATTTATAGGTCTGAGGCTTTTTGTACAGATAGATGCACGTTTGCGAGAAGCCTTTCCTGAAAACAAGGATTCTCCTTTTAGTGGAAGGTCGATGATTCTTGTGGGTGACCTAGGGAAACTGCCTCCTGTCAAGGATAAACCTTTGTATGCAGGGAGAACAATAGGGAAGGTGTTGTGGGAAAGCTTCAATATTGTTGTCACTTTGGATAAAATCTTCAAGCAAGAGGGAGATGATCCTAGACAAGAATATTTTTGAAATATTTTAATGAATATCAGAAATGTAGAGCCTACTCTACATGATTGGGATATTCTCATGTCATGTGTTGATAATTTCCTACGTCCAGAGGAAAATAGTTTGTTTGATTATTCGGTTCACTTGTTTACAACGAATATTTTGTTGACCCTGCAAAATCGGAAGATGCTTAAATCATTGAATTTCCCAATTACGAGTTATGTTGTAGAGAAGATGATACGAACAGAAATGGTTGACAACGACGATGATGTTTTGGAGCATGAGATATTGCCATGTTGTGGAGAGTACGTCATTTTGACATGTAATTTGTGGGTTGAATTTGGGTTGGTAAATGGTGCACTTGGATATGTTGAGGATATCTACTATATGCCTAGTTCGAAGCCGCATGAACTTCTAGGGTTTGCTAAGGTTACCTTTCAGAAGTACATGGGTGTTCCATTTGATATAAATTATCCAAGCATTGTGCCAATAAAATTGGTTGTTAGAAGGAATTTGAAACAGATTTCGTTAAGAATGGTGTGGGCGTTTTGTATACACAAATCGCAGGGAATGAATTTGCAACGAGCCATTGTTGATATAGGGGACACAGAGAGGTAGGGTTTCAAATTTACAGTTGTATCAAGAGTGAAGTCGTTAAATGACTTGTGAGTTTCATCGCCTTTTTTGTTTCTATGTTTTGATAAAATGAAAAGAAGTGCATATGTCACACTTAGGAAGAAAGAGGAGATGTTAAAGAGAATATCATTGTAACAAATTTATTTTATTTAATTACAATATTGTAGAAAAAATATTGTTGCATGTGCCGCCAGGAAAAGCATTGCTTGTAAAGAAGTTTTTTTGAGAAGTGGATGAATTAGGCGCACTTTCATTTCAATGTCAAGGTTTAGATTCAAAAATATATGCAGTCATACAATACATATTTGTTTTCTTTAATTGCAATATTGTAAAATATATATTGTTGCATGCATCGCATGAAAATATACAAGCAGAGCTAGAAATGAATAAGGTTAACAAACGAGTATCAAATACATGCACCAAGAAAATAGATTTAAGACGGGAAATGTGTCTGATAGCTAAATATTCATTCAACTCATTGTTTTCTATTTCAAAAAGCTTGCATTGTAATAATTTATTGGGAAATGAAAATGAAAATGTTATTCCAAAGATATATTTTTAGGTGATGAGAAGAAAAAACTACTTGAAAAGAACTTATGATTAAAACATAAATGGGCAAGTGCATTGTAGTTTGAATAAGAGGGTTGACTATGAAATACATATGCAATCATATAACAAAAAACAAATTGCAGTTGCACGCGGCAAGGTAAGTTGACAAGTGAGGAATAGAATATTGTTTTATCTAGGCATATATATACATTGATAAAGTTAAAGATTGAGTAGAAAATTTGCCCGTAAAGACATAAAATTCATGAGAGAAAATGAATGTGGTGGGTTGGTGCACATTGAAGTAAGAGTTTTGTTGCGCAAAAAAATGTAACTTCAAAAAATTTATGTTGAAATACTAACCTTCTTCCCAAAATATATTTGCATGTACTGCCCAGAAAAAAATTACATGAAAGGAAACTATCTTCATAACATGAGCACTTTAGTGCACTGTAGTTACAATACCAAGGTTGAGTGCAAAATAGATATGCAAGCAAAGAGAAAAAAATAATTTGATTTAACAAAGGAAAAAAAAGATTGCCATATCCTAAGTTATCTTTAAGAGAATGTGGAAATATTGTGCCATAGATAGACATTAATATAGTTAAGCATTGAGGCGATAAAAATCCATTTAAAAATGAAAGAGATTGCATGGAATGAATCCCAAAGGTCAATACACATTCAACTAGTAGTTTTGTTCTTAAAAAACATTACACTTTTGAAATTGGTTGCAAATTTCTTTTAGGAAGAAAACAAGGTGTACCATATGCGAAAAAAATTGTCCAACACATTATGTCAATATTGAGCCAAAGATACACATTAGTAAACTTGAAAAGTGAAGAGAAAGAACATCCATAGAAAAATGAAAGTGATCATAGGAACAAGATGCATTCAATTCATTGTATTCATCTTCAAAAATATTTCACTTCAAAAAATACTTTGGAAAATAAAATTCTTGGACATCATCAGCATACGGACCCCTACTCCAACATAAGAGGTCATATAAATAGCATTGAATAAAAGGAAACTTTGTTCAATAGTCTGGAATCAGAAAATATGTAAGATTTGTATGTAAGAAAGCAGAAATCCTACTCTGAAATTTTAATCCTTCGTGAAAGGATTTTCTGTAGGCGGATTTGGCAGGCCCTTTAAGATTCCTCCTCCTCATTTGAGTTGTCTTTGTCAATGATGACCAAATTTGGTCCATTTTCCTTGACATAGTTAGTCCAATCAGAGAAAAGCTGATAAATTGTTGAGAAGTGGAAAGGTTGAAAATGAGTAAGATTCACTTCGCACATAGATATCAAATTCTACACAACTCTTTTCCCTTTTTTTGTACTTGATTCTAAATTTGGAAATGATTTTGATCTGCTCGAAGGGAAACTAGAGAAATATCTGAAATTTTTGTTGATTCCAGGCTTTGAGGTTGCCTATGACTCTTTGGTCATCTATGGTGCTATTTTTGAGATTGTGTTACATTGAGTCGGGTTTTGCATCTTTTAATGGTTTCAATCCCGATAGATAAAATTCCTCTATAAAATATGTCCCCATATCCCATACTGACATACAATGTTCAGTGGCCCTTTTGATGCATTCTTTGATTTCTTTTTCCTCAAATTGTCGTTGACTCAAAGAAGCAAACATTAGTATTTTATCCGTTTTGGAGACTTTTGGGATGTTGTTAGGATGGAACTGTGTTTCCCATTCAAGAATTGATGTGAATTTTTCTTTGATGTACTTGTCTTCTTCCACCAAAGATTCTATTATGTCCTGAAGATCCATATTTTGTTGAAAAAATGTGCAAATTTTGTCCATTTCTTTATAAAACTTAGCCTGGTATTTCCTCAATATTTCACTTGCCTATATTGCTTGGGCCTTAAAAAACTCCAAGCTATTCTCTGCTTCATGACTTTGAATTGATTGAAACTTAAGAGTTTTAATTTCTTCTTTCATTTTTGTTGTCCTGGTTAGAATGTTCTTGTCACATTCTTCCTTCAATATTCAGATTTGTTGCACATGTGCTTTTTTTATTAGATGCATATCTGCAGAGTGTGTGAGTTTCAATTCATTCAACCAATTTTAGTATTGATTTTGCAAGTTATTTCTTTCAAGGGAGAACCCACCTACAAGCATTATGGAATTCTTCTGCCGACTTTATTCACTAAAATATTTGGCTTTCTCAATTTCACTTTCCATATGTTTTATCTTCTGCAAACTTTTCTTGTAGGCAGTGGAAAGTTTGGCAACATGGTGTTGGTTGTAATTGACAAAGGCTCCTAGAGCTTAGGAGGATTCTTTGGCTTTTTCCTCAACATTTCTTGTTACTTGTCATTTGAATTCGGAAATGATTTGAAAACTGTCAAGCTTTCTTTTCTTCGTTTTTCTGACAACTAACTTGGTTTGAGCATTAAAGTAATACTCAGTCAGGGATGGAATGGTTTCACGAACAGTTTGTACTTCAGTGATAGGTTTAAATAAAAAAGACTCGAGAGGGATTTTTGTAGAAATTGGAGTCATGGATGTGTCATGACAAGTCTGTGGAATAGATATCTGGGTACTTGTTCTTTCTACTGAGGAAACTCTTTTTCTCTGCTAGAGAAAGTGGTCAATGTTGACACAGGGGTCCTCATAATTTGATCTTCTTTCTTTGTGTCAATGTCCATATATTCAAGTTCGTCATTAATTTTCTTCGACTATGTATGTGCCTTGGTAGTGTCATCTAGGTTGTTAATCAGAATGACATTATCGTCAGAGGAACTCTATTTTCCTATTGGTTGTTATTTCTCTGGTGTCTCTTGTTTTTGACCTGTGACTTTTATGTTCCTTTCAGCCTATTGGTCTATCTCAGTGTTCGACTCTTTTTCTTTAGGAGTGTCTACATTTTCTCTCCTTGTCTCTGGAGTTGTAAAAGAAACAACGGGAACATTTTCAAGTTGGGATTCTTCTATATTTGTAGAGGAGGAAATAGGCTCTGAAATAATGTCATTGAAATTGTATTTGAGAATCTCAACATATTTTATCTCTTCAATTTCAGTATTTGTATGAAGGCCCTTCTAGTTAAGGAAGTCCTCATAAATATTTTACCTAAACTCTTGCAGTTTACTTCTATCCTCGCTACTCAATGACTGCCCTCTTTGAAAATCTTGGTCAAAATTGTCAATATTAATGAAAATTTCATCAAAGGGGGGTTGTTGGTATGTGTAGATTTTGATGTAGCTGACAAAACTATAATGGTAATTGATGGTTCAGTGAGGGTGGTATTGATGAATGGGCAATGAATAAAACCAAACACGGTTGAATTATTTGGCCTCCTTAAATGCATGTCCTTAGTCCTTGAAACAAAATTTTGCAAAGTGAATTGGGAATTTTGGCTAGATTTTCTTCTGGAGTTTGCTCTATTTATGGGCTTGTCCATTCAAGGCAATTTGATTGGCTACCTCTCTTAAGGCTATCCTCTCTAGAATATATCTAGGAAGAAGATGAGGGTCATCTTCACTTATAAATACTCTGATATATGTGAATAATTCTTCCACGAACCAAGCTCCTATTTATTGTAAGGCCTTCGCTAACCTTGGGAGGGTTTTCTCCAAACATAATATGATGGAAAGGAATCATCACATAATTACAAATGTCATAAAAGTGAAATTTGAAGTTCCTTTCCCAAAAAATGGGGGCATAATTCTAAATAGGGAGTTCCTACTCAACTGGGTAATTCCATTTCATCAAAAGAAATGGGAAAGAAGCAATTATAATATCGATAATGTATGCTAACATGCAAAACAGGTGATCACATCTTGGAGGATACATAATGGAAAACATAAGGGCATCTGTTAAATTCTAAGAAATAATTTCAGCGCAATTGAAATGCTTTGAATCATTGAGTAGGTTGTGGATTAAATCCATTCTTTGCAATTTTCAATGCTCAGGGTATTTCTCTCCATATAGACAGGAAAACATTTTCACGAGGAACCTAACGGTCTTTTGAAAATGGCGACCGTGTATTCTTTTGATACCTTAAGTTTGAAGCCTTCTCTATCTTCTCGTAGCCAATGTTTCAAAAAAAAAAAATCCCTTAGCAATTCCTGAAGACTGTGTTGTTGAAGTTATCGCGAAACTGGGTATTTAAGGAGACTTCGAGAGGATTAAGCTTGTAAATTACTGAAAGTACTTGCAGATTCCAAGACGTTATAACATTGTTGTTGAGTCTAGTATACTGCGGGTGGGAAAATCCAGATATTGCATGGCCCATGCAACCATGTCGTAATAAGGAAAAAATTTGGCTCTAGCAGCAACTTTGTGCAATTTTGTTCCTATAATTTTTTCAAATTGGGTGTTTTTGTCCTCACTTGAATTTTCGAAATTTAACCAACTTCTATTCTCAAAGAAATTATACATTTCTTCCAACTTCATCATACCTTCCATTTTTTTTGTAGGCGATGTAGGAGATGAGGGTTGTGTTGACATTGCAGACCTCTGGCTCACGGTTTCTTGTTCCCTTTAAGAATTCCTTGATTTGTTGTATGGCCTACTTTGACGTCGTGGATTTACCTTTCTTTCCCATTTTTTGCCTTGCAGATGGATGAAAACAAATTGAACTTTCTATGTGATATTATTATTAAATTTACTGGTGCAATTGTATTTGACGATTTATGTTTACCAGAGATGAGAAGGGTTGTTGTGAATTCAAATTGGTAGCTTGTAACGATCGATATGTTTGAGAGAACCAATGTAAATAGGGTGCGGAGAAGAGAGTGAAAAATAGACTGCACAAAGCGGGAAAGTTGTTATATTTTGTTGAAATACTTGGGATATCTAACAATGAAATCAAATTAATTGTGTTAATTATTCATTAAAGTGACAAGACATTTCAACCATTTGCGTTTGAAAAAAGGTGAGGTTGCATCAAGGGAATTGGGGGAATGCTTTTTTTTAAAAGGTGGCTTCATATTTCCAAGTTTGTTTTAAACAAAAAAGTAGAATAAAGTCAATGATAATTATGATTGGCACGCATACCAAAATATTTATTATTTTATTGGTATTTAGAGCGCAAGGAAATCAGGCAATTGGAAGTCAGGATACTATTAAATTGAACTTTGTGCAAACAGTGACTGTGATGCCGACCTTTGGCATGGTCGAGGAGTGGCGGAGGTCGGGATTCAGGAGGTTGGTTATGGAGAACAACAAAGTTGATATTTTTCAGGTATATTGTCCCATGCCATTGTAGTCGGGAGTCGGGAAGTTGGGAAGTTTTTTTTGTGTAATAGAAAGACCCAACATCAGACCTGGAAATAGAGTGCTAAGACTGGTGGTCGGAGGTCGAAACAGTCTCGATATAATGTTTATTGTCAGGGATACCACGAGCCCGACGCGTGGTGTAGTCAGGCTAACAGAGAAGTCAGTAGGTTGGGAGGTCAGGACAAGAGGGAAGTTGGGAGTCGGGACGCCAAGAGGTTGGGAGTTGTGGAGGTCGGCAAAGGTCGAGGGGTTGGGAGGTCGGGAGGTCAAGAGGTCGACAAAAGTCCGAAGGTCGAGAGGTCGGTAGGTTGGCAAAGGTATTATGTCTGACCTCCGACTTAGATATATTTTTTAAAATTTTTGTTTTTAATTATTATTTTATATGTCAGATTTTTTTGATAATAACAATAATAATTTTAATTATATTTTAATAATAATAATAATAATAAAATATAATAATAATGAAATTAATAATTATAATAAATATTACAATAAATATAATATTAATATATTTGTAATTAAATGTTATTAAATAATGAATTTGTGAATAAATTATTTATTAATACTTTTTTATATAATAAATTTGTTATTAAATAATTTGTAAATAAATATTAATAATAATAATAATTTTCAATTTTTGTACTTAATTATTATTTTATATGTTGGAAATTTTTATTTTTTGATATGATAATAATAATAATATTAATAAATTTGTAAAACTATTTATTTAAATGTTTTTAAATAAATATAATATTAATAAATTTATAAAAATATTTATTTAAATGTTGTTAAATAATAAATGTTATTATTAATAAATTTATTATATACTAAATTTGTAAATAAATTTATAATTAAATAATAATAATAATAATTTTAAATCTAAATTTTAATTATATTTTATTTTAATAATAATAATAATAACAACAACAACTACTAACACTTATTGTTGTCTATCAACTGCATTTACTAATGTGGTTGTCCATATAATTTTTGATTGATATATGTCTATCAGGAACACCAACCACATTTGTTAAATAAATGTGGTTGTGTTAATACTTGTTAAAACGTACTAGTACGTGGAAATAAATGAACTTCATCATAACATTCAAATGAATATATTGCAGTGTTGTGTTTTAGTGTTGAATTTTACCACATAGTAGTTATGTGAATGCAACTTTTTGTTTGTTAAACAAAATTCTAATCAATCATCAGAAAGAGTCAAACCTTTTTATAAACATATTTATTTTTATATTTTAATTATTGTGTCTCAATATAATCATTGCATTGATATGTTGTATTCTTTAAACAAATATACCAACTCATTGCACTCTATTTCATTATAAAGATTTGATTATCATTATATTTAATTAGTGAAGTAACATTTTACAAAATTGGATAATGCAATAGGATAACAAATTCATTTTATTATATAGGAAGAAAATATCCTTCATCATATAAAGTGGAATAACATAAAGGTCCACATATCAAAATGTTAATAAATAATTGTTACAATTGTGATAGCATGTCATCATCTAAATGGGACAATATGCCCACAACTAAACAAAATGTCCAATTTCATAGAAGAATTCCAAAATATAATTGTAACATTCATATTCGTTTATTATTATTCATGATTCAAACTATTGTGTTGTTTGAGGTGCTTGCATGCCTCATTTCTTCATCACTAATAATAGATATTGTACTTGGGTTATTTAAATGTTTTTTGTATTAAGATGATTTTAACACCCCACATCTTCATGTTTTATGTGTGTGTGTGTATGTGTGTGTGAATTAAAAAGAATCCAATAGCAAAAAATAATCCATAAGTTATACACATTCTTTCAAAGCCATGCCTCATGATGCTATCAAGATATACAAAACTTTGTTTCCTATTAGTATTATGTATCATGACAAAGCATGGATATAATTAAAGGTTTCTTATTATTTTTAAGAAATAATGACCATGGGCATCTAAGTTGTCAAAATCACCCAAAGATCACACCCGACTTGGGCCACACAATCCTTAACATCATTAGATTTTTTTTTGTGTCTCCTCTTGACTATCATGAATTTCAAACCTAGACAACCTTATAGAACAAAACACTCGAAATCTAGTTGCACTAGTGAGACTTTCCAAGGTTTCTTCTTGTTTCATTAATTATAAATGAGGGAATTAAAACAACATAGGTACTTAAAAATTCTTCAATTAACCCTTATTACTCCAACATATACTCACAAACCATACTTATCCAATATCAATCAAATATTTAGATGGCTCCTCTTTGTAAGTTAGCACCTCTAAGAAAACATCCATGAACAATTGTAAACTAATTAAATCACAACAAATATGGAATCTTAAGTGAGGAAAACACAAGTACTTGCCAACAATACATCCAACAATTGTTTTCCTTGTTGTCCCTTACTATGCGTTGAATAGGTTCCATTTTGTTTTATTTTATGTAACAACAAAGTTTTAAATTAATATTTCGTGTGATAATTAAACTCCATGTACATTAAAAAAAAATCAAACCTTATATATGTTTGGTGCATATTGTCGTTGGGGTGCTTCCTCCTATGTTGAAATTATATTCATTTATTTTACCATCTCCTTGTACACTTTTTCAACATACCAATAAAAGCTTCTCAAATATCACCTCGTCATCCATTCAAATTTTATCTATTTTATTGGAAAATGAAAATCACAATAACAAAATAAATTAATATCCACACTTTTGGATATTGAGGTTTTAAAATATATAGGAATATATAAAAAGGCCATTTTCCAAAAGTTCTAGATCTCAAATTCTCGGTCTCCATGTCATCTATTATGTCAACAGCCACATTGCCTACCACATCATCTCATTTGACCATCATGCCACATACAAATGACAAGTATACATGCCACATCATCTTAACTTTTTTATATTGTATGTCATCATAACACGTCAACTTGCCACATCATTAATGACATGTTAACATTCCAAAACACAACCCCCTCACTACTCACTTCGATCAAAATTATCGTGCTAGGCTCAACATAATTTACCATGTGTTCTAGCCACCTCGCATCCAGATCCAAGGGTTTTATTTTTCAGATCAACTTTGGATTTTTTAAAACGTTTTGGATCATGTATATGTAACTGTGTCATTAGGGATACACCATGCTAGGTTTCATGATATGAGGTTATGCCCATATGAGTCATCCAACATTCATATGTTTTACAAATATGTTGATTATTAATTTTTTGGATATTTGTGTATCTGAAACATCCAACCTCCACTTAATCATAGTGCTTAAAAGAATCTGAATTTCCATATTTCTAAAACATCTAACATTTATCAACTTCCACCCCCTTTATCCCTTTCCTCCTTGTACTAGGCCTTGGTCATAGCCAGAGATATCACATGTGACTAGGGGCTAGAGCTAACTCTGGCACCAAATTTGGGATTTTTGTAGGCCTCCTTATTTGGATAATGATGCCTCCTTTTGACCAATCAAATTCAAAAAGGGGAAATTACTTTACTCAAGTCCCTTTAAGTAAATTGAGGCCTTCCCTAGCCTATAAATACATCCACAACCATTAACCAAGATTTTTCTCCAAAGAATCAAAATGAGGCCATTTCTCATAGGCTTCACACCTGAGTGAAACTTCTCACTCTTCTCAATTATATAAATACAGGGCTTTAAGTCCAATATGGTATCAATGAAAGGGAAGAATAAAGGCTTAGCTTGCAAGGAGCATGATCCTTTTAAGGCACAAGCACAAGAAGACCTCCAAGTCTACATATCCCAAAATAAGGTTACATTATAGTTTCTCAACCACATAATTGTCCCCACAGGGAATTCTTAGCATTCACATTCATTTAAAATACCATACAAACCCAATCAAGTCTTTCAACATAATTTACCAATTCAAGAGTTCATTATTAAATATTATAACCCTTAAAATTAGATGTTTTGTGAAGGTTTTTTCTTGTAAGTCTTTTCTTTTAAAATAAATGCATTTACCCTTGCGCTAGAGCTACAATCTCATGGTATTTTAATCCCATACTCAAATTTCTTAATTATCTAGAGAACATGTCCTTAATTACATATTAAGGGTTCTTCCCCTAAGGATAGAGCAGACCCAATACCTAAGGTCCTTGTTAAGCCCGATAAGCTCCAGGTTAACCTTGAAACACCTTAGTAAGCCCTAGATATTGAGTGTACATTTCTATTGTTATATTTTTATGTAGGCTATAACCCTCTTGTGGTCCCATTTTATTATAATTTTACCCTTTGTCTCTTATATATATACTAAGAAGACCTAGCCTTAGGACCATAAAATATTGTCTTTTACATTGTATTCATTGTAGAAGAAGGTTTTCCCCTCAAACAGGACTATAATTATTGGTTTCTTATCATTTTTAAGGTACAAGGCTCATAACATTTAGAATTAAAGCTCATGATCTTAGGGTTTGCTGCTTCAAATAAGTCATCATGGCATTCTCCCTATAAAAAATTAGGGAGGTTTCAAATGATGAACTTGAAGAATATTAAGGAGAAATGTGGGTAATATATGATTCAAATTCATATCTTAGTTCACTATATTTTTTATAGATATGCTCCAAGGAAGTTAGGGTTTTTGAATGCTCTTGAAATCAATCACAAACAAGTCAATTCAAAATTTTCACTTTTTCTACGAAGTTTTAGAATGTGAAACTTGGAACACGCTTAAGAGAAACCTCAGCAAACATATAGTTTAAATTTTAGATCTTGGTTTGCTATAATTTCATATATATTCTCTAAGAAATACTAGGTTCCTAAATGCTCCTAAATCAGTTTCAAATAGGTCAATTCAGAAATTTTGCAATAATTGCTTTTCCAGGAGGTTTCAATTAGTGATACTTGGACCATATTAAGGAGAAATATAGGGGAAATCCTTGTTAAATTTTAAAATTTTGGTTTTCTATACATTCATAGCTATACCCTATGGAAGTTAAGGTTTATGGACAATCCTGAAATAAATTTTAAACAAGTCAGCTTGGTATTTTTCTATATCTTTTTTTTTTTTTTTCTGAGACTTTTTAGACTATGAAATATTCATATATTTCAAGAGACGTACAAAAGTACCTCAGATAAAAATTTTAGAATTATATTTGAAGAATGGGACATGTATACCACACTACATAAGTTTGCTCGTGAAAAGAGGCAAAAAATCAGTAAGTTTTGGGAAAGTTACCATATCTTTCACTTGACATATCAAATTCTTTGCATACATATGGAATTGAAAAAAGACATAATAGTATTACAAACAAAATTTTCAGATCTAGGAGGACTCAAATCTCAAACATATTTCAATAAAAATTTCAACCATTCAAATATTCTCCAAATTAAGGTGTGTAACTTATAAGTGACTTAATTATTGATTAGAAGATTCTTTTTTTTGTGGTTGGGGGGGCGGGGGAATTGAATATTTTGAAAAATAATAATACTATTATTATTCTCGAAAATGCTTCCAAATAAAGCTACTACACCAATTAAATATACTAAAGGCTCATCCTTGACTCACAAAGAAAGTGAAGACTTAGAATTTAGGTTATCTTAAATAGAGAAGAAAGTTGTTGTAATATATGGTAGTATGTTGAAAAGCATGGATTTATCAATATCTCAAGAAAAACTTAAAAGATAAATAGAAAAGAAGATGAATGAAAAAAAAAGGAATAAAAAAAAATGAATGAAAATAAGGAAGAAATAGAAAAGAAGATGAGTGAAAATAAGGAAGATATAAAAAAAGAAATAAAATAATTACAAAACATTATATTAAAAGATATCCCTAAATGGGACATGAAAATAAAAGGAAATCATGAACATAAGGAAAAGCATAGTTTTGAGAATAAATCTCATATGGGGATTATGTTATCGCAATTGGAAAGCACAAATATTGAATCACGGAACCAAAATCATGAATTTTCAATCCAAGATCCACATCATCAATGCTTCAAGACAACATCAAGGAACTACTACATTTTGAAGATTGATATGAGAAATTTTGATGGTAATGATCCTATAACATGGATATTTCAGGTGGAGCAATACTTTGATCTACACCAAGTGGAATCCTTACAAAAGGCATCAATTTTTTTAAAACAAGACCAACATGTATGGTATCAATGGATTTGTGAAAGAAAAAGGATTATGTTATATCTTGGTCCATTTTTACAAAGGAGTTGACAGCACATTATGGGGATTAAGAGAAATATATAATTAAATCAATTGCTAAATCTTTGACAAAAAGTTCTAGTTATAGAGCACATTCAACAATTCCAAAAGTTGAGCCTCATAGTAAAGAATATTTTAGAGGATAATTTGTTAGACCTATTTATGGGAACTTTAAAGGAAATCATCCAACATGAGGTGCATCTCTTTGAACCTAAATATCTAGAGCATTCTTTTAGTTTGGAAAGGAATGTTGAAAGTAAAACTATGGCCACTAGAAAAGTTGTCACTAATAACTATGGAGAAAATAATGCTCCCTTTCCTAAACTAAAAAGGTTTAAATCCTTAACAAATGGATGAAATAAGAGAAAATGAATTATGTCTCAACTATGATAACAAGTTTAGTAAGGGGCATAAATGCAGTGAGAAGAAATTATTCGACATAGACTGTGAAGATCAAGAAGATCAAGAAGTGAAAAAATCACAAGATATAGTGATCCGGATTTAAACAGGAACGCAACAAAATACAGAGATAACCATATACACAAAGATGCAATGGAAGTAATACTTCATTTCATTAATGTAAAATACTGAAATATTCTTACAAACAAAAATGGAAATAAACCAGCTAGGGCAATGGTAGCTTATCTCTGAGAAGAGATGTGGTGGCTACATGCCTCTGAACTGTGTTACAATGAGACTCGAAGGCCTATTTATTGTTGAGAAATAATGGAAAACCCTAAACATCCAAAAACCTAACCCTAGAAGATGAAACGCCAAATTGTGGGCCCCGTTTGGGTAAATTGGTACATCAACTTCCCGGGGTCGTAACTTTGGCATACAATCTCTGTTTGACGCGCACAATATCTCGTTAGAAAGATCTATCCGAGAACTACAACTTTGGGAGGAGCAACATCGGTCCATGGACCCATGTTGCTCCTAGTTTTCCCAAAAAAACATAGTTTAGGGCCTCAAAACAGCGTTGGAAGTTCAGGACCTGAAAAACTGCTAAAAATAGTAAACTGTGCTACAATTAAGGAAACTGAAAAGCTGAAAGAAACAATGGTGGGGCTCCAAGTGGACTTGGCAGGTGGCCACCAATATCCACCTGGATCATTCCTCCCCCCTTAGGAAGCAATGGTCCCCATTGAATTGAGTTCCTCCATGAGATGAGGAAACTTCTACTGAACTTGGTCCCTAGTGAGCCACTTGCCCTAGTGAAGGAGTTGGCCTACTTTAACAACTCGATACAATTGGATATTCTGCTGGCAAGTGTTCTTGATCTGTGTGTCCATGATCTGATCACTTGCAGCTTGTTCCATGCAATCTGGATTTAACTCTGTGGGTGTGAGTTGTTCTGCAATGTCGAATGTGTCTAATAATGGTGGAAAGTATGGCCGAAGGCAGTCTACATTGAACACTGGGCGTAGTCCAAGGAATGGGGGAATGTTGAGCTCAAATGCATTGTCTCCCACACCCTTGGTAATGGTGTAAGGACCATATCAGAGTGGTCTGAGTTTCCGATAGGCTTCGGTCATGCGTTCCTTTTGCAAATGCAACCAGACTTTGTCCCCCACCTGAAACTTATGTGGCACCTGATGTTGATCATGTCTCTGCTTGTACTTGGAATTTGATTTCTCCAGAATTTCATGGACCTTCTAGTGAATATGTTGGATTTGCTCAATGAATTTGTTTGCCTTATCTGTTTCAGACTGGACATGAGCCGAATCTGCGTGAGTAGTTGCAACTGTCATGGCCACATCAATGGGACATAGTGGCTAGAATCCCAAGCCCACCTGAAAAGCGTTGTGGCCAGTCGAGCTATGGAGAGCCCGATTGTGAGGCTCTCGTCCCATGTGTGTGGATGCTTTGAGTTGTACATGCGCAGAATGTGTATGATCATCCTGTTGACAACCTCTATCTGGCCATCAGTTTGAGGATGGAAGGCTGTGGACTTAGTGAGTTTGGTGTCGAGCATCGACCAAAGACTGGACCAAAATGTACTGAGGAACCTATTGTCCCGATCTGAGATGATATACTGTGGGATCCCAAAGTGTACCCACACTCGTTTAAAGAAGAGTTTAGCAATGCTTTCTGCTGTGATATTCTTCTTGCAGGCAGCCATAATGGGCATCTTCGAGAACCTGTCGATGACCACAAAAACACAGTTGTTTCCATGCTTAGTGGAAGGAAGACCTGACATGTAATCCATGGAGATGGATTCCCAAGGTCGACTAGTGGTAGGTAGCGAGGTATAGAGGCCTTGCTTCTTGATGGTCGGTTTGGCAATGGCATAGGCAGTGCATGATTTGATGTACTTCCTGACATCATGTCGAAGATTCGGCCAATAGAAATACTTCTGCAGTACTGCCACCATTTTCTTGACCCCAAAATGTCGAACAACCCGACTGTAGTGTGCTTCCCAAATCATCTTGCCACGCTCGCTTGAAGGAACACAAAGGTGACCCATGTGGCATAACAGGGCATCCTAGAGGTGAAAATCTGGAACATGCTAACCCTCCAAGAGTGTCTGGTATGTGTGGCCGAATTCTGGGTCGCTTTTGTAGAGAAGTGGCCAATCAGAAGTCTCGTGCCCACAAGAGTTGAGCATAGTGGTTAATGCCATGATCAGTGGTCGACTGAGGCAATATGTAACATTATTGGTGCTACCCTTCTTATACTTGATATTCAAATGGAACTGTTGCAGGTATGTGGACCACTTCTTATGGCAATCATTCTGCAATTTCCCTTGGGTCTGTATGAACTTCAGGGGTTGGTGGTCTGTGTGGATGATTGTTTCCTTCCCCAAAATGTAATTCTTCCATTATCGGCAGGCCTGCACAATGGAATACATCTCTTTGTCATAAGTGGGATACTTCTGGACTATGTCTGAAAGTGTCTCACCATGATATGCCATTGGATGCCTGTGTTGAGTAAGTACTGCCCCAATAGCATAGTCAGAGGCATATGTCTTGACCTCAAATGGTTGTTGCAAGTCTGGTAATGCGATCACAGGTGCCATGCAGAGGTGATATTTCAACCCTGTGAATGCCCTCTGTTGAGATTCAGACCAAAAGAATTTTGCTTTCGCTCCTCCCTTGGTGACTTGACTCAACGGCCAAGTGATATGAGAAAATCCCAACACGAACATGCGGTAGAAGTTGGCAAGACCTAGAAAGTTACGAAGCTCTGTCAGAGTGGTTGGAGATGACCAATCTCGAATGACTTGGATCTTGGATGGATCCACATGCACCCCCTATTTATCAACAATGTATCCCAGATACTGAACTTGGGTCATGCTAAAAGTGCATTTCTCCAAATTGGCACATAACTTGTGTTGCTGTAATGTTTGGAGAACCTGTCGGATGTGGTGGAGGTGCTCTTCCCAACTCTGGCTGAAGATCAGGATGTCATCCAAGTATACCACTACAAATGAGTTGGTGAATGGCCGCAAGATGTCATCCATTAGCCTCATGAAGGTTGCAGGAGCATTTGTTAATCCAAAAGGCATCACCAACCATTTGAATAGGCCCTCCTTGGCTTTGAAGGCAGTCTTCCACACATTGGAGGGTTCGATTGGTACCTAGTGATATCCTGACTTCAAATCGATCTTGCTGAAATATTTTGCCCCCTTCAGTTGGTCCAAGAGCTCATCAATCCATGGGATCGGGTACCTATTATGGACAGTGATCTTGTTCAGCGCCCGATAGTCAATACAGAGTCTCCAAGTCCCATCCTTCTTCTGTACCAACACGATCGGGCTCCCACAGGGTAATGAACTTGGATGGATGTGACCTTTTTACAGTAGCTCCTGAATCTACCTCTTGATTTCATCATTCTCCAGAATGGAGTGCCGATAGATTGGTCCATTGGGCAGTGGTGCACCTGGGGTCAAATCGATGGAGTGCTTGACCTAACAGTGTAGAGGAACCCCTGCGAGGGAGGTGAAGATTTCCTCGTACTCCTCCATGACCTTGTCCATCTGTAGTTGTCGTGCGGAGGGACCCTATCTGGAGGTCGTGGCCACCGTCTTCTTCTTTCCTTAAGGGCATATCATCAAGAAAACAAATTTCCTGGTTTTGGAAATGAACTTACTGCATTGTTTTGCAGTAATCAAAGAGATGGAAGTAAGCGGTGCTACCTCCGGTATCCTATACAACTTAGTTCCCAAAGTAACAATAACAGCACGGGACCTTGATTCATACATAGCATGTCGCTTCCACAAGTATGGTTGTCCTAGTAATACATCACAAACTTCAAGGGGAGCAATGTCACACAATACCTCATCTGTGAAGGGCTTGATGTTGTATGGAAGGTGACACTGTTGGCTCACGTGAAGATCTCGTCCTTGGTGAAGCCACCCAATGGTGTACGGTTGTGGATGTGTTATGGTTAGTAAGCCCAGCTGCTTCACAACCTCTGTGGAAATGAGGTTCTTTTCTCTCCCGCTATCGACAATGAACTATAGGGGGAGCCCTTTACCCACATCTGGGAGTGGAAGAGACGCTCCTCCTCCTTTGGATCTTCGGGTTCCTCCTTCTGGATATTCGTGGTGGCAACGGTGGCATTGGGCCCTGCATCGATAATCTGCTTCCCTTTTTCATTCCCCTTGTCAGATTCTGACTCAGAGTCAGAACCTGCATCCAATTCTGAAACCTTGAGCTCAGCCACCAGTGACTGCTTGGCCCAACACTCACTTATGTTGTGAGTGGAGCTCTTATGGAACTCACACCACTTTCCCGTGTACTTTTTCGGCTTCACGGCACTGTTCTTTGCTTGCAGCTTTGGCGGGTTGTCTTGGGCCGCCCCGCCTTGGCTTTGCCCCTTGTTCTACGGTTCGGGGGCACCTTTCCCTTGCTTCAGATTTGCAGATCCAAAGTCTTGCTTCTTCTGTTTAAACTTTTGCTCGACCCTAACAGCATATCAGTATGCCGTGCCGAGCGAGGAGATGTTCAGGAATTCTATTTCTTCCTGGATGTACTTGTGTAGGTAGACACGATATTTGAGTACCAAATGCTGCTCTGAATCCTTGATACCCAACTTTGTGCGAAGGGTATGGAAAATATTGGTGAACTCCAGCATGTCTTGGTCCCTTCCCTGCCGCAGCGTGGTCCACTTTATGTATTGATCCTCATAGCTTCTGACAAGGTAGTACTGCTCCTTGATGGCATCCCAGAATGAATTCCAAGTGGGTGCAGCTGAAAATAATGAGCCTGTACTTTCATCCTTATGCTCGCAGTAGGTTTCCCACCAATCCTTGACGTGGGGGGCTGCTTTGAGAAGAGCGAAAATAATCTTTTCCCGGCTGGAAATATCATGAATAGAAAAATAACCCTCTAGCAGATTTAACCATTTATTAACGGCATTTGCGTCTATCTAACCCTCGAATATGAGGATTTCAAAATTAACTTGTACCTTAAATGGTGTGGCGTTTCCAAAGTAGCTGTTGGAAGCCGATGCGTCAAACCTTGGTAGCCGTTGAAGGATCTGGGCAAAGTTGTCCATCATCGCATTCCTTTGTCGCTCAAGGGCTTCTTCGAGCAAGATTTTGATAGGATCTCCTGTGCCCTCATCTTTCTTTTCATCTGCCATGGGAGGTCGTTGGGATTTGTGAGGCTGGTCTTGCAAAAGTTCGACCAATTCAAGCCCTAACTCCTTATATCCCAACCTCGTTGGGGACATGCAAAGAAAAACAGAGAAAAAAAGTAGACCGCTCTGATACCACTAATCCAAATTTAAACAGGAACGCAACAAAATACGGAGATAACCATATACACAAAGATGCAACGGAAATAATACTTCATTTCATTAATGTAAAATACTGAAATATGCTTACAAATAGAAATGGAAATAAACCAGCTAGGGCGATGGTAGCTTATCTTTGAGAAGAGATGTGGCGGCTACATGCCTCTGAACTGTGTTACAATGAGGCTCGAAGGCCTATTTATTGTTGAGAAACAATGGAAAACCCTAAACATCAAAAAACCTAACCCTAGAAGATGAAACGCCAAATTGTGGGCCCCATTTGGGTAAATTGGTACATCAACTTCTCAGGGTCGTAACTTTGGCATACAATATTCGTTTGACATGCACAGTATCTTGTTAGAAAGATCTATCTGAGAACTACAACTTTGGGAAGAGAAACATCAGTCCATGGACCCATGTTGCTCCCAGTTTTCCCAAAAAACGTCATTTAGGGCCTCAAAACGGCTCCAGAAGTTCAGAACCCGAAAAACTGCTAAAAATAGTAAACTGTGCTACAATTAAGGAAACTGAAAAGCTGAAAGAAATAATGGTGGGGGTCCAAGCGGACTTGGCAGGTGGCCACTAATATCCACCTGGATCATATAGAGCTAAAGGAGACTACCCCAACAATATCTTGTCATGCATTAGTCAGCATCAATACTCCAAAAACCCTCAATATAGAAAAATAAAAAGCTAAAGTATTTATTTATTCAGGTAATACTCATAACTTCATTAACTGCAAATTAGAAAAACTTCTCAATTGCTTTGTGGAGGCACCATAAATCGCATGTGGAGGCACCATAAATTGTTTAAGGAAGTTCCATATATTAACCTGAATATGGAGATGTATTTGTTAGTTAGTCCCATGATTACAATCCAAATGGGTGGTGCTAATGTTATGCTAGGGTTCTAATGGTTACAATCATTGGGAACTATGGCCCTTAATTTTCAATTTATTTTCATAATATTTTTCTCAAAAGCAAATGAAATTGAGGTTAGAGGTATCCAAGGGAAACCAAGTAAAGTAATAAGATTTAATTACGCGAAAAAATTGCTACAAAAGGGACATTGTAGTGTAATTTCACAATTGTGTTAATTAGAAGTTCAAACATCTATATCATTTTCTCCAGTGGATCTCCAAAAAATTATCAACAATCATTTTGATGTATTTGGATAGATGCCTAAGGGTCTTCCACCTTCCCAATATCATGACTATTTTATTCATTTGTAGCTTGCAAGTGCACCGCCTAACATTAGTCCTTACAGGTATGTACATGCACAAAAGAGTAAGATTGATCGTATGGTTCAAAAAAGGTTATAGGTGGGCATCATTCAACCTCGCTAAAGCACTTTTTCTTCACCAATGGTGATGGTTAACAAAAATTTGTGGCTTATGTTTCCAGATTACAGACAGCTCAACAAAAAGAAAATCAATTTTAAGTTTCCTATTCCTATCATTGAAGAATTATTATATGAGTTGAATGCAGCTACTTTCTTTACTAAGTTGGATCTTCGTTTTGGATATCATCAAATCATAGTGAGCCAAGAAGAATTTCCCAAAAAATACTTTAGAACTCATGAAGGTCATTATGAGCTTTTTGTTATCCTATTTTAACTTACAAATTCTCCTTGAACATTTAAAATCTTGATGATTTCTATTTTCAAACCCACCCTTAGAAAATTTGTGTAAGTATATTTTGATGACATACTAATCTACAAAAAATCTTGGGAAGAGCATGTACAACATGTTGACAAGGTATTAACATTATTAGAAGAACAAAAAATATGTGCAAAACCTTCAAAGTGTGTCTTTGGGGTTCAAGAAGTAGAATATTTGGGTCATATTGTATTACATGATGGTGTCAAGGTGGATATTCACAGAATCAAAGCTATAAGGAAATGGAAAATCCATGATACCTTGAAGAAACTCAAAGGATTCTTAGGATCGATAGGATATTACCATAATTTTTTAAGAATTATCGTCAAATAGCAATACCTCTAACAAAATTGTTGAAGAAGGAAGCATTTTTTTTGGACTAAAAAAGCAACCAAATATTTTGAAGAACTTAAATACGCTATGTGTACAAATATTCTCTTGGTCACACTTGAATTCACAAAAACATTCATTACAGAGTGTCATGCCTTGGGCCATGGCATTGATGCAGTTTTGATTCAAGAAAGTGTTGAATTTTGTAGCTATGATAGGTATTCATAATTAATATTTTAGCCATTGAATTATGTAAGACATGTTAATGATGTCATTTTATTTTAGCCCTTGCAATATATATATGTGTGTGTGTGTGTGTGTGTGTGTATGTATATCTATGTATATATATGTGTGTGTGTGTATACACACACACACACACATATATATATATATTGATTAATATAAGACATGTTCATGTCTGTTTAAAAGGAGAAAACTTTGAATTTTGAATTTTGAATTTTTGGCTCCAAAGTTGACAAGTTAGCCCTCCCTCAGGTCAAGTCAACCCCAGTTGAAGAGACACCCATTTAGTCCAATCATACAAATATATATAAGGAACTTGACCTCCTCCTTCAAGCACAATTCAATCTCAGTGACACACAAGAAGATATTTTGTGGGCATCCAAGCAAAGGAGAAGAAGGGTAAGAAGGATGAACAAGGACAAAATAATCTCAGACATATCTCTCTTTATCTCATAGGTCTTCATAATTAATATTTTAGCGATTGAATTATGTAAGACATGTTAATGATGTCATTTTATTTTAGCCCTTGCAATATATATATATATATATATATATATATATATATATATATATATATATATATATGTTGATTAATATAAGACATGTTCATGTTTGTTTAAAAAGAGAAAACTTTGAATTTTGAATTTTGAATTTTTGGCTCCAAAATCAACAAGTTAGCCCTCCCTCAAGTCAAGTCAACCCCAATTGAAGAGACACCAATTTAGTCGAACCATACAAATATATATAAGGAAATTGACCTCCTCCTTCAAGCATAATTCAATCTCACACACAAGAAGATATTTTGTGGGCATCCAAGCAAAGGAGAAGAAGGGTAAGAAGGATTAACAGGGACAAAATAATCCCATACATATCTCTATTTATCTCTTAGATTTAGTACATGTGATTCTCTCTCTCTATATCTTCACATGTGTGATTTCTACGAAGCAGTTTATGGGAAACAAGTATGAAATTTTGGGCAGCAATTTCTAGGTAGCAGGGCCAAGTTTCTAGGCAGATTTTGGGAAGTCGAATTTTGACCTAGGCATATCAAACAGGGTCACGTTTATTGGGGAGAAGATTGACTTCAAAAGAGGGTAGTTTGACCAAGTTTAACCATTATATTGTTGGTCAATTTGGCCATCATATTTGACTAGAAGAATTAGGTGTATCTCATGTTGAATTGAATAATTTCTCTAAGGAAAAGGTTGGGTTTTTTTCCAAAGTGGGTTTTCCCAAGGTAAATATTTTATTATCTTTGTGCATTGTGATATCTACTATCCTGTATAAATTCCTTGTAGATTCAAACTGCTAATTGTAATTTACTAAAATAATAGACTTCAATCTACTATACTCATCAATTGAAACAATTAAACGATCGTGAAATCATGAAGCATCCAATAGAAAGAATTCAATCAACACATTAGACAATGATTTCTTGGGGAAACCCACAGATAAAAACCCCTACTATATGTATATTGCATTAGTCAGAAAATATGAGAATATTACAATGCTTTGCTCAAGTCCGATCAACGTTTGCACTATCTCTATCTGTCTCACAACTTCCTAGACAAGCCCAAGCCAATACTTAACCAATTTTTGTCTGGCACAAGTCCCTATTTCCTTGCATTGTTTCTTTGGAAATTATCCCCCTATTAATTAGGGAAATTCCTTAATATGAATTGTGCAATCCTCATAGGCCTTCCTCTGATTGCATGCACCACCTTTACAATTCCTATGTTTGTACAACTAATAGTACATTGTCCTTGAACTCCAATATCAACTGGGTAACTCTCATATCTAACATGCATGAGTTATTTATGAGTGAATCATCAGTTAACTGGTTGAACACATGAAGCAACACCCCACTGTCTGACCTCCTACTAGTTCCTCCATTAGTTGGAACTAGTTTAACTAACTTTAACTTAGTTAAACTGAATTAATTAATTACAACTCAAAATAAACTCAACCAGGGCTCCTATAATGTAGGAGACACTCTACATGACTCAAGTTAGACCCTCAACTCAAATTAACTGAGCCAACTAAGTCAATTTAACTTAGTTAACTTGTACAAGTTGTCTTATGATGTGGAATTACAATTTTATTCCTAATTTAATTCAAGGACAAAATTAAATCAGGATTTTCTTGTTGCATTTTCAACACTCCCTCTCAACAAGAAAGGGATTATCAGATACCCCAATCCTGCCTCTATGAAACTCAAATTTTCCTCTTGATAGTTCCTTAGTCAAGATGTCTGCATCTTGTTCCTTTGTAGGAATGTACTCTAGCAACATGATTCTCCTCTGCACACAATCTCGTAGATGGTGATACCGGATGTCGATATACTTGGACCGATCATGAAAACTGGATTTTCAGAAAGTTTGATACAACTCTGGTTGTCAAAGTAAATCATTGTAGGATCCATTTGCTAACCAAATAACCCAACAAGGATCTTCCTCATCCAGATAGCCTCACAATATGCTTGACTAGCAGCCATGTACTATGTTTCTGTTGAACTAAGTGCAACTAATATATGCTTCCTCATGTGGCAAGAAACTGTTGTTGAACCAATACAAAAGATCCCCCCTGATTTGGTATTCTCGTCGGATGAACTCACTGCCTAATCTACATCTATGAAGCCTTGTAGCTTCACTCCCTCTGTCCTTCTATACCAAAGACCAAAATGAGTGGTGCCTTTGAGGTATTTCAACACATGCTTAGCTGCCTTCCAATAAAGTTTGGTTTTCTTAAACATTGATTGACAAAGTTGGTTAAATGCAAAACATATGTTCAATCGTGTGTTCACCAAATACATAAGTGAACCCACAAGCTACCTATAAATAGTAGTCACCATTACTTCTCCTAAAGTAGCATATTCCTTCCTCCAATTCCATACTAGAGGAATCTCCATGGGTTTGTTGCTCACCATGTGGAAATTCTTCAGTATCTCATCTGCATACTTTCCTTGAGAGACAAATAGTTCCTCATCTCCTTGCCATACTTCCATAGCAAGGAAATAATGCATGAGCCCTAGGTCCTTCATCTAGAATTCTCTTGCAAGATCCTATTTGCAAGATTGTACCAGCTTCTCATCACCTGTTAGAATTAAATCATCGACATATAATATTATAATCAATAATTTATCTTCAACCACAATATGGTAAAGGTTTCCATCTACTTCACTTTTGGTGAAGCCCAACCTAGTGAAATAGTTGTCAATCCTAGTGTACCAAGAACGAGGTGCTTGTTTCAATCCATACAGCACTTGCTTTAGTCTGCACGCATGTGACTCTATGTTGAAGGTCTAAAATCCTTTTGGATGCTCAATATACAACTCTTCCTTAATCACATTTTTAAGGAATGTTGTCTTCACATCCATCTGAAGTATCTTACATCCCATCTGGACTAAAAGTGCTAGAATAGATCTAATTGAAGAGTACCTTGCTACTAGAGAAAAGGTTTCATCGTAATCAATTCCCTCCACCTGAGAGAACCCTCTGGCCACAAATTTGGCCTTGTGTTTTTCCACACCCCCATCTGCTGCTTGCTTTACCTTCTAAATCCATGTGGAACTCACCACTGACTTTTCTACTGGTCTTGGGACCACTTTCCAAACATTATTTCTGATAATGGAGTCATACTCCTCTAACATGGCATCAACCCATACTAGTTTGTGCACTTCTTCCTCGAATGAGGATGGCTCAATCTCTACACTCTTGCTACTCATAGCCATCTAGCCAATGTATCGATCTGGTGCCCTCCTCTTCTTGTGTTGTGATGTGGGCTATCCCGGATTCTCTCTAGCATCATGCATCAATCTGACAAGCTCTCTGGTGTGTTTCCTTTCATATCTGGAAGTCTCTGCATGAGTGGGTGTTTCCACTCTCTGCTCCTCTGCATGTGGTTGTTCCATGTCATCCTGAGGTTCTTCCTTTGGAGCTAAGAGCTCCTCATCTCCATTTATATGAAGCTCCCTCTCAAGGGAACATATCATGGCTTTCTCTTCATTGAACTTCACATCTCTACCAACCACTATCATCCTGTAAGATGGAAGGTACACCCAATAGTTGTGAGGTGTATCAGTGTACCCCGTAAATATGCCCAACTCAGTTGTCGATTCTAGATTTTTCCTTCAATCCTTGGTAACATGATAATAAATTGATTAACCAAAGATCCTGAAGTGTGCCACATCTATTTTCTTACTTGAAAAAGCTTCTTCTAGTGTACTCATCCCAAGAATCCGATGAGGACTCTTATTTGTACATATATAGTTGTGTTTCATGCTTCAACCCACAAGTGAATTAGCAGGCCTGATCATGTATTATTGATCCGAACTTAAACAGGAACGCAACAACTTACAAATATAATCATACACACAGAGATGCAGCACAAAAACACTTCATTTCATTAACAGAAAAATATTGAACTATGTTTACAAATAGAATGGAAATAAGATAGCTTGGGCAATGATAACTTATCTTTGGGAAGGGATGTGGCGGCTACATGCCTCTGAATTGTGTTAAAATGAGGCTCAAGGACGTATTTATTATTGGAAAACATGATAAAGCCCTAAACAACCAAAACCCTAACCCTAGGAGATGTAACACCAAGAGTTGGTGGGCCCCGTTGGGGTTACTTGGGTAGCCAACTTCCCGGGGTTGTAACTTGGTCATATTATCTCCATTTGACGCATACGATAGCTTGTTGGAAAGGTATTATCAAGTACTATAGGTTTCGCCACAAGCCCTTTCCTATGGCTAGGGTCATGTTGCAAAACCCAAAAAAAACGCCGTTTAGGGGGTCAAAACTGCTTTGGAAGTTCAGGACCCGAAAAACTACTAAAAATAGTAAATGTTGAAATGAACAAGGAAACATATGAAAATAACTGGGGAGTCTAGGTGGAATATTTGGGTGGCCACCAATATCCACCTGGATCATTCCTCCCCCCTTAGGAAGCAATGATCCCCATTGCATTCAGAGCCTCCATGAGGTGAGAAATTTTTTGCTGAACGTGGTCCCTGGTAAACCACTTTCCCTGGTGAAGGAGTTGGCCTGCTTTGACAACTCAATATAACTATATCCTCTATTGGTGAGTGTTCTTGATATGTGTGTCCATTATCTGATCAGTTGTGGCATGTTCCATGCAGTCCGGGTTGAGATCTGTTGGTGTGAGTTGTTCTGCAATGTCAGATGTGTCCAACAATGGTGGAAAGTATGGCCGAAGGCAATCTACATTGAACACTGGGTGCAGACCAAGGAACAGTGGGATGTTGAGCTTGAATTAATTGTCACCAATGGCCTTGGTGATGATGTATGCCCCATATTGGAGCAGGCGAATCTTGCGGTGGGGTCCAGCAAAGCGCTCCTTCTGCAAATGTAGCCAAACTTTTTCGCCCACCTAGAACTTGTGCAACACTCGATGTTGATCATGGTGTTGCTTATACTTAGCATTGGCTCTATCCAATATATCATGGACCTGTTGGCAGATGTGTTGAATGCGCTCAATGAAGTTGTTAGCCCTTTCAACTTCAGACTAAACATGAGTCGAATCTACCTAAGTGGCTGCAAATGGTATGGCCACATCAATGGGGCATAATGGCTAAAATTCCAGCCCTACCTGAAAGGGGTTGTGGCCTGTTGAGCTGTGGAGAGCTCTGTTGTAGCTATATTGGACATAGGGGATACTTTCATCCCACATGCATGGATACTCCAAATTGTACATGCGCATAATGTGTACGATCATGCTGTTGACAACCTTTGTTTGGCCATCAGTTTGGGGATGGAAAGTCGTGGACTTAGTAAGTTTTGTATCTAGCATCACCCAGAGACTTGACCAAAATGCACTCAGGAATATCCTATCCTGATTTGAGACAATGGACTATGGGATCCCAAAGTGTACCCATACTCACTCAAAGAATACCTTAGCAATGGCCTCTGCTATGATACTCTTGTTGCAGGACGACCACCAAAACGCAATCGTTGCCATGCTTAGTAGAAGGAGGGCCCGACATGTAATCCAAGGAGACAAATTCCCAAGACCGGATAAGAGTAGGTAGAGGAGTATATAGGCCTTGCTTCTTGATGGTTGGTTTGGAAATGGCACAGGCGGTGAATGATCTAATGTACTTCCCAACATCTTGAAGGAACACAGATGTGGCCTGCAGAGGTTTGGTCTCGTGGCCAGTGGAAGATCTGTTAAGTCGTCCATGTCACTGTGCAGGTCACGAGTTCGAGTCTCATCTTACTCAAGGGCCGTTCTTACGGGCTAGGCAGTTCCTCCTAAAGGTTATAGTGGCAGCCGATGGGATTCGACCCCATGTAACGCGAGTATGATACCACTATCATTGTCGATTCCGCTAGTCAACAAAAAAAGAAGGAACACGAATGTGTCTCAGGTGGCATAACAGTGCATCCTAGTGTTACAAAAAAATGTCACCATGGCTATTTACAGTTAGTATGGCTCTATCAACAGTCATGCTATCCTCTTGGGCAAGTCTTATGCCTCTGCTCTCCATGTCAAACTCCAAAAAAGAGAGAAAGTCTTTGTAAATGTGTTTATCTCTGGGTACGCAGATTCTCTCGGCCTTACCTGCGTATACGCACCTAATGTTCACAAAAGCTGCGTACTTGTACGCTCTGTATGTAAAGGGACAAGTGCGTACCCCTGTAAAGGTCAAAAGGCACGAGTTTCATCTTTAAAAAGTTACTTGTGGTCATTTCTAGAGCATTCTAGAAGGTTGTTCGACATGTATTGAGCGCCTCTAGATGGTTCATGTACCCCTATGAAAGAGGAACTTATCCCATCAAGAGAGGAGCTATCCCATCCAAAGAGGGGATTATCCCATTGATGGTGGACCTGATTAACTTCCTCTTGAGCACTATAAATACAGGCATTGGGCCAGAAGGAGGAGAGGTTGAAAGCTAAACATTTCTAAGGGTAGATGCTGCAGGAATTAGGACTCCCATTTAGAAGCTTGTGAGGAGAGATTCCCATCCTTTCTTGTTTCATTTGGAAGTGGGTGAGCTTTGTCAAAGTAAAGGAGAACTCTTGATGGACCCTGGGAGGGACTTGCACAACACCAAGGCTCAGGTTGTAATTGTTCCTTTTGTTTCCTATTAATGCAAATGAGTCCATTCTTCTCAATAACTTGTTATTTATGAGTTGTTTCATGTACTCCTTGGTCTATATGTTAAATATGTTTTATTTTATGAGATTATCAAGTGCTATTTAATCGTTTGATTGTTAGTGAATGCAGGTTTCGAAGTGAAGGAGGAGCTCATCCGGATCAGCGAGACTGGACTACTACAACAGCGTTGGACTACAGGTAGGATCTAAACACTTGATTTCTTGTATGGTAAATGCATGTTTAGAGAAGGATTGCTCTTGTTTGTCTTGTTTGTCACTAGAGAGTCTTAGACTTCTAGGGAGGTTGGTTGTGTCCGCACTATCGACTCTTTCCGCCTGACAAAATGGCGACTCCACTGGGGACTCCATTGATGTGAAAGTTTTTTCCTTTGTATGCAACTTTGATCTGAGAAAAGTCATTTATTTTCTGGTTTTTGGCTGTGTGGCTTTGTATTTGGGTGGGCTAGCTTAGGGTTAAATTAGATTTAGTTTTTCTTGGTTTTTCCAGTAGTACGTACCCTCTGAGTATTGCACAGTGCGTACTTGTACGGACTGTTGCTGTGTGCACAGAGCGGGCCCGCACCTGGCTTAACAGGTTGCCTGCGTACCCTACTATAAATCAAGAAATTTCCATTTTTTACATTTTTCCTCTTAGATTTTGCTTTTTCTTAGTTTTTACTGCCCAGATCCATTAGTCTCCTGTCAAAGATTTTCACCTGAACTTGTTTCGATAGCATTGAGTGTTTTAGTGGATTTCATAGAAGTTTAAGCCCTAGGGTTCGATTTTTGAGTAAGTCCTGTAGTGACTTTGGCGGTAGAAGTTGTCAAGCCTTAGATCTCTCTGGTTTTGTCAGCCTTCTTAGGAGTCGGACCTGTCATAAAAGTCTACCTGTGAGAGCGACTTACCTTTGAGTTGTCTCTTTGGCGAATTTCGAAGTGCTTGTTGGTTGAGTATTGAATTCCATTTTACAAAAAGAACAAAAAGATTTGAGTTTTGTTTTGACTGGTTTTTGATTCTGCATTAGCTAGTCCTTGGCTTGATTGTGGTCAAGTAAAACAACCTAGAATCATCCTTGTAGGCTTTTGCCTTGTTAGGTTTGTTTTAGAGTAAATTTCCTTTTGATTTGCTTGTGAGTCAATTTTTCATAGATTTTATAGATTTTGAGATTGTTTTTTGTTAAAATAGATTTATATCCTTAATTAAATAAGGAAAATACAAAAACATCTCCTTTGAAAAGTTTTGTTTCAAGTAGCTTTTGGAGTATTTTGAAAGAGAAAGAATTTTTCGTGCACGTAATGAGTGGTCATGTTTGTATGCTTGGAAAGATAAAGAGTTTTATTTCTCTGATTTTCGTTTCCAAGAGAGTTGTTTTTATATAAATTTGCATTCTCTAAACTTTCTTAGCTAAGAATTTCATTGAAAAAGAAAAGTAGTGTAAATCATCCTAAGTGCATCTTTGTAGTGGTTTGAGTCGAGTCTACACACCATTGGTTTCATTTCCGCTACCTTTTGTCTTTAAAGAAAACCATAAAAATTAACACTTAAAGTAAAATCAACATAGTAACTTTTTCTTTTACTAGGGCTCTAAAGCACCAATATAGATCAGGCTAGTGTCTTGGAGTAGGAGAGTAATTAACTCTCCAAGACAGCAAAACCAAACAAGTAGCTTATCTTGTGGTAGGATAAATCCAACTGTTGCATTTATACTCTGGGAAAGCTCCTCTTAAAGGAGAAGCACAAGCCCGTGTCCGAACCAGTGAGGGGATCAATCCTCCCTCGTTGGGAACGACGCCAGACACGCACGTATTACAAACGGTAAACCTCGGATTAACCATTGTCGAGGAGCCAGGGGTCACTTATCGGTAAACCTTGGATTGTTGTCAAGGAGCCGGTAAGGGGATTGAGCTTGATACTCTGCCCTTGCGTGCTGTCGGAGTTTAGACTGTTCCCCCAGGTGTATTTGCCGCTGTTGGTAACCTTAGTGGCCATAATCTTAGGATTCTACCCAAGGTGACGGTGGAGGGAAGATCCCACTGTACCTGGAGCAGATGTCGGCTAGACTCACTTGGATTTTCCGGGGGGTTCACTTCACTCGAGACGGTTAAAGTGGAGGAACTTGTGCCGCTCTATTCATTAAGCAGGTTGCCGGGGTAACTGTTCCACCCTCCACTTCTGTACTGAATTCGGCGATGTTGGGTTTCATCTCCAACTAGTGTTTTCGGTCTGGAAGGCTACTGTTTGTGCATGGTTTGACGCCCTAGATTCTTTAGGCGTGTGATTCAAATTTGTTTGGTTCTTTAGCGACTTTAGGTGGTTTGATTTAAGATTTTACTTTGTTTTCGTGTGTAGTAGTTAAAAGTTTTTAGCTGTGGCGGAATTACCGAGACAGTCCCGTAGACTTCGGGGCAAGTCACCTGAGATTGTTACCGGAACTGATTTGTTGAGGAAACTCCGTAGATCGCGGGGTGGACCTCCTGAAGACGTCCCGGGTCAGTACGAAGGATTGAAGGTCCTTGTAACTCCTCCTAGTGGCAGTAGAGTAGGATCACCTGAAGAAGGAGAGTCTTCCTTGGTAGTCCATCCAGATTACCAAAGTCTAGAGACAGGTTATAATCCCGAAGCTGTTACAGTTTCCGAGCTTGCTGGTAGTTTTTCATCTACTAGTGATTTAGGTGAGGAACCTGAAATATCTGAGCCTGTTACTCCAACTTCTAGTGTTCCAGATTCACCAAGAGTAGAACGAGTTATCACCGAAAATCTTCCTACTGGTTTGATTGCTATTGAAGAACTTGCTCCAGAGGAAGAAATAGGCGTCTCTAACCTTGAAGATCAACTTACTATTGATCTAAGGGAGCGTGAATCTATCTTTTACAGTCCTCCTAGAAGTACTACTTGGTACCTTTCGTTAACTAACTATTTAGACAACTCAGGGTTAAGTTTTTCTCCACCTCGTACTCCTTTTCCACCTGGAGGTATCTATACTCCTGTAAATATGTCTGGTCAGTCGTCCGTGTTCACTCAATCTTCTGAATCTTTCTTACATGGCGGTCCTTCTGTTCCCACCGAGTATCAGTCACTTTCTGGTACCTTTGCGGGGGCATCTCCTCAACCCGTTGATCATGGGTTATTAGCTGGAAACAATGGTAATAGACCGTTGGGTGTAGGGGACATTTACATGATGTCGGGATCAGTTCCCGTTTCTCAACCTCAAGGTGGCCAATTACCGCCTGCGGGGCAGCCTCAATTAACGCCTGGGGGGCAACCTCAAGGCCAGTATGTACCTATGGTACAATACATGCCTCAAGGTCAACCCCAGCCTCAATATGTACCCCAGGGTCAACCTCAGTATCAATATCAACCTCAAGGGTATCAACCTCAAGGTCAAGGTCAACCCCAGTATCAGTATTTACCCCAAGGTTATCAACCTCAAGGTCAATACTCGAGTCAAGGTTATCAACCACCTCAGGGTCAGTCTTATGTTCAAGGTCCGGGAAATGTACCTTTCAATTATCAACCCTACCCTCAACCTGGTTACGGATCTCAGTATCCTCAACCTGTTACGGGTCAATACCCCGGAATGATAGTGTGGGATCCATCACAAGGTCAACAGGTGTTGCAGCCAAGTATACAATTGTTACCTCAAACTGGACAACCCGTAGTTTCTGGTCCACCCCAGCAACTGCAACCTGTCCAGTCAAATGTTCAAACTTCTGTAACTTCGGTAGTTACTCAGCCGCCAATTGCACCTAGTACTCCATCTCAAACGGCTGCTGCAACTACCGCAACATCTGCCGCACTTACTTCTGGAGTATCAACAGCTCCTGTTTCTACTGTCTCTGTAACTACTCCTCAGACATCTTTACCCTTATCTGGATCTACGATTCAAACTACAGTTCAGATGCCTGTAGGTCAGCCTGGTATAAGTACGGTTGTCACTACTCAACCACAATTTGTTCATCAACCGTACCAGGGACAGTACCAATATGGGCAAGCTGTCCAGCAGCCAGTTTACCAGTATCAACCGTATCCTGGGTACACTTATCAACAACCCAACAACCCTAGTACGGTCCGGTTAATCCTGGTTTTCCAGGAGGATACAATATCCCGAATGCAATGCCTATTCCAAGTTATCCTGGATATCCTCCTCCTGGGGCTGGTGTCATGACTCAGAGTTTTAGGGATCCGAACCGGCAATTGCCGTTTATCGCAACTTTGGATTTACCAGACTTGTCGCGCCTAACGAACGATCCAATCAATTATCTTCCGTTCTGGCCGCCAATGCCAAATAAGTTGCCCAGCGATATACCCAAGTTCGAAGGTAAGTCTGGAGAGGACCCGTCGAATCATGTGATGACTTACCACCTCTGGTGTGCTTCAAATTCTATCTCAGATGATTCGATCCGCTTACGTCTTTTCCAGCGTACACTCATTGGTCTCGCAGCCAAGTGGTAAATTGAGTTACCACGGGCCTCTTTTTACAATTTTAGCCAGTTAGCTACCTCGTTCTTAACTCACTTTCAGTTGCCGGTCAGATACGATAACGGCACGGAGTTATTAACTTCACTAAAACAATCGACGTCCACGTATATTTCCAATCACATTCATGAGTGGAGACGTTGAAGAAGGTTAGTGAAAGTTTTTATTCCGGACCAAATCTTAGCTGAATGGTTTGTTAAATCATTATTACCGAAGATTACTGAAGATGTAGCTAAGGCCGGAGTAGTTACTGAGGAGCAAGTCATTGCTCAGGCGCAGTACCTTGACTTAGTTTATACTCAGTCGGGTACGTTACACGAGAAGATCCCAGATCTTCCAAAATCGAATCAAATTGCTGCTGCTCCTTCGGGATCTCATGCCGCTGATGGTATGATTGGCACGGTGAACACAAAGAGCAAGAAGAAGTCTTCTAAGAATTCTACTACTCCTATAATCACCTTGCCTGATTCCCCGACAGGAGAGTCTTCTCCTGAACTTTCCGCCGATATTCACGCTGTAGAGTCATCTACGGCCAAATCAAAAAACGGTGGAAAGAAGAAAGGAAAGAAGAAGGCTAAAGCAGACAAGGCTCCGAAGGAGAAAACGGAAAAGTCGGAAACCAATGACGAAAAGCGCAAACCTCGATATCCTTGTCTTATTTGTGAAGAGGATCATTTTACAAGAGATTGCCCTCATCGGGCCGAGGTTGTGAAAATAGTCAAAGGTTCTCCCACTCCTGCTGTGTTGAAAGATCCATTTCCAAAGCAGGAGAGTAAGATGATAGGTTCTTCCTCGACTGCCAGTGAAGAACCCATTTTGATGATGTCTCATGTGAGGATTGCGACTCGGTCGCAAGATTATGGTAGTATGAATCCTGTTGATGGTAAGGAAGCAGAATCTTCTCATTCTAATCCATCAACCTCAGCTCCTGGTCCCGATCCACTACAGATCGAAAAACCTAACCCGGACTTAGTAATCAAACCGCCCACCAAGGGTGTACTTCGAAGGTCTGCTTTCAATCCACATGCAAGAGCGGCCCAGAATTACAACATTGTTGAGGACTTAGCTGTTTCACCCTCAGCAATGTCGGCTTTAGAAGTGCTGCAATCATGCCCAGCACAACGGAAATTACTTTTTTCGGCTATCGGAGCTGTTGATGTTCAGGACCCGAATCTGATAATCTTCGATCTAGAAAATAGTACACCGCACCTACCCCATCAAATGGCTTTCCAGATTCCAGTGATAGTCAAAAACAGGCCTATTCATCGGACTGTAATTGATGAGGGAGCTTCCACATGTATTATGTCGATTCAGTGTTGGAGATCGCTTGGTTCTCCTTCGCTGAACCAATCCCCGACCATCCTTAAGGCCTTTGATGGCCGTGGGTTCCGTCCGTTTGGTATTCTACAGGAATTGCCTATAGGGGTAGAAGGTAAAACCGTTAGTCTGGATGTGGAGGTGGTTGATGCCCCTCTAGACTACAACCTTCTTTTGGGTCGAAGTTGGTCATATGCTATGACAGCAGTCGTTTCATCGGTCTTCAGAGTAATAAAGTTTCCACATAACGGCAAGATCGTGACAATTGATCAGTTGACATACTTTTCATCCGACCCAGCCTCTTCAGAGAGTATCTAGCATGTCGGTAAGACGACAATCCCTTATAGGGACGTTGGCAAAGGTTTAGTTAAAGATTCCGGTTTACTGGGAACTTTTCCTTTCCCTCCAATCAACGGAGACCCTTCAATTACATCAATTCATATGATTACATCAGACACCATTATTTACGACGATCCTTGGATTGTCCCATCTGAATCTGAGATAGACTCATTCGGTGATGCTATGCCTTTGAGTCCATATGAAATTGCTTATGAAGCCGTCGTGTCTTTTACCGACTCACGTTCAACCCAAATCGACCAAATGAATGTGGTCAGTGAGGAATCACTTTTCACACCAACCTCAGAACGGATAGCGTTTCCCGAAGTTGTGTCATCTGACGAACAACTTCGCGAAATCCTAAGTGTAGACGATCTACCATGGGAAGATCTCCATCATAGATCTTCGTTTTTACCTGAGGGTGATGCTTTTGAAAACGATTTTTCATCTATTTTTACCGCTGAATATGTCAAAGACGCTCAGAATCCAACGAAAAATCCTGATTCAGAGTTGAATTTAGGGAATATTTCTCGCACTATTCCCATTGACATTTCAGTGAAGCCCGGAATTGAGGAAAACATTCATATAGGCGCCTCATGTACAGAAGATGAAATTCAAACTTACAAGGCCCTATTCCAAGAATTCCGCGATGTGTTTGCCTGGTCTTACGAGGAAATGCCAGGAATCGATCCTGCCATTGTTGTTCATGAAATAAAGACCTACCCGGACGCTAAACCCGTCCGGCAACGGTTGCGTCAGATTCACCCTCGAAAAGCAGCTGCGATTAAAGTAGAAGTCGAAAAGCTGTTGAAATCAGGTTTCATTTATCCAATCCCGTTAACGGATTGGGTATCAAATATTGTTCCGGTTAACAAGAAACAAGGAACAATAAGAATCTGTATCGACTATAGGGATATAAATCGAGCTTGTCCAAAAGACAACTATCCTACGCCCTATATCGATCAAATAATTGATGATTGTGCTGGAAGTGAAATGTTTTCCTTTATGGATGGTTTTTCGGGCTATAATCAAATCAATATTCTACCTGCCAATCAACCAAAAACGGCATTCATTTGTCCATGGAGGACATTTGCTTACTGCAAATTACCTTTTGGGCTTAAGAATGTCGGAGCCACTTTTCAACGGGCGATGTCTTATGCATTTCATGACATCAAGCACATTGTGCAACCATACCTCGATGATTTGCTTGCTCATTCTTTACATCGAGCTGATCACCTTGTCCACTTACGAGCAATCTTTATGAGGTGTCGGCATTATCGTATTCGGTTGAATCCGCACAAGTGTGTTTTCTGTATAGAAGCGGGTCAATTGCTGGGATTTGTTGTTTCAAAAGCCGGCATTCACGTCGATCCCTCGAAGGTCGAAGCCATCATCAAATTGCCTCCTCCTTCGAGTTTGCGCCAACTCCAAAGTTTGCAAGGGAAAGCAAACTTTTTACGCCGATTCATTCCAAACTACGCCGAGGTCACTAAGGGTTTTACACGGTTGTTGAAACAGAACGCTCAATTCTTTTGGGACGAGATTGCCCAACAATCTTTTGATGCACTTAAGCACGCGTTGACCCATGCACCGTTGTTGCATCCTCCCAACTACAACCAGGACTACTTCTTATACCTCGCAGCTTCGCATTCCACTATTGGAATGGTGTTAGTCCAAGAAGATGAATTCGGAATGGAACATGTGATATATTATCTTAGTAGGACGTTAAACCCCACTGAGCTAAAATATTCGCATGTGGAGAAATTGGCCCTGGCAGCCGTTCAAGCTGTCCAGCGTTTTCGTCACTACATTCTTCTCCGTAAAACTACAGTTATTTCGGATTGCAACCCTATGATTTATATTTTGACTAAACAACTGCTAGGGGGCAAGTACTCTAAATGGATCGTTATCCTGCAAGAGTTCGACTTGGAGTTCGAGAAGTCCAAGTCTAAGAAATCCTTAGTTTTTGCGGAATTGATGTGTGATTTCCCGCGTGCTGACACAGAAACTGTGGCAGAAGAGTCCATTGCGGATGAATCTTTGTTTCTTATCAGTACTTTAGATCCGTGGTATGGGGATATAATCATATATCTCCAAACCCAAACCTTTCGGCCTGAAACTTCAAAGTCAGAGCGTCAAAAAATTCGGTTTCAATCCCAGCAATACAGAATTATTGGAGATACACTTTATCGCCGGGGGGCAGACTCGGTTTTTCGACGTTGTTTAACTCACGAAGAGGCTGAGAGGGTTTTGAATGATTGTCACTCTGGAGCGTGTGGTGGTCATATGTCTGGGTATGCCACAGCTCAGAAGGTGTTGCGTGCTGGCTATTTCTGGCCGTCCATGTTTAAAGATTGTATCATTGCGGTCCGAAAATGCCACAACTGTCAAGTGTTCGATCGCAAGATGCGCGCACCACCTGCTCCTCTCCATCCTATAATTGCCATTGGTCCTTTTGCCAAATGGGGTATCGATTTTATTACTTGTAACCCTCACTCGGCCGGGGGGCATGCGTATATCATCCTCGCGGTTGATTATTTTACTAAATGGGCCGAGGCGATGCCTACATTCGACGCAAGCGGCAAAACAGCTGCAGTTTTCGTATTCAATCACATTATAACTAGGTTTGGTGTCCCGCAAGCGATCATCACTGACCATGGGAGCCATTTTCAAAACATCATGATGACTGAGCTTACAAGCCAGCTTGGTTTGCGCCACGATAGCTCTACTCCTTATTATCTGCAGGCCAACGGTTTGGTTGAGTCTATCAACAAAGTTCTGGTTATCATGATCCGACGAATCATTGGCATTCATCGGTCGAATTGGCACAACATGTTATTTTCAGCGCTATGGGCATACCGAACTTCAGTGAAAACTTCAACAGGGTTCACTCCTTTCCAGCTAGTTTATGGCTTGGAAGCTGTGTTACCCATTGAATGCGAAATCCCATCACTTCAAATGGCTGTCGAATTACTCCCAGCTACTTCCGAAGAGGAGAAACGTTTATTATACTTAGCTCAATTGGATGAGACTCGACGTGACGTTGCATTGGCAATCGAGACTCACGCGAAGCGAATGAAAGCTCAGTATGATAGAAATGTGACCCCTCGAAGTTTTTCGGAAGGAGACCTAGTGCTATTATATGATCAAGCTAACGATAAGCTAGGTGCTGGAAAATTCGTTCCTATGTGGCATGGACCCTACATTGTAAAGCGAAAGCTAGCAAAAGGGGCCTATGAGCTGGTAGATTTTGATGGGGACTCTTTGGGTAAACCCAGAAATGGACTTTACCTCAAGAGGTATTATGCTTAAATGATGGGTATGGAGAATTTTTAGTTAGGTTAGGTTTTCTTTCTAGCTAGTATGTTTGTTAGTTTAGATAGTGTGCTTAGCTTAGAAAGTGTGTTTTTCGTCGTTATTCTGGCTTATCTTGGTTTTACTCTTGATATTGCAGATGTCGACGCCTCTCCAAACGTACATTGGATTTGCCGATGGTGCTTGTCGTAGTACACGGAATATCTCTTCCGCAGCTTGGGTTATATATTCGCCCTCTGACGAGTTAGTTTCTATGCATGGGGTGAGCCTCGGTCAAACAACGAACAACATTGCAGAATACAATGCAGTGGTTGAATTATTGTCTGAATCTATTTCATTTGGAATTCGACGTTTGATAGTGAGGTTAGATTCTGAACTCGTTGTATTACAGCTTAATAGAGTATATGCCATTAGAAATCCTGTGTTATTAAGATTGTTTTTGAGAGTGCGTCTCTTGGAACGTGAATTTGATTACATTGAATATCAGCATATTCCAAGGTCTTTAAATACATTAGCAGATGCAATTGCTTCTCGAATGTTGGACAGACATTTGCGATAATCATGCAAGTAAATTTAAAAACATTTCATCACATATGTTAAACAAGATAAGCCGGTAATAATGATATATATATAGATAGGAGTGTGTCAAAAATATACATCGTCTTCGATCATAGGTTGAAAAACACCTTATGATCGGCAAAAATGATAAGTACAAAAAACCAAAAATGTCATATGTGTCTACAAAAGTGACTAGCCAATCACTGATGGTGCTCTCTATACGAGACCACTGCCCGCGCTACCCTACACAGGAACCTCCTGAAAGGTCCTGGGACTGCGACCACATAGCGCTGAAGTCGAATAGGAATGTCATCTATGGTGGTCTCTGGTATATCCGCCGTCAGACGCTCTAGATCCTGTTCCAACTCGGCTAAGGTCTCTACAGCCGCATCCTGTGGGGCTGGTGCTGGTACAGCTGGTACTCTTCTCTCAAAAGCCCGGAGATTGGCCGGACGCCGTGGACCTACATCTGCATTTTGGAAATTTTCCACTGTCAGTTTTGAGACGATATATATAAAAAACAAAAAAATATATATAAATTAAAAACTTGTGAATAATGAAGTACCTCTGTCATCCCACTGTTCTCCCTGTGGAAGAACCATGTCCGAATCATTCCGAAAATCCATTCCGGCATAGGGAAAATCCTGAATAGCAAAGACCTGGCCCTCTAGCCAGTGAAAGTAACCATCAGGAAATCGAACAACTGCCGCACCCTCATCAGGATGCCGGGCCATTACCGCAACCCATCTCGTCAACTTAGGCTCCCGAGGAGCCCCAACTGGGACAGTAAGATGCTGGGGGATCAGCATTGGAACTCTCTCTAGGGCAAAGCTCACAACCAAAGGCCCATATCCAAAGGTCTTCAATCGTCCGGTCTTTGCCCTAGTCAGTTGGCCCTTCATATTGGCCAACACAGCATCGCACCAGTTGAAAATGGTGCCTTGGAAGCAATCTATCGCCATCCGCATTTGGGACCCGGTGGCATTGTGCAAGGCGGTTGCGCCGCAAAGTCTGGTAACAGTAAAGGCTATCACCATAAGTTCAGGTCGGGATATGTATTTGATTTCTATCCCCTTCTCCTGGTTTTGATTGTTGCACCACTCTAGCCGGAGGCTAGCAAGGGATTGGCCACCCAGCCTAGTCCCGGACAGAGTCAGTTGCTCGCCCCTATTAGGCAAGCCAGTGAGAAAATATATGTCGGAGGACTCTATCTCGAGCTAGTTCTCTCCGATGTAGAAGCATTGATCCTGAATGTTCCACCTTTCAACCAGCCACTCAAGGAATGCCACCTGGCCCCTCATGCCAGGTATGGCCCAGTATTTATACAGACCGCATGCTTTTAACGCATCAATAGAAGGTTGATGATTTATTGCGGCCAAATCAACGTCCTCGTGTTCTCTTTCTCTCCAATCTAGCATGGTGATTGCCCTACACACCAAAAAATAATAGTTAGAATTCATTAAATAAAATTTGGTTGGTTGAAATTGGAGTTTGGGGTTTCAAAGTGCGTGTTTCACGGGGTACGCACCCCGCGTTCAGGACACAGAGCGGCGGTACGCAGCTGGTCTGAAGGCGAGCTGCGTACCCCGACCTTTTCCCTATATACGAAAAAGGTCGGGGTACGCAGGTCGCCCATGGAGCACCTGCGTACCCCGAGAAACATATCCTAAAACCCTAAACCCCCTAAAAAAATCAAACTAAAACTTGAAATGAAATTCTAAACAGATGAAATTGAAGAGGAGGATGTTGTGGAATACCTGAAAGAGACGGCACTCGATTCTGACGGTCGGATTCTCCGCAATGTCCACGGGAAGTTTCTTGCCAAAAGCCCTTTTCTCAACCTCAACAGTAAAATGGTAAAAATGACATGGTAAAAAGTCTTTTTATAGGTTTTTTGGATGAATGAATGCTAAGTTTGTTTATTTTTCACCGTGAAAGGATATTTTTCAATGTATTTTTGCCTATCTTAAACAGGTATGAGTAATGTGTTGTTTTTGTGCAGGACAAAAGGATTTAGAGGGAAAATTGTCATTTTTCACGAACCAAAACATCAGAGTCATCTTTTAAGCCCTTCTCTGACTCCTAAAATATGAAAAGATCGCCAAGCGTTTCTTTTACACTCGTTAAAACGGAATTAAAAGACGGTCCCCTTATAGCCCTTTTCTGACCGTAAAAACAGGAAAAGATGGCCGGGTTTTTGTCGTTTCAAACTTGATACTGGAAATAAAACGACGTGTCCTTGATCGCTTTTTACTTTTCAGGTCAGTGACACTAATCATGAAAGTACTCCTTGGTCGCAAGATCAAGCGGTTCTCCCAGGTATTATTTTATACTTTTTCGGGCTTGGGGGACACAAATTTACGAAAAAGTTCAATCTGGAGTCTTCTTAAGTTTTTTAGACTCTCTAAATTTGAAAAACGCCGAGTTTCTCCTATACTGGGCTCGTTAAAATTTCACAGTAAAGGGCCTGTTCAATTACAAACAGGAACGAACCACTCCTTCCTAGGGTTCGAATCAAAACTAGGTTGGACTCATCCGAAGGATGAGCTTATAATCAAGCATATGTTATCCTCCTCAAGCTTGTAGAAAATAAAGAGGTACTTGCCAGAAATGGTGGGGGAAAAGAGAGAAGAATGAGCTTATTTGTTATCCTTTGTCTCAGAAGAAACCTTATTACCACTCTTGAACACGACACTTTTCATTCACCTGGGTTGGGAAATCCTTTGCCTCACAGTTGATCAAATCACATTGAAAGTCTTCAGCCGGGTATCGGGGATTAACTTTGAGTCATTCGTTACCAAGACATCTGTTGTGTCGTTATGTGTTCAAGAGGTCTGCAAATAAAACTTTCATCTGCAAAATACTTGTCATCCATTTTGACCATCCCTGAGTCAGTCCTTACAGCAACATTTTCTCCAACTTGAACAATGATTTCGTGTTGTGGGCCTGCCTGCAACGGGTCGCTTTCTATCGACATCATCACATTATCTAGAGAGATGACTTAGAAATCGTCAGTACCTTGAAATCTACATGCATCAATGGCAGGTTTCTCGCCTTTGACGTCAGTTTACATCATTGACTTTCGATCGAAGGATTCCGTGAAATATTCGACATCAACTCATTCATTCACATCTCATGGATTGTACTGGGTACTTTGAGAACCATTGACATTACTGGTGGTCTCTCTCACACTTGTTAACAGTTTACATTATCGACTGGTAATCAAGTGGTTTCTACCATGTTCGACATCAACTCATTTATTCGCATGGCTAGAATCGTACCAATTCGGGAAGTAGAAATGAAGACCCTGGATCTAGTTCCCACCATCCAGGCTGCGAGGAGTTTTGTATTCATTATATAGTAGACCAATTATAAACAGATGGCTGCGTCCATACTGTGTCTACGAAAGTCTATGATTATGATGTACTGCAAGATCATTCCTGTATCAGAATAGTTAGTCTGCTAGTTAAAGTTTTGATCTGAGTATGGGAATGCCTACCTCAGCGATGATATAATCTTATACATGTATTTTGTGTTGAAAATTGCAGGTTCTGACCAGGCTCTCCACGAGATAATCCTTGAAATGATAAAGCGCTTCACCCTTCCTAGATAATACAAAACCCTAATCTACTACAGGCTTCGCACTTTAGGGGGAAATCTGTTACACTAAAAAATGTCACCATGGCTATTTACAGTTAGTATGGCTCTATCAACAGTCATGCTATCCTCCTGGGCAAGTCTTATGCCTCTGCTCTCCATGTCAAACTCCAAAAAAGAGAGAAAGTCTTTGTAAATGTGTTTATCTCTGGGTACGCAGATTCTCTCAGCCTTACCTGCGTATACGCACCTAATGTTCACAAAAGCTGCGTACTTGTACGCTCTGTATGTAAAGGGACAGGTGCGTACCCCTGTAAAGGTCAAAAGGCGCGAGTTTCATCTTTAAAAAGTTACTTGTGGTCATTTCTAGAGCATTCTAGAAGGTTGTTCGACATGTATTGAGCGCCTCCAGATGGTTCATGTACCCCTATGAAAGAGGAACTTATCCCATCAAGAGAGGAGCTATCCCATCCAAAGAGGGGATTATCCCATTGATGGTGGACCTGGTTAACTTCCTCTTGAGCACTATAAATACAGGCATTGGGCCAGAAGGAGGAGAGGTTGAAAGCTAAACATTTCTAAGGGTAGATGCTGCAGGAATTAGGACTCCCATTTAGAAGCTTGTGAGGAGAGATTCCCATCCTTTCTTGTTTCATTTGGAAGTGGGTGAGCTTTGTCAAAGTAAAGGAGAACTCTTGATGGACCCTGGGAGGGACTTGCACAACACCAAGGCTCAGGTTGTAATTGTTCCTTTTGTTTCCTATTAATGCAAATGAGTCCATTCTTCTCAATAACTTGTTATTTATGAGTTGTTTCATGTACTCCTTGGTCTATATGTTAAATATGTTTTATTTTATGAGATTATCAAGTGCTATTTAATCGTTTGATTGTTAGTGAATGCAGGTTTCGAAGTGAAGGAGGAGCTCATCCGGATCAGCGAGACTGGACTACTACAACAGCGTTGGACTACAGGTAGGATCTAAACACTTGATTTCTTGTATGGTAAATGCATGTTTAGAGAAGGATTGCTCTTGTTTGTCTTGTTTGTTACTAGAGAGTCTTAGACTCCTAGGGAGGTTGGTTGTGTCCGCACTATCGACTCTTTCCGCCTGACACCTAGAGGTGAAAATTTGGAACTTTCTTCCCTTCTAGGAGTGTCTCGTATATGTTTTTGAATTCTAGATCACTCTTGTAAAGATGCGGCCACCCCAATGTCTCGTGCCCACAGGAGTCGATCACAGTGATCAGTGCCATGACCGGTGGTCGACTAAGGCAATCAACAATGTTATTGGTGTAGCCCTTCTTATACTTAATGTTCAAATGGAACTATTGCAGATAGGTGGACCATTTCTGATGGCGATCGTTCTACAACTTCCCTTGTGTCTGTAAGAACTGTATGTTGGAAATAATACTGAGAGGGGGGGTGAATCAGTATTATCAAGTCACTTATTTTCTTTTTCAAACCCAGATCATATACGCTACTTCAGTTAGATAAAACCGCGTATATACGCAACTACAGAGAAGGAAACCCGCGTATGCAATGCAAACTTATAATTTAATTTATCTTACTGATGTTGATCATTAATCTGTGTATTAGGATCAAATAAATAGTAACCAGAAATAGTAAAACAGATCTAAAGACAATCACACACACAAGAACACAAGATATAAGGTGGAAACCCAATGTGGGTGAAAACCACCTGCTGCAATTCGTCTCTATCTTCTTTTAATTAGAAACTTCTTTTTACAATGTACTGGTGCAGTCCTTTACCAGTACGCAGGCTGCAACTTGCAGAGAGCTACAACCCTCTCTCGTTCTCCAGCTTCTCCTGGAAGGGAGCTACAACCCCCTTAGCTCTTGCACTAGCCAAGATACTAGTACATAGGTGCTGGCCTACAGAAGGCTACAACCTTCTCTTTCTTCCAAGGACCACGTTTCATAAATTTTCAGACTGGATCCATGAACATCAATCAATCATCAAGAATTTCTGCATCAAACAATCTCCTTTTCACCAATTAGAACTGAATCAAGTAGATACTTCTCTGACAGCTATACCCAAAACACAGTAACAGTAACCACACACCAAATTCTGAACCCAGAACACTGCAGCAATAAACAGAAGCAACTAGATCACAACTCAAAAGATATACGCTACTTCAATAACCTGAAACCTGTGTGCATACGCTTCTGTGTTTGGAGAAACCTGCGTATACGTTGTTTTTATTCACTGAACCAGCGTGTATACGCGCCTTCGCTTTACTGAACCTGCGTACAGATCTATAAAGGATAATTCACTCTTTCAAATATTCAGACCCAGATTATCAGATTTATAGATCAAGCATGCGCCACATATAACAGATCAAAATCATACAAAGATACTACCATTCAAGGCTAAAGATTATGACCCATCAATAGAACTTATCCTTCTCTTTGCGCTAAGGTTCCTCCTTCATTCAGATCCAGATCTGCACCATAACCTCAATCACCAATTTCAGATCTAGCACTTATTAGATATTCAATTAATTCAGATGATCCTTTGCCAAATGATCTCCTTCCTCTTTTATAGTCTTAGGCCTTTCACAATACCACGGTCCAAAACCATAATAAAACAATACCATGGACCCAATACTTGGGATCAACACTTCTGACGAGATACCATGGTCCAAAACCATAGGTTCAAATACCAAGGACTAACTACCACAAACCAAAAGTAAGTTCTCCAACATATACGCGCTTTTCCTTGCGTGAAAGTGCATGTATACGCACACGCGCCTTTGTAACGTCTAACCCGCGTGTATACGTGGTTTAGTCTAGATGAACCTGCGTATATGTCTTTTCCTTCATTCTGAAAGCCTGTACTGAGATCTGTCACCAAAGAGAGTTGCCATCAAGGACAACACTTGTGCCATAGCTCCAAACCTGTGCCATAATACCAACATTGTAGAGGTTGATGGTCTATGTGGATGACCATTTCCTTCCCCATAATGTAATGCTTCCATTGACGGCAGGCCTGTACAATGGAATACATTCCTTTGTCATAAGTGGGGTACTTTCGGGTTGTGTCTAAAAGTGTCTCATTGTGGTAAACCAATGGATTCCCATGCTGAGTAAGAACCACACCAATATCATAGTCGAAGGAATCTGTCTCAATCTCAAATGGTTGTTGTAGGTCTGGTAATGTGAGAACTAGTGCAGAACAGAGTTGATTCTTCAACTCAAAGAATGCTTTTTGTTAGGTTTCCGACCAAAAAAAAAATTCTTTCACTCCACCCTTGGTGACTTGACTTAAATGCCAAGTGATATGAGAGAACCCCAACACGAACCTACAGTGGAAATTGTCAAGACCCAAAAAGTTTCGGAGCTCTGTTAGAGTGGTTGGGGCTAGCCAATCTTGAATGACTTGTATCTTGGATGGGTCCACATGTACACCCTTCTCATCAATGATGTATCCCAAATATTCAACTTGGGTCAAGCCAAACGTGCATTTCTCCAAGTTAGCACATAACTTGTGTTGTCATAGGGTTTGAAGGACCTGACGAATATGGTGGAGGTGCTCTTCCCAACTCTAGCTGAAGATCAAGATGTCATCTAAATACACCACCACGAATGCATTGGTGGAGGGTTGCAAGATGTCATCCATTAGTCTCATGAAGGTTGTAGGGGCATTCGTCAATCTGAACAGCATGACCAACCATTTGAAAAGTCCCTCCTTGGATTTGAAGGCAGTCTTCCACACATCAGAGGGTTCAATAAGCACTTGGTGATAGCCTGACTTCATGTCAATCTTGTTGAAATATTTGGCTCCTTTGTGCTAGTCCAGAAGGTCATCAATCCGCGGGATTGGGCACCTATTCCAGACAGTGATATTTTTCAGCACCCGATAGTCAATACAGAGCCTTGAGGTCCCATCCTTCTTCTGTATCAATACAATTGGGCTCCCACAAGGTGATGAGCTTGGCCTAATGTGCCCTTTATGCAATAGTTCTTGAATCTTCCTCTTGATATCATCATTCTCCAAAACAGAGCGTTGATAGATTGGTCCATTGGGCAGTGATGCACCTAGGGTCAGATTGATGGAGTGCTTGTCCTGATAGTATAGAGGTACCCCTATGGGTGAGGCGAAAATATCCCTGTACTCCTCCAAGACCTTGTCCATCTGTTGTTGTTGTGCAGAGGAGCCCTACCTAGAAGTCGTGGCCACAACCTTCTTCTTGCCTTGGGGAGAATCATAAGGAAAAGGAATTTCCTAGTCTAGGAAATGATCTTGCTACATTGCTTTGCAGTGATCAAAGAGATGGCGGTAGGCGGGGCTACCTCCGGTATCTTGTACAACTTATTAACCAAAGTAATAATCATAGAGCGACATCTAGACTCATATACAACATGTCGCTTCCACAAGTATGGTTGTCCTAACAATACATAACAAACTTCAAGAGGATCAACGGTACACAGTACCTCATCCGTGAAGGTCTTGATGTTGTAGGGAAGGTGACATTGTTAGCTAACGTGAAGATCTCATCCTTGGTGAAGCCACTCAATGGTGTACAGATGTGGATGTCATGCAGTCTTTAGGCCCAGCCGCTTCATGACCTCTACTAAAATGAGGTTCTTTTGGCTCCCGCTATCAACAATGAACTACAGCTGAGAACCCTTCACCCACATCTATGAGTGGAAGAGGCATTCCCCCTCCTTTGTATATTCAGGCTCAATCTTCTAGATCTTGGTGGTGGCCACAGTGGCACTGGGCTCTACACCAATGATCTGCTTCCCTTTGTCAATTCCCTTATCAGGTTCTGATTTAGAGTCGGAACCTACGTCTAATTCGGAAGCCTTCAGCTCAGCCACCAGTGACTGTTAACCAGACACTCACTTATATTTTGAGTGGATCACTTATGGAACTCACACCATTTTCACATGTCCTTCATCGTCTTCATGGTGGTGTTCTTTTCTTGTGGCTTCAGCGGACTGTCCTGGGTAGCCCTGCCTTGGCTTGGTCCTTTGTTCTGTGGTTTGGGGGCACCTTTTCCTTGCTTTGGGTTTGTAGATCCAAAGTCCCGCTTCTTCCGTTTAAACATCTGCACAATCTTGACAGCGTACCGATACGCCATGCTGAGCAAGGAAATCTCTAGGAACTGCATCTCATCCTGGATGTACTTGTGTAGACAGTTGTGGTACTTGAGCACCGAATTCCGCTCTGTAGCCCTGATAACAAGCTTCGTGTGAAGGGTATGGAAAAAATTTGTGAACTCTGGCACATCTTGGTCCCTTCGCTGCGTAGCATGGTCCACTTTACGTATTTGTCTTCATAGCTCCAGATAGGGTAATATTGTTCCTTGATGGCATCTCAGAAAGAATTCCAAGTGGGTGCGGCTAAAAATAGCGAGGGTTCACTCTCGTCCTTTTGTTCACATTAGGTTTCCCACCAGTCCTTGACATGTGGGGTGGCTTTGAGAAGTGAAAAAGTAATCTTTTCCTACTTGGAAAAGTCATGAACTAAAAAATATCCTTCCAATAGATTTAAACATTTATCTATGGCGTCTGCATCTATTTGGCCTTCCAATATGGGAATATTGAAGTTAACTTGTACCTTAAAAGGAGTAGTGCCTCTAGAGTGGCTATTGGATGAAGATGCATTTCTTGTGGGTAGTTGTCGAAGGATCTGGGAAAATTTATCCATCATTGCATCCCTCTGTCGCTTGAGGGCTTCCTCGAGCAACATTTTGAAAGGATCTCCTTCCCCCTTGTCTTTCTTTTCTTCTGCCATGGGAGGTCATCAGGTTTTGCAAGGCTAATATTGCAATGGTTCAACCAGATCAAGCCCTAACTCCTTATACCCTAACCTCATTGGGGACATGCAAAGAAAAACAGAGAAAGAGAAAACTACTCTGATACCATTGATCCTAACTTAAACAGGAACACAACAACTTATAGATATAATCATAAACAAAGAGATGTAGCAGAAAAACACTTCATTTCATTAATAGAAAAATATTGAACTATGTTTACAAACATAATGGAAATAAGATAGCTCAGATGATGGTAGCTTATCAGAATCCTTGATCCTTGATGGGGCCCCCTTTTTCTTAGGATGCACCTTCGGTGTCACCTTTTTCTTAGAATGCACCTTCGGTGTCACCTTTTTCTTAGGATGTACCTTCAGTGTCACCTTCTTTTTTTTTTTCTTAGGATGCACCTTCGATGTCACCTTTTTTTTTTTTCTTAGGATGCACCTTCAGTGCCACCTTTTTTTCTTTCCTTTTTTCTTAGGATGCACCTTCGGTGCCTTGATGGGGCCCCTTTTTTCCCCAATACCCTTCACCCTCTTCGAGGGGTGGGGGATATTTTTTTTTTTTTTCATATCAGCACTTTGCTCGCCCATAGGGCGTATTGTTTTTGAGAAGGAATGTGGCAGCTACATGCCTCTGAACTGTGTTACAATGAGGCTCAAGGGCCTATTTATTATTATAAAACATTAGAAAACCTTAAACAACCAAAACCCTAACCCCAGGAGATGTAACACCAGGAGTTTGTAGGCCTCATTGGGGTTAGTTGGGCAGCCAACTTCCCGGGGTCATAACTTGGTCATATTATCTCCGTTTGGTGTGTATGATACATTCTTGTAAAGGTCTCACTAAGTACTATAGGTTTCGCTACAGGTCCTTGCCTAAGGCCACTGGCCTTTCGCAGACCCCAAAAAAATGCCATTTAGGGGGTCAAAACTGCTACAAAAGTTTAGGACCCGAAAAACTACTAAAAATAGTAAATGTTGAAATGAACAAGGAAACATATGAAACTGACTGGGGGGTCTAGGTGGAATAGGCAGGTGGCCACAATATCCACCTAGATCAATCATTTTCCATGAAGCTCCCAAAATACTTTTGTTCTTCCTTTCAGCCACCCCATTCTGTTGTGGGTTATGGGGTTTTATTAACTCTTGTCTAATGCCTTCTAATGCATAGAAGTTCTTGAATTAATTTCACACATATTCTCCATCGTTATTTCTCCTGAGAGACTTCACTTTCCTGCTAGTGTCTTTCTCAACAAGTGATTTAAATTCACAAAATTTATAGAACATATGATCTTTCTTTTGCATGAATAAAATTCAGCACTTGCCTGAGAAATCATCTACAAATATTACATACTACATGTTCTTGGCCGTGGAGGCTGTCAAGAACGGTCCACACACATCTGAGTGAACTCTTTCAAGGATCGCTTTCACTCAACTATCCTTATCATGAAAGGTGGCTTTGGTGTACTTCCCCAATGTACACCCTTTACATGTATCTCTCCGCTCTAGTGCACCCTTGGGAAGTCCTATAGAAATTTGTTGCATGATCTTCAAAGCTCTGTGGTCCAAGTGACCCAATCTTATATGCCACAATTCACCGATGTCTCGTCTCTATAGCTTCTCTACTTTTATGCTCAATGTTGCACAATATTCTACATCCAATTTATAGAGATTCTTCACCCGAACCCTGATTCGCTTCACTTTTCCTGAGGCTATGTGATGAAGGAAAGCATTTCTTTTACTAAATATCACATCGTAGCCATGGTCCTCCAGCATAGCAACTGAAAGCAAATTCTTTTTCAGACCCGAAACATACATGAAATCTTTAAATGTGAGAGGAGAACTAGTCTCTCTTTGAAAAGTAATAGTATCGATGTCGGTCGCATTATAACTTCCATAATCTTCCATTTCGATGGACAACTGGAGGTTCTTCTCCTCCAAGTCACTGAAGAATTCTTTGTTTTCGGTCATCTAGAATGAGGCTCCACTACCCAGATACAACACACTACCGATCACCGATGTCACCATGCAAGCAATGAAGGTGAAATACAACTTGAATTGTGAAGCAAGAGCTTCACCTGCCACTCCTCTAGAGGTCTTCTTTCTAGCCTTCTTGTGTGGAGACTTCGTGGCATAGTGTCCCAGCTCATGATAGTGAAAACATTTAATCTTCGACAAGTCCTTTTTCTTATCGCCTTGACTAGAATATGATTGGGAATGGGATGACTTCCCTTTCTCTTTATTTTCCTTTCCATCCAAGGAAGAGTTCTCCTCATCATCATGCTCGGATGAGGATCCATCTCTGGTGTTCCGCTAAATCTCTTCTTGCACCAAATCGGACCATAAATTCTCCCACTTTGGTAGCTTCTCCCTCCCATTTATGGAATTTTGGTAGTTGTGCTAGCTCTTGGGAAGGCCTAGAAGTGCTAGGTTGACCAAATCATCTTCAACAACTATAACACCAAAACTTCCAAGCTCATCCTGACATTGGGTGAAATTGGTCAAGTACTTTGGTATTGTGTCGCCCTTCTCCATATTGATTTTCATGAGCTTGTCCTTCAGTTCCAACTTCCTCTAGTCACTAATGTTCTGAAATAGGTTTGTCAAGGCCTTCCACATTGCATATGGAGTCTCCTTACCGTGGAGGTTCGAGACAATATGATCTCGAACTCCTTCTAGTATGATCCTTCTCGCCTTTGCAACACATTTCCTCCACTCTGCCAAATCTTAAGCATTAGTTGCTGGAGAATGAGGAATATCTTTGTCTATGAATTCCTTCAGCTCGTTATCTTCCAACACTGCCTCCATCCTATCCTTCCAAGCAATATAGTTCGAACTACCCTCAAGGGCATATTCGTGTCTCAATCCGTAGAACGACATCTTGCTGGCTCTTAAGAATGATACTACAAATTTGATTTCACCTAAAAAATACAAACTCGTACTCTCATCTTCTAGAGTGATTTATGCTCTGATACCATTTATAAATTCCTTATAGATTCAAACTTCTAATTGTAATTTAATAAAACAATAGACTTGAATCTACTCTACTCATCTGCAGAAACAATTAAATGATCGTGAAATCACGAATCATACAAGAGAAAGAATTCAATCAACACATTACACAATTATTTCTTGGGGAAAGCCACAAATAAAAACCCCTACTATTTGTATATTGCATTAGTCAGAAAATATGAGAATATTACAATGCTTTGCTCAAGACCGAGCAACCTCTGCACTATTTGTATCTATCTCACTACTTTCTAGACAAGCCCAGCCCAATACTTAACCAGATTTTGGTTTGACCAAGTCCCTATTTCCTTGTATTGTTTCCTTTGGAATTAGCCCCCTATTAATTAGGGAAATTATTCAATATGAATTGTGTAATCCTCATAGGCCTTCCTCTGACTGCATGCACCACCTTTACAATTCAGATGATTATACAACTGATAGTACAATATCCCTGAACTCCAATATCAACTGCGTAACTCTTAGATCTGACATGAATGAGTTATTTATGAGTGAATCATAAGTTAACTGATTGAACACATGAAGGGGAATCCCACTGTCTGACCTCCTACTAGTTCCTCCATCAATTGGAACTAGTTTAACTAAATTTAACTCAGTTAAACTGAATTAATTAATTATGACTCAAAATAAACTCAACCAGGGCTCTTATAATGTAGGAGACAATCTACATGACTCAAGTTAGACCCTCAACTCGAATTAATTGAGCCAACTAAGTCAATTTAACTTATTAAACTCCTACAAGTTGTCTTGTGATATGGAATTACAATTTTATTCCTAATTTAATTCAAGCACAAAATTAAATCAGGATTTTCTTGTTGCATTTTCAATATGTCCTTGTGAATTTATGGTTGAATTTATAAAGTGTAATTACTTATTGATATATTAGAAGTGTAAAATAATATCTACATCATTAGATGTAATTATCAATTTTCAGATATTAGTGCTTGTATTTATTGCACTTGAAAAATCAACATGGTTTTAGAGCTTTGGTGAAGCACAGGGAATTGAGATCACTTTTAAAGATATCTACATCTGTAGTTTGATTATTCATCTATGACCATGGGTTCCTCTATGAATTCAGAAAATAAGTTGGAAGGAGCTACAAATTTCAAGGCTTGGAAAACACGGATTGACCTCATTCTTGCAAAGAATGATGTATTGGATATTATGAAGGGAAAGGTCACTAAACCTTCAGATGATGAAGGGAAATCTAAATTTGAGAAGGATGACATCACATCCAGCAATATTCTTATAGATTCTTTCATATTTCATTTCATTCCACATGTTGCAAATCTTGACGCCTTAAAGAAAATGTATGATTCCCTAGTTGGATTATATATTGTCAATACCATTGGTCAATCAATGAGCTTGAAGAATGAGCTTTGTGATGTTAAAATGTCAAGAAATGATATTGTGGACTTATATTTCATGAGGATCTCTCAACTAAGATATCAACTTCAAGCAATTAATGAAATCATTTCTGATAAAGAACTTGTGACTATACACTTAATGGTTTTCCTAACTCATGGGACTCGTTTGCATCTAGTATTTGTGGCAAAGAAAATATTCCAAGTTTTGAAGATATATGGACCTCATGTACTCAAGAAGAATCTAGACTTATATCAAAAGGAAGGATTCAAAGATCTAAATAAGGTGACTCTCAAGCATATGCAACATGATCCAAGAAGGTTGGAGGGAGAAAGAAGTTTAGCTTCCAAAGAAGAAATGGAGGTAGAATACATGCTCCTTAGGGGAAGAATGATATGTCAAAGATTCAATGTTATCATTATCAAAAATTTGGTCATTATAGAAGCAAATTTCCTAAAAATATCAAATGGTATAAAAATAAATGGAAACAAGCATGCCACCACAATAGAAATTGATGAAAATCCAAAGAAACCCAAGAATAAAAATCTAGAAGACAAATGTTTATTCTATTTCTATTCTCTTACAAGTTTTGTTGCAGATAATAATGATATGTTGTTGGTACATAGTGTTGCCTCAAGACATATGACAGGAGAATGTGAATATCTCACAAGTCTGAAGAAAAAGACATTGTCACAAAAGGTAGAGCTTGGAGATAACAATAGTTATGCAATCAAATTCGTTGGGAAAACATCCATTGAGTTGGAATCAAGTTAAAACATTCATCTTAGAAACATATTATATATACCAAGTTTCAAAAAGAAATTTGTTTCTATTTCATGTTAGCAAGATAAAGGATCTAGAGTAGAATTTGTTGATGGACAAGTCCTTGTATAGCCCAAGGGATCAAGTATAGATTCTTCTAGAGTAATTGGAGTTCATGAAGGAAGGTTATATAGACCCTTGAAATAACTATTGCAAGAATTAGAATTAGTGAATAATGATATCAATCCATGTGAACTATGGCATAGAATATATTCTCACCTTCATTATAGATCTTTGCCAACTTTAAATCATATGGTTTCAGATGTTCCAGAATTGCAAATGGAGCATGAAGGAATATTTAAAGGTTGTACACTTGGGAAGAATGTCAACAAATCCTTTCCAAATAGTGAAAGTAGGTCCAAGGATATATTGGATCTAGTTCATTCTGATTTGTGTAGTCCAATGCCAGTGAAATCTCTTGGAGGCTCTTTATACTATGTAACTTTTATTAATGACTTCTCTCATAATAGATGGATCCAACTCATGAAGACCAAGTATGAATTCTTTAGCAAATTTCAAGAATTCAAGGTTGAAGTAGAGAACTTGACAGGAAATAAAATCAAGATTTTGAGATCAGATAATGGAGGAGAATACACTTCCAAGGAACTCATTTCCTTCTGTAAAGAAGCTAGGATTAAGAGGGAGTTGATAGTCCCTTACAATCCACAACAAAATGGAGTTGTTGAAAGAAAGAACAATTCCATTAAAGAATCTATTAAGGCAATGATGCATGATCATTACTTTCCCATTTTCTTATGGAGTGAAGCATCCATAACAATAATCTACATTCAAAATAGAATTCCTTATCGAATCTTGAAAGACAATACTCCTGAAGAAGTGTTCACTGAGCAAAAACCAAAATTTGGACATTTTATAATATTTGGTTTCTCATTTTACATATATATACATAAAGATAAGAGGAAGAAACTAGAGCCTTTATTAAATAAAGGAATATTTGTTGCATACAACAAGTCATCAAAGGACTATAGAATTTATGTTCTTGGACAACGACATGCTAAAGTTAGTAGGAATGTTATCTTTGATGAAAATGTTTCCAATTGGAATTCCAAAGAAGATCCCATGGACTTTGACAAGGATGAAGAACATGAAGCTCCAAGGGAAGAGATTTCAAATCCATCTAATCCTTCAGAACATCCCATATATCATTAAGAAGAGCCAAAAGGGCCTAGTGAACCAATGATCCAATTGTTGTTCCAAAAATCAAGAACAGGTGAGCTTGGCTTAGATCTACCTTGCAGGAAGCAAAAGGACATGGAGCTCCATGTGGAAACCTTTAGGAAAAGAAAGAGACTGAAGAGGTATTCTGGATATATGGCATTGATGAGTACTTTGGTGTTGATGATGATCATGAATTATGGTAACTGAATGATGTTGATGCTAATGATGAATTGTTATAACATTTTCAAAGAGAAATGTGTTAACAAGAGAAAACATCATAGTCATTATGAATACCTCCCTAGCTAAGAGGGAGTGTTAAACTTTGTAGTTATGGTCAGTCTTCATAATTAATATTTTATCCCTTGAATTATGTAAGACATGTGTAGGGCGATTTAATGGTATGTTAAATCCCTTGTCATTTTAATATGTCAACCCGGGGGTTTCGTAAACTTAGAAGCAAACCAAAATATATGGGACCTCAGATCAAAATGTTGTAGAGAGTTTGTTTAGGATGGAAAGAGAGAAAGGAAATACATATTACAAATATAACTAAAGAAAAATGCAAAATAAATCTCATGCAAGAAAACTAAATTAAATTCTAAAGCTGGAATGAAAGAATTGACGTCATGGCCTTTCTAAACTATTCAAAAGAAAACTAATCTATGAACAACTATAAGAAGCAAACTATGATAATCTAGAAAGCAATAAATTAATCGAGAAAGCAGTAAATAGAAACTAGTGATTTAGTTGTCAAGCAAGCAAACTAAGATAGCTAGTAAGCAAGTAGTTTAATGAAGTTTAATGACAATCAAATCAAATGTAAGAAAGTAAATCAAACTTGCAGAAAGAAAATCACACTTTCATGAAAGGAAATAACATAAATCAAACTATGTTACAGTTTTATGCAGATTGTGGTTGATGGGGATCCTTCCATTCCTCAATGAGCACACAAGAACATTTATCACATCTTAAGAATCGAACAACACTCATAACTCATGATTTGGAGAAAATGATATTATTCATGCTGAATGAACAATCATAAATCTGATGCTAATGAATAAATGACAACTATTAGCTTCCTTTGAAGGATGCTCCTCCTATTTATAGATGAATTAGGGATATCTACTCAATAAATGTAGATCCCTCAAATATCTACTAGATTCATACTTGTTTCAACTTATCCCTAAATACTGGATAAAAATTTGATGACTCATAAAGATCTCCATGATATTTCTCCTTGGAATATGGTCCACCACTTGAGTTGAAATTCGAATTTGATCTTGGGAGGCCACATAAGGGTGCCTTGGAAGCTTCCAAATGATCTACACATGTCACAAAACTCATAACACACACACACACACACACACACATATATAAATGAAACCATGTTAATTTCCTAGTTTTTAATCATGAATTCACTTTAAATACATAAAATAAATAACTTTGGAAAACAAGGATCCTAACCCATATAATCATAAATATGGTTACTTGATGTAAGGTTTTAGGCTAGATAGTTATGAAATGAGGACTAAATGGTTTATGAAAGGATGGAAATATGGATGAATATGGAAGACAATTTTGAGACTCAACAACATGCTCTTCATATCATTTTATTTTAGCCCTTGAAATATATATATATATATATATATATATTGATTAATATAATACATGTTTTTCATTTCGGTTTCAAAAGAGAAATTTTTGAATTTTAAATTTTAAATTTTTGGCTCCAAGGTTGTCAAGTCGACCCTCCTCAAGTAATTCATCCCCAATTGAAGAGACACCCATTCAGGCCATCCATAACACTATATATAAGGCACTCGACCTCCTCCTTCAAGCACAATTTGATCTCAAACAGAAGGATATATTTTTTGGGCATCCAAGAGAAGGATAAGAAGGATGAAGAAGGACAAAATAATCTCTAGCATCACTCTCTCTATCTCTTTGGATTCATACATGTGATTCTCTCTCTATGCATCTTTGCATGTGTGATTTATGGGCAAAAATTTATAGGAAGTAGGTCTGAAATTCTGGGCAACAAGGCTGACTTTCTATGCAGATTCTGGGAGGCCGAATTTTGACCTAGGCAGATCAAATAGGATGGATTTTGTTGGGAAAAAGATTGAATTGACAAGAGGAAAGTTTAACTAGTTTTAACCATTGTATTTTTGGTAAGTTTGACCATTATATTTGATTAGAAGAATTAGGATCTCTTATTGAACTAAATAATTTCTCTAAGGAAAAGTTTGTTGGGTTTTCCCCCAAGTGGGTTTTGCCATGGTAAACCCTCGTTATGGTGAACTAAATGCTCTTACGGACAAGAGCTACCTCCCTAGATTCAAAATGGGACATAGTAACAAACATACAAGCGACTGCTACCTTTCGTTAATAAATAACTGAAGAATGAAGTGTTATGTATGCAAGAACCTCTTACCTTTTCTACAAAATGGTTGTGAAATTCCTTTCGATGCTTTCAAAAGCATTCCTCATTGCTTCAAAGGAAGATCTGCATGAATCGAAAAAAAACAAGGCATAAAATCATAACGTAGATAAAGGTAAAACATAACATGAATGGAAATCACAATATAGCATCAATCACAAGATTAAACCAATATTCAGTTATGAATCATGCAAAGGATCAAGGAGCTTTGCAAAGAGCATTAGAACAAGTGCAAGTAGGAAAGAACAGTGCTTGTATTAATATTGAACAAGAAGAAGCATTACAACCTTGGCCTTGATGATGTATGCCTCCTCCTAATGGTCTTCAATCCTCCCCTTAGGTGACAAGATTTCTATTCCTATTCCAACAGCATAAGTTTACATTCAGAAGTCCTCCCTTTAACCTTTGGTCTGTGTTGAATTTATAGGCCATGAGGAGGATATTTGAGATCCTCTTCTCAAGGGATGATATCCTTAAAAGGAGTGATTAGGGTTCCACAAAGGGAGGGATTTTTCTCATTATCAGAGGGATGAGGCCCAAGTATGTAGAGGCATGAGGCCTTCAGTTGGGAAATATTCCTCCAATAAGGCGTCTAGAAATAACTTTTTATTTTCACCTTCGTTAAGAGATTTGTGCAGTTTATAGTGGAACACAATGTGCAAACTTTTGTAGGCCACAATGGTCAAATCTGTGCTTGCATAGGTAATGGCTAGGGAAATTGCGCTAGTGCTTAAAAATAGGTTTTTGAGCAATGCAATCTAGAATCCTTGTAGTCTTTGGGATTTTTTTACTTCCAACTTTCTAGGGGAATGATTAGAACACTTCACTGGATAGCGAGAGATCCAGATTGGTGGCCATTTGCCTAATGGTGACAAAATGATGTGTAACAACCTTGTGTTATGTTTATGTATTATGATCTCTACTATTCTTTTGCATTTATGGTTGAGTATCTAAATTGTAATTACATAATGATAAAATAGAAGTTCTAAAAGAATATCTACATCTTAGAAGTAATTATTGGTTTTCATGAATCAATGCTTGTATCTATTGCACTTGGAAAATCAAGAGAAGGAAAACCCCTTGTCCTTGAAAATAGTGAACTTATAGGAAAGAAATTACTCAGACCCATATATAAAAATTAAATTTTGGCCATACTACATGAAGTTAGGAAATGGAATCCATACCTAATGTTAGCACCTAAATCTGCGTTAGGCTGAAGGAAGGCAAAATTCAGGGTAACCACAAACCACACTCAGTCTGGTAGCTAGCCCTACCAGAACAGGAGAGGGCTCTCTCCGAGTCACACTCAGGAAAATAAACAATAGGGTCTGAGATGACTCAAAAATGGATACTGATTTTAGGCTAGGTAAATAAATATGATGGAGATGTTTGAAGAATAACTGAGTTTTCTGGGATGTGTGGGGCCAAGGAACAGCATGAGCAAAGAATTTAACTCAAAGACGCAGGTTATTTCGTGAGGCAAGACAGGCGGAAAGTCTAGCAATTAGAGTTGAAAAAATGTGAGGTGGAGAGATTGTTTGAGAGTGTGAAAAGGGAATAAATACATGAATCCTTTTTAACAAAAGAAAACATAGAACGTGAAAACTATCCCAAGGCAAAGCAGTGCACTGAATTCTACCTTTTTTACTTAGAAAGCTTTCACTGGAAATGAATGTGAATGAAAATATGAAACATAACAAAATACATATGAAACATAAAGAAGATACATTTGCTAAACTCATGCCACAGGAATCTCATGAACCAGAGCTGCAATCTTTCATTAATTCTCTGTCAAAATGTACAGTGAGTGACTGGGTTTCTCTCCCACAGTTCCCAGAAATGTCAACCCTTTACAAAATGACTCTCAATACAATAAATAGGCTTCGCCATGAGAAGGTCGATCAACCTAGGAAGTGAAGATCCAACCATCAGCAGTTACATTTAGTTTTCTAATGAAGACCAATTAGAAAAAAGAAAATATGAGCATGGATTTTGTGGGTGGTTGTTCGCCTTCATTTGGCCACTTGGATAGAAGCCAAAAATGTTTTTTAAACTTTGCCTCTAATGCCGGGAAAAAAATATTACAAATGAGCGGGCCCACTTGGAGAAAATTGCAAATCGAAATTTCGCGAAGCGGGCGCGATTTTGGCCTTTGGGTGTCTGTGCGACGCGCCAAAAACTGTATGCATCATGCTACTTTGGAGCTGGTTTTGAGGCCCTTTCCGAAGTCCAAATTGAGCCCAAGTGTGCTTGTTAGAAATCCCAGCCTGTTTACTCTCCAACCCAAGTATAATTTCTGAATTTGGTGCCCATTTTCCCCTCCAAAACTGAAATCTCCCAAGACTGCTTCCTGTGTGTCAAAATAGGGGCAGAGAGGTCATTTTTTGGGTGTTTTTGACCTCCAGAGGACTCAAAACTGGCCCAAACTTCTAGGAAATGCACAAACAGTCATGATTTTCCATGGAAAATCCAAAAATGCAAACCTTTTGTTATTTGGAGCTCCCTATTGTAAGCGTGCGCCAAGTGGCGCGGCGCACAGGAAGAAAAACCCTGTTTTTTGCACAAAAATTTCCAAAAATGCCAAAAATGCCCCAAATTTCTTGAAATTTGGGCTGGAGCTTCCTTATCAAGTGTTATGCTAGGCCAAATAGGCTTTGGCCAATATCTGAAGTCTATCGAGCTCCCTTTGCCTCTTTTGCTTCTTGATTGCCTTCCTCAATTTTGCCTTCTAATTCCTAATTCAGGCCTTGCACACTTTGTTTCGCGCCATGTAGTGGAAATCCATGTGTCTCAGTAGTGCATGGTCCTTATCGACCTTGTCCAACAGCCTCTCTAAGTCCATGTTAACTCTCTCGATATTGGCCTCCCGATCCTCATTAATCTCTTGCTCCAATGATGTGAGCTCAACTCTTCTCCTTTGTGCAGCTTGGCGATGCTCACGAATGTTTTGTAGCTCCATGATCGCTTGTTGATCCTCCAGTTGTTTGTTCCTCTGCTCCAGATATTTCATGTTCCATTTGGGTCTTTCCAAATCAAGGGACAAGGCTTGAATCTCTGCTTGCTGCTCCTAGATGATCTCTTTAAGTTGTGCACTCGTCGGTTCTGTGTCTGTATCATCATCATGAAGGAGAACGAATTTGATCTCTCGTTCACCTGAAGGCCCCTCATCCTGCATTGGCTCCTTGCCTTTGTCCTGTTCCTGTGATGTTGATGGAGGAAGCGAGGCCCCTTCCACCCTGGGTGGAGACAACACTCGCTTTGCCGCTGCAAACAAACGTCTGGTGCCTTTTTGATATGTGATGAAAACCGGCACACTAGCAGTCTCATGGCACTCATACCGATGAGAAGGTTCACCCTCATGCTTAACCTCTGTCACTCTCCGTGAAGCTTTGAAGAAATCACGCGAGATGAAATCATCCCAAGTGATGCCCTGCAATCCAAGCTGATGAACCACCAAAATCTTGATAAGAGAAAAATGATAGACACTGTTAAGTTGTTGCTGAGGTGTTTTGCGTTGTATAAAGGTAGTCATCCTCTCTATGTTCCGGAAAATGAAATATGGAATGTTCATCATCTGTACCCTGGTGAAATGCATGAGCAACCTGATGTGATAAGCATAAAGACGAGAGAATCACCCCTCATAGCTGAAATATTTCATAATCAATCTCATTAGTGGAGCATATTCATCTTTCAGATACTGGAATGGAAACACTCTCTTGAGATGCCTTAAGAAACAAGTTTTGATGTATGGCTCATAATGCTACCGTTCAATCTTCTTTTTCTTGTGCCATGGTTCACCAATGTTCAGTATTCTGGTTGCCAATGAGATGGATTATAGTGTAAGTGTGAAGGTGACACCAGCCAAGATAGCTTGATCTCCATGCAAGTGTAGCACAAAAAGACGAGCCAACTCATGATGAAATTGTACACTTGCCACCATTTGACAAAACTCATAGCATGACTGATGCTGAAAACATGACATAGAAAGAGGACAGGCCTGCAATTCTATAAGGGTGGTCGGTTCCTCTCTCACATGTCTACCACTTTTATGAGGCCTCTGGGGTCCCTGTTCTTCCAAGGGAGAGTCACTTTGGGTTTCTACCTCATAGTCCGACGAATGCTCAGATGCCATGACTGCTTGACAAACTACCTCAAAGACAAAATGACTGTTGTGTATAAATTGTGCTTGCACTGCTCTTTTGGATGATGAATTCAAATTCTGCCACCAAGGCAAAAAAAAATGCAACATGGACTGTTAGGGATTGTTAGGAAGGGGAAACAATATTGAGGAATGGGAATAATTGGGAGAAATTAAATAGGGAAATATGGGATAGGGTTTGAGGGTTTGATGCATGGGAATGGTGTTTAGGGTTTGGGATTTGTTGATAGGTTTTTTGTGTGGGGTTGGAGTATTTAGGATAGAGTATGTAGGGGAAAGGAGTAATGAATTTAGGTGATAGGGATTTAGGGATTAGTGAAAATAAGGGAACAATGGGAGGGAGACAAAATCTTGGTGGCAAAAATAGTGAATTGTAAACCTGGCTGCAATTGGCTTGAGGATCCTTTAGAAGTAGGTTTTGAAATTTTTTATTGCAACCACTATCACCCATAAACCACCATATTTTACCATAAAATTGGATGCAATGGCAAGATAGCAAGCCTACCTGGCAAATCTAGGCAAAGCATTAGCAATTTGGCGAAGTTTCCAACAGTTTTGGGGCTTGAGGCTATATGCACCGCGCTCAAAACCTATTGTGCCGCATTCGCTATGTGCGTCACACCCATTAGAATTTACACTGGGCGGAAATCCCCAGTATGCTGCGCACTCTGTGTGTGCCGTGCCGTCTGTTATATGTGCCGCGTCGGTTAGCTGCAGGCTAGTTTTCTCCAAAACACACACTGCTCTCACAAATTCGCCTTGAAACGTTTTTCTCCAACCTTGGCATGCAAAATGACTTTCATCTTCATTGGAAAAACTTTATATAGACATCAATTTGATTTTTGTCTCTTCAAAAACCCACTTTGTAATGTTTTGCAATTGACACTTTTCACAATTAATAGAACTTTGACCTTTTTGTTTCCTCCTTGATTTTTGGTTGAAATAATGAATTTCTTGGCAATTTTTTGCAGGGATAGCTGACATGGAATTTGGCAAAGGAGACCAGGGTTGCGCTTGGAGAAATCCACTGAGAAACTTTTGAAAATTTTTACAAATGTCAAACTGTTGACTTTTCTTCAAAACAAAGTTTTGAAGAATAGTCGTATTCTATCAACATGACGATGAAAATCTTTGAATCAAAACTTTATAAGAGCCTCCCTCTGGCCTTACTGGCTTTATTGGACTTTGTTTGAAGACCAAATGACCAATCCCTAGACTTAATGACCGAAATGACTCCTGCTCATTCAAAGATCAAACATTGAATGTCATGGACTTTAATACACATTGGTGAAAAGACCTAAGCCAGCAGGTGCAAGACATCAGGGGAATGAATGGTAAGGCCCTTCCGTCAGGTTATGGCATGCCCCTAGAAAAATGCAGCTGAGTGAATGGAGAGAGACACCTAAAAATGAAATGTAGAAAGAGTTTTGATCTCTGACGGAGGACTGACAAGACCGACTTTAACATTGGCTCCAATGGGGGATGGTAGCTCCTTGGAGGTGCCAAGAACGGCAGATCTTTGGGAGATCAGACAGTGCCTTCGTCCATTGGGCTATGGAGTAATCATTTCAACAAACGACATGCAACTCTTGACTCATTTATTGACTCGGACTGACTCAAATATGGACTTAAAATGACTCAAAAACTGACTAAACAAACTCAAACCAAAACTGAAATAAAATGGTATTTACAATGATAATGGAAATAGTAGAAACAACTCAGAAGTGGTACCGCTTGAGCAGCCGACCATTGATCGGCCCTCCTGGACAATCTTCCCCATTCATTTCCTTCAGAAGAAAGGCATTTTGACCCCGATATGCTGCAATCTTGAAGGGACCTTTCTAGAGATTCTCGAATTTACTGTGCTTACTCTTTTCCTCATTCCTGGCATCCCACTTCAATACTACATCATCCAGCTGAAATTTTTCCGCCTTTGCTTTTCTGTCATAAATTTTCTTAATTTTCTCTTGCAACTTGGATGTGTTTTGGAAGACTTCTTCTTTGGTCTGCTGCAAATGGATCATCTGATTCAATCTTCTCTGCATAGGATCATCTTCACTGCCAGCTTCCTGAAGGAGTTTGACTACCGGGGCTGCAAGAGAGGTAGGAAACAAGGCATCAACTCCATACACAAGCTCAAAGGGGGACATACCAATGGATTTCTTCTGACTGACCCGATCTGCCCAAAGTGCATTTACCAACTTCTTATGCCAGCTCTTCTTGTTGATTTCCAACAGCTTCTTAATGATATTGACCAAAGATTTGTTAGAGGACTCCGCCAATCCATTTCCTTGCGGATGATAGGCCGTTGAGTGACCCAAAATGATGTGATATTTATGACAAAACTCTACCATCCTTTTCGATTTGAAAGCTGTTGCGTTATCAGTGATTAACTTATTTGGGCAACCAAAGCGAGACAAGATGTTATTTTCAAGGAATGAAATAATTACTGTATCTGTAGCTTGTCTCGAGGGAATTGCTTCGATCCATTTCGTGAAGTAATTTGTTGCCGTGAGAATCCATCGATGCTGACCGGAAGAAGCAGGATGAATTTCACCAATGAAATCCAACCCCCATTTCTGAAAAGGGGCACTCACCTCAATGGGCTTAAGCGGCAAAGGCTGTAATTTCTGCCTTCCTTAAAAAATCTGGCATTTATGACAGCGCTTGACAACCTTATACACATCAGCAAACAATGTTTTCCAATAGAATCCTGCTCTCAAAACTTTATTTGCTGTTGTTTTCCAAAAAAGATGACCACCACAATCCCCTTCGTGGAAATCCTCCATGACCTACTTTGCTTCTTCTTCCACCAAACAATTCAAAAGAACACCACCGAGATCTTTCTAATAAAGTGCAGAATTTAGAATGCAAAACTTGGAAGCCTTTAATTTGAGAGTTCTAGCTTTGTTTCTATTCATGCCAGGTGGTGGTGACAAATTTTGCAGCACATATATGATGTCTAAATACCACGGAGAAAGAGCAAACATTTCAGATACCTGAATTGACGAACCTTCCTCATTCTCATCGGACATAGCAGCAATCATATTTATGTCTAAGGCGTGCAAGTTTGATTCAGCCATTAACTTTGCCAATCCCTGTCCTTTAACCAGTGTTGTGGGCTTTATCTCCACATCATATTCCAACAAAGCTGCAATCCACTTGCCTCGTCTTCCTTCCGGATCGGTCTGCACTAAAACATCTTTGACAGCAGCATTAGGAACATAAGCCAAAATATGAGAATGCAGAATGTATACCCGAAAGTCTTTCAATGCTTTCACAAGTGCGAGAGCTTGCTTCTCAATGATATTGTACTTTAAGGTTGCATCTCTTATAGTCCGGCTGAAGAAAGCAATTGGTCTTTCGTGATCATCTCTTTTCTGCATCAACACCGCTACCATAGTATGCTCCGAAGCGAATGAAAACAATATAAAATCTTGAGTGTATTCCAGGCTGATTAGAACTGGAGCTGAGGAAAGAGCCAATTTGACTAAATTGAAAGATTTTACAGCCTCTTCCGTCCACTTCACTTGGCTGTCCTTCTTAAGCATGTTTGTGATCTCTCTTAGGTGCTCAGCAAGATTAGGTACAAAGCGGCGTAAAAAAATCATTTTACCATTGAAAGACTGAATCTCCTTCTTATTCCGGGGCAGATCAATTTGTTGAATAGCTTGTACACATGCAGGATCGATACGAATGCCATCTTTTGAGATAATGTGCCCAAGTAGTTTGCCCTCCTCCATGGCAAACAAGCTCTTTTTCAGATTCAACGATAGACCATATTTTCTGCACTTTTGAAAGACAGTTTTCAGATGATACATGTGTTCTTCATCAGATTTGGAAAACACCATCAGATCATCAAGGTATACAACCAAAAAGACATCCTTCTCATTTGCGAAAGCCAAGTCCATTGCCCGCTGAAAGGTGGCACCTGCGTTCTTCAAACCGAAAGGCATTTTAGCGTAATGAAAAGTTCCCCATGGAGTAGTGAATGTTGTCTTGTCTCGGTCATCTTCATGGACTAAAATTTGGTTATATCCAGAATAACCATCAAGCAGTGACATACGAGATGCTCCAACTACTCGCTGAAGTATATGATCCATTTTGGGCAATGGGTAGTTATCTTTCAATGAAACTTTATTGAGATTCCTAAAATCGATGCACAAGTGAATCTCACCTGTCTTCTTCCACATGGGCACCAAATTGGAGATCCAATCTGAAAATCTGATGGGAACGATGATTCCTGATTTGTACAGCCTGTTTATCTCCTTTTCAATTGATGGCAACAGTTTTGGATTTAGTCTTCTCAACTTCTGTCTAAAGGGTTTCTGATTAGGCTTAATCGGTATAGTGTGCAGAATGATTTTAGTATCATATGTCTTCAAGTTAGAATAATCCCAAGAAAACACATCAGCAAATGAAGACAGCAAAGTGATATATTTGGCTTTCATCTTTTGTGGCAATGCTTTAGACAGTTTTATCATTTTACGATTAGCAACTGTTCCGATATTGACCTCTTCAACACCCTTCTCTGTTGGTTGCAATGTTGGTTTGCGAGCTACGTCATCTTGATCAAAAATTTCTTCTAAAGGTATCAAGCCTTTAGGGATGATGTTGTCCTTCAGCTGCAATACGTCCATTTGATTGATCTGCACCTCATCTTTGCCATCATCATTTTCTTCATCAATTGAGGTCTCTTTGAACTTACCTTTGTTTTGCAAAAAATCATCAATCTCCTCATCATCTTGGAAGACTTGCCAATACCTCTGATTGTCAGGAACAGTCGGACGATGCTTGACATGGATTTCGAATTTATTACTGGAGTTCATTGGAATCTTCAAACTACTAGCTGCCTTAGCAAGAGCATCAGCAATGTTGTTTTGAACACGAGGCACACATGTCAAGGTATATTCTGAAAATAATTTCAGGATGTCTAGGACTACATTCCGGTAAGCCCGCATCCGAGGATGCTTTGCTTGATATTCGCCTCTGACCTGCTTAATCACCAACTCGGAGTCACCATATACTGCAATCCTCTTAGCATTTAGCTTTCTTAGAATCTTTAGGCCAGCAATCAGAGCTTCATACTCAGCTTCATTGTTTGAACAATCGAAAGCTAATTTGTAAGAGCATACCCGCACATTACTAGGCACCTTGTTCAGGGCGGAGAAAGGACTGCGTACCCAAATACCAATTCCAGCACCATCATTTCCCACTGGACCGTCGAAATCCATGGTCCACAAACCTTCTTCCTCTTCTTCCAAGTGCCGAAGTTCTGTTGGCTCTGTTTTTCCTGCTTGCTATCCATTATCTTCAGCTGATTTCTCGATGGTGTTTTGTTGTTCTCGTCCTTCATGCTTCAAAACTTCTCTGAAATTTTCTACTATTTCTGGAATGCATTCTGCTTCAACTAACTGACTATCTGCATCATTAAAACTATCTGAATACAAAACAAAAGACTCTAGATCTGTATGTACATAATTAATTGGATGATTAATGGGTTTCTCCTTGCTTGTAATCATGTATTTCATTTTTTGTTCCCGATACAGTTTTCTCATCTGGCCAAACACCGGAATTGTTGCATAGGAGAAATCTAGTTGTAGTGTCCCTTTTAATTTTGTTGCCCAAGACCTGGAAAGAAGCATACCAAACCTGGGAGGAATATCCGCTACCACAATATCCATCAAAACATTCTTCACGAGGATTTGATCCAGACTTACAACCAAGTCTTTGATGAGCCCGATACATCTTACTCTGCTGGAATCAAATGAATATAGATCATGGTATTTCCGGGTGACGTCCAAACCCAGCTTATCCATGATAGCCTTGGGCATGAGATTGTGAGAAGCTCCGGAATCAAACATGGCATTGTGTAACACAAAATCATGCAATCTTAAACTGATATAAAAAGGTGGCACATCATTGTCTGGAGACTCACCATTCAATGCTGGTCCAAATATCAATTCGGGTTGATCATCTTCGACATTCACCATATCAGACATTGGATCACAGTTCAAAATTTTAGAAACTTGCCCTCTATAACTGTTGTTCTTCATTATTTCAGTCAAGGGAATGGATACCTTCAATTTAGAAATCTCATTTTCTAAACTAAAAGCGGAACTCTTTTCTACCTCTTTGACCGGGGCTTCTTTCTTTTCCTTTTCTCTCAATATAATTTGCTGATTTGATTTTTCTGCTGATGATGAATTGTTGTTGTTAGGTCCAAGTGCCTCTTTGCCTTTCTTTTGTGCAACTGACGAATCGTTCTTTGATGCCGAAACTTCCTTCCTCTTCTGAATTGGGTTAACTGGCACATCTCTGTTTCTAAGTGAATATTTCCGCTGCTGAGCGGACAGAGCATTCATATAGCCTCTTTGATATTCCTCTGATTCTTCTTCCAAAACTGTGTCACTTGCTAGAATGAAATTTGCATCTTTGTGTGCAGCTAAACTTTCCGCATACTCCTCCTCTTCAGTAATATAAGTAGGCAGATCATCCAGAGTAAAGAAGTGGTTCTCTTCCCCTATTACTTTCCCTTCCTCATCAGAGTCCGGTCCATTCACAAAATTTTGCTGAAGAGGTGTCTGTACTGGCTGTTGTGCTGTTTGATCTTGGGCTCGTTGATCTCTCTGCCTTATCCTATATTGTGGCTGCTGCTGGCCACGGAAGTTAGGATTTCTAACTTGTGGCTCAGGTTTGTCGAGTTTCACCCTTTCAAGCATCTGCTCTACCTTCTTGAGTAATTGATCCATCGAGGAAGACTCTTCCTTGACTGTGACCTTCTTTTCTGCTTTCGCTCTAGCTCTTTTGGACAACAGATTTGCTTCAACGCTGACCGCGATTTTCTACATGTCTTCCATTATGGCCGGCTCTCTCTCTCTCAGTTGATAAGCCATGTCAGCATCAAAACCATCCGGAAATTTCATCATGGCTAGTCCCACAGGTGGCCTTAGATGATCAAGAATTTCATTATAAACGGAATTGAATCTAATGCAGTAGTCTTGGACCGACTCACCAGCATTTCGTTTGATTTGCTCATACTCATAAAGAATTTGAAGAGGATTCTTTTTCACTTCCCAACGGTCTAAAAATTGTCTTTGCAGTTCGACCAAGGTGGCGATACGTGCAACTGGAAAACCTCTGAACCATTTCCTCTCTTCACCTGCAAATGTCTGAACAAAGAGTCTCATTGCTACATTTTCTGCATCGATCTCATGAAGGTCATAGAAATATTCCATTCTGTCCACATGTTGCTGAGTGGTAACGTTATGAGGGGCACCATCAAACAAAGGGATTTTTCTTTGATAATCTGCGGGCATATCATCTAGAACTTGAGGCAGCACAAGAGGTGCAAAACAGGCAGCCATCACTCTTGGTGGATTTGGTCTTGGAGGTGTTGGATGAGTGTGTGCAGTTTGTAGGGAATTAACAATTTGAGTTTGAAGCTATGTCGCAATATAATTGTCAATTGACCGGTTAGCCCTTTCAGTTTCTAGGTCTACAAGAAACTGTGGATTGGGGACAGTATAGTCAACAGCCCTTTCGGATTTGGTCTCGAACAATGATATTTCAAACCGCTCATCAAACTCAAGCTCTTCAAGATACTCAAATATGTCAGGACATGAATGGGATTTGAACATGGGAGTTATAGAGCTCTCTTAACGAAGGAGTCTTGGAATCAAATTGGGGTTTTCGTATATATGAGGAGGATCCAAATCTGGATTGGCTCTGGTATAACGTCTCGAAGCCAGCGTGCTATTTTCGAAAAAATCAGAAGGACATGAACAACTTACTCAGCCTATCAAATCCTAAACTTATCATCCGGAAGCTTAGAATTATCAGAAGTATGGGGTGTTCGTAGGTTAAGCCTGTCGTTTATGCAACGGAGAAGACTAACAAACAAATAATTTCCTCCCTAGTGGAGTCGCCACTATGTTAGCACCTAAATCTGCCTTAGGCTAAAGGAAGGCAAAATTCAGGGTAACCACAAACCATGCTTAGTCTAGTAGCTGGCCCTACCAGAACAGGAGAGGGCTCTCTCTGGGTCACACTCAGGAAAATAAACAATAGGGTCTGAGATGACTCAAAAATGGATACTGATTTTAGGCTAGGTAAATAAATATGATGGAGATGTTTGAAGAATAACTGAGTTTTCTGGGATGTGTGGGGCCAAGGAACAGCATGAGCAGAGAATTTAACTCAAAGACGCAGGTTATTTCATGAGGCAAGACAGGTGGAAAGTCTAGCAATTAGAGTTGAAAAAATGTGAGGTGGAGAGATTTTTTGAGAGTGTGAAAAGGGCATAAATACATGAATCCTTTTCAATAGAAGAAAACATAGAACGTGGAAACTTTCCCAAGGCAGAGCAGTGCACTGAATTCTACCTTTTTTACTTAGAAAGCTTTCACTGGAAATGAATGTGAATGAAAATATGAAACATAACGAAATACATATGAAACATAAAGAAGATACATTTGCTAAACTCACGCCACAGGAATCTCATGAACCAGAGTTGCAATCTTTCATTAATTCTCTATCAAAATGTACAGTGAGTGACTGGGTTTCTCTCCCACAGTTCCCAAAAATGCCAACCCTTTACAAAATGACTCTCAATACAATAAATAGGCTTCACCATGAGAAGGTCTATCAACCTAGGAAGTGAAGAGACAACCATCAGCAGTTACATTCAATTTTCTAATGAAGACCAATTAGAAAAAAGCAAATATGAGCATGGATTTTGTGGGTGGCTGTTCGCCTTCATTTGGCCACTTGGATAGAATCCAAAAATGTTTTTTAAACTTTGCCTCTAATGCTAGGAAAAAATTATTACAAATGAGCAGTCCCACTTGGAGAAAATTGCAAATCAAAATTTCGAGAAGCGGGCGTGATTTTGGCCTTTGGGTGTCTGTGCGCCGCGCCAAAAATTGTATGCGTCGCGCTACTTTGGAGTTGATTTTGAGGCCCTTTCCGAAGTCCAAATTGAGCCCAAGTGTGCTTGTTGGAAATCCCTACCTGTCTACTCTCCAACCCGAGTGGAGTTTCTGAATTTGGTGCCCATTTTCCCCTCCAAAACTGCAATCTCCCAAGACTGCTTCCTGTGTGTCAAAATAGGGGCAGAGAGGTCATTTTTTGGGTGTTTTTGACCTCCTGAGGACTCAAAACTGGCCCAAACTTCTGAGAAATGCACCAACAATCATGATTTTCCATGGTAAATCCAAAAATGTAAACCTTTTTTTATTTGGAGCTCCCTATTGTAAGCGCGCACCAGGTGGCGCGGCGCACAGGGAGAAAAACCCTGTTTTTTGCACAAAAATTTCCAAAAACACCAAAAATGCCCCAAATTTCTTGAAATTTGGGTTGGAGCTTCCTTATCAAGTGTTATTCTGTGCCAAAGAGGCTTCGGCCAACATCTGAAGTCGATCGAGCTCCCTTTGCCTCTTTTGCTTCTTGATTGCCTTCCTCAATTTCGCCTTCAAATTCCTGATTCGAGCCTTGCTCACTTTGTTTCGCGCCATGTAGTGGAAAGCCATGTGTCTCAACAGTGCATGGTCCTTGTCAGTCTTGTCTAGCAGCCTCTCTAAGTGCATGTTAACTCTCTTGAGATTGGCCTCCCGATCCTCATTAATCTCTTGCTCCAATGACGTGAGCTCAACTCTTCTCCTTTGTGCAGCTTGGCGATGCTCACGAATGTTTTGTAGCTCCATGATCACTTGCTGATCCTCCAGCTATTTTTTCCTCTGCTCCAGATACTTCATGTTCCATTTGGCTCTTTCCAAATCAAGGGACAAGGCTTGAATCTCTGCTTGCTGCTCCTGGATGATCTCTTTAAGCTGTGCACTCGTCGTTTCTGTGTTTGTATCATCATCATGAAGGAGAACGAATTCAGTCTCTCATTCACCTGATGGCTCACCTGAAGGCCCCTCATCCTGCATTGGCTCCTTGCCTTTGTCCTGTTCCTGTGATGCTAATGGAGGAAGCGAGGCCCCTTCCACCCCGGGTGGAGATAACACTCGCTTTGCCGCTGCAAACAAACGTCTGGTGCCTTTCTGATATGTGATGAAAACCGGCACACTAGCAGTCTCATGGCACTCATACCGATGAGAAGGTTCACCCTCATGCTTAACCTCTGTCACTCTTCGTGAAGCTCTGAAGAAATCACGCGAGATGAAATCATCCCAAGTGATGCCCTGCAATCCAAGCTGATGAACCACCAAAATCTTGATAAGAGCAAAATGATAGACACTGTTAAGTTGCTGCTGAGGTGTTTTGCGCTGTATAAAGGTAGTCATCCTCTCTATGTTCCGGCAAATGAAATACGGAATGTTCATCATCCGTACCCTGGTGAAATGCATGAGCAACCTGATGTGATAAGCATAAAGACGAGAGAATCGCCCCTCACAGCTGAAATATTTCATAATCAATCTCATTAGTGGAGCACATTCGTCTTTCAGATACCGGAATGGAAACACTCTCTTGAGATGCCTTAAGAAACTTGTTTTGATGTATGGCTCATAATGCTGCCAGTCAATCTTCTTTTTCTTGTGCCATGGTTCACCAATGTTCGGTATTACGGTAGCCAATGAGACGGATTCTGGTGTAAGTGTGAAGGTGACACCAACCAAGATATCTTGATCTCCATGCAAGTGCAGCACAAAAAGATGAGCCAACTCATGATGAAATTGTACACTTGCCACCTTTTGACAAAACTCATAGCATGACTGATGCTGAAAACAGGACATAGCAAGAGGACAAGCCTGCAATTCTGTAAGGGTGGTCGGTTCCTCTCTCACATGTCTGCCACTTTTATGAGGCCTCCGGGGTCCCTGTTCTTCCAAGGGAGAGTCACTTTGGGTTTCTACCTCATAGTCCGACGAATGCTCAGATGCCATGACTGCTGGACAAACTACCTCAAAGACAAAATGACTGCTGTGTATAAATTGTGCTTGCACTGCTCTTTTGGATGATGTATTCAAATTCTGCCACCAAGGGAAAAAAACAAATGCAACAGGGACTGTTAGGGATTGTTAGGAAGGGGAAACAATATTGAGGAATGGGAATAATTGGGAGAAATTAAATAGGGAAATATGGGATAGGGTTTGAGGGTTTGATGCATGGGAATAGTGTTTAGGGTTTGGGATTTGTTGATAGGTTTTGTTGTGTGGGGTTGGAGGATTTAGGATAGAGTATGTACGGGAAAGGAGTAATGAATTTAGGTGATAGGGATTTAGGGATTAGTGAAAATAAGGGAACAATGGGAGGGAGACAAAATCTTGGTGGCAAAAATAGTGAATTGTAAACCTAGCTGCAATTGGCTTGAGGATCCTTTAGAAGTAGGTTTTGAAAATTTTTATTGCAACCACTATCACCCATAAACCACCGTCTTTTACCATAAAATTTGATGCAATGGCAAGATAGCAAGCCTACCTGGCAAATCTAGGCAAAGCATTAGCAATTTGGCGAAGTTTCCAACAGTTTTCGGGCTTGAGGCTATATGCACCGCGCTCAAAACCCAGTGCGCCGCGTTCTCTGTGTGTGTCGCGCCCGTTAGAATTTACACTGGGCAGAAATCCCCAGTGCGCCGTGCGCTCTGTGTGCACCGCGCCGCCTGTTATATGCGTCGCGCCGGTTAGCTGCAGGCCAGTTCTCTCCAAAACACACACTGCTCTCACAAATTCGCCTTGAAACGTTTTTCTCCAACCTTAGCATGCAAATTGACTTTCATCTTCATTGGAAAAGCTTTATATAGACATCAATTTGATGTTTGTCTCTTCAAAAACCCACTTTGTAATGTTTTGCAATTGACACTTTTCACAATTAATAGAACTTTGACCTTTTTGTTTCCTCCTTGATTTTTGGTTGAAATAATGAATTTCTTGGCAATTTTTTGCAGGGATAGCTGACATGGAATTTGGCAAAGGAGACCAGGGTTGCACTTGGATAAATCCACTGAGAAACTTTTGAAAATTTTTACAAATGTCAAATTGTTGACTTTTCTTCAAAACAGAGTTTTGAAGAACAGTCGTATTCTATCAACATGACGATGAAAATCTTTGAATCAAAACTTTATAAGAGCCTCCCTTTGGCCTTACTGGCTTTATTGGACTTTGTTTGAAGACCAAATGACCAATCCCTAGACTTAATGACCGAAATGACTCCTGCTCATTCAAAGATCGAACATTGACTATCATGGACTTTAATACACGTTGGTGAAAAGACCTAAGCCAACAAGTGCAAGACATGAGGGGAATGAATGGTAAGGCCCTTCCGTCAGGTTATGGCATGCCCCTAGCAGAATGCAACTGAGTGAATGGAGCGAGACACCTAAAAATGAAATGCAGAAAGAGTTGTGATCTCTGACGGAGGACTGACAAGACCGACTCTAACACCTAATAAGAAGACACTTCAAAGTAAATATAGATCATGATAGTCTAAAATACTTCTTGGAGCAAAGACTATCTTTAGAACAAAAATAAAAATGGGTGAAAAAAATGTTGGATTATGAATTTAAAATATCTACAAAAATGAAAAACAAAATGTTGTGGTAGATGCACTCTCAAGGAAAGAGGAAGAAACAAACAGTTTACTATGCACTATTTCCATTCCACAATTTGACTAGTTGGAAGAAGCAAGGATAGAATGGGAGAAACATGATAAGAAATGCAAGATAATTCAATAACTACAAAAGGACCCCAATGTAGTAGAAAAATGTATGTGGAAAATTTATTTGCTATGGTATCAAGATCACTTATACTTATGTGATAATTCTCAACTTAAACAGAATATCCTTTCAAATTTACACACTTTTCTTGTAAAAGGAAATTCAGGGTTCTTGAAGACATACCATAGGATCAATAAATATTTTTTGGTGGAAGGTCATAAAGAAGATGTGCACAATTTTGTGGTGAAATGTTTGGTATTCCAACAAAATAAGGCAGAGACAATCAATGGCCCGGGTCGTGTTCATCCATTAGTCATACCAAGCCAATGTTGGGGAGAAGTTTCAATGGATTTGATTACGAGTTTACATAAATATGAAGGAAAGAGTTTCATTATAGAAATTGTTGATTGAATGAAAAGTATGCCCAAATTCTCTCTATCTCATCCTTTTAAATCAAGTACAGTGGAAGAATAATTCATGGAAACAATCCAAAAGCTACATGGAATATCAAAGGTTATTATAAGAGATAGAGATCCAATTTTCATTAGAAATTTTTGGACTGAATTATTTTCTTGTTTGGGTACTCAATTTGCTCACAGATCATCTTACCATGATCAATATTATGGGAAAACTAATATTGTAAATAAATGTTTAGAAGGATATCTATGTTGATTTACATCTAATAAAAAGACATAATGGGTCAAATGGTTACCCCTAGAATAATGGTGGTACAACACATCCTTTTGTACCTCATAAAAAATGACACCATTTTTGGCACTTTATGGATATCATCCTCCATCCATCACATCACCCTTGAAAGGGACTATAAAGGCTCGAGTAGTAGAGGGCCACATATATAAAAAACAATAGGTTCTCAAACTATTGCAGGAAAACTTGGTTGTGGCACAAAATAGGATGAAACAATAAGCAAATCAGCATCACGGTGAAAGGAAATTTGAAGTGGGGGATTGGGTATTTGTGGGAATACAACCATATAAATAGAGTTCCCTAAAGAAACAAAAAATGAAAATAAATTAGTAGTGAGGTATTATGTCCACTATAAGGTGTTGCAGAGGATTGCAAGTGTGGCTTACAAGTTGGAGTTGCCTCAATCTTCACGTCTACATTCATTATTCCATGTTTATTGCTTAAATAAGGCAATCAGTGACAAGATCCTAGTCCAAACTATTCTACCAGAGATTAATGAAGAATGGAAAATAATACTAGAAACATAAACAATCTTGGAAACAAGGACTAAACAGTTGAGAAATTGAGCAATTATTAAGTGCCTTATTGAATGGAACAATCTACCAAGTCACAGGGTTCATTGATTGATTGTGCTTATCACTCGGTTGATCTCATTACATTCTAGAAGGATCCAACAAGTGACCTTAGAAAAACCAGTATTGTACATCCCACAATGAGGGTCTAACGATATGAGAAACCTCTCCTAAAATGGTGGGAAACCTGACTTATATGTGCATGTGGTAATTTTTCAAAGTGTCACATGAGGAATTCACCCACACCCTTACTTTTGGACTTAGGATATAATATCTCTTCATGAATTTGGGTTATATTCATAAAGTAACTTTATGAATATTTTATCATTAACTTGGGTTAGGAACCATTTCACAGTTCCACCATCTCACCTTTCCCTCTTGTGAATTTTTAGCTCCCCATTCTCTTTCTTTCCAGTGCTCTGCAATCATGATGTATTTTATTATCATGGATGTGTTTACATATTACAACATTAGGCTCAATAGTTTTCTATACATAGGATCTATAGTCTAAATCACAAGGACACTATGACCTCATGACATGTAAACATAGTCATGCAAATCCAAAAATAAATATATGGGAATGCAATCCACACACAACTTGTCTCGCCAACCTAATAATAACAAGATGTACTTATATATATAATGGGTCATCATAGGGGTGTTACAATCCCCTTCACCTTTATTTTTCGCTATCACTAGTTCATTATTTACACATATTAATCAAAATTCTTTACCCTTGAGCTTTATTTTCTTCTAGGTATTCATTTCATGCCTTTGGTCTTTAGTTTTTGTTATCAATATGGCTATTTTGAGCTTTCTAAGCTACTTCGGGAAAGGATTTATATTTTTAATCAACCTTATAGTTTCATCCATATGCCATACTTACCCGCTAGTGTCAGGAACCCCCTCCTTTGCACCACATCTCTTCAAGTGATCCATCATTTTCCAAGGTGTTCTTGAGTTGTCTCTCCCTTTCCATACTTACTCTTTAAGCTCAAGCATTCGCTTCTTTGGACCATGGTTCTTTGGGTGATCCATCATTTTCCAAGGTGTTCCTATGCAAGGAGAGTGCTAACTCCCTACCACACATCCACTCGTAATTATTATGCAATAATACATGGCAACCATAGGGTTTGGTGTCATCATTGTGGCCTTCTTCCCAAGCTTCTTTAATTTCAACCATATATGGTTATAATTTTTTCCATCAGGAAAATTTTCAATGTGGTCCTTTAATATTGGGTACTTTAACATGCAACACCTTTATTGCACTTGACCAACAAATCCTAAAATTTACTCACACAGTTGGGTGAGTGATCACTTCATCATTTCAGGTATTAGCAAGAACATTTTCAAAAGCATTTTTTATATACATGCATTCACTTATGCAATTAATAATGCTTGCAACCATGTTCATGAATGTGTCAGCATACCTATCTTTATGTTTGTCATTTTCGCATTGAATACTTATGCATAACTATTCATTGCATCCTTGCATTTTTTTCTTTTCATCATACCATTTCAGAAGTAAGCATCTCACCATGGTGTGTTTGGAAGGTATAGCTAGCACTCTGACACCTCATCAACACAGTTCCTTATTATTTGTTCAATTATTTGGATGCCTTCCTTTTCAATCGAAACACAACATCAAGGACTATATTCCTTTGGTTCTTTTTAGTGTTGGTAAAAAGGTTGTATCCCAAATTATCAATTAAAAGTAGGGACACCATTGGATATTCGTGTAGTGTTATAGCCTTCCCATATCCATCTGCCTATGTTTTCATACATGCTTAAACTTGTTGATATTCATTTCCTTAGTTACACACATCAACAATGGGAAATCAAGTATTCATGCATACAATACCATTTTAAATCACTCAGCAGTAGACAATAAAATGGTTTGCTTCATATTAGAAGTCTTGGACCAATACTCATGGTCTTATGTACACAGTGAAAGCATGATAGCTCTCCCATTCACATTTTTTTTATATGTCGGTATCATATCACATGTATTGATACCTTCTATCCTTGACCATATCCCTCTTGGTATCCATAAAATATATGAATTCAAGTGAAAACATAACTTCACATTTATAGCTCAACCTGAAGGAATTATTACCTAATACATTCAACTTACTAGCCATTATATCATGGATTATTTTATACTTCCATGGAATCGATCATCATTTATACTTAGTTGATGCTTTCTCAAGGATTCCACATGTCTTTTTCTTTAGCTTTCCTTGATAAGTATTCTCTTGTCATTTTCCTCGAGAATCATTTCAATAGTTGGAGGCACCTGTTGATCTATTTTCCTATTAGGGACTAGATTCAACCTCCTAGGGACTTATCAAAGTACCCTCTACATTTTTATAGAGGTGGTACTCCTGTTTTCATTCACTTAAATGTTCAAAATAACTAAAAGCATAGAAATTTAATCATTCAGCACATTCACCTGTGAGTGGGCTAGGTGGTTTTTGAAAAGAAATAAAGGAAAGAAAATGCAAAAATAAATATCATCTCATCGATTCATTCCACAATACATATTCATTCATACAATATCAAGAAAACACACTTGAAGAAAATTCATGAACAGAAAGTAAAGAAATGACTCAGATTTTCATAGAACTCTAAAATGATTTCATTCTTTCAAAGATCATAAAGAGTCATAGGAGAGAATTCGTGATTTTTCACTACTTATTTAAAAGTTTATAAACCATGAATGACATGCACTCTCGAAAATAGCTCTCTATAAGAGTTAAAAATAATATTACAGGCTTTGAATTTGAGTAGAGTAAGTGCTTAAAGCACTTTACAAAATCCTAATACATAAACGTAAATGTAAATGCATTATTCTGTAATGGTTTGGGATTGGGCTCCCATGGACAAATTAATAAGTAGAAACCTAGAACAAAAAAAGAAACTACAGTTAGGCATTGGCTTTATAAATACGTAAGATAATTCAAAAACCTAGATGATCAAAGACTGGGAAAAGAGAAATGGAATTGCTTCAGATAGAATATCGAACACGCACAAAATTGTAGAAGGATTGACCAATGGAATGGATCCTCTCTCTTTGCAGCATCTGTTGTTGGAGTATAAATTAGCTTTATGTGTTTGTTAATATAAACATTGAGGAAATTATTTGGGACTAAAAAAATTGTTTTAAGATTTCCTAAGCCATTCTTTGATGTACTCCTTCATTAGTGGGATAGTTATACCTTACTTAACTCTTAGCGCAAATATTTCCACTTCTATTTCATTTTATTATAACCATCTTTGTTCAATAATTGAGAGTTGGTGTTCATTTTCATTAATGAATGTAACCAACCACTTCTTGATCTCATCCTCCATAAAATCATTTGAGTTTTCAAATTCAAATTCATTAGCCCATGGTGTTTACATGACATTCAGATCTTCTTACAATATATCCTTTGAAATTAACATGGAATCTCCAACCATTCTTGGCATTCGTGGCTCTTTGATAGCTTTTATATCATAGAAGAAATTATTACTTCTATAGTTCCCAACATTTACACATTCATCAACAACATCATATAACATTTTTATCCTCGCATACCATCTAGCTTTTACTTATTTGATCCACTTATTGGAAGCCCATGTTGGTTCTTTTGGAAATCACTAAAATTAAAAATATTATTAATAAATGGCATCAAATCCTTATTAGTGAAATTCTAATTATCCTTAAATCATTTTAAAAAATATTCTAAAAAAAAAGAAAAAAAAAAACTAAGACAAATTTCTTAAATATAAACTAATTTCTCATGTTTCCTCAATAATACGTAGTCACTTATTGATATTTATTGTGACATGGGTCCTAATACCATTTAATAACTTTGTTTTTTTCTTAACTTTATGGGGTGTGTGTTGATGTATTTTATGGGGTTTGAATAGCCAAAGGCACCATAAACAGGGGTCTAGGGACAATAACTTCTTCAAGCTCATTAATCTTTCTATTCAATCTCATGTTTTCAATTTCTTGCTCAGTAACAAGTGATAAAGTGCATCCCCTATATTCATGTGAAATTTTAGAAGTCTAGTAGGTCCTGCTCCTGAGACATTGACCTTTGACTTGTTCCACTTCTTAGAAACCTTCTTATTCTTTATGTGCACCTTTTCAATTTGTAATTTCTTAACAACCTTCTCATAACAAGTATTGTGGATTGTTAACAATTGTTCCTAAAAAATGGTTAGTTCTTCAATAGCTAACTCTTCTACTATCTTCTGACTCTCAGTTAAATGTACTGCTACCCATTTTGGAATTGAAAAACTATTTACTTCCATATCACTCGGTCCTTTTGCATTTTGTTTCCACTTTTTACTTGAACTTTTACTCTTTGATGATGTAACAAAATGTAATTTTTCCAAGCTAGAATGAGGGGATAGTTCTTCTCCATCATCTCAACCTAAACATTCTTCATTACTCTCTCCATGTTTCATAGTTCTTTCTTGTCTTTTCTGAGCCAAGGAAGAACTCCATTGGGTGTGTGGGGTTGAAGAGGGTTGTTCATATTTAGGATTCTTCCCTCTTTTCTTGGTTTTTTCTTTTGAATTGGTGCTCACTTTATTCGCTAAATCATCATTATGCACCATTATTTCCTTTTCCTTTTACATTCTTGCTTCATTTTCTTTGTTTCCGTCTACAATTTTGGTGAACAGATTACAATATCACACTAATTCTTAATGTCTTAAAAATAGGCCCTTAAGATCAAATCCTACTGCAAATTCAACCTCACTCAAGTTAAAAGGATTTAATGCTTCAAACTATTTTTCTAGATGTGAAGAATTATTAATCATAACGTTTCTAATACTAAATGGTAATGATATGAGTTGTTCCCTCATTTTCTTGTCAAATAGAATTGAACATGAACAATATTGTCTATATAATTCTACAACAAAATATTCAATGGAAACAAATGTGGGAATTAATAACAGTTTCTCTTCATAATCATACAACCTTATTAATGTGTATGTCCTTTTCTACATGCACTCATTTCCCTTTTATGATTTTATGTTCTTCTTTAGTTATCCTCTATGGTTCATTTCTTATTAGCATGTACCTAAACTCTTTGAAAAATTGGTCTTGGACAAGAAAAAGAGAAATGGAGCCTTGTGTCCCCATAGAACATGGTACAAAAATTGTACTGGTTGTACTTTAGGTTTCATGTTACTCTTGTGGGGTAAAATGTTGAATAAACTACAATAGAGTATGGACATCACTAGGTAGGCCATCATGAAAAACGTTTGGGTCTTAACATAATTTTCCAATTGGAAAGAAATCTCAATGGAGATAACTTATGCCTAGTTGAAGACAATATATTTTCTAAAAGAAAAATGCAATATAGACAAAATTTATCTAAGTACATGACACATTAATTCATATTCCATAATATGGGAAAACAACCAAGAAAAGTCTCTATACAACTCTACTAGTAGTGAAATATGAATGAGAGAAAGGTTGGTTGGAACATTATAGTTTGGAACATGAAGTCTTGAATAACATTAATTCCACCACATTGAGAGTCTATGAAGGGCATCAACCTCAAGTAATTTGAGTTACCTATTTGGGTCTAGTAACCTAATCATCATTCTGAAAACTTTCAAAGTGAACAAAATTTGGTGTTTTCCTTGTGAAGAAACTCTAATGGTCCTAGTCTTGGAGTTGAATTAGTCAGAACACTAATGAAAAATTTATTTAAATTCAAATACCTATAGAACATCGTCGATGTCAACAAGCAGTGTACTCCAAATTTTGTTTTTGTTATTCTCCTCAAGACTCAAGTTCATATACCATTGATAAGTTATAGACCAATGGAATTATTTTTTTATGCAACACAAGTGAATGAGCTATATTTCCACAAATGGGATCCTTCTTCCTTTTACTCACTATATTTCTATATTCATTTGATGCATTTAGATATACCACGTGATAGGTCAAGTGAGGATTTATCAAGCTCTTAGCTATTTAAATCTCAGTTTATGATAGCATTTAATTAAACATCCCTTCATCATGTACCACATTTATCATTCCATGTGAGAATAATAATGATAAGTTAAATAGCCTATGGCATGCCTCTAAGTGGTGTATATTGGATAATTCATCTAACACAATATCAACACCTTTTCCACCTTGTAGATCATACTTTATTACATGATATTTCAATTAGCCTTGAAAGGAGTAAATGCCTATCTTCCATGGTTTTAACAAGTATATATAAGTGGACAAATCACTTTGGTAGAGTATATAGTATGCCTTGTGTTAGAGTCAGTCTGGTTAGAGTCAGTCTGGTCATCCCTCCATCAGAGATCAAAACTCTTTTTGCATTTCATGTTTAGGTGTCCCATCGCTCTCGATCAGTTGCATTTCATGTTTAGGTGTCCCATCGCTCTCGATCAGTTGCATTTCGTTAGGAGCATGCCATAAATCTGATGGAAGGGCTTTTGTCATTCATACCCGTCATGCTTTGCACTACTGGCTCAGGTCTGTCCATAAAAATCAAATCTTAAAAGTCATTTGCAGTCCTGTTGCAGTTTCTAGGTCACAACAGCCATTTTAGTCATTAGGTCTAAGGTTAGTCAATTTGGTCTTCGACAAAGTCTAATAAAGCCAGCAGGCCAAAGGGAGGTTCTTGATGAAGTTCTTGATAAGTCATTATTTTAAATATTTTTATCGTCATATGGATGGATTATGACTTTTCTTCAAAACTCTGTTTTGAAGACAAGTCGACATTTTGTTTTTTGTAATAATTTTCAAAAAATTTCAGTTCTTGAAATCTTCAAGCGCAACCCTGGTCTCCTTTTCCAAATCTCATGTCAGCTATTCCTGCAAAAAATTGCCAAAAAATTCATCATTTCAACCAAAAATCAAGGAGGAAACAAAAAAGGTCAGAGTTCTATTAATTTTCAAAAAGTGCCAGATTCAAAACATTACAAAATGGGTTTTGAAGAAGTAAAAATCAAAACCATCTCTTGTCAAGTTATTTCTCAAAGCTATTTATTCCTTTGCAACAAGTGTCCTTCAGAATCCAAGAGAGAAATCGTGTTTTGAAAGTGTAAGAGCAAAACTGGTTTGAAAGAGGCCGATTGTGTGAGTTTAAGGTAGCGCGATGCATATAACAGGTGGCGCGGCGCACTGGAAGCGTGCGGCGCACTGGGGATTTCCACCCAGTGTTAATTTGAACGGGTACGACGCACATAGAGAGCGCAGCACACTGGGTTCTTGGCGCGGCGCACACAGTTCAGAGCCTGAAATTGTGTCAAATCTCCTCAAATTTCTCATCCCTTGCGTGGAGTTGTCAGGTAGGGCCTTCTATTTTGACATTGCTTCAGATTTTATGATAAGAGATGGTGGTGTAAGGGTGATAAAGGTTGAAACAACAATTCAAACCCTCTTTCTATAAACACAAACAAATTTGCTGCCAGGGTTTCAGAATTCATAGTTTTGCCACCAAAATCATTTCTCCTTCCCCTTGTTCCTTCATCTTCACCAATCCCTAATTCCCTATCACCTAAATTCATTACTCCCTTCTCCTACATATTTTATCCCCAAATCCTTCAACCTCACACCTCAAAACCTATACAATAAATCCCAAACCCGAAACCCTATTCCCATACATCAATTCCTCAAATCCTATCCCATATTTCCCTATTAAATTTCTCCCAATAATTCCCATTCCTCAATATTTTTTCCCCTTCCTAACAATCCCTAACAGTCCCTGTTGCATTTGTTTTTTCTCTTGGTGGTAGAATTTGAATACAACACCAAAAAGAGCAGTGCAAGTATAGTTTATATACAGCAGTAGCTTTGTCTTTGAGGTATTTTGTCCAGCAGTCATGGCATCTGAGCATTCATCGGACTATGAGGTGGAAACTCAAAGTGACTCTCCCTTGGAAGAACTGACCACCCTTACAAAATTGCAGGCCTGCTCTCTTGCTATGCAATGTTTTTAGCACCAGTCATGCTATGAGTTTTGTCAAAAGGTGGCTAGTGTCCAATTTCATCATGAGTTGGCTCGTCTTTTTGTGCTGCACTTGCACGGAGATCAAACTATCTTGGCTGGTGTCACCTTCACACTTACACCGGAATCTGTCTCATTAGCAACCGGTATACCGAACATTGGTGAACCATGGCACAAGAAACAAAAGATTGACAGACAGAATTATGAGCCATACATCAAAACCAGTTTCTTGAGGCAGCTTAAGAGAGTGTTCCCGTTCTGATATCTGAAAGATGAATATGCTCCACTAATGAGATTGATTATGAAATATTTCAGCTGTGAGGGACAGTTCTCTCGTCTTTATGCTTATCACATCAGGTTGCTCATGCATTTCACCAGGGTACAGATGATGAACATTCCGTATTTCATTTTCCGGAACATAGAGAGGATGACCACCTTTATACAGCGTAAAACCCCTCAGTAGCAACTTAACAGTGTATATCATTTTTCTCTTATTAAGATTTTGGTGGTTCATCAGCTTGGATTGCAGGGCATCACTTGGGATGATTTCATCTCTCGTGACTTCTTCAGAGCTTCATAAGGATTATCAGAGGTTAAGAATGAGGGTGAACCTTCTCATCAGTATGAGCGCCATGAGACTGCTAGTGTGCCGGTTTTCATCACATATCAGAAAGGCACCAGACGTTTGTTTGCAACGGCAAAGCGAGTGTTATCTCCACCCGGGGTGGAAGGGGCCTCGCTTCCTCCATCAGCATCATAGGTACAGGACAAAGGCAAGAGGCCAATGCAGGGTGAGGGGCCTTCAAGTGAGCCATCAGGTGAACAAGAGACCGAGTTCATTCTCCTTCATGATACAGATACAGATATAGATCCACAAAGCACCAAACTTAGAGAGATCATCCAGGAGCAGCAAACAGAGATCGAAGCCTTATCCCTTGACTTGGAGAGGGCTAAGTGGACCATGAAATACTTGTAGCAGAGGAAAAAATAGCTTGAATATCAACAGGCAATCATGAAGCTACAGAACATCCGCGAGAATCGCCAAGCTGCACAAAGGAGAAGAGTCGAGCTTACATCATTGGAGCAAGAGATTAACGAGGATCAGGAGGCCAATCTCGAGAGAGTTAACATGCACCTAGAGAGGCTGTTGGACAAGGCTGAAAAAGATCATGCACTACTGAGACACATGGCTTTTCACTACATGGCACGAAACAAAGTGTGCAAGGCCCGAATCAGGAATTTGAAGGCGAAATTGAGGAAGGCAATCAAGAAGCAAAAGAGGCAAACGGAACTCGATCATCTTCAGATATTGGCCAAGGCCTCTTTAGCCCAACATAACACTTTATGAAGAAGCTCCAACCCAAATTTCAAGAAATTTTGGGCAGTTTTGGTATTTTTGTAAATTTTTGTGCAAAAAACAGGGTTTTTCTCCCTGTGCGCCACGCCACGTGGCGCGTGCTTACGATTGGGAGCTCCAAATGCAAAAAATTTTATAGTTTTGGATTTTTCATGAAAAATCATGACTTTTGGTGCATGGCCAAGAAGTTTGGGCAAGTTTTGAGTCCCCAGGAGGTCAAAAACACCCTAAAAATGACCTCTCTGCCCCTAATTTCACACATAGGAAGCAGTCTTGGGAGATTGAGGTTTTGGAGGGGCAAATGGGCACCAAATTCAGAAATTCCACTTGGGTTGGAAAGTAGACAAGTAGGGCTTTCCAACAAGAACACTTGGGCTCATTTTGGACTTCAGAAAGTGCCTCAAAATCAGCAGCAAAGTAGCGTGATGCATACAGAAATTGGCGCAGCGCATAGAGGTTTTTTGACCAATTTTCCACCTTCCAGCTCAGAAATTCGGCCAATTTGACTAGTTTTGCTTTGTGATGTAATTTTTGACTTATCTTGATGTAATTGGGTGAATATGATGTAAATTTGGCACTTAGTTACTTGTTCTAGAGGATTCATTCACCAAAGAGTGAAAATTTAATGAATGAATCAGTTTCCTACCTTATAGAGGCAAGTTGTTTTGATTGCCTAGATTTTAGTGCTTTGTTTAGAATTGGTTGAAACAGCTCCTAGAATGATGAGCTCGACCCCTAGAGGAAAGGGAATGGGTTGGGCTAGTCTATATCATGTATTTTCTAAGTCATTGTCAGGGTTGGACTCTTGGGAAAAGCTTGGCACTCTATTGTACATTGTATCTCTGCATTTTTGGCTAAGGAAAGACCAGGGTTTTGCAGCACTGTTTGGGATCCATGTGGCTTTATGTTTTGATGGTGTGCTTCTCTGAGTAATTGTAAGTTTATCTAGTGTTATGTGTATCATTTTCAAGCTTCTCTTCTGAATTTGAACAAATGAGTGATTAAGGTAGAATTCATAACTGTTATGCTCTGCCTTTGAATTTGTTTACATTTTCATGTTTTCATCTGTTTAAGGAGAATTCTTGAGACTCTCTTGCTCTCCTTAACTCCTCGCCGGTCTGATCTATCCATCTCACTCACTTTAAAGCATCAAAATGATTGCCTTCCTTGCCCCAATCGGAACTCTGCAGAAACTGTGCCTCTTCCCCGAGCCCAAACTTATATTTCCCATTTTTCAACAAAACTCACAAAAAACCAAATCAAACCCTTTGCACTTAATACCTAGCCTAAAATCAGTTGCTAAATCAGTCATCTCTAGCCCCATTGAGTATCTTTCACTGAGATTGACCTGGAGAGAGCCCTCTCCTGTCCTCGTAGGGCTAGCTACGAGGCTGAGCGTGGTTTGATGTGGACCTAGAACCTTGTCTTTTCATCCTGAGACAAATCTAGGCTCTAACACCTTGTGTGGAAGCTTTATGTGTGCAGGAGATATAGAAGTGAGGAGGAAATCATGTGTGGAGGGATGGATAGGCGAGGTGTTCTGTGCATTTGTAAAAATGGATAAGTATAGAGTAGTGCAGCATGGAATATGTGTGGAAAGGGGACTGTGTAGAAAGTGGGAGGTGTGTAGAGTGCAAGAGAATACTTTAATTTTAAAAAGTTCCACACACTACCTTTTGGGAAAAATTAAAGGGTTTAAGAAAATCAAAGGAAATAAAAAAAAATACATGATGGTGATAATGATACACAAAAATAGGTCAATATCACCTCCATTACCTCATATACCATTTCCAATAAGGAGGCTTTATATATTAAATTAAGAACTATCTACATATTTTCCTAATGCACAATTTCATCACAAATTACCTTTTATTCAAATTAATCAGAACATGTACTACAACATTTCCAAATCAACAACCAATTAATCCTATTTACATGCACTCACTAATTCATTTTCAAAAAAATTGATGGTATATTCTTGCATCAACAATCAAGCAAGCATTTTCAAGCTCAAGTTGTTTCAAAACTCAGCATTTTCATTTTAAATATAGGCCTATAGAAAATACACAAATTTCAAGGAAAATATTATTTTTATTGTTCTTTGTACACAGCTTGAGGATTCCACTGTCTAGTTATTTACATCAACCCAATTATTTCTTTTAAAGACCCATTGGTCCATCCCTATTTACACTCCTATGCTTACAAGCTATGTCAACATATATTATATTATTATATTTTCTATTTTTGATATAATTTAAGGCACAATTACCTTCATTCAAGCATCTACTACTATTATTATTTGCACAAATATGTCCATCCTAACAAAGTCGTTCCACAATCCACCCAAGGGACCATCTTTCCATGCAACCATGATTGTAGAATTTAACCTAATTCTATCAGACCTTTTAATTTATGTGATTAGGTTAGCATTTAGTTAGTTGGATAACACAATTATCCATGTGAAAACCTTACACTTCATACGATATTCAATTGACTTTATATTGTAAGTCATCTTTTTTTCCCATGGATAACAACAACATGTCCATTTATTTCCTTATGATTGGAGATCAATATTTATAGCCTCACCCTAGGCCTATGAAATTCTAGTTCACATTTGACCATTACTTACTGTTGGGAACGGGATCCCCCAAGGACAGTTTTGGGGCTAAAAGCCCATGTTTTGGGTCCAATTTTGTAATAAAATTGTAAAGTCTCTACATTTTGTGGTCACGGAGCGCGAAGGTGTCATGAGTCATAAAGGGTTGTCTGCCCTTATTTTGTAAAGTGTAAGTCAGTTGTAAAGATCTACCCATGGTCCATGGACCATGGGATTGTATAAAAAGAGTTAAGTAAGTAAGCTCTAAGGAGGGCAGAAGAAGAAGAAGGAGGCTTGAGCAAGTCTTTAGAAGATTAAGTTTCGAGTCTTAGCATAGGTAGCGGCTTTGTAGCTGAGTGCGTAGAGGCCTAGGGTGGAAGTCCCAACTGAGTGCGCAGACCCCTGCAGTTGTGTGCACAGGGCAGATAGAGCCGGTATCATCTAAAGATATCAATAAAGAGAAGCATTCTAGAAATTTTGTGTCTTTGTTTACTGTTAATGCATCTTATCATATTGTGTATGAATTTCATTTACAATGCTTATGTGCTGCGCAAATGTATGTAATTACGTTGGTTAATTGAACACAAGTAAGAATATATGTTTACGCGGTGCTAACTATGATTATTTAATAAGATAAGTAAGACACTTGAGTTAACTTGGGAATCTGTGAAATACGTTAACTTAGCAGCGCGAAAGTACCTGAACCGCAGGTTAGGGCTACGCGAAGGTCAATCGTACCCCTTCGCGGAGGTACCGAAGGGTAGAATAAAGGGATAGATAGACAAAGCCCTTGAACTTAACGACCTGCGTGAAAGCAGGAACAAGAGGTATAAACCGACATCACGATCATCTCAGGGTGTGGAAACTTGGTTCCAACATCCCCCCATATTGCTTTGGGTGAGACTTCGGTTCGCACTCCACAGGCTGATGCCGAAAGGGCTAGTAGTGTAGGGATTTGTTTGGCTAACTAATGTTGAACCTGGGTCGGGCCCCACACAGCCAACAAATGGTTCCATTGTCGGGACTGGAATCTGCAAAGAAATGTGTGATGTTGTATCACTGGAATCCAACTAAGAAAGAGATCGGAGACTGGTTGGATAGGAATATCCATGAATTCGTGGTGCAGGAGAACATAAATCCACGACTGGCAAAGGAACAATGGCTAGAAAGGTACCTATATATAGAGATCCACGAGATCTTTTTTTGTTCCTTTCCAGTTGAGTTATACGAGTGGATCGCGAAGCTAGCGGATAGCCAAGGAAGATGGAGACTTGACGGTCCTATGGTTTGGACCCCGGAGTTAGTACAGATATTGGAAGCATTTGAGAATAATATCACCCGCGCTATCGATCATTGGCTCGATCGCATCATAGGAGGATTTGTGACTAAATTCGCGGTCAATACCTTAGACAGCTACAGCGAGGTAGGCGGCGTTTTTTCAAAGGTCCGCGAGGTAAGTACTTGAAGTCTTTGAATACCTGGATTAAGATGTTACTATGCAAAAAATGGGTTATGCAGCTACCTTGATGTTAAAGGCTACGCGAACTGTAAAGACTTACATAAATGAAGGAAGAAAGGGTCCTAAATATACTCCATTGATTTCACGTCCATTGGGTGATGAAGAGGGAGTAGCGCAAGCTTCTCCACGAAGTGTTATTCAGTTAATAAGACAAGGATTCCCGCAACTGCCACCTCCACCCACACCACCTCCAACTTTGCCACCATCACCTGCGACTTCACCCATACCACCACCGCCTCCACCGCAGTTCAGGATGGAAAATTCAGTGAAGCTACCTTTGTTTAAAGGCTTGGGAAAGGAGGACAAGGACCAGTTTTGGATTGTTGTGAAAGTTGTGTGGCATGCTTAGGGAATTACAGATGATCACATGAAGAAGGCAACATTGGTTAGTGCTTTGCAGGATCGCGCACTAACCTGGTACATCAAGTACTCTAATGATAACCCAAATGCTGGGGTGGCGCACATCCAGAATGCGCTAAATAAAGAATTCAGTAGGCCTAAATCCGAGGCACATTTGATTGTGGGGTTCAAGGAGATTGCGATGAAACCAAGCGAGACACCTTGGGAATTAGATCAGAGGTTGAAGTATAAAATCCGCGAAGCTAATATGAACTTAACAGATGGACAGGACCGTGAATGGTTCGTGGCTTCACTCCTACCACACCTAAGGGTTGCGCTATCACAATAGAAGATAACAACTCAGGCAGAGGCCTTGTAGATTGTAATGAGACTGCATGAAAAACTGATGCAGGATCTGAATCTTGGGTTTAGCAGATCCATGTGCAGTTGCAAAATCTTTGCCTTGAAATGCAAAGTTTGAAGCAAGATAGAATAGTTCGACCAGAGGTGCGTGAAGAGGTAGGTGCCTAAAATGTAAAGGTCAGGCGCATGACAAAGACCATTTCCTAGTCTTTGTGAACTATATTTCAAGAGGAGGACCAATGCCTTTGAGGATGGAAGCTCAAGCAGGACCGAGCGTGGGGCCTGCATTGTGGTGCGCTATATGTCAGGTAGCAGGAAAACATATGACAGATAACTTTCATTTGCTGCAGAAGTTTGTACAAACACCACAGCAACTGTTCTGCAACTCCTATAGGTCGGTATGGCATGATGAGCGCAACTGTAGAAGCTATGAATTGATGATGGATAGAACAACCGCCTATAGGGTTCAGGAAGAAATGCGCCCCCCTGAGCAGAGCGCAGGGATGGCGCCAATAGGCTTTCAGGGGTGCGGACGAGGCCGAGGCAGAGGAGGACCTAGCACAGGTTAGGGACAACTAATCTACTACAATTGCGGAGGACCAAGACACTACACTCACGATTGCACTAACCCAACGTGTCCATCGTGTAAATATTTCACTCTTTTTTATCATGAAACGGAGGACTGTCATACGCTGATAGTGAGGATACATGACAAAGGGGCGCTACCTCCACAGCCAACTCAGAACCTGCAGATGATGAGGTATGAGCCTCGCGAAGAGGATCCAAATGTGAATATAGTGCTCCGAAGTGGAATTGCAACAGGGGATGATAAGGGGAAACAGCCCGAAGACAGCGCATGGGTTCGCAAAGCTCTGGTGAAGGAGGCTGAATTTGATTTGGAGCGTGCACGTGAAACATTCATGGAAGCAAAGAAGAGCTTCGCTGAGGCCTCCACCTCAAGGAGCAAGGATAAGCCTAATCAGGAGATGGACCCTTCTATGCTTACAACCTTCCTAGAGACCTGCATGAAGTTGTTGCGCGATAGCAAGGCTGTGAAGGGATTACAAGAGCTTATAAATAGATGTGCCAGAAACACTCTGGGTGAATCGTGTGTGGTACAAAAGATTGGTAAGCATAAAACAAGGACAGGATGAGAGATGAGACTGACCGCGTAGATAGGAGAGTATGAAATGGATCAGGTTATTTTGGATCTGGGGTCAGACACAAATGTCCTACCAAAACAGACTTGGGAATGGATGGGAAGACCCACACTGCAGTGGTCTTTGATTCAGCTAAGGATGGAAAATCAACAGAATATCATCCCCATGGGGTGGCTACAAGGGGTGACTGTAGATATTGAAGGCACGAGCGCACTGTCTAACTTCGAAGTAATAGAAATTGTGGATGACAGCAACCCCTACCCTGCACTCCTTGGCATTGATTGGGCTACTGATATGAATGGGGTAATCAACCTAAAGAAGCGAAAGATGATATTTGAAAAGAAATCACTCCACCTAATAGTACCCCTAGATCCTGCTCAAGGATCTCACTATACTGAACCAGCTCGCGATTATGAAAGTGATGACGATTTGCAATGTATATATAAGATAACAACGTGAGACCAAGCTTGGGTGAATCCAACAGTGGATGGACAAATTACATGGGATCACAACATTTCCTGCACCTCGGACTCTGATGAAGAATTAGAGCATTGGTAGAATCGGTTACATGAAGTAACCACACTGAGCTGTAACATGATGACCCGGTCGCTACACTATGTGTCATCAGAGGTAAGAAATTTGCCCACTTACGATGGCTTGAATGATGTAGATATCTTTTTGGATGCATTTGAGAGGGAGGTACCAGAAAAGTAGCACTTCCAAGCTTTGGACTGGGCACTGCGCGCTACGCCTGCAAGATGGTGGGGTACGCACAAGGGTAGCTTTGATGATTGGTGCGAATGTAGGAGGATGATGAGAACACGCTTTGGGAAGCCGAAGGTACGGATGATAAACAAATATGATGGGAAGGATGATCCGTATGTGAACTTGGCCAAATGGACTCAGGCTTATGGATCGAAGCCCCAACCTGAATTGGTGCACTTGTTCTGTCACACCTTGGATGTCATCCCAATGAACTAGTACTTAGAAACAGATCTCCACCATGGTATAGGTGAATGGAATATTCAGCGCGAAGGATTCATAATGACATTCAAATTTGAAGAAGGGTTTGACTGCATTGACGAAGCACTACAAGAAGTGAAAGCAACAATATTTAGGATACCCCAGGATCCTTTGGTCTTGGTTCAACCCGATTAGACTACTCAGCTGAGCCACATGCTAGAATGCTATAACGTGACCGTTGAAGAAGAAGATGAGGATCCATGAAAGATTAACATCATTGAAACAGAAGGTCACCACAAGGTTGAAGGACTGCAAATTGAGAATCCTGATATAACCGCACCACTAAAAATGAAACAGGTAAATATTGGTACGGAGGTAGAGCCCAAATTCACGAAGATTGGAGATTACTGGGATGACGTGACGATGGATAATGTCACTGAATTGCTCCGCGAATACCAGGATTTGTTCCCTACCAAGTTTACGGATCTAAAATAGATAATAGGAGAACTCGGTGTTATGAAGATCACGTTGAAGCCCGACATGAAGCCAGTTAAGCAAAGACCTTACCGTCTCAATCTAAATTATAAGTAGAAGGTCCTCTTAGAGCTAGAAAAGATGCTCGCAGCAGGCATCATTGAGCCCGTAGAAGAATCTGATTGGGTAAGCCCAATGGTGGTACAGGAAAAGAAGTAGAAGGATGAAATAAGGATATGCGTAGATATTAGAAAGTTAAATGACACTTGCGTACATGATCCTATCCTGACTCCGTTCACTGATGAAGTGTTGGACAATGTAGGTGGCCAAGAAGCATATTCCTTCACTGATGGGTTCTCTGGGTACCATCAGGTCAAAATTGCACGAGAGGGTAGGAGCAAGATGACCTTCGCGACTGAGTGGGGGTATTTTTAGTACATTGTAATGCCTTTCAAATTGAAGAATGTGCCTACGATTTTCTCATGTGTAGTCATTGTTGCGTTCAAAGAATTTATTCACAAGTTTCTGGAAGTGTACTTTGATGACTAGACTATGTTTGGGCTGGTGGAACGCCATGTGGCAAGCTTGTGCCTGATGCTAGATACCTGTTGAAGATACCAGATCATGCTCAATCTGAAGAAGTGCTTGTTTTGTGTTCCTTTTGGGATGTTGCTGGGTCATGTGGTTTGTAGACAGGGACTGATAGTAGATCTCATGAAGATCGTTATGATACTTAATTTAGAAGCACTGATGAGTGTGAAACAGTTGCGCGCTACCCTAGGACATACTAGATATTATATAAAATTTATCAAAGGTTATGCCCAAATCACCGCACCTATGGAGAAGTTGTTGAAAGAGGATGTCACATTCTGTTGGAACGAGGACTGTAAGAAAATCTTGGATGTACTAAAAGAAAAGATGGTCACCACGCTGATTTTAATCTTCCCGAATTGGAAGAAGGACTTTCATTTACATGTCGATGCGTCATGTATAGCACTGGGAGTAGTACTAACACAGGCTGGTAGAGGAGACTTGGACCATCCTATAATGTTCGCAAGCAAAAGGTTATCCAAGGCAGAGAAGAACTATTCCACCACCGAACGCAAAGGGTTAGCTATGGTATACGCACTCCAGAAGTTTAGACACTATTTGTTGGGTGGCAATTTTAAGATGTATACGGATCATTCCGCGTTGAAATACTTGGTCAATAAGCCTATGTTGGGGGGGAGAATCTGCATGTGGTTGTTATTGTTCCAAAAGTATGATTTTGAAGTTATTTTGAAACCTGGACGACTGAACGCAAGACCAGACCATCTGTCGCGCATCGAAACAGGGGAAGAGCCCACTAATTTGGAGGAGGGATTGCCTGACGCGCAGCTATTTGCAGTGCGCGTCGCGGATGGTCATTTTGAAGATATCATACACTTCCTAACGACAGGAACTGCCCCAGAAGGATACACCATCCAGCAGAAGAAGGAGTTAGTGGTGCGCATGGCAGACTTTTCTGTCATTGTCGAGCATCTGTATAAAATGGGGTCCGATGAGATATTGTGACGATATGTACCAGCATTTGAAGGGAGCAGTATCCTCGCAAACGCTCATGGGGGCGCCGCTGGAGGACATTATGTAGGGAGAGCAACCGCGCAAAATATTCTACGTGCAGGGTTGTGGTGCCCAACTCTCCATCAGGATTCAAAATCTTACTGCAAAGCATGTGATGTGTGTCAAATAACTGGAAGGCCATCACGGAGGGATGAGCTACCTCTGAATCCACAGATGACGTTACAACCCTTTGAGAAATGGGCGGTAGATTTTGTGGGACCCATTCAACCCCAAGGGAAGAAGACAGGGGCGAGGTACATTATCACTACGACGAAGTATTTGACTCGATGGGAAAAGGCACATGTTATAGACATATTTGGGCACTGCAACCCCAATCACATATGTCCATAAACCAAGGGCTTATAAACCCCTAAAAGTGTTGTTTCATACCCTAAAGGAACAAGGTCAGCTGATTACATCATTTCCTAGAAGTTCTCCACGAAAAACTGCTCAGAACTGGTCAAAATTGGACCATATAGACTGCTCCATGCTGAGGGTGCAACACATCTCACCTGTTACACACAGGGGGTGCAATGCATACTGAAAATCCCTTCTGTAGGGTGTGATGAGCGAGAGCAGACAAATGGCAGAAGCAGTTTGTGTTATCGGGAAAACTAGTGTGTCCATTCAGAGCTGCTAGTCCCACTAAGACGGGTAGCTATCTTAGAAACAAACAATTCAAAGTAACTTTTGTTTTCCTTTATGAGAGATAGATGAGAGAGAAGTAGAGAGTACCAACCTCAGTCTTTCGCTTGGCTCCTTACTTGTTTTCTCTCCCCTTTGATAGAGCTTCGCCACTCCTTTCTCACTTGTCCCGCTTCAAAGAACACATGTAGAGTCAAAGAAGCAAAATACCATCAAAGCATAGAGATCTATAACCATAAACAATGTAGGATCAGATGTACATTAACAATATAAATGCATACATAAACAAGATTCAGAGATATACAAGCATATGGAGGAAAACTCAAATAGCTTTATTGATAGAAGTAGTAGAAGAGAGGATTACAACCAGGCTGTCTGATCCAGCATCATCCTCCTAGCATGAAAGCCCTCTTCACCTCAGACAAAGCAAGATCACCCAACAATGTCTTCAAAGAGAAACCAACAACACTTCCTTGCAAATTACAAAATTCCATCCTCCTAGATCTCTTGGATGAGGGATCCATATATAGATGTTTTCAGGAGAGTGAGTCAGCTTCTGGGATTTTGATTAGTGTCATTTCATTGATAGTTCTTGGTTCCACTTGGAGATTTCAGATCTCTTACTCATCCCTAGGCGAATTCAGAGAGGCAAGTGTCATATGAGCAGTTTCTAGAAGATTCTCTGGGTTTCCACCTAGCACACTGCTTCTGCCATTTGTTTGCTCTTGCTCATCACACCCTACAGAAGGGCTTTCCAGTATGCATCACACCCCCTGTGTGTAATAGGTGAGATGCATCACACCCTATGCATGGAGCAGCCTGTATGGTCCTGTTTTGACCAGTTCTAAGTAGTTTTTCATGGAGAACTTCTGGGAGATGATGTAATCAGCGGACCTTGTTCCTTTAGGGTATGAAACAACACTTTTAGGGGTTTAGGAGCCCTTGGTTTATGGACATATGTGATTGGGGTTGCAGTGCCCAAATATGTCTATAACAGTTGCCCCCTAAAGCATGAGGTTGTAAATCCTTTTGATGTCAGGTGAAATGCTTTATAATGAGGATCCAAGGTTTTTCGAACTGGAAGTTGACCTGTAATAAGATACAACACAATACATTATCTTCATAATCTTTTCATGATATAGCTGAGGCGAGCATTCCCATTCTCAGCTTTTGAAATTCATTTTCATGTACATAAGACAGACAATCGTCTGTGTGGCAGACCGATGATTCTGTTACAGCCATCATCCCTTAGCTTGGATGATTATCTGTGTAGCAATGATGTACATTTGATGTCTTTATTTTCCTGAATATATCGTAGCCCGGATGGATGAAACTAGATCCGGGGTCTTCAAACTCTTTCAATCTTCGCCCGAAGTACAAGTCGATCCATGTGAAAAGATATTCTGATGTCGAACATGGAAAGACATCTCCTGATTACCAGCCAATGATGTAAGTTGTTAATAGGTGCGAGAGGATGATGACCCTCAAGGTACTGTAGTACAATTCACGTGGTGTGAATACATGAGCTGATGTCGAACACCACGTAAAATATTTCGGTCGAAGGCCATTGATGTAAACCTATCGCCAGAAGTGAGAAACTTGCCATTGAGGCATGCAAGCTTCAAAGTACTGAAAGGGTTGTCCCTAAGTCAACTTCTTGGATAATGAGCTGATGTCGACAAGAAGTGACCCGTCGTAGGAGGGCCTTAATGAATCCCACATCTATGACACGGAACGGAGCAAATGATTTTGTGGAGGTGAAAACGATCTAATGATACAAGGTTCAGGGTGGCGGTCATGAAAAATGGAGAGTGAAGGTATTGCAGTGGATGAGACGTTAGCTAGGTTGGTGAATTCTCTGAGCGACTTCTCTTGAACATATCGGCAACAATGAAATGGATTGGTAGTGTTAACCCCAAGGTGGATGGTATGGTGGACCAATGGTGATGTGACCGGTGAACGGAATAACCCAACCCGACTCAATCATGGTGACGGAGTGAAAGTGTCATGTTCAAGAGCAACCTACTACCAATGAAGCTATTCAAGTTTTCTTCCCTTTTTCCCCAGTCATTGCTGACCAGTACCTCTTTATTTTTGTCAAGCTTGAGGAGGATAACATATGCTTGTTCTATAATTTTCCCTTCGGGCAAACCCGTCGCTATGTTTTAACGAGCCTAGCAACAGTGAAACTCGTTCTTGTTTGCATGGACAAGTTTGTCGCTATTGTTTTAACGAGTTTAACGACAAAGATAACTCGGTCCTTTTCAATTTTAGAGAGTCTAAAAGGGACGTAAAGGCAAATTCAGTGGTCCTTTTTCGTAATGTAATCCCTTAAGTCCGAAAAAGTGTAAAATAATATGAAAGGGATTACTTTTCAATAGTTTTAACGAGTCGAACAAGACAAGCGCTCGATCTTTTTGTGTAATAATCCCTTAGGTCCAAAAAGATTAAAATCTAGAGGAGGGATGGCACTTTCGGTCACTTTAACGAGCTGGAGAGGCCAATTTCTCAGTAATCTTTTCATATTTTACGAGTCAGAGGAAAAGAGATTAAAGGAGACTCGTTTTTTGAGGAACGAGTGATGTTTTTGGATAGCAACTGGTTCCAGGTAAGGTTTGGAACATTTCAATCACGATAGTGGAAAAGGGGTGGCTAATAGAATCACTTGTCGCAGCTGTTCCTCAAAAGGGTAAACAATCAAATGGAGGCGTATGATCAGCTAAAAAAGAGTGGAGGTGATGGTAAGAACATGACCAAGGTTCAAAAGCTGATAGTCATGCGATCAAAATGGTTATTTACCGGGGGGGGTTCATTTTTATATGAGCTTGAACTCTATGGAAACATTTTCTCATTGCTAGGTTTATTTTTTGATGAGCTTGAACTTCGCGTAAAACTGCTCATGGCGAGGTTTATTTTTTAACGAGCTTGAACTTTGCGTAAAACTGCTCGTGCCAGTCGTATAATAAGGATGTCTTATCAGTAGGTTCATTTTTTAGGGAGCTTGCCCCATTTGCAACTTCACTCTGAAGCCTTTCATTATGCAAGTTAGGAACGACCAATCCTACGAGTCTAAAGGGTTAAGAATCTACAAACTAAGAAAATAAATGGTCGCTTTTCAATTGCATGCAGAAAGGTTTGCATGCCCCCAGGTATAACGAAGTAGAGTTTCCAGGTTACCATTCATTTGCAGACAAAACACTTCCTTGGCTCTGTCGGGAATATCACTTTTGATGGAGGAATCCTTTTCCAATCTGATCCTATTTCCTAAACGAACAGGATAGTCAGACTAGTTATATTCCTACGAAGAAACCTACCTTATATCTGGGGTTTTCCTGCCGAAGCATGCCAAGGTGCATGCCTCCTGGGTTTCAGTCACAATCACCGAATCACTCGTGATCATCAGGTGGACAGACTGGAGATTCATTAGACAGTCCTTGTGCAAAAAGACCAGTTAGGGGTGGCATTTGACTAATAGTTGTGTTTGAACCAGGGAATGAAAGTTGGTAAACTAGGTGGACCACCCTGCCTTCATGTGGAAAACACATCACTCGGAAGAGTGAGGAATTGATAACTCCCATGCTATCAATGCAGTCACATCCAAGGAGTAGATTGTAATCTAATGGCCCTTGGACTACCATCGCGTTCAGATAAATGGTTTTCCTTCTCAAAGTTATAGGGAAATTTGGAAGGATCCCTAACGGTCGACCGGTTCCTTTGTTGAAGCCTGACAGATTTCAAATCTTGGACAAAAGCCCCTTCATCTATGATAGTACCAACCATGATCATTCTATAAGCTTGTACTATGATTCGAAATGGTACATTAGATGGTAGGCAGGGTCTCCCTAGTAGATTCCAATTGAAGGAAACAACTAGATTGCTTGGAGGTGGGACCGAATAAACGGCCGGATAAGTCTCTGACGAACTTCCTTCCTGCGGTAAAGGAATGGGTAGATTTCCCCCATGTTCATCAGAGTCTGTGTTTATGAAGAGAATTTGAACGGTGTCGTTCTCATTCTCTTTGGTGACAGTATCATCTGAAGGTGGGTCCTCTGAAGACAAGATTGGGTCGACTGCCGTCTCGACCTGTTGACTTTGGTCCAGTGTGGACTCAAAGGGTCTATCTTCAATGATAGGTGCTTCGACCGACAACAATGGTGTGTCGGTCGGATTTTCAAGTAGCGATGGACTCAGCAAGAGTTTCTTGTATCCAGGAGGAAATCGCTGCAATGATGCAGGACGGTTATCCAAGACTCTTTTAGCTTCGTCTAAGAAGGGACAACGGTGGAGGGCATGATCGCCTTCACACAGTCTACAAGGAAATTTGGATTTTCCTTTTTGTCCATTGACTTCGTTTTCACTAGTTGACAGTGTGCTTTCAACATGATCGTCAGCGGTTGAAGACACCAGATTGTGCAAGCTGGGAGACAAGTCCCTCAAGATCCATGGGATGCAGGGTCTCCCTCGATGATAGTGGTCTCCCTTGCAAATGACACATGGAGATTTAGGCTTGGAAGGTGCAGTGTGTGGATTTTCGCCAGATGATGTACGGTTGCCCCCTTTTGCTGTTGGGTTCTTCTTCTTCTTCTCCTTCCCTTTCTTCTTCTTCTCAGTTACTTGGTTTTTAGCATTACTAGTTTCACCGAGCGAAGAGGAAGAAGGAGAGGGAGAAACAAACGAAGTAGAAGGTGGGGGAGCAACTTCATCTGGTTGTTGATTTGATTGCTGAGGAATTGCGGTGTTTTGAATGACAGAGGTCAAGAAAAGCCATACGGGTAGACCAATTGTAAGTCTTGGAAGGGACAATGTGGCCATGTGTGGAGCACCAACATCCCCCCAAGAGGAGAAGGGACTAGGATTTCCTCCAAGGGGAAATCCTTGATTACTAGACTCCATTTCTCAACTTAAAGACCAACGAGGGAACAGTGACGTTATTCCGATTAAAATAAATTTTATGACGCTTTGACACAACTTGCTTTTTCAATTTTTTAGAGTCGAGAAAAAACTAAAGATCACTCTAGTCGCCTTCGATTTTTAATGAGCCTGAAGTGACAAGTTCTTAGATGGACCTTTTCTTTTAGGGAGTCCAAAAAGGAACGAAAGTGACTACTCTGGAAATCTAGACAGAGGGATTACCAAACCAATCGCAAAATTGCAGAATACTTTTTACGGTACAGCAGTCAATCTTCCCAAATGCTGTGTTCAGTGCATTGTGATCGATAGGGCGGCAAACACAGCTTCCTAAGGATAAAGGATGTAGCCTATTGTGGTCTCCCAATATATACTCGACGGTACGTGGGAGCACAAGTCCGTACTGGCACTTGTCGTCTCAAAGAGGAGGAATCACCCAACCTATGATGAAAGCGATAGTTACCAGGCTTTACGATGCCGGAATACATCTCTAGCCTAGACTTCTAAATGTTGTGCGTTAGGTTCCAAAGCGTTTTTATGTTCATTGAAGTTTATTTTACAGTTGATCTTTCTTAAGAAGTTTTCCTTTACAGTTCACCGCATGATGTAGATATACAATTCCTAAATATGCAATATAAGATGATAAAAAGTCGTTTACTTTCTTTTTGCAATGAAAATCCTAGCTACTAATGAAAGAGAAATGAAATTCTTTCAACATAGAGCAGAGAGCACACACTAGATGCACTTTTCCTAAATCAACTTCAGCATGCAGTCTTAATGCAAATGCACATGCATGTATTGTTTTTCAGTTTCCTTAATGTGAGAATGACAAAAAGAAAACAAAGTATAGATCTAAACTATCTTCTTTCAAAGTGACAGTACTAACAATTTTCTTTTCAAAAAAGACGAAAGTAGGGTCAAGACGACACTTTGCGATTTTGAATTTAAACTGCTTTCGACACTTGAAATACTAATTATTCAAATCAAATACAATGGCAAAAGTGTAATCGACTATCTAAAAGAGGAATGCTTTGTAGTACTCTTTTTCTTGACTGAAAACGACACTTGCGAGACTTTCAAATCAAAAGACGACAGTTCGATTAAGCTACTATTTGCAAAGGAGAACTGTAAATGATGAAAAATACATAAAAAAAAAGCATTCACAATTCCTTCTGATGGAGGCTGAATAATGCAGAGGAAGATGGTTTCAACAGAGATATACTGATCACAGATAGCAAAACTACTGAATAAAGCTGAAGACAATGAAGAAAAAACTCTGTCTGTGGTTTATAAAGCAAACAACAGTAACAAAACAAACAAACTATTCGTTCCCCAGTGGGTTCGCCATTTTTTTATCAGGAAAACTAGTGTCTATTCAGAGCTGCTAGTCCCACTAAGACGTGTAGCTATCTTAGAAACAAACAATTCAAAGTAACTTGTGTTTTCCTTTATGAGAGATAGATGAGAGAGAAGTAGAGAGTACCAACCTCGGTCTTTTGCTTGGCTCCTTACTTGTTTCCTCTCCCCTTCGATATAGCTTCGTCACTCCTTTCTCACTTGTCCCACTTCAAAGAACACCTGTAGAGTCAAAGCAGCAAAATACCATCAAAGCATAGAGATCTATAACCATAAACAATGTAGGATCAGATGTACATTAACCATATAAATGCATCATAAACATGATTCAAAGATATACAAGCATATGGAGGAAAACTCAAATAGCTTTATTGATAGAAGTAGTAGAAGAGAGGATTACAACCAGGCTGTCTGATCCAGCATCATCCTCCCAGCATGAAAACCCTCTTCACCTCATACAAAGCAAGATCACGCAACAATGTCTTCAATGAGAAACCAACAGCACTTCCTTGCAAATTACAAAATTCCAACCTCTTGGATCTCTTGGATGAGGGATCCATATATAGATGTTTTCAGGAGAGTGATTTAGCTTCTGGGATTTTGATTAGTGTCATTTCACTGATAGTTCTTGGTTCCACTTGGAGATTTCAGATCTCTTACTCATCCTTGGGCGAATTCAGAGAGGCAAGTGTCATATGAGCAGTTTCTAGAAGATTCTCTGGGTTTCCGCCTAGCACACTGCTTCTGCCATTTGTCGGCTCTTGCTCATCGCACCCTACAGAAGGACTTTCTAGTATGCATCACACCCCCCATGTGTAATAGGTGAGATGCATCGCACCCTATGCATGGAGCAGTCTGTATGGTCCTATTTTGACCAATTATGAGTAGTTTTCCATGGAGAACTTCTGGGAGATGATGTGATCAGCTGACCTTGTTCCTTTAGGGTATGAAACAACACTTTTAGGGGTTTAAGAGCCCTTGGTTTATGGACATATGTGATTGGGATTGCAGTGCCAAAATATGTCTATAACAGTTTTCTAGGTGGAAACTCAAAGAATCTTCTAGAAACTGCTCATTTAACACTTGCCTCTCTGAATTCGCCCAGAGATGAGTAAGAGATCATGAAATCTCCAAGTGGAACCAAGAACTATCAGTGAAATAACACTAATCAAAATCCTAGAAGCTAACTCACTCTCCTGCAAACATCTATATATGGATCCCTCGTCCCAGAGATCTAGAGGCTGGAGTTTTGTATTTTGTAAGTGTTGTTGGTTTCTCTTTGAAGACATTGTATTGTTGGGTGATCTTGCTTTGTATGAGGTGAAGAGGGCTTTCATGCTGGGAGGATGATGCTGGATCAGACAGCTTGGTTGTAATCCTCTCTTCTACTACTTCTATCAATAAAGCTATTTGAGTTTTCCTCCATATGCTTGTATATCTCTGAATCTTGTATTTGTATATGCATCTATATGGTTAATGTACATGTAATCGTACATTGTTTATGGTTATAGATCTCTATGCTTTGATGGTATTTTGCTGCTTTGACTCTACAGGTGTTCTTTGAAGCGGGACAAGTGAGAAAGGAGTGGCGAAAGCTCTATCAAAGGAGAGAGGAAACAAGCAAGGAGACTAGCAAAAGACTGAGGTTGGTACTCTTTGCTTCTCTCTCATCTATCTCTCATAAAGGAAAACACAAGTAACTTTAGTTTGTTTGTTTCTAAGATAGCTACCCGTCTTAGTGGGACTAGCAGCTCTGAATGGACACTAGTTTTCCTGATAACAAAATGGCGACTCCACTGGGGAATGAATAGTTTGTTTGTTTTATTACTGTTGTTTGCTTTATAAACCACAGACGGAGCCTGAAGTTAAGCCAGCTAACCTTTGAACTGCTTTTGCTATGCAACTGCAAGTAGATCAACGCTGCTTTAGTCAATCTCCAGGTTGGTTTATGAACTGAACATCTGACTTGCAAACATCCTAAGTGCCCTGGTGGTAGCTCAAATAACGTCATTAGATCAGCCCCTATACTTTGTGTTTACTGACTATCATTAGCTCAGCCTAAATCCATGAACTTAGCCGCAAACTGTGAGTGAAAACCAAGCTCAGTCTCATCCTTGGACCATCGCACTGTCTCTCGTTGGAAATTTGGATGCATCGCACCTCCTGTGTGTTGTAGGTGAGATGCATCCCTGTTTCCCTGTGTTACAGGTGCGATGATTGACTAAGACTGTTTCTGCCTCCAGATTTTGGTTTTTTCTTCATTGTCTTCAGCTTTATTCAGTATTTTTGTTATCTATGATCAGTATATCACTGTTGAAACCATCTTCCTTTGCATTATTCAGCCTCCACTGATAAGGAATTGTGAATGTTTTTTATGTATTTTTCATCATTTACAGTTCTCCTTTGCAAATAGTAGCTTAATTGAACTATCGTCTTTTGATTTGAAAGTGTCGCAAGTGTCGTTTTCAGTCAAGAAAAAGAGTGTCATAAAGCATTCCTCTTTTAGATAGTCGATTACACTTTTTCCATTGTATTTGATTTGAATTAATAGTATTTCAAGTGTCGAAAGCAGTTTTAAATTCGAAATCGCAAAGTGTCGTCTTAGTCTTCCTTTAATTTTTTGAATTCGAAATCGCAAAGTGTCATCTTGGTCTTCTTTTTGTTTTTTTGAATTCGAAATCGCAAAGTGTCGTCTTAGCCTTCCTTTCGTTTTTTGAAGAAAAAATTGTTAGTATTGTTGCTTTGAAAGAAAATAATTCAGATCTGTACTTAGTTTTCTTTTTGTCATTCTCACATTAAAGAAACTAAAAAAACAATACATGTATGTGTTTGGTCAATTTAGTGTGTCCTAAATTGCTATTTAAAATGTCAATCCGGGAGTCGTAAACTGCTGAAGTGAAGTGCACTGTATATGCAAGATAACCAATTTCTTAGTCTTTTGTCATTTTTGAGTTTTTTTTAGTTTGTTTTTGGGTTTATCTTCTGTGGATTCCCTAGTGTGAGATGGCGAAATTGAAAGTCAAGTATGGATGGTAATGGTGATTTCTACAATGATTCAAGTATGGATGGTAATGGTGATTTCTACAATGATTTTCCAAACTTTAAATTTCTCAAAAAGAAGGTTTCAAACTGACTGTGATGAAATCAATTCTCAAAAGGAAATAAATGTACCAAAACAGTGAACTAGTGACAATGGCCCAGTATCCTTACTGCTGTATGAAAAGAAAATAAAAACTGAACTCAAAGCAACTCAAAGACTGAAAGCAAAGCAAACTAAATCACACTACTTCAACCCACATTCTGACCCTTCACCTTTCGACTCGCTCCGGCTATAGGAAATAATCATAAACAAGCTGAGTAATATGATATCTAAATTGCAGGAAATCAAATTGCATAAAAGGAAACTAAGATTTAACTACTCATTCATATTTCACTTCTTGAAAATGACATAAGTAATTTAATCTCTAACTTGCAGGAAAGCAAAATAAATCATACTACATCAAGTAATATTCTGATTCCTCACTAATTGAGTCGCTTGGCTATAGGAAGGAAATCATAAACAGATGAGTAATATGATATCTAAGTGGCAGAAAATTAAATAAGCAAAGCAAAATTGAAAGAACTGACAATGCTGGAATTAAAACTCAGTAAATGAAAATCAGCAAAAAGGACAAGATGATCTCATGTCAGTAATCATTAAAAATATGTAAATTTGCTTGGGCTGCCTACAAAAGCATGTAAGAAAAGTATTGATCAACTAACAGTCATGAGAAAACATAAAAGAAAATATGGACAGCAGTTAACATGATTATCAGAACAGCGTAATATATACAAGCTAATGATTATAAAAGCATTAAATGAAAGCAAGTAAGAAACTATACAATAGATACAAAGCCTTGGTGTACAGGGGCCCTCTGCAACCTCAACCAATCAATACTCAATCACAAATCGAATTCAAGAATGCTGTCTTCTCATATATAAAAGTGCAGTAATAAGACAAAAGTAAAGCATGGTACAGTGGGCTTATAACAACAGTCAAAATTACATCTGAAAAGCTAACTATCCAGCGTATACCAACGCGTTATTTATAAGTGAAAATGCTGCAACTAATTCCTAGATTCTACGCTGCCAAACAGACACGTAAATCTCCACGGCCTGAGATCTAGCGGTATGGTAATTATGACAGTTAAATCCATGGAGTGGTGGCTGCTCGATTCAGTTCACAGGTTGATCCACAGGTGTGCCAACACCTCCGGAAATTGAGGATCGTGCCACGCAAACCTTCACGTGGGCAAAACAGAGCCATGCCACCACAAAACTCTTGGTTTGACCCCTCCTTTGACCGTCTTTGACCATGGCTGTTTGTGAGTGATTCGGCTGAACTGAGGGGACACGCTCCATGTACATGTCACTTGCAGCTTGCCCATGTGGCCGGTTCCTCCATTGGACACCTGTAACATAGTCTTTAACAAAATGGCTGCGGAAACTTGAGCTGGCTGTGGAAAGTGACAAGTTTCCGCAGCTGCTTGAACAAAAATCTAAATCAAACAGCAGTCATAAACATAGTTAGGAAACCATTTCATAAGCTCTTTTTAGACTAATATGCAATGATTTGACAGCTTGGTGGATCAAGTAAATGGAAAAGAAGGCTGAAAAGGTATATAGGGAAGATGCAAGTTTGGGACTCAACATACCCCCACTGTGAAGGTGTTGCATGTCCTCATGCAACCAAAATTTAGTCATTCCCCTCTAATCCATATGTTCTGAAGCCTCTGCTAGGACATCTAGCCCTCTTTTCTTCTTCTTTGGTGCTACCACCATCCTGGGTTTCCTTATTAGACATCTGAATTTGAGATTGATCAATTCTCTGCTCAACTTTCTGCACTTTTTCTTTAGTTTCTTATTTTTCTTTTGCCATAGTCCCAAATGAAGCATAGTGTTATCATGAATAATTTTATCTACTTTGCTCTGCTCCTTAAGTGCTTCATTTTCTTGCTTGATATGCCTATTTAGAACCTCTAATTCAAATACCTCCTGCTTTAAGGACTGAACTTGTGCATCTGGTGTCATGTGGGGCAGAGTGGTACTCGGACCTGCAGCTGATTTTTCTAAAGATTCCAAGTAGTCATATACCTCCTGTTGATTGGGATCTATTTCAGGTGTCTTTCTTGGACTGAGTTCAAAATCTTGTGGAGGAGGAGGACTGCTCTCTAGCTCTGGCCGAGAAGGGCTTTCATCAATATGTGGAGGACTAGTTTCAATACTTGGCTGAGGACGAGGTGGACTACGGCCAGCTGGAGGTTTCTCGGGTGTCTCACCACCCAAGTCAATGAAGTGGGGCCGTTTTACTTGTGTTTTACTCCCCTTTCCTCTTAGCCTGGTGCTTCTCCTTAAGTATGGTGGACTAGTACTCCCTTCTTGTATGCTCTGTTTCCCTTTTTCCTTTTTCTTTGCTATAGCAGCCTGTTCTTGAAGATGCACTAATCTCTCCGACAGTGGTTGATAATCCTCCTCTATGGATGGCTCAGGTGATTGGTAGACTTCTTGGATGGTTCTTTTGCCTTTCACTTTTTTCTGTTTCTTGTCCTTAGTTCTGTTTTCTTTTTCTTTTTGACCAACTTCTTGAGTTTCTGTAGTAGGAGAGTCTTGGACTATGGCACTCTTTTCTTTTCTCCTACTTTTTCTTGGTGTCTTTGGTGTACTACTTTCAGATGCCTCAGATGGCTCTTGAAAGTAGTTTCTTATCAAGAATTGTTCCCAGGTATCTTTGTTTTTCTTTAGTTGGTCCTCAATGAGAATTTTTACGAGTCCATGATGATATAGATGAGGTTCTATATTGCCTATGTGTTTTTGGACTGTAATACTCATCTTTTTCAAACTCAACAGTAAGAAATAAGGCAAATTAAGAGTTTGAAACTCTAAGAAATTCATCAACAGTCTAGCATGGTACATGTACATTGAACCAAAGCGTCCTTTGCAAGTGATAAATTTTTGGATAACTAACAGCAGACTGGCCCATTTTTCTTTCAATGCATGAACAGGAATTCCTTTAGTAAACACAGTGGTGTCCATACCTGGGTTTCTTAGCATAATTCTCCATACCTGTTCATCCACGCTTTTGTTTTTGAACCATCATTTACCTTTCTGGGGTAAGCCTGTGGCAGCTGCTACTGTTGTTTCAGTCACCGTGAGCTTCAAGTCTCCAATCTCCACCATTTGGCCATCGAAAGACCGTGCAAAAGCTTTGGTTACCTCTTTATTATAGCCCTTAAAATTTTGGATGAAGCGTAACCATTTGGCTTTCTTCAGCAAATCTTTTGCTTGAGGGTAACCTTCTAAATATTTTGGTCCTTCTGGTTCTGCCCTTAGTAATTTTCCCATTCCTTCCTCTGTTTTGAATTCAACTGAGAATTCAATTACGTTTGAGGGTTTAGCAGAAGGAAGGTGGCTCGGTTGCAGGGTTTATGGTAAAATGCAGTGGCTGCAATCGGTAGTAGGTAACGGGAATGCTTCGGATTACAGGCAAAACAGAGGATGAGCAGCCGAAAATGAGTTCACAAGTCGAAATGCGTGTATGTGAAGAGGATGATCTTAATAGAATGGTAAGTGAACGGAGTGAAGTCGCGATTTTTGAATTAATGGCTGCGTACGAAATATTACATGTTTTAATGGATGGCTGCGGGAAATGCAGTGGAGAGGAGCTGTAATGGGATAGGTCACATCTCGTGAGTACAGGTGGTAAATGAAAGTGCAGTCGACTTGAGTTTAAACCCGAAAATCAATCATGAGACCGTTAAGAAATGAATGCATGGTGTGTGGAATAATATCGTGGAATGGGAGTGGGTAATGGAGCTATCGTACCGAATCATTGCACATAGTAGAGCTTTTATGGTTTGATAACTATGCATAATCATGACTTTAATTGCTATTTGATAAAAAGAAATTGCTCATACCTTTGGAAACCTTGTCATTTCTTGCTCATATATTTTTAACCAACTGCTCTTCCTCGATGTCTTGGAGATGCTCCATGTCTTCATAGCATTTGCTCAATTACACCTGCATTTTCATGATTATTGCACTAACATTTTGACTGTGAATTTGAAAAACAGAGTGGTGGTGGCTGCGGAAATCGTTTCTGGCTGCAGAAACTGTTTCTGGCTGCGGAAACTGCTTCCAGCTGCGGAAACTGAGACAGCACCCACTTAGCTGAACAAAGATAGTTAGAAAAGAACTAACTGAGTGAAAATAGTCCTGAAAGGGACTTTTATTGATGAAATGAAAATGAAATGAGTGGAATGGAGTGAAAGTGAAGCGGAGTGAAGTGAAATGAAAATGAGAATGAGATGGAGATGGAGTGAAATGGCAAATGAGGTGGAGTGAAGATGGAAAAAGAAGGAGAGGAGAGATTTTTTTTGGAAAATATAGAGTGTCAGGTGTCCCTGATTTTCACTCTATATTTTCTGTATAAGACCGCCAATCTATGATTGGTTTTCAGGCTTATACAATTTTTTTTTATTTTTTATTTTTTTTTAACTGAAAGAAACAAAGGCTAGGCTGGTGGGGAAGAAGGATTCTTCTTCACCAACCTTATTGCAGAATTCTCTTGAAACATTTTGACAAATTCCTCTTTTGAGAGTGGCTTATGATAAATTTTCAATCGGTGGCCATTCACAATGAGAGGAGTTTGAAATTCATCAATGGTCTTGATTCTTACTGCTCCATTGTTAAATACTTTGTCAATCTCATATGGCCCAAGCCAATGGGTCTGAAATTTACCTTAAACTTGGAATCAAACAGTAGCGCCCAATCTCCCTCTTGAAACTTTTTCTCTTTGATATATCTATCATGCCACTTAGCTCTTTGATGTTGAACTAGATCAGTCCTTAAAATTGCTTCTTGTCTGATCTCATCTAGCTCATTCAGCTGCTCCATTCTATGCTTTTGGGCTTCTGATAGATTCATCCCCAACTGAACTGCCATCTTGAAAGTCTTGACTTGAAACTCAATGGGGAGCAGGACTTCTTTCTCATAAACAAGTTCATAGGGAGAATGCCCTGTTGTATTCCTCCATGTAGTTTTGTAGGCCCACAAGGCTTCAGGAAGCCTCTCGGCCCAATCTCTTCTGTATAGATGGACAATTTTGGTGATGATGCTCTCAAGAACTTTATTTGTAGACTCCACTTGGCCATTTGCTTGCGGATGGTAAGGAGTAGATTTTCTGTGCTTGATTTTGTATTCTTCCATCAGCTTCTCCATCAAGTTAGATGTAAATTGACTTCCCTGATCTATCACAATTTCTCTTGGGACACCAAAATGAGTAAAAATATCCTCATAAAGAAAATGAACAACTGAATTTTCAGTGGCAGAAGACAATGCTTTGGCTTCTACCCATTTAGTGACATAATCAGTGCATACCAATATATACTTCTTCTGTTTAGATGGTGGATTAATGGGTCCAGTGAAATCTAAAGCCCATTTTTCAAAGGGTTCGATGAGCACCTATGGTTGTAATGGCATTTCATTTGAAAGAGTCGGTCTCCCAACTCTTTGGCAGCTGTCACACCTTCTGACATATTGTTTTTCATCTTTGAAGAGGGAAGGCCAATAATATCCTAAAGAAAGTATTTTATAGGCCATCCTTTTGTCAGCAAAGTGTCCACTGCATGGTTCATCATGACATGCCTTAAGGATGTCAGGAATTTCATCTTCCCGAACACATCTTCTGATCACACAATCTAGCCCTGTTTTAAACAATTCATTAGAAATCCATGAATAATTCGAACTCTCCTGAATAATTCTTCTTTTTTCACTAGGAAATAAATGTGGAGGTAGCTTCCCTGTAACCAAATAGTTAGCAATATTTGCATACCAAGGAGTCTTAGTAGTTACTGCAAATAAATATTCATCTGGAAACTTATCCTCTACGGGAGAATCTTCATTAGTATTTTGGATTCTAGACAAGAAATCAGCTACTGTATTTTGTTTCCCTGGTCTATCCAACACAGTAATATTGAATTCTTGTAAAAGTAAGAGCCATCTTGTAACTCTGCCATTAGTAACAGGTTTGTTCATTAGATATCTAATTGCAGAATGATCAGTATGGACAAAAGTTTCATAGCCTGTTATATAATGTCTAAATTTATTGATTGCATGAACAATAGCTAAGAACTATTTTTCAGTCACAGTATAGTTTAACTCGATGGGAGTCAAATCTTTACTGGTGTAGTAAATGGCATAAGGAACTAAACCCTTCTGACCCAACATAGCTCCTAGAGCTGTATCTGAAGCATCTGTAGAAATATGGAAAGGAAGTTTCCAATTTGGCCCTCTCAAAATGGGTGCTTCAGATATTATTGTTTTCAAAGTTTCAAATGCAGATTGACAATCAGGATCCCATTTGAATTCACAGTCTTTTGTAAGTAATTTGAAGAGTGGAGATGCTATCTTGGTGAAGTTTTCGATAAATCTTCTATAGTATCCAGTAAATCCAAGAAAAATTCTAACATCTTTTTGACAATTTGGAATAGGCAACTTGGAGATGACTTCAACTTTTGATCTATCAACTTTAATCCCATCCCCTTAAATATGATCTCCTAAAACAATCCCTTCAGTAAACATCATAAAGCATTTTTCATGACTCAATGAAAGGTTTGTTTCTTTACACCTTATAAGGACTTTTTCCAAATTCTCTAATGCCTCTTCAAATGAATTACCATAAACTGTAAAATCATCCATATAAACCTCTACACAATCATGGATTAGATCGGAAAAGATTCCTAGTACTGCCCTTTGAAATGTTGCGGGTGCATTACATAATCCAAAAGGAAGTGCTCGGTAAGAAAAAGTTCCCCATGGACAAGTAAATGTGGTCTTATCCTGATCTTCAGGTGCTACCTGAATCTGATTATAGCCACTAAAACCATCCAAGAATGAAAAATACTTTTTGCCTGCTAAAGTATCTAATACCTGATCGATAAAGGGTAAAGGAAAGTGATCCTTCAAAGTTGCTTTGTTCAATTCCCTGTAATCAATGCATACCCTCCATTTACCATTTTTTTTAGGTACTATAACCAAAGGAGAAACCCATCAGCTATCTGAAATTGGATAAATGAAGTTTACATTGAGTAGTTTTTGGAGCTCTTCTTTCACTATCTCCCTAAGGTTTGGATTCATCCTTCTCTGAGGTTGTCTGATTGGTCTACTGTTTTCCTCGATGTAGATGTGATGAATGCAAGTTTTAGGGTCAATACCTTTCATATCAGTATACTCCCATGAAAATGCAGTAGAATGTTTTTGCAAGATTTTGGTTAGATCTCCCTGTTGTGATCTTTCCAAGTTTTTGTTGATATTCAATGTTTTACCTGGAAAGATCTCAATGGCGGAACTACCAAACTCTTCCATAGAGAAAAGAGACATTTGTCTAGATGATAGATACTCAATGTCAGAATCTAACTGAAATTGTGTGTGGTCATATTCTGAAGATGTTTCAAAGTTTTCTAATGTGTTCAGAATTTGACTATCTTCACTGATTTCAAAAATGGTAAAGACAGGTTGTATAGTATCCTCATCATCAACCCACTCATTATCTCATATTTCTGTAATTGCTTTTGCTGGAGGATACAGATTGAATTTCTTTGTCGAATTACCATCAGAAATATACATATCCCCAGACCTACAACTGATAAAAGCATCAGCTGTGGCTAGCCAAGGTCTTCCTAAGATGAGAGGGTGTCCTAAATTACTCTTGGGAGTTAAAATCATGAAATCTACTGGATACTCCCAAGAGTCTAAGGAGACCGAAATGTCTTCTAATACACCATCTGGTTTGATAATTGATCGATCTGCAAGTTGCAGTAAAGTAGGTGTAAAAATAAGATTAGGAAGTTTTAGCTGTTCCATAGTCTGTCTACTCATAATGTTGATAGCAGCCCCTAAATCAATCAAAGTATTTGGAATTTCTACCCCATTGATATGTGTTTTGACAATTGGACTACCGGGATCTACATACTTCTGCATAGTAATTTTTCCCATCATAATATCTGCAATTTTTCCTACCAGGTGGATTCTTCTTGTATCTCTTGGTTTTCTTCCTGGTCTTTTAAGACTCAACTCCTTTATTGTTTTTGCTAGAATAGGAATCTCTCTAATGGCTTGTAACAAGGGAATCTTGATACAGACATTCTTTAATTCATCTAGGAAATCATAGTCAGGCAACAAGATTTGTTTTTCCACCCCTTTGTCAATTTGTAATCTTTCAAGAAAAGGAGGTGTGGATGAAGATGCAGGTTGCTCAACTATAGGAGTTGTGGGGGTTGACTCTTTTTCTTTTTCTTTTTGAATGCTTGGGTTTTGAAGAGATGCTTCAGAACCTTTATGGGCTTCAAGAGAATCTTCCTCAGAAATGCTTTGCTTTTGAGCATCTATAGAAGGCTTATCTAAAACTCTACCAGATCTGAGTTGTACATCATTGAGAGGAACAATCATATAGGTAGGAAATTGTTGTCCTTCTACCATGTAAGCATTTTGAGGGTTTTTATTGTTGGGGTTTGGCAATGGCTAAGAAGGTAGTTGATTTGGCTTCTGTTGGAATGGAAGCAAGAGTTGAGAATTTGGATTCTGTTGAGAAGGTTGTTGTTGTTGTTGAAATGGCAATGATAGTTGTGGATTTTGATTTGGAAGTTGCGGAGCTTGTTGGTTTTGAAAAGATGGAGGATATTGATAAAATTGAGCAAATCTCCCATAAGGATTTTGCATACCTTGTACCCATGATTGAAAAGGATTTTGAGGTTGGGACCAAGGTTGTTGCCAAGGATTCCAATTTGGTGGGGGTTGAAAGTTCATAGAGTTATTAAACCCTTGGTTTTGTTGCCCCTGCCAAGACTCAATTGTATTTGGATCTTCTTGAAAGACAGCTTTGAGCCCAGGAATTGAAGGACAATCCTTGGTCTCATGATTTCCTGAACAAATCACACATGTTTCTACAACTTTTGCATCCAAGGGACATTCCCTTAGAGCATGTTTCTTTCTACATTTTGGGCAAAAGATGGCCAAAGCTTCAGCTTCTGCTTTCTGCTTGTTTTGTATTTTAAGGGTGTCTAGTTGCTCACTAAGACTCCCTAAGATATCAATTTTGAATTCATCAAGCATGTTGCCAATCTCAGCCCAGCCCTACTTACTGATCCAGTTGAAGATTTGTTTGCTCTAATGAGAGAAGGATCTCTAGGCCCTTTTCCAGTTTTAGATTTTCCCCTTGAGAGATGGACACATAGCTCTGCTATATCATGAAGTGGAAGTTGAGATATATCTCATTTTCCCATCATGTTCAAAATATCTATCCATTCATCTCTAATGGCTTTTAATAGAAGGGCTTTCAAGGTTTCCTCATCTAAGTTACTCATTTTTTCTCTTTTCAGGTTGTATTGGAATCTTTCAAGTAAATCCTCCAAGTTTTCATCTTCTCTTTGCACCATTTTGAATACCTCATCCTTGTATTGGTGGGCATACAATAGTCCAGGTATCTATCGAAAAATGTTTGTTTCATATCATTCCAATTCCTAATGGATTGAGTGAGTAATCCCATGAACCATTTTAAAGCAGCTCCTTTCAATGTTGAAGGAAATAGTTTGAGTTTTTGAGAGTCTTCCAAATAATCATAAGTTCGACACACGACTTCAAACTCAAATAGAAATGTTTCAGGATCCTCATTTCTTAACCCATGAAAGTTTGGGAGGATAGATGGTGAGATGTTTTTCATTGTTGCTCGAGAATCCTCATCAACTATAGGAAATCCGAATGAATTATCTCCATCCCTATTTCCCCCATTGTTACCTCTACCTCCTCCATCGTTTCCTCCTCCTCCTCCTCTACCTCTACCTCTACCAAACCCGTTTACTACTTCCTCTGTCATGATAGTTTCCTCAAAGACTTCAGAGTCCTCTGGTTCCTCTACTAATGGCGAACGAGGAGGAATTTCTCCCTCTTCTTCCTCAGGTGATTCTACTTCTTCAATTACAATGTTTCTCCCTGTAGAAGGAAAGAAAGGATCTTTTCCTAATTCAGATTCGATGGATGGTGTGGGAGAGTCTCCTAATTCAACTACTGCCTCTTGAATTCCAGGAATCCTAAGGCTAGGAGTGTGAGTTGGAGATGATGGAGGTGTCTCTTGTCTATTCCTTGAAGTAGATTTTGTTGTAAAAATCGAACTCTTGGCCCTAGCTAAAAACCTTCCCCTAGAATCTCTTGCTTTATGCATGTCATTTTTTATTTTTCTTCAAGTCGGGCTAATAATTCTCTTTCTGATCTTCTAGGTCACTCTAGGTGCAAGAAGAGAGCATACTCAAGAAATTATTAAACCAATAACTTTCTCTTTTCTGATCCTCTAGTTCACACTAAGTGCAAGAGGAGAGCATACTTTGAGAGGTTATTAATTTTCCTTCCTTGAAATTTTCTTGTTTCTTTTTTTTTTAAGAAATTGGCTACCTAGTTTCACTTCCCCGGCAATGGCGCCAAAATGTTTGGTCAATTTAGTGTGTCCTAAATTTCTATTTAAAATGTCAATCCGAGAGTCGTAAACTGCTAAAGTGAAGTGCATTGTATATGCAAGATAACCAATTTCTTAGTCTTTTGTCATTTTTGAGTTTTTTTTTAGTTTGGTTTTGGGTTTATCTTCTGTGGATTCCCTAGTGTGAGATGGCGAAATTGAAAGTCAAGTATGGATGGTAATGGTGATTTCTACAATGATTCAAGTATGGATGGTAATGGTGATTTCTACAATGATTTTCCAAACTTTAAAGTTCTCAAAAAGAAGGTTTCAAACTGACTGTGATGAAATCAATTCTCAAAAGGAAATAAATGTACCAAAACAGTGAACTAGTGACAATGGCCCAGTATCCTTACTGTTGTATGAAAAGAAAATAAAAACTGAACTCAAAGCAACTCAAAGACTGAAAGCAAAGCAAACTAAATCACACTACTTCAACCCACATTCTGACCCTTCACCTTTCGACTCGCTCTGGCTATAGGAAGTAATCATAAACAAGCTGAGTAATATGATATCTAAATTGCAGGAAATCAAATTGCATAAAAGGAAACTAAGATTTAACTACTCATTCATATTTCACTTCTTGAAAATGACATAAGTAATTTAATATCTAACTTGCAAGAAAGCAAACTAAATCATACTACATCAAGTAATATTCTGATTCCTCACTAATTGAGTCGCTTGGCTATAGGAAGGAAATCATAAACGGATGAGTAATATGATATCTAAGTGGCAGAAAAGTAAATAAGCAAAGCAAAATTGAAAGAAGTGACAATGCTGGAATTAAAAATCAGTAAATGAAAATCAACAGAAAGGACAAGATGATCTCATGTCAGTAGTCATTAAAAATATGTAAATTTGCCTGGGCTGCCTACAAAAACCTGTAAGAAAAGTACTGATCAGCTAACAGTCATGAGAAAACATAAAAGAAAATATGGACAGCAGTTAACATGATTATCAAAACAGCGTAATATATACAAGCTAATGATTATAAAAGCAGTAAATGAAAGCAAGTAAGAAACTATACAATAGATACAGAGCCTTGGTGTACAAGGGCCCTCTGCAACCTTAGCCAGTCAATACTCAGTCACAAATCGAATTCAAGAATGTTGTCTTCTCATATATAAAAGTGCAGTAATAAGACAAAAGTAAAGCACGGTACAGTGGGTTTATAACAACAGTCAAAATTACATCTGAAAAGCTAACTATCCAGCGTATACCAACGCGTTATTTATAAGTGAAAATGTTGCAACTAATTCCTAGATTCTACGCTGCCAAACAGACACGTAAATCTCCACGGCCTGAGATCTAGCGGTATGGTAATTATGACAGTTAAATCCATGGAGTGGTGGCTGATCGATTCAATTCACAGGTTGATCCACAGGTGTGCCAACACCTCCGAAAATTGAGTATCATGCCATGCAAACCTTCACGTGGGCAAAACAGAGCCGTGCCACCGCAAAACTCTTGGTTTGACCCCTCCTTTGACCATCTTTGACCATGGCTGTTTGTGAGTGATTCGGCTGAACTGAGGGGACACGCTCCATTTATATGTCACTTGCAGCTTGCCCATGTGGCCGGTTCCTCCATTGGACACCTGTAACATAGTCTTTAACAAAATGGCTGCGGAAACTTGAGCTGGCTGCGAAAAGTGACAAATTTCCGCAGGTGCTTGAACAAAAATCTAAATCAAACAGTAGTCATAAACATAGTTAGGAAACCATTTCATAAGCTCTTTTTAGACTAATATGCAATGATTTGACAGCTTGGTGGATCAAGTAAATGGAAAAGAAGGCTGAAAAGGTATATAAGGAAGATGCAGGTTTGGGACTCAACAACATGTGCATTTGCATTTAGACTACATGCTGAAGTTGATTTAGGAAAAGTGCATCTAGTGTGTGCTTTCTGCTCTATGTTTAAAGAATTTCATTTCTCTTTCCTTAGTAGCTAGGATTTTCATTGCAAAAGGAAAGTAAACGATTGTTTATCATCTTAGATTGCATATTTAGGAATTGTATATCGACATCATGTGGTGAACCTTAAAGGCAAACTTCTTAAGAAAGATCAACTGTAAAATAAACCTCAATGAACATAAAAATTCTTTGGAACCTAACGCACAACATCTAGAAGTCTAGGCTAGAGACATATTCTGGCGTCGTAAAGCCTGGTAACTATCGCTTTCATCATAGGTTGGGTGATTCCTCCTCTTTGAGATGACAAGTGCCAGTACGGACTTGTGCTCCCATGTACCGTCGAGTATATATTGGGAGACCACAATAGGCTACATCCTTTATCCTTAGGAAGCCGTGTCTGCTGCCCTATCGATCGCAATGCACTGAACACAGCATTTGGGAAGATTGACTGTCGTACCGTAAAAAGTATTTTGCAGTTTTGCGATTGGTTTGGTAATCCCTCTGTCTAGATTTCCAGAGTAGTCACTTTCGTTCCTTTTTAGACTCCTTAAAAGAAAAGGTTCGTCTGAGCACTTGTCACTTCAGGGTCATTAAAAATCGAAGGTGACTAGATTCATCTTTAGCTTTTTCTCGACTCTTAAAAATTGAAAAAGAAAGTTGTGTCAAAGCATCATAAAATTCATTTAATTCAGAATAACATTTTCCCCTTTTTTATTTTGAGTTGATCAAGTAATCTGCAATCGTGGAAGAAAGTCAATCAAAACCCCGTCGTTCGCGGAGACTAACGAGTCAACCATATTTGACTCCAGAAACGAAACCATTCCAGGCCAAGCAATCTCGTTTAACTGGGTCAAAGTCTCCTGGTTTGTTTGAAACTTGTGTTTCAACATCCTCAGAGACTCCAGTTACTCCAACTATTTCTGGTATCCCTGCCTCTACAGAAGAAGTTCCACAGTTACAAGAGGACATTAGAACTAATCCTAGTGTCACGGTAAACACATCTATTCCTAAACCAACTCCATCTAGGACTGATTCGAAAGGTGTCACCCCTCCAACATCTGTCGCTGCAGAGTGTGTACCTTCTTCGGCACTAGAAATATTTTACGGACCTAACGGTCTGCCTCTTCCACCTGGACTGATTGCGATAGAAGAGATTGTGGAGGATCTTCCATCCAATACCCCATTACATTTTGGAACTGGGATCCACCTATATCCTTCTAATTCAGAAGTTAGTCACCCTTCATCGCAAGTTCCTGTAGAATCACTAGGAAGTCTTTTGGATAGACTCAATATGTCTGAACAACCATCGACATCTAGGACTGTGTCATCCGATACAGCAGCAGCAGAACCTCCTACCACTACTCCGACAATGTTCGCTGGTATACCATCTATCCCAACTAGCTCTCAACCACTAGATGAAGTCCACCCAGGGACTGTTTTGACAGTATGGTCTGTTCCCATTTGTTCGTCTAGAATAATATCTGGAATTTCTTATGTTGAGTCTCAGCAAATTGATCCTTCACAACAGTATCAATTTGGGCAGTCCAGTCTACAAAGACCAATTTTCCCTTTGAACACTGGATTTCCGCCATATGGGGGGCAGTATGCCTTTTCATTGTTCCCTCCAAGAGAACAACCATATGAGAGTTCATAACAAAATTCAAGTTAAGCTAGAATTGCATCCAGTGGTTGAGTGCCAATACTGCCTCAACAGCCAAGAGTTGTATATCCAATACAACCAAATCGACCTGTGTCGAATATTCCCACTACACCGACTATTGTGACGGTGTCACAAGTACAAGCGCTGCCTGTTATATGTCAACCTCAAGTCTCTTAGGTCGTAATACAATAGCCTCTTGTCTCCACGACACAACCACAATCGTCGGTTAGTGGCTCCTTAACTGAAGCGACTCAGGCTCAAACGGGTACTATCACCCCTCATCTTGGTCAAACATCTAGTATTGGACAACAACAAATGGCTTCACAGCCATGGCTAGTGCAATATCAACAACCGCAATTCCAGCAAGCTTATTGAGGACCTGAGAAACAAATCTTTGCGGGTAATGGGCAGCCGTATATTCAAAACGGTCACCATCAATCATATCATAATGGTTATGCCCATCAACCTTATCAAAGTTATCAGCATCAAATACATTATGCTGGTATGCAAAGACCCACTGCTCAGGCAATCCCATCTTATCCTGGGTATGCTTCACCAAACCTAAATCAACAGTTGCCTTTTGTTGCAACTTTAGAATTACTAGATCTGAATCGGCTAACAAATGATCCAATTGCTTACGCCCCTTGGTGGCTGGCGATTCCTCATAAACTTCCATCAAATATTCCTAAATTCAATGGAAATCCAGGTGAAGATCCGTCGAATCATGTGATGACCTTTCATCTGTGGTGTTCGTCCAACACTCTCAATGATGATTCGATTAGGCTTCGCCTTTTTCAGTGAACGTTAACTGGTCCAGTAGCAAAATGGTACATCGAATTTCCTAGAGCTTCATTTGATAACTTCAGTGCCCTTGCCACCGCCTTTTTAACCCATTTTCAGTTACCAATAAGGTACAAAACAGGAACGGAGCTTCTTACCAATTTTAAGCAAATGATAGCCACTCACATATCTGATCATATTCATGAGTGGCGACATCATCGTCGAATGGTAAAAACATATGTTCCTGATCAGCTGCTAGCTGAATGGTTTATTAAGTCATTATTACCTTCTATTACAGAAGATGTGGCTAAGGGGGGAGTTTTCACTGAAGAGAAAGTCATTACTCATGCGCAATATCTAGACTCGATCTATACTCAGTCTAGCACGCTCTATGACAAAATTCTTGATGCTCCTAGACCGGAGTTTTCTGTTCCTCCTCCTCCTAAATCAAACAAATACTCTCATGCCGACGATGGCGTGATAGGTATGACCAGCACGAAAACTGTAAAGGCTACATCTAAGAAAGCCCGTACGGTTTCTGGTCAAAATGCAAATGAAGAACTTCTTGCCTCGAAGGTTAATGCCGTGTCGACCGACAAAGGTAAAGAACCAAAGCAACTAGGGGGCAAGAAGAAAGGGAAAAGCAAAAAGAAGAAACAGGATGATTTGTCTCCTGAAAAATCTTCTGCAAACCCTTTTGGGCAAAAGAAACCTCCTTCGGCATGTCACATATGTGATGAAGACCATTGGACGAAGGATTGTCCTTATAAAGTTGAGATTAAGAAATTCTTTAAGAGTTCAAAAACCTCAGCAGTATTGACCGATCTGTTTCCAAACCCAGAAACCAATCTGGTTGCTAGCAACAATGCTTCCCCTTCCCAAGTGCTTATGTTGTCTATTTCGAAACAACAAAATGATGCTTTGATATCGACAAGGAATAAAGATTATGGGAATCCACAGCTGTCAAACAACAAGGCTACAGATCAACCTAGTAGTTCGACAACAACTTCAATCGAAGTTGTGCCACCCATCATTCCTGAGCTAACAATAAAGCCACCAAAGGGAGTAGTACACAAATCGACATTTAATCCTCGTGCCCGAGCAGCACAGAATTATAATATAGTAGAGGATCTGGCCCAATCACCGTCCGCTATGTCGACACTTGAAGTACTGCAAAATTGCCCCTCCCAAAAGTAGGCTCTATTATCAGCAATAGGTGGGATTGACCCAGTGGATTCCAATCTCGTGGCCTTTAATCATAAAGGATATGAACCTCAGTTACCAGCTCAACTCGCTTTCCTCATACAAGTGAAAGCCCTTAGCAAAACTGTTCATTGAACAATTATTGATGAGGGGGCATCTACCTGCATTATGTCAATGAGTTGCTGGAAAACTTTAGGCTCACCGCCCTTGTCAAGATCATCAATGACATTAAAAGCATTCGATGGACGAACATACACCCCATACGGGATTTTAAGTAACTTGCAAGTTGAACTGGGGGGAAAAATAGTAGAAATTGACGTCGAAGTTATTGATGGAAACCTCGATTACAATATCCTACTAGGAAGGCCCTGGATTTATGCTATGGCTGTTGTTGTATCAACTTACTTTAGAAAGATTGCATTTCCTTTTCAAGGAGGAATTACAATCGTTGATCAAAAAACCTTTCTCCCCAATAGTTCACAAGTTACAGGAAGCATTCCAATGATCCATGGAAGCTCTCATTCACTTCAAAATGTCGGAGTAGGCCTACTAAAAGACCCTGCCTTAATGGGTACTTTTTCCCTACCGCCTCCAAGTAATCTGGCGGAAGTGGCCACTGTAGAAACCTGCAATATGATATCTTCCATTCAGAATATTTCCGAACATTTTATTAGCATGGATCATCAACAGGGCTTGATAGAAATTTTGTAGCAATCAATTTTCTCGGCTTGGGCGGCAAACCCAAATCAACGCTCATCGAGTGTTTGGGTAGATAGGTCAAAGGAATATGGCACCTCTTCAAATCCTTGGTCACATGTACATTCTACAGACGAAGGAATTATTCAGTCGATGATGATAGGAGAGGCACCATGGGAAGATTACCACCATCATTCCCGTCTTCTGGATTACAATGAAGATTATTCCAACGACCTTGATCATCCTTTAGTTTTTTATTTTCTATCAAATAATGTAAATACAGTGGATTCCAAGTGAAATCTGTCCAATATTGAAGAAACTATCACCATAAATATCTCGACCAAACCAAATGTTGTAGAGAATATTCATGTCGGCAAATCTTGTTCTTCTTCAGAACTGGAAATATATTGCGCTCTCTTTCGCGAATTCAGAGATGTCTTTGCATGGTCATATGAAGAAATGCCAGGCATTGACTTGAGCATAGTTGAACATGAAATTAAGATGTATCCAGATGTCAAACTGGTACGACAACATCTTCGGTAGGTGCACTCGAAGAAAGCCACTGCCATCAAGGCAGAAGTTGAAAAAATTTTACATGCTGGTTTCATTTACCCGGTTCCTCTAACTGATTGGGTATCGAATATTGTTCCTGTGATGAAAAAGCAAGGAACGATTAGAGTGTGCATTGATTACAGGGATGTAAATCAAGCTTGTCCAAAGGACAACTACCCTACACCCTTCATCGACCAGATAATTGATGAATGCACCGGATGCGAAATCTTTTCATTTATGGATGGATTTTTCGGGTATAATCAAATAAATATCTGCCCACAAGACTAGTCAAAGACTGCATTTATATGTCCGTGGGGCACATTCGCGTACCGCAAACTACCTTTTAGTTTAAAGAACGCAGGGGAAACTTTTCAGAGGGCTATGAATTATGCCTTTCATGACATCAAGAACATCGTTCAACCATATCTCAATGATCTTCTAGCTCATTCGTGAAAGTGGACTGATCATTCGTAGAATTTGAGAGCTATATTTCTACATTGCCGACACTACAAGATACAACTCAATCCACACAAGTGTGTGTTTTGTGTCAGTTCTGGTCGTTTACTTGGCTTCATGGTTTCTAAGGACGGAATTTGACTCAACCCATGTAAGGTTTAGGCAATCATCGATATACCTCCACCTTCAAATTTGCTTCAAATTCAGAAACTCCAAGGGAAAGCAAACTTTCTGAGAAGGTTCATTCCAAATTACTCCAAACTTGCTAAAGGTTATACATGTCTTTTAAAAAAAGATGTACCCTTCAACTGGGATAAGGTTGCGCAAGCTTCCTTTGATGCTCTAAAGGAATCCCTAATAAAAGCATCATTAATGTACGCTCCTAATTATCAAAAAGACTTTAACCTATATCTAGCTGCAGTAGATATAACCATCGCAATGGTTTTAGTTCAAGAAGAAAATGGAATCGAACATCCTGTCTATTATTTAAGCCGAAACTTAAATGATACAGAAAGCAAGTACTCCTATGTTGAAAAGCTGGCTCTTGCAGTTGTTCAAGCAGTATAGAGATTTCGACACTATATCCTCTTTCGCAAAACTACCATTTTTTCAGATTGAAACCCTATGACTTACATTCTATCGCGTCAATTACTTGGGGACAAATATTCAAAATGGATAGCTATTTTGCAAGATTTTGATTTGGAATTCGTAAAATCCAAATCAAAGAAATCTCTAGTATTCGCGGAGTTACTATGTGACTTCCCATCGTCGTCCAACGATTCAACATCCAAAGCATCAATCATGGATGAATCTTTATTTCTGATATCGTCAAGCGATCCGTGGTATGGAGATATAATCATCTATCTCCAAACCCAAACATACAGGTCTAATACCTCTCGCTCAGAACAACAACGTACTCAATACCAAGCAAAAGACTACATGATCGTCGGTGATACACTTTACCGTCGCGATATCGATACAGTTCTGCGAAGGTGCCTCACCCATGAGGAGGCCGAAAAAGTCCTGAATGATTGCCATTCAGGCGCATGTGGGGGGCATCAATCTGGTTACGCTACGGCACAAAATATTTTACGAGCTAGTTACTTCTGGCCAACAATGTTCAAAGATTGCATAACTGCAGTCAGAAGTTGCCATGCTTGTCAAATCTTCAACCGCAAAACCAGAATACCACCTGCACCTCTGCATCCAGTAGTTTTTGTTGGGCCATTCGCCAAATGGGGCATAGATTTCATGACATGTAACCCCACCTCGGCCGGGGGACATGGATATATCATAGTCGTAGTTGATGAAATGGGCCGAGGCGATGCCTACATTAAACAACAGCAGCAAAACGGTTGCTCTTTTCTTTTTCAATCATGTAGTCTCTAGGTTTGGTGTTCCACAGGCTATAGTCACAAATCATGGATCGCATTTTCGCAATCACATGATGGTTGAATTAACTACCAAATTAGGACTGTCCCACGATAGTTCTACTCCATATTATCCGCAGGCTAATGGACAGGTTGAAGCGATCAACAAAGTCCTCAAGCGTATGCTGCAGAGAATGATTGGAGCCCACAAACGGGATTGGCATTTAATCCTGTACTCAGCTCTATGGGCATACAGAACCTTGGTAAGGAATGCGACCAGGTTTACACCCTTTCAGCTGGTGTATGGCCTGGAAGCTGTCTTACCAATTTAGTGTGAGATTTCATCTCTCAAGCTCGTAGTCAACCTTCTCCCTGGAACTTCAAAGGAAGAGGCTCGTTTCCTGGAACTAATCCAATTGGATGAAACCCATCATGACACCACCTTGGCTAATGAAGCTCATAAGAAATGAGTTAAGGCACAATTTGACAAAAATGTCAAACCCCGTGTCTTCTCAGAAGGTGACCTGGTCTTGCTTTACGATCAAGAATCCGATAAATTGGGGGCAGGTAAGTTCCAATATTTGTGGATGGGTCCCTACATTGTTAAACAAGTGTTAGCAAAAGGAGCCTACGAGCTAGTAGATTACGATGGGGTTCCACTGGAGCAACCCTGAAACGAGTTGTACCTTAAGCGTTGCTATGCTTGACTAAGTGTAGTAATCTCTTTATATGCTTTTGTTACGTTTTTGTTTTCGTCAAGAGTGATCGTTTTGGTTATGTAATCCACTTTTGCATTTATTACAGATGTCGAACCTAATGGAATCATTTGTTGGATATGCCAACGGAGCTAGTCGTAGTACGCGGAACCTATCTTCTACAGCCTGGGCCATTTTTGATCCAAGCGGCGAGCTATTCAGTTTCAGAGGGGTATGTATTGGTCGGTCAACGAACAATATCGCTGAGTATAGCGCGTTGATAGAACTTCTCTCTGATGCCATCGCACGTGGCATACGCTGACTTATTGTCAGGCTAGACTCACAACTTGTCATCCTATAGCTTATTGGCATCTATTCTGTTCGGAATCCAGCTATCTATCGTATGTTCCTAAGGGTCAAGATTTTGGAAAGGCAGTTTGATTCTATTCAATATCAACACATTTCCAGAAACTTAAACACATTAACTGATTCATTAGCAAATTATGTGTTAGATAGACATTTGCAGCATTTATAAAAGAAAGCATTTCAATCAACATTTGCATCAGGATCATATAACTTAACCAAAATAAAGCTCCGAAAATCAAAAATATATATAACTGTTTATAGTTTGTCAAAATGTTCTGTGTCCAAGAAAAAATCGGTCACATGACCCAAAAACTCAAAAATGCAGTGAAGCACCCTAGACTAATGGTGCTGGTGATAACAAGTCACTGCTTGTGCAATCATACATAAGAGCCTAGTCCATCGGCTCGGCACGCCAGTAGTATGGTGCTGTAGTCTTAGAGGTAACTCATCGGTCCTCACATCCTGAATACCAAGGGTGAGACCCTCGATCTGATCCTGCAATACTGCAAGGGTCTCGACTACGTCCAGATTGCGAAGGACAGCCCTCCCTACAGCCTCTCCTGCTGGAATGGCAGCTGCTACCCTCGGGCGCACTGCTAGTCGCACTGATCCAATATCTACACAAATATATGGGTTTTATTAGTCTTGATAACATTTAAAGGACACAAGAACATTATGAAAACAATAAACAGAAATATGGTCAGATCTTTTTACCTATAACTCCCCACTGCTCGCCAGCCAATAGCACCAAATCTGGGTCACCCCGGAAATCCATCCCAGCATATGGATACTCAGCAAAGACCATCTCCTAATGGTTGAACCACTCAAAGAAGACATTAGAGAATGAAATTTGCAACTAACCAGCATGTCTAGCCATAAGATCGACCCATCTCTGCATCTGTGGTTCCGTCAGTACTGGCAGTCCGAGTGAAATGTATTATGGCTGCATCAGTGGGATCCTCTCCAAGGTGAAAGCGGTCAGAATAGAACCATAACCAAAGTTCTTGGATCTTCCGTTCTTCACCTTGGTAAGCTGTTCTTTTATAACCGGAAGTACTGCATCACACCAGTTGAATACCTTTGGTTCAAGGCATTCCAAAGCATACTGCATATAGGACCTGTTGGCCAAATGAAGAGCCGCGCTACCAGCCAATCTAGCAAAGGTGAATAAAATAGTCCTCAAGGACTGGTCAGTGACATCTCGGATATTGATCTTTCTGTCCCTGCTCGGTTGAGATCCATCTCTATAGAATCGGCGAATATAATCCCTCACGGATTCACCTCCACGGGCAGATCCTGATAGTGAGAGAGGGGCACCACGCCTCGATAAACCGGTCAAGAAATAGATATCCTCAACTATCAAAGGGATGGATTTTCCTTGAATTTGGAACACTTGGTTGGTAGGATCCCATGCATCGAGAAAGTATTGCAACAAATTGATTTGTTGCCTCATGCTGGACATGCGAAAGAATTTGAGCAAGCCACAGTTCCGCAATGCAGTCACCATACCAGGATCATGTAAGACAATCATGTCTTCTTCTTCATGCTCAAATTCACGCCATGTAACGACCATCTTGATCCGATGAATCTCTGAAAAATAAACAAGAGAAGAATTAGGATCCTGATTCAGGCAAAAACTGGCAAAATTTCCATGAAAAAATAGTGCATAAACTTTCCTTTTTGCGCCCATCGCACCCCAGCTGTGTACTAGGTGGGATGCATCCTGACTGGCCAATGGCCAGCTCAGTATGCATCGCACCTTTCAATGTATACTAGGTGCGATGGGGAGAGAACGAATTGTTCAAACCCTAGAGGCCCAGAAGAATAGGAAAACATGCTCAGAATCAGAAAAGGAAAGAATGCAATTGAAGAGCTCAGGGTTAGCTCCTACTTGGTCCAGACAGCATCGAAAATAGTCCACAGAATCTCCCGGAATCAGCTGGTGAAAATCAAGAGGGAAAACACCTCCAGAGCTCCAAAAATCCCAAATTTGAATGAAATGGTAAAAATGAGAGGTAAAAACTACTTTTATGTTACTATTCACGTAGTTCAAGTAAAATATTGTTGTTTAACTCATTTTTCAAGCATGTATTTACATTTCTAATCAATTTGATGGAGTAATTGAACAAGCAGTACGACCGTCAAAAGAACATAGTGTTAATGGTGAAATCAACATCTCTGACTATTATCACGAGCAGTTTTACGCGAAGTTCAAGCTCGTTAAAAAATAAACCTAGCAATGAGCAAATGTTCCCCCAGAGTTCAAGCTCATTAAAAAATGAACCCACCTTCGGTAAATAATCTTTGCGATCGCATAATTATCAACTTTTGAGCCTTGGTCGTGTTCTTACCATCACCTCCACTCTTTTTTTAGTCGATCATATGCCTCCATTTGATTGTTTACCCTTTTGAGGAACAGCTGCGACAAGTGATTCTATTAGCCACCTTCTTTACACTGCCATGATTGAAAAATTTCCAATCCTTACCTAGAACCAGCTGCTATCCGAAAACATCACTCGTTCCTCAAAAAATGAGTCTCCTTTAATCTCTTTTCATCTGACTCATAAAATATGAAAAGATTGCCAAGCAATTGGCCTCTCTAGCTCATTAAAGCGATCGGAAGTGCCATCCCTCCTCTAGATTTTAATCTTTTTGGACCTGAGGGATCATTACACAAAAAGATCGAGCGCTTGTCATGTTCGGCTCATTAAAACTATCGAAAATTCATCTCTTTCGTATTATTTTATACTTTTTCAGACTTAAGGGATTATATTACGAAAAAGGACTACTGGAGTTTCCTTTCCGTATCTTTTTAAACTCTCTAAAATTGAAAAGGACCGAGTTATCTTTGTCGTTAAACTCGTTTAAACAATAGCGACAAACTTGTCCATGCAAACAAGAACGAGTTTCACTGTCGCTAGGCTCGTTAAAACATAGCGACAGGTTTGCCCGATGGGAAAATTATAGAACAAGCATATGTTATCCTCCTCAATCTTGACAAAAATAAAGAGGTACTAGTCAACAATGACTGGGGAAAAAGGGAAGAAAACTTGAATAACTTCATTGGTAGCAGGTCGCTCTTGAACATGACACTTTTACTCCATCACCATGATTGAGTCGGGTTGGGTATTCCGTTCATCGGTCATATCACCATTGGTCCACTGTACCATCCATTTTGGGGTTAACGCTACCAATCCATTTCAGTGGCGCCGACATGTTCAAGAGAGGTTTCTCAGAGAATTCACCAACCCAGCTAACGCCTCATCCGCTGCAATACCTTCACTCTCCATTTTCATGACCGCCACCCTGAACCTTGTATCATCAGATCATTTTCACCTCCACAAAATCATTTGCTCCGTTCCGTGTCATAGATGTGGGATTCATTAAGGCCCTCCTATGATGGGTCACTTATTGTCGACATCAGCTCATTATCCAAGAAGTTGACTTAGGAACAACCCTTTCAGTAATTTGAAGCTTGCATGCCTCAATGGCAAGTTTCTCACTTCCAGCGACAGGTTTACATCAATGGCCTTCGACCGAAAGATTTTGCGTGGTGTTCGACATCAACTCATGTATTCGCATCACGTGAATTATACTGCAGTACCTTGAGGGTCATTATCATTATCGGTGATTCCTCTCACACCTGTTAACAGCTTACATCATTGGCTGGTAATCAGGCAATGTCTTTCCATGTTCGACGTCAGAACATCTTTTCACATGGATCAACTTGTACTTCGGGTGAAGATTGAATGAGTTTGAAGACCCCGGATCTAGTTTCATCCATCCGGGCTATGATATATTTAGGAAAATAAAGACATCAAATGTACATCATTGCTACACAGATAATCATCCAAACTAAGGGATAATGGCTTTACCAGAGTCATCAGTCCGCCACACAGACGATTGTCTATCCTATGAACATGAAAATGAATTTATAAAGCTGAGCATGGGAATGCCCGCCTCAGCTAGATCATGAAAATATTATGAAGATAATGTATTGTATTTTATCTTATTACAGGTCACCTTCCAGTTCGAAAAACCTCGGATCCTCATTATAAAGCATTTCACCCGACATCAGAAGATTTACGACCTCATGCTTTAGGGGGCAACTATTATAGACATATTTGGGCACTGTAACCCCAATCACATATGTCCATAAACCAAGGGCTTCTAAACCCCTAAAAGTGTTGTTTCATACCCTAAAGGAACAAGGTCAGCTGATTACATAATTTCCTAGAAGTTCTCCCCAAAAAACTGCTCAGAACTGGTCAAAACTGGACCATACAGACTGCTCCATGCTAAGGGTGCGATGCATCTCACTTGTTACACATGGGGGGTTCTATGCATACTAAAAATCCCTTCTTTAGGGTGCGATGAGCGAGAGTAGACAAATGGAAGAAGCAGTTTTCTAGGTGGAAACTCAAAGAATCTTCTAGAAACTACTCATTAGACACTTGCCTCTCTGAATTCCCTCGAGGATGAGTAAGAGATCATGAAATCTCCAAGTGGAACCAAGAACTATCAGTGAAATGACACTAATCAAATCCTAGAAGCTGACTCACTCTCCTGCAAACATCTATATATGGATCCCTCATCCTAGAGATCCAGAGGCTGGAGTTTTGTATTTTGTAAGGAAGTGTTGTTGGTTTCTCTTTGAAGACATTGTATTGTTGGGTGATCTTTCTTTGTATGAGGTGAAGAGGGCTTTCATGCTGGGAGGATGATGCTGGATCAGATAGCTTGGTTTTAATCCTCTCTTCTACTACTTCTATCAATAAAGCTATTTGAGTTTTCCTCCATATGCTTGTATATCTCTGAATCTTGTATTTGTATATGCATCTATATGGTTAATGTACATGTAATCGTACATTGTTTATGGTTATAGATCTCTATGCTTTGATGGTATTTTGCTGCTTTGACTCTACAGGTGTTCTTTGAAGCGGGACGAGCGAGAAAGGAGTGGCGAAATCTCTATCAAAGGAGAGAGGAAACAAGCAAGGAGACTAGCGAAAGACTGAGGTTGGTACTCTCTGCTTCTCTCTCATCTATCTCTCATAAAGGAAAACACAAGTAACTTTAGTTTGTTTGTTTTTAAGATAGCTACCTGTCTTAGTGGGACTAGCAGCTCTGAATGGACACTAGTTTTCCTGATAACAGCACGGCCTGTAAAGGATTGTACAGGCGCGACTGTTGCAAAGTTTCTATTTGAATATGCACTGATGCGATTTGGGTGTCTCAAGATTCTGATGAGTGATCGCAATATGCATTTCCTGAATGAGACGATCAACGCACTGACGGAGGAATTTCAAGTATATCACTAGAAGAGCACGCCTTATCACCCACAGGCTAACGGGATGGTGGAAGGATTCAATAAAGTGCTGGAAAACACGCTGACCAAGGTTTGCAATGCTCAGCAAAGTGATTGGGACCTGCGCATACCCGCAGTACTATGGGTGTATCGGATGACACACAAGAAGTTGACTAGACAAACACCCTTTAGGCTTGTATATGGTGTTGAAGCAGTGATGCCCATGGAATACATTGTGCCTAGTCTGCGCATAGCGGCACTCACGAGTATGACAGATCGCGAAGCCCTGGAAGAGAGGCTCGCGCAGCTAGCTAAGCTTGAGGAAGAAATATTTCTAGCTGGATTTCACCAACAGGTCCAAAAGCAGTGTGAAAAAGCATGGCATGATCGGCACATTAAGTTGTGCAGCTTTAAGGTAAATGACGTGGTTTTGTTATATGACAGCAAGTTCGATAAATTTCAAAGGAAATTGAGAATGCACTGCTTAGGGCCCTATGTCATTAAGGAGATTACCGACAGAGGAGCAGTTCAATTGGTCAAATTGAATGGAGATCTCTTCCTAGGAAAGATGAATGGCAGTCGATTGAAGCCATACATCGGTGGTTTGGCCATGTGACTATATGAAGGTAGGACAGTCTTAGCACTCCAGGCAGCTGAAAGGAGGCGCGGGACTATAAACTACACTGCCTGGGTCGGGTAGTTGTGCAATTAGAGGATTGTGCGAAGCAGGGAAGTGTCACAAGGTTCGAGGTTGCATGAAGGGAGTTGCGCTACCCAGGGATAAATCACGCAGGTTGGCTAGAAAGTGACCGTTAAAGTCACTATTCATGACTCCACTGGTAGAAATGCAGCCAAATGGAGCGGGCGACCAACATTTAAGACAAAATTTATGGGTCAGATCCTTGAAAATCTACCGCCAATCAGGAATTAATGTACCAAATGTGGGGGGAACGGTCGGATTTGAATTCAAAATGGCCTATAAATTACAGGTGGTTTTCCAATGAAGAACACTTGGCATTTTGAGAATTGAGTTGTTGAGCTCTTAGGCGCACATGAAGTGAGAATTCTTCGAGGCTCTGATAGCAAGTCCAGCATTTGAGAACTTACCAGAGATGTCATGAGCATTGTTGAGTAGTGTTATGTCGACACCTACAACCGCTATGGACACCGAAGTAGTGACAGTCGAGGAGGATATGTCAGAAGCGGTTAGCGAGGCAAAAGCAGCTACTCCAGAGGTTGCCGAAGTATTAGCGGAAGTCCCCAAATCACCAAAAATGCCGAGACCAAAGCCGACCCCAACCAAGGAGAGCAAAAAGGATAAGAAGGGCAAGCAGCTTGTAATACTGGTGCGCGCATTGCTGAGAAGAAACCCACCAAAGGACAAGCCCACCACACAGGAAAAGGGCAAAGCTATCAATTTGAAGCCAAAGGAGGAAGAAATCGAAGACATCTTTATGGATGATGAGGATGTGGGGATAAACGTGGAGGAAGTTGAAGCCCAGGGTGCTAACCCTATCACTCAGTTTCCTAAGTACATCCCTCTGCGTAAGGGCAATACCAAGGTACCGAAATATATCGATGAGAGCAAGGTCCCCTTGCAAACCCCTTTGCTGCCGGATGAAATTGTTTTTGAAGGACCGTGCTTGGCGCGAGTTCCTCTGTTAAAACTCGAATGCTGGGAGTTGGCTGACCATGAGAAGTTCCCACACTTGGCAACCAAGCAGCTGATGTGCCGCATTATTGACACAACCACCGGGATGATCGAATTGGAGCCGCGAAGGTGGCTGAGAGGAGTAGACAAGGCAGGTCTGCTCAACATGCTATGGGTTTTGAACTACAACCACACCCCAATTACAGTCTTGGTCATCAAGTAGCTGCTATGCTTGGTGCATAATGGGTGTCTATCGCTGGAGGAGCCAATACCCATCACTGACAGGTTGATCCACAAAATCACACGGCTGCCCTACATAAGAGAAAATCTGGCTATGATGTTTGGCAGAAAAGGTGGCGAGCAGGCCCTCGTGGAGGCCATGAAGGAGAAGTTTAAGATGGTGAAGAAGCCGCATGGATATGCCATATCAAGCATCAGTGATCCCATTGTAAAGGTGGCTACTCAGATTTTGGCAGGGAAGGTGATGAGGAAGTGTCGTGCCACTGAGGTGCCAGCGCCTGTCATCACGCTAGTAGCCCAATGCACCGAAGGAGTCCAGTTCAATTGGGCAAACTATCTCCGTGGAGAGTTCCTAGTGAACTTCTGTGAGGCACAGGAGCTCAGCAAGATGTTCCACTACACGTGGCTCTTGTTGTCTATTGTGCTGGTAGCATGGGAGCTACTAGAGGACACTCAATTCCCTTGAGTCACGCCAGAACTACCAGAAGTAGCGAAGTACACTTCGTTGTAGGCGACCAAGGATGTGTAGCGCATCAAGGACAGCAAGATATTCTGGATCTTTATGGAGATGAACATCTGCATGGCCATCAATCGCAAACCACGGTTGTTGCCTACGATGTTTTCCAACCTGCAAGGCTACGCGTAGTTTAACACTGATTTTCACCATGTTTCCATAAGGGCGCAAAAGGACCCTACGCGTACGTGGTATGACTTGCCTTACCTAGCAATGGATGATGCCATTGATGCAGTACTTGATCGTTGGCCGGGAGAATGGCGCACTATAGCAAACTTGGCGGTGGGAGGGATCAAGTCCGCTGTGCAAAGAAAGAAGGAGGAGGCCAAGCTCAAGATGACGTAGCTGGCTGAAAAGAGAAAGAAGGAGGCCACTGACAAGGCCCAAGTGGAGCGTGATGCCGCTCAGTAGACAGAGAAGCAAACAGGTGGAACAGAGCGGGGCTCTGACAAAGGCGTGAGGTCGCCTTCACCCGAGACAGAGGAAGAGACAGACGAGCAGACAGAGCAGCACGGCACAGACCCACAGGTGACGTCTTCCTGCATCAAGTGTCCAAGGGAGCAGGAGAAAGGAGGGTCTAGGAAGAAATCCAAGTCCACTAAGACATCACTGGACCCCTTCACGCTCACAGAGGGCGACTTGCACGACATTGGAGACACGGTGTGAGATGTCACTGTGGAGGCCCTACAACAATGTGAGTAGTAGTAGCAACTAATATTCAGGGCTATCCAGACAAGTCTGCGGGAGCTATAGACCCACACGTCACAGGCTAGCACGATGTCGACTATCCTTTCTATCGGCACTTCAGGAGTTGTCGAGATGCTACGCACGAAACCCTCCAATGCGATAGTGTTGCCTAATGGAGCACTGACCATGGAGAATGAAGCTGACAGGCCCACTGTCAGTGCCCTCAAGGGAGTAGGGTTGAATTTGGCAATGCTCCCTAGCAAGGCACTCCACCTATTGTAGGATGGAGTGATTACGGAGTTAAGGGCCCATGAGCATCATGCTCTATAGCTCATCAGTGAGCAGCAGATTAACAATGAGCAGATGGCACTACAGCGAGACTCTACCATCGTTGTCATGACTGAGGCGACCAACCAAAACAAGCGGATAATTTAGGTCATGGAGGAGGCATGCCGAATGGTCCCAGAGTTTGTCATTCCTAAGGAAGAACCAGTCGAAGCGCGCGTCTGCAAGCTAGCTACAGGGGCGCACGATGCTCATACAGAAATGGCAAGGGTTCAATTGGAATTGAACTTGCATATCACCGAATTACAGCTGAAGGCCCAACCTTCAACTCTGCCAGAAATAAAGGAGCAGCGTGCAACTGTTGTCACAGAGGCAATAGTGGCGATTGACAGTGCAGTAGCAGACTGCACACAACTCTTTTAACAGTCGTTCGAGGTCCTGACAAGCTTGCAGGAGGACCCTAATGTACAACGACTGGAGACAGAAGCATGCGAGCTGCAGTAGCACTATGATGAGGTCAAAGGCACAACATGAACCGTCATGCTCACACAGAGACTGGAAAAGATGCAGGAGGTTAAGCAACTGAAATAATAGGTGGATGCAGTGCAGCACAAGGAAGTAGTGCTGAAGGCGCGAATGAAGCTCTGGCTAGATAAGGCTTATGCAATTACAACCTCTATTGAAGGAAAGCTTGCGACTCTGCAAGTAACTTAGCAAAATCTTCAGGACGACAGTTCAGGAGCAGTGACCGAGCAGATGGTTGAAGACCGAAGCAGGCGGCCATACAGTGAACTGCCGAGGTTGTGGTCATACAGGTTGAGATGGGAGGTCTTCACGCTAAGATCTTCGCGCCTGCAGAGTGACTTGAGGACGAGTCACGATGTTTGTGTTGGGGGCCTGTTGGGAACAGGATCCCCCAAGGACAATCTTGGGGCTAAAAGCCCATGTTTTGGGTCCAATTTTGTAATAAAATTGTAAATTCTCTGCATTTTGTGGTCATGAAGTGCGAAGGTGTCATGAGTCACAAAGGGTTGTCTGCCCTTATTTCGTAAAGTGTAAGTCAACTGTAAATATCCACCCATGGTCTGCAGACCATGGGATTTTATAAAAAGAGCTAAGTAAGTAATCTCCAAGGAGGGCGGAAGAAGAAGAAGGAGTCTTGAGCAAGTCTTTAGAAGTTTAAGTTTCGGGTCTTAGCGTAGGTAGAGGCTCTGCAGTTGAGTGCACAGAGGCCTAGGGCGAAAGTCCACAGCTGAGTGCGTGGACCCCTGCAGCTATGTGCGCAGGGTGGATAGAGTTTGTATCATCTAAAGATATCAATAAAGAGAAGCATTCTGCAAATTCTGTGTCTTTGTTTCCTGTTAATGCATCTTATCATATTGTGTATGAATTTCATTTACAATGCTTATGTGCTGCGCGAATGTATGTAATTACGTTGGTTAATTGAACGCAAGTAAGAATACTTGTTTACGCGGTGCTAACTGTGATTATTTAATAAGATAAGTAAGACATTGGAGTTAACTTGGGAATCTGTGCAATATGTTATCTTAGCAGCGTGAAAGTACATGAACCGCAGGTTAGGGCTGCGCGAAGGTCAATCGTACCCCTTCGCGGAAGTACCAAAGGGAAAAATAAAGGGCTATACAGACAAAGCCCTTGAACTTAATAACCTACGCGAAAGCAGGAACATAAGGTATAAAACCAACATCATGACCATCTTAGGGTGCGGAAACTTGGTTCCAGCATTCCCCCATACTGCTTCGGGTGAGACTTCGATCCGCACTCCGCGGGCTGATGCCAAAAGGGCCAGTAGTGTAGGGATTTGTTTGGCTACTAACACTGAACCTAGGTCAGGCCCCATGCAGCCAACACTTACTCAGTTGGTTTCTTCATCATTAATATACAACTCTTGCACCCATGAAAGAAATCATTGCAAATTAATACATTAAGTTATCTTTAACATATCAAGGATAACACCATTCTTTCCCTGTTGTACAACCATTATCTTTTGGACAACCTATCTCACAACATTTTCATGGTATTTTCATTTTGAAGATCAATGCATCTTCAAAATCCTTACCGTTTCTCTAATGGAAAACCACATAGGCACACTTACCAATGGCCTTTCCTCTTCCATTAGAAAATTTGATATACATATCAACCTCACTTACTTCTCAATTGAGTACTTCCACCAACTTAATCCAAGGGGATCCTCATCCCATCAAGCATATATCCACATATGTGGTCACCATATTTCAATTTGACCTTGCTGGTAGTAGGCATACCTTCTATAGAATTCAATCCATTTTACCATGCATTATACACGGTACTCAAAGGTACCTTAGGTATGCTTATTATACCTTCATATGCTCATATAGAAGAATACTCATGTGTGTCACCTCACACATGATTATTTCACTAATATTTTAAAAAAATATGATATGCAGGGGTTTACTTCCCTACCTACTCCTTACATAATCCTCAACTTGTGTTTTCATCATTATGGCTCTTTGCACCAAGATAATTTTGCCTTGCACACTTGCCTCCAAAATACCATGTGCCATATTGTCTCCCACTAAATCAACCCAGGAAGTGTCCAATATTCATAAAACATAATAAATAAGCCTCATGTTTTCCTTTCACTTTGTTGATCTATGCATCTACCCTCATGCATTTCAGCCAAAAAACATGCACATTCCTTTCATTCCCACATCCATTCACCTCAAGGCATAATTCCATGCCATCTAGGATACCTATACTAGAATCCATAACCAAGACCCATTTTCACTTAAGCCTTTTCATTTTTGCATGCATAGTGCAGGGACGGCTCCTTACCCCTAGTATAATAGCTCAAACCATCCAAGTTTTGTATCCATCATACTTTCTATCCTCAAGGGAATTTTCATCATAACAAACACATCATCCAACCCAGGATGAAATATTTTAAAGGACATTTAGGCATGGGAACTACCACACCATTCATTCCTAGCATTTCCCTAATCCTGGCCTCCAAATATACCCACATAAACATATCCATATGCATCTAATACATGTTCAATATTTATCCATATCACAGTCATTTCTAATTCTTCCAAATTCCAAATCTAGGTGTTCTATACACAACTAGTTAAGCATACTAATATTTATATTTCCAAGTATCTGAAACATTTGTGATCTAGATGTTTCCACAATTACTCAATTGAATAAAGGATAGATTCTTGGAAATCCATAACTTTCTTTGCCCATATTTCCACATCATTTTCCATGTTAACTGCCATATGACCCTCCACGTCAACGTTATTATACTATGGTCTCTTCATCATCATCCTTGTCAATGCAATTAGATTTACATACTTGCAGATATTTGGGTCATTTGACATCCTAGAAAATATAAAAGGACATTTTTCCCAAATTTTTGGATCTCAAACTCCCAGTCTCCACATCATCCATTACATCAATCGCCACAGAAGCTCCTTTGGCCATCATGCCACATCAACATGCCATGTCATCTTGACTTTTCCATGTTTCCACATCAACATGAAAAATCACCAACCATTCACTTCCCACTTAGACGAGGTTTTATCACACTGGGTTCCATGTAATTTTCCATGTGTTTTGACCTCCTGGAAACAAGATCTAGGTATTTTTATTTTTTGAGTCAATTTTAGATTTTTGAAAAGTTCCAGGTCTTAGACACGTAACCTTGTCATCAAGGTTACCTTGCACTAAGTCTCTTCATATGGGGTTCCACGCATCCAAACCATCTAGCATCTAGATGTTTTGCAAAGGCTCTAATTAATTATTTTCTACATGTCTGGATATCTATATATCCAGATATCCAAGACATTTGACATCTACTTAACAATAGCATGTAAAAGAAACTTTGGATGCCCAAATATTTGGAACATCCAACATCTGCAATATTTTCGCCCCCTTTATCCCCTTCCTCCTTGCACTAGGCCTCAATCACAACCACAAGTTTCCCATGTGACTAAGGGCTAGGGATAACTATATACTAAATTTGGGGACTTTTGTAGGCTTACTTATTTGGATGATGATGCCTCCACTTGACCAATCCAATTAATAAAATAGAAATTACATTGCTCAGGTCCCTTTCAGGACATTGATGCCGACCCCATATTGTAAAGGCATCCACAACTCCTCATCCATAACTATTAACTAGGCCTTTTCTCTAAGGATTCAAAATGAGGCCATTGCTCATTGGTTTCCCATGTAATTGAAACTTCTCACTCATCTCAATCAGATAAACATAGGGCATCAAGTACAATTACATATAAGTTAAAGGGAAACATTAAGGCTTATCGTTGCAAGGAGCCCAATCCTTCTAGGTCACAAACACAAGAATACCTCTAAGTATTCTTATCCCAAAATAGGGATACCTTGCAAGTACTCAATCACACAATTATCCCCATAGGGAATTCTAAGAATTCATATTCATTTAAAAGGCCATACAAATCCAATCAAGTCTTTAAACATATTTTAACCATTCAAGAGTTCATTAGTGAACATGATCATCCTTAACATAAGATGTTATGTGAAAGCTCTTTCCTCTGAGTCTTCTCTTCTAAAACCAAAGCATTTACCCTTGCACCAAAGATATAATCAAATGGGATTTTAATCCTATAATTAGATTTCGTAATTATCTAGACAAGTTGTCCTTAATTACATATTAATGGTTCTTCCCCTAAGTGTATTATAGGTGTAGCCTTCATATATAGCGCCCTCTAATGGGATTCTTAACCATCAAGGTTGTCCCATGAAAATTACCTTTTTATGCATCAATTAACATAATCAGCATGGTAATGCAACTATGCATAAACAAAAAGAATTTATAAAAGTATACATGCACAAGAATTATACAAAATATTAAGCATAAAAAACTCATAGAAGATATACACGATAGGTATACACAAGAATATAGATAATATTAAACATTCAAACACATAATTGGAATACTTATCTTCTAAAAATATACATGAATGGTTGTATATCGTTGATGTTCCTTCTAGCCATAGCACATGTTACTCCTAATCTCTCAGCAGTGGGTCACCCCCGAGCTAGGGTCATAACGCCACAAAGGAAAAGGGATCACCTAGAGCCAAATACATTGATACACATTGTACCAAACAAGTTCTAGGCTAGGGATCAACACTAGTAAACTCCCTAACCATAGCCCTACATCACCCATCCTACACATCTAAGGTAGTGCACCCCTTCTCTGCCTCTATAATCCATCAAGTTGTGCTACTACAATTCTTGGGCTTCCCACATAGATCATTGAGGAAGTCTCAAACTTCTGTAGCTATGATATTTTCCAGCTACCCTCAAGAGTCTTCTAGGAACCCCTTAAGATGCATACTAGGAAAATCGTCCCATTTAATTCCCCTTCCAAGTTGTTGCCTTACTCAAGATGAGCAAGGGTAGTTGGCCATATAATTCAATGGGAAAACTTACCCAACCAATTCCCCCTCCAAGATCTATTCTTATCCAAGATGAACAAGGAGAATTGGTGATAGAATTCAATGGGAAAATTGGTTGGGTAAGTTTCAAACTCGCCTTAAGGAAAACCTGATGGTTATGGGGAGTGTTAAGGCGGATAATCAGTGCTTTCCTTCTCGTTTTAATAAGGTTTTAAATCTTTCCAGTTTCTCTTTTCCCCCTTCTGTTTTTAAAGTTTTAGGCAAAGGTTTAAATTTTGCCTTGGCTCCTAAGAGAATCTCGGTAGATGATATTATTTGTGACATCGAGTTTGGGATCCGGAATTTACCTGATAGGGTCAAGGACACCATCAGGCAAGATTGTGCGGTTGTCTTGAGAAAGGCTAAGCCCCCTAAGAGCAACCTTAGCAAAGAAGAATCTGTCGCTCTCAGATCCTTGAACCAGAACAAGGATATCATTGTTTTAAAAGCAGACAAGGGTGGTGTTGTCGTTATTCTGAACAAAGATGATTACCGTAGCAAGATGTTGGATCATCTTCATAATAGTGGTAGCTACAAAAAGCTTCCTAAGAATCCGTTAAAGAAGGTTGCTAAGAAGGTGGCGCTTTCCATTAAATCCATTAGCTCTTTGAGTTCCCTGCACCATAAACTCATTGAAAGCAACCCTATCACGCCTAGAATATATGGTCTCCCCAAAATTCACAAGGATGGGGCTCCCTTGAGGCCCATTGTCAACACCATTGGTGGTCCTACCTACCTTCTTGCTAAGTTCCTTGCGTTAAAGCTTAAGCCCTTGGTTGGTCGTTCGGAGTCCTTCGTAAAGGACTCGGTTTCCTACATTAAGGAGCTCAAGGGCATTAAGCTTGACCCTGGGGACATTCTTGTTAGTTTTGATGTTGTTTCCCTCTTCACTTGCATCCCTATTAGTGAGGCCATGGAGGTGATCAACCGCCTAACAGATCCTGACACTGCTAAGTTAGTTGAGATCTGTCTCACTTCTACGTTTTTCTGTTTTGAGGGAGAGTTCTTCGAGCAAACCTGCGGGGTTGCCATGGGCTCACCCCTTTCCCCTGTTGTTGCTAATCTTTTCATGGAAGATTTTGAGTCCAAGGCTCTAAACTCGTCCAAGCTCCTGCCAAAGCTTTGGAGAAGATATGTGGATGACACCAATGTTATCTGGCCTCACGGCCAAGAGGAATTAAATCTCTTCTTCATTCATCTCAATAATCAATCCTCTGCCATTAAGTTCACCATGGAGCAGGAGGTCGATGGTTGCCTTCCGTTCCTCGATATTCTTATTTCTAAGAATAGTGATGGTTCCCTCGGCCACCGGGTTTTTCGGAAGAAAACGCATACTGAGCAGTATCTTCATGCCAGTTCCCATCATTTCCCGGCTCAAAAGTTGGGTGTTCTCAATACCCTAGCTACTCGGGCCCTAAGGATCTCGGATAAGGAGAGTTTGGAGAATGAAAAATCCCATCTCCTTGATGTCTTTGTTGAGAACGGTTATAGTAGATTCCTGGGTCAGAGGGCTTTCGTTAAAGCTTCGAAGAATTCGCTATCTCATCGAGAACCGAAGGAGCGAATTCCTGGTGTCCTTCTTCCTTATGTTCAGGGGACTACTGATAAGATTGGTAGGATTCTCAGGTCGCATGATGTTCCTGTGACCTTTAGGCCCCTGAACACCATTCGCATGTCCCTCAGATCAGCAAAGGATCCTATCGACCCTAAAGATATGAAAGGTGTGTCCATGATCCCCTGTTCTTGTGGGACCCCCTACATTGGGGAAATTGGTCGCTCCATTAACCAGAGGATTAGTGAGCATGTTGTTGATCTTAAGCATAGGCGTACTAAGTCTTCCGCTTTGGCTGAGCACGCCGAGAAAACCAATCATCATGTTTGTATTCAGGAAGCTAGTGTTATTGCTAAGGTTTCGCACTTCCATCATCGGAAATTTAGGGAGGCGCTTGAGATTGAAAAGAGGCCGAGTAATCTCAATAGAGATGATGGCTGGAAAATCAGTCGATGTTGGGTCCCAGCACTCTCGTCCTAGTCCTCGTTTTTTTTTTTTTTTTTAATTTAATTATTTATTTATTTATTTATATTTTTTACTCATTTTGTTTTTCCTTCCTAATTTTCCTTCTTATTTTTAACAATTTATTTGTAACGAAATATTATCACTAAGTATTTTTAATTACTAATCTAACTTTTTTTTTTCTCAGTAAAACTAGCTAATCGATTATATTATATACAGGTAATATTACATGCAGTAAAATAGTTTGTCCAGGGCCAACTGTGGCACCTTGGAAGACCTTGCTTGACACAGAATTTGCCCACGCAGGGGCATCACCTCCATGATAAACCAAAACATCTCACACAGACTTGAACTTAGACAGTAGTTTAGCAGCCCGCGCAGGGGCGTCCAGCAAAAAGACTCATAGTGGACCTTGCCATGACACATAACAGATGGACATAGAGTATGAAAAAGAACTAAAAGCATACAAACATAGCGAGAGAAGTAAACCAGAGAGTGCCTCTGAGGATTAGTCTTCAGGCTCTTCCTCAATGATATAGCACCATCCTTGGCCTTCAGGAACACCAGCCCACATTGCCCAGGGATCCTTCTCAGTGGCCGGCGGAATCTGCTCTAGAGGCTGAGGAGGGGCTTGCTGCGGCTCCTTCCCTGAATTGCCCTTTTCAATTGGAGGCTGCAGCACTGGACTATCCTCACTATTGCCCTCAGGAGGCATCTCAGCCGAAACCGGTTGCTTTCCCTTGTCGTTCTCCTCCGGAACCTTCGTAAAGAGGACTGATAGATGCGCATTGATGCATGTGTTTCCTTGCGAGCTGCCCAATGTGAAAACAACTGAGCCGAAAGCTGGAAGCACGGGCTCACCTTCACTGGAGCTGCCCACCTCCAAGAACTGATTGGCCGGAACTGGTAAGGCTCCCGCCCTCCTGTAGCAGTAGCAGCAGCAGTGATGGTGTTCATCTGCTGCAGGGGTACGAGAAGATGTCCCGCGACCAAGTCCCCTCCTGCTCGACTGTCTCTCCCGCAGTCGCGCCATAATTTCCACGATTCCTTCAAATTGCTCCCAGAACGAACTTGTGGGTTTGAAATCCCAACTCTTTCTACTGCCTGAGTGCCGTCCCCAACTCCAAACAAAGTCGAGTTCAATTGCCCAGGTACCACGCACAGGATGAGCCAGCAAGAAGCAAACGTCGCCCAGGTGAACGCCTTCACCTCCCGCCTCAGATGCGTTCCTTCTGCCCTCAGAACTCTGTGTTGCTGGCTTGGCTCTCTGAGCCTTGAGCAGCAACATTCTTTCCCATTTAACCTTGCATTCATTCTCTTGGGATTTGCAGGCATTGAATTCCTGCTGCGGGTTCTCCATCGTTCCCAGCATCGTCATAAAGATCTCTGCCGCGCCTCCCCCTTCTTAACGTTTCGGCGGCCCTGGACATTAATTCCCTTCGCTCTTCACGTGGCGGCACATGTTGAGCATGTGGCACGCCATGCCCGGTGACACCCGCATCCGGGGAATTACTAATCTAACTTAAAAAAAAAAAATAATTTTTGAATTATATAATCATCTCATTTTAGGGGGTTGGTCCCCCTAGGTAATATAATTTAACATAATTTTAATATAATGTAATAATATAATTTTAACTTTAGATATAATTTTAATTATATTTTAATTTTAATTTTAATATAATTTAGTTTTAATTATATTTTAATTTTAACATAATTTTAATATAATTTAATATAATTTTATCATTACAAACTATTATCATATAAGTTTCATTAATAAAAAAAAAATTCACTTAATTATTTTATTTTTCTAAGGGATTGGTCCCTCTATGAGAAATATTTTTTCCCTTAGATATAATTTTTTAATTATTTATCTCTAACTAACTATTTTTATAAATTATTTTTACTAATTGAACATAATTTTTTTATTTTTTTTTGAGGGACTGTCCCCCTCTAGGGTAATTTTTCCCCTTAGATATGATTTTATTTATTTGTCTTTAACTAACTATTAACATAAATTATTTTTAGGTTATAATTGAACTAACTATTATATATTTTTAATTATTATTTTTAATATTTTTATCACATTATTAATTTATTTAAAGGGCTGGTCCCCCGGGTAGCATTTTTTAGGATTCCTAGTCAAAAGTAGCTGTTAGTCTTTTTAACCGCTGGGGGCTTTGCTCTGCCTATTTAAACTGCTAGGCTGGATCTGGTTCTTCAACTTGTCCTGACGATGAACCACACTGGTTGGTTCGAAACGCGTCGACAAATGATGTCTCATGTGACCTTCGCCGAAAAATATTTTTTGTAAACTTGATATGGATCACAGAAGCCTAAACTCTATTAATTATTATTCATATTTGAGATTACATAATTTGATTGCATACAGAAATTAAAAATATTATGACTTTAAAAATTAAAAGTATACATGGAAATTTGGAATGTTATAACTTGATATTGGAGATGTTTGCACCAATGTCATTTACTCACTCACTTATGAGACCGATAATCATATAACTTTATAGCAATGTGGATTGAATACTATTTTCAAAGTAGTTGTTATGTTGGTCATTGGGCGCAATTGGCATTGTACGGACCATTCATTTTTTTTATGTAAAATAGATTAAATTGAACTTTTTCTTAAAATTTTAATCATCGTACACTTTCAAAGCAAATTATTCGACTCTCTCCTACAAGGTCTGCCTTTGCTTACTGAATTTCACTGATTTGATATCGACCCCCACAATAACAACGGGTCCCTCACCGACGGTGACTCCCTCAGTCACAAGCAAATGATAGTTGAAACCCTTTGTTCGACAAAAAACCTGACGCGAACCACGTGGGGTGTGTTCCACACGATTCTATGCATACAGGGTTATGGCTTTAGAATGGTAGAGTTAGTATTTTTATGCGTCGTTATTAATAAATAGTACAAAATTAAGTACTAGATTATTAATAAATTGTACGAAATTAAATACTGGATTGTCAGGCAATTTATAGATAGGATTTGATATATACATTTTTATGGCATTTGTTTGTTAGGGACCATTGTTTATCTTATTTTATTTTAAATAAATTTATTTTTGACAAATCTATTAAAAACCCCATAAAATTAGTGACTTCAAAATGACAACCAAGGCTAGGTTATGAGAATCCCCATCACATTTAATAGCTATGTTGATGACTAAGATAGGGTTTATTAGTTACTTTAGAGAAATGTGGTTTTCTCAAGGACAATGGCTATTTGGATTAGTGAAATTGACAAGTTCTCATTTTGGTCCAGTTGACACTCTATTTTTATTGTTGAGGATAATGTGTTTTTTCTTTTTCTAATTAGTGAAAATATGGATTTAATATTCAAAAAGGGGTTGCATTTCTTGGAGATCTCATAAATGTATTTAAACAAGTGGTCTCCCAATTTTAATTCAAAAAATGACATTACATATGTTGTTTTAGTATGGGTGCAATGGCGTCAGTGTTATTTGCACTATTGGAACGATGAAACCCTAAGATGCATTTCCAATAATATATATATATATAGAACTTATCTAAATGAAGTAATATTTGCTTGTGCAAGGAGGTTGAAGTCGAATTGGTAAAAAGCGCTATTTAAAGTAGTGTTTTTAACCTTAGACAATTGGAAACATGGAAACATGAATAGGGTTTAGGTTACAAATCATTGTCTCTCAGATGTAAAGTTTTTCATGAATATGGTCATTTCACTAAAAATTGTAAGAACGTGATAAATCCAACGCCCTCATTGCAAGATAAAGAGGAGCAATGGAAAATTTTAAGAAGAAAGTTGAACTCCAAGCAAATGGCCCCAGATAAGACTTTAAAATCAGCTCCTCCTTCAGCAAGCCAAGGGGAAGGCGTGACATCTGAAGTTGGAAATCATTGCAAATAACAAACCTAATAAAAATCAAATATGGTCAACCTAACCACTCAAGGAATGTCAACCAAAACTCCAAACAGAAATTTGTCAAATTCAAACAAATATCAAAGCCTTGAAGCAACATCGAAGAGGAAAGAAATGGGGTCCTTGGATCCTATCACTTCTAAACCTTTACATATAGGAATTCGTAAGGAAAACACTCCAAAAAACATTCAAAATATATTAGAATGGGAAACTTTGATGGGATATAAATAACCCCTAATAGATAGAGCAGCAACAAGAGAATGGATCTCAAAGAAATAAGGTACAGTGATGAAAACAAGGAAACAATCTCAATCACAAGAGGACAGAGGAACAACATCATAGAAAGTGGTTTTAATGTCACTATGAATAATAGATAGAAAATAGGGGGCAACGTTGTTGGAGACCCATTTTGTGAGAGGCTAGAGGACATGATAGCTAGATGGAACCTTGTAGACATCAAACCCTTGTAGATAAGCATACTTGCTCAAATAAAAGGATTAGATTATCTCATATAGTAGCAAGGCTAGATTGTTATTTGGTGCATAGTGTTATTTTATTTCATTGAGACTTCCTCATTTCTTCAAAAAATATTTGCTTTTGCACATCGGATCACAAACCAATCATTTGAAGGCATCTCCTAACTATGCCCCCCTTCCTTTCAAATTTAACCTTTTGTGGTTGCAAGAGGAAATGGATTTGGAAGTTATCTCTAAGCCTTGGCAAATGTGGATCATATCTCCCCTATTTACAACCAGGAGTAGAAGTTGAAATTAGTGGAAGTTGATCTTAAACTTTTGGTTATACACTTATATAGGTTTCCTCTCTCAAAAAAAGAAAATCTCTCTTCACAACTAAATATGATATAGGCACAAGTATAAGAGAGTCAAGTCATAGAAAAATTATAGTAGAGAGAACAAAATCTATCAAAATATACATAAGGTACAAAGATTAGAAGAAATTTGGTGGCTCAAGTTAAGGAGCCTACGATTAAAATTAGGAGATCAAAACATGGCATCCTTTCATCATCAAGCAAAAGTGAGAAGGAAAAGGAATAATGTCAAAGAAATTTCCATGGAAAATGGCAGCAAGGTAACAAGTTTCAAGGAAATAAAATTAGCAGCATAAGATTTTTTTCAAAATGTGTATTCATAACAAGAGGGAACAAGCCTCAAAATCATAGTTGATCTTTTAAACAACGTCCTCTCATTAGTCTTCATAGAAGACTGTGCAAGAATTATGAAAGAAATTGAAGAATTTGAAGTACATAAAGCAACATGGAGCCTTGATGAGGACAAAGCATTAGGTCCAAATAGTTTCACCATCATTATTTAACAAGACTATTAGTATCCAATAAAATGTTTATGATATAATGATATGATATGCACACAAAAATTCAGATTCAGGGGAAACACAAACTTCTCCTTCCTATATGTAATCACAAAGGATACAAATACATATACATTTTCCCAATATTGACCTATTTCATTGTGTAACCTACAAAATAATAACAAATATTATAGAAAATAAAATAAGGAGGTGCTTCCAAAGATAATTTATAAAAATAAAGTGGGGTTCTTGCAAAAAAGGCAGATAGTCAATAATATTATTCTTATATGAGTTAATCCACACTAGTAGAGCAAATATGGTGAAAGGCAAGCTAATCAAATTTGACATGGAAAATACATTTGAATAGGTGATGCATTCATTCCTTTTAGATGTAATGCACAAAATTGGTTTTAGCTTGTTATTCATAAGTTGGATAGTTGCATGCAATATCACTCCATGGATTTTCCTCTAGTAAATGGTTGGTCATCCCCCTTCTTTCAAATCAATAGAGGAGTTAGTTGAGGTGTCCCCTTTCCCATTTGTCTAATATTTTAATGGTCAGAGCACTGAGTAGGAATCTAGAACATGAAATAATTATATGAAATGTACTGAGAATAAAGATCATAAGGGGTGTATGTTGAAACTTTATAACTCAAAAGGTATTTCCAGTTGGAAAATACCTTGGGGTTTTCTAGTTGAGTTAATGGGATTTGAACCCAAGGTGTGGGTGTTTGTTGGGGTCTCGCACCCAAAGAAAATCATTTAATATTTTGAATTTAATATAAGTCGACTTAAGGTGTCGAGTCAACTTAGGTCGGTCAGCAAGGCCAAGAGACACACCCCTTGGGGTTTCAAACCCCTTAGAAAAGTATAGATACAAGAAGGTAAAGGACTATTCTTCTTTTGTGGAAGAGGTTACATGTGACCTATTTATAGGCAAAAAAAGGAGTCGTGGGAGAGAGGAAGTTTGAAGAAAGTTGGTCGATTTTATATTGTGATTGGTATGGCTGATAAGATCATTGCTTTTCATTAGTAGGCCATAGTCTTATGGTGGAGAAATACGTTGTAGGAAGTTTTCCATGGGCTCAAGGAATAGGCCATAGTTAAATAAGGATAGTCGAGGGTTGAAACTGCAACAGGAAGGCCAAGGAATATCGTAGGTGTTATCCATAAGAGAGGTCACGGCTAACCGCAGGTTTTAGCTATAGGTGCAAGTCATAGGAGAAAAGAAGCAAGCTAAGGGCTGAAGGACTAGGTCACATGCCTGTCCAAGCTGGTCGTGGGCTAAAGGAGTAATTTGTGGGCTAGATAAGGAAGGTCGCAGGAATGAGGGAATATGTTGAGGGCCTAAATAGGGCTACAAGAAGGCCGTGGAGGTTGGAATAGTAGACTAAGGACTAAAGGAGAAATATAAGGGTGGGAAAGGTGAGGTTGTAGGCCCTATGGTGGACAATGAAGGGTTTTTTGTCCATAGTAAGTAGACAAAGGCAGGTTGAGAGCTTATAGTGCTACAGCAGAGAAGTTGAGGGCTAAAGGAGTAGGCCAAGGTAGTGGAAGCTCATATTGTTCTTAAGACCATGTATATGTATGCTAGGATGGACTTCTGTTAACTTGTCAAAGTAAGTTGTGAAAAATCAAGTGCCTTTGTAGGGAGTTCTTTGGCATGGATGAGGTAGCTTTATATGGATTTTTGTTTGACGAGTTTTGTGATATATTATCTTCATTGGGTTGAAAAATTTTGCATCTGATAGTGGATCCATGTGCATATGAGTTATTTGACCCAAGAGGATGAGGACACTTATAGATTTTAGTTTATGTGTTTTAGAGTGGATAGGCCAAGTGTTTAACCACAGCTTGGGACTGACCTTGAAAGGACACAAGTTCAATTGCAACATGTGCATAGGTTTTCATGAGGTTACCTTCTAAGAGGGAAAGTAGAGTGAGCCAAGGGAAGGTTGTGTAAGGTTATATGGAGTCTGGCATCAGAGAGATTTAGTGAGCTCAGAGGGATAGTCAAATCCCATTGGAAGTCCAACCTTCAAGCTCAAGTGAGAAAGTGGAGTTTTTCAGGCCATGCAAGGAAACATGTGGTGTGTGTAAGGAAATTTGTAGATCATGCAAGGAAATCATGGTACATGCAAGGAAATTCATGGTGCATGCAAGGAAAGTCATGGTACATTCAAGGAATTCATGGACCATGCAAGGAAAGTCTTCGTCATGAAAGGAAATTCTTGGCACTAGCAAGGAAGTCTTGGCCATGCAAGGAAAAGTCATGGATATGGAGATTTCTAGGAACAAAGAAAGTCATGGTTTTGATGCCCATGCATGACGCTATGAAGCAAGAGGCTTCTAGGAGCATTGTAACTTTTAGTATCTAGGTATTCCAGAATGTTGTAGTTGTGGATCAAATTCATAGGTAGGGCCACTTCCAGGTGGTGGTGGAAATACCTTCCTCACTAAGAGAGAATGTTGAAATTCAGTAGCTTGGAAGGTATTTTTGGTTGGAAAAAACCCTTAGGGATTTCTTGTTCGGCTAATGGAGTTTGCACCCAAGGTGTGAGTGTTTGCTAAGGTTTTGCACCCAAACAAAATCATTTAATATTTTAAATTTAATATAAGTCAGCTTAAGATGTGAAGTCGATTCAATTCATCCAGCAAGGCCAAGAGATACACCCCTTGGAAAAGTATAAATACAATAAGGTAAAGGAGTATTATTCTTGTGTGTAAGAGGCTAGATGTGACCTAGCCATGGGCAGCAAAAGGAGTCGCAAGAGAGAAGTTTGGAGAAATTTGGTCAAGTTTCCTCTGTGATTGGTATGGCTAAGAAGTAAAATGTTCTTCATCGGTAGGTCACAGACCTATGGTGAAGAAATATGTCGTGGGAAGTTGGTCACAATTTCAAGGAATAGGATGCAACTAAAGAAGGATAGAAAAGGGCCACTACTAGTACAATAAGGCCTAGGAAGGCCACATATGTTGGTCGCAGGAGATGTCATAGCTGGTCACAAGCCATAGGTGTTGGTCGCAGGCCGTAGGTGCAAGACAAGAGAAAAGAAATAAGTTTATGGTTGAAGGACTTGGTCGTAGACCTGTCTAGTCTGGTTGTGGGCTAAAGGAGCAGTTTGTGATAAGGAAGGTCATGGGCCTAAGGGAATAGGTGGAGGGCCTGAATAGGGGTACAAGAAGCTACCATAGGATAGAACAATAGAATGCATAGTGAAGGAGTATTATGAGGGTAGGAAAGGTGAGGTTGCGGGACCTTTGGTGGACATCAAAGTCTTTGCTAGACATATCAAGGAGACAAGGGAAGGTTGAGGGCTTACAGTGTTACAACAAATAGGTTGAGGGATAAAGGAGTATGCCAAGGAAATGGAAGCTTAGATTATTTTTGGGACTCTATATAAGTATTATGGGTGGGAAGCAAGGTTGACAATTAATGGAAAACATGTATAAGGGTTGCCAAGTGGGAATCTAGACTTGTGAATATTGGTTGTAGTTTTTTGTGGCAAAGGACAACCACTAACCAGGAATATGAGAGCTAAAAGGACTCAACCTCAACCCAAGTATTTTGTACTACATTTGACATAGTACAAGGATGTAAAGGGCCACTATCCCTGGTACATGAGCCTTGAGGATTTTCTTGTTAATGGACAAATAAGAAAACAAGTTTGGGATAAATTTTTTGTATTGTACATTGATATGATTGTCAGTGTAATTTCCATTGTGAAAAAGATTTTGAAGTAAGGAATTTTCAGTGTGTTTGTGTTTTTTAGCTAAAGCATAGACCAGACCTGAGGTACTTGGAATTCTAACATTTTAAAGAACATAAACCACTCTTAGTTTGTATATAAAACATCTTGATTGGGGGAAACTCCATTATTATAACTTCATAATTAAATTGGTGTTGGATGCTTTCATTAATGCTTTAGGAGGGAAAATGGACAAATAAAAGAGGCTAACTTTTGGTTGAAACCTAAGCACTTATCTCCTCTAATATATATCCTAAATCATGCAATTCCTATATCAGGTGCAGTGGATCTCTTTTAAGTATATTGGCATGCACCTAAATTGAGGCAATTTATCAACTCAACCTTGGCAAAGGAAAATAGATAAAATAAAAGGAAAATTTTATCAATGACGCATGTAATGGTTAAATCCTATATGTTCTTATCAAATCAGTCATCTCTACCCTTCTTCTTTTTCAATTCTTCGTAATGCTAGCACTGATAGGAATCATGAAAAAAATAAGATAAGATCTTCAAAAGTTATTATGGCAGGGCAGGAAATCGATTACCAAGATATTTCATTTGGTTAGTTGATCCATAGTCTAGGCTCCTAAAGACTAGAGCTCTATGGAACTAAGAGATCCAACTCTACTAAACTTGCCTTTGGGAGGAAAACTAGTCTGGAAATCTATAACTTGGCAAGCAAAATAGTGGAAAAATTGATATGGAAGAAATAGTTCAGGGAAAAAGGAAAATATGCAGAAAAGCGGAAATAGACAATAAGAAGGGATCTTATATCTATATGTTAATTCAGTTTGCAATCTCCCTTCATTGAAGAAAAACTAATTTGGCTATTGGGAAATGACATAGAAATAATAATATGGTAGGAAGATAATGTGGTACCAGCTCTTGGAGGATTACACAAAACTCCCACCTCTCAAGAATCGGATGATGAACTTAAAAAATATACACACTCCTTACGACATATTCAAATGGTCCTAGACCTCAAGATATTAGGTAGGATGACATATTGATAAGCCTCCACCTCCTTTACAACCTCTTCTCTCCACTTTTTAAATTTGTATTCTTAAAGGATGCATGCCTCAAAACTTAAGCATACCATATCAGCATGGATGCAGTTCCTTGAGATCCTGGGTGAAAGAAGGATATATCCAATAGCTTCAATATCTGCCTTTGCCCCAAAAATCCACAATATAGAACAAGGTATAGTCTTTCGGTGGTCTAGCAAAAATAAATGTCTTTGTTGGTTACTTATGCATGGAAGAGTCCTATTCATTATCAACCTTAAAAAGAGGGATATAAGGCCCAAACCAGTGTGTAATGTACAAGAAGGCAAAGGAAACTAGTAAACATTTATTTATAAAATTCCCTTTTGCAATATAGGCCTAAGAAATTGATTCACTAGGTTTATCTCATAAAATCTATAGCACAACACAATGGAATGAAGTTTTCAATAGATGGACTAGGCTACATAGCAGGTGTTTTAAATTCAATAAACATTTTATATGGATCTCAGTAGAGTCTGCCAATTTTCATACTATGGAAACTATGGTTAGCTAGAAATAATGCAATATTCAACAAAAGTTTAGAAACTCTAGTATCTATGGAAAAAAAAACCAAAAGTCTCATGGTGAAGACGTTGTGCTCAAGGAATATAGCGATACAAAATAAGCAACCCATGGATAAAGAATAAATGGATTTGATGAGACAATCTGGAGAAATCTCAATAATGGCAAAAACTAAAATGCCTACACCCTTCAAGTGGAAATCAGATTTGAGAAGCCAGAGTTTGAAGAGTGGAAAACAAGGAAGAGCTTGTATATTTTCTTCGACAGAGCACCAAAAGGAAATCCAAGGGTGGTAGGAGTAGAAGGGTCATTTATGACCCTTATAGAAACTAGGAATTCGCCTATGCTTAGAGGCTAGGAATTACATAAAATGAGAACCTTTGAAAGACTATTAGTTAGTTTTTATCCTCTCCAAAATCACCAAACTTACAGAGAAGCTAGCTAAAATTTCCTTTTTTCATATCTTAAGAGAAAACATTAGAAATATAGACAATCTGGAAAATGAAGCCTTTGGCCTACTCCGAGTAAACTTAACAAAAAATGGGAGTTCATCTCTCTCCTATATCCCTTAAGTACATTGTTCAATATCTTACACCTTAGTCATGGATTTATTAGAACATGAATTAACAAGTTATAAAGGATGGCAAGGACTGAGCAAGTGCAGTGGAAATCAAAAGATACAACTCATCTCAAGTAGAACAAGATGGATTATTGAAAAATTAAATTGTATACCCTCTGCATTTACTCTACTAGAGAGATGGAAATAATCCAATTAATATTTATATATTTATGAATGTTTGGTGGATTCTTAGAGCATCAAGTCAACTTTCTTTGGTTCATATTTGGAGAACAATTAGTAGATCAGTGATGTGGAAAGGCCATTCTCATTTTCTCACATAGTTTAAGTGTCTTGCATATTAGGTAAGTGTTTGAACCTCCTATTATTCACCCTCTTGGAGTTTCATATTTTTCTTCTTTTAGTACTATTCAAATTTTATAGTTTGATCCTAACTTTTGTTGCAGGGGGAGGGGTCTAGGAGATATTTTCTCAACCCCTCTTTTTATCTCACTATTTGTGCCTCCATCTCGATATTTTATCTCATTAGTTTTGTGTATTTTCTCTATTTGTTTTGTTCTTCTCCTTTGTTGAATTATCCATTGGCTATATATGGCAACCCAATCTGTGGGATGTTTGTGTCTTATATCTTTGCCAAATTGTGCATATGTTACTCTCGTGAAACACAAAAATTCCATATACAGTGTAGCTTCATGCCTTAGTGTTGTCTAGAATTGGTGGCCCAATTTTGTCTTAGTTCTTATCATATTTCATAAGAATGTTTTTAGTCATTTTTTGGACAAATTTGTTTTCCTAGATTCATGTACAAAACTGTCTTTTTTCTTTTGGTTTTGGAAAATAATGGATCCACGAGACCTTAGAGGTATCACAAGGATTTGAGGAGACATGAAGAGCTCTTCCAAAGCAACGACATATCTCTTAGATATTTCTCTGAAAAGCTTCACAACTTGGAAAGGAAATATAAAAAACAATATAACAAGATAATGACATTCTCGAAGAATATGGGGAAAAAATATCAAAAATTGAAATGGATTTCTATAAGATAAATCACTTCATTTAGTACACAAGTGACAAATACATCTCAAACTACATGATTTTGTAGGCTACAGATTAGATGGAGGAGAAAGCTAATGAAGAAGAATTTTGATAACAACTAAAGGAACTAAAGGAATTGGATCCACATTACATCCCTCCGAAGGAAAATATACAACAATAGATCTCCTAAATGTTCTATAAATCCACATGTATTTTGGATGTCTTTTGCATGCTTTATGCATGTGATATTAGTATCTATGTAGCTACAACAAGACTAGGAATGAAAATGTCACATGATTGAGGGCGTGGTAAGGAGTGGAATCTAATAATGCCATTGAAATTTTTTGAAACAATAGGCCTAAAACCTTTGTATATTTTTCCATTTCTGGACACCTTTTAACACAAATATTATCTAATCCTAGTTAAAAACTAAATAAATAAAATAAAATAGCATTTTGTTATATATTTTTATATTATGTAATTTATTTTGTATTAATATTTTATTTTTTTAATGATATGCAATATTATTATTGGATGTATTTTATCTAATAATCAAGCAGAAGCCTATGACTTATTGCAAAATTTAAGGATAGCCATCAATTCTCGCATCCAGATATTCATAGTGGTGGAAGATTCAAAGACTATGACAAGCCATTTGGTGTTGAATATTGCTTAGTTGATAATTTATTAGCATCATTGTTAGCTCAAGAAAAATAAGAAGCAATCAAATTCACTAGCATCAAGTATTATCATGTGTTGTATGAAAATAATCACTTAGTAAATGGTTTATCTAATCAATCCACAACCCTAAAAGAGGGGTCATCAACATCAATGGTATTTCTTCTAATCAAATAATTCTATAATTATTTTAATATGATGACTAAGGCACATATCATGCATTTAAGGCTTCACATGGCACATAACAAGGAAACATAGTCGTATAACAATGTATCTGATGAGAAGAGACTCTAAAGATGCATTTGTATGCTCAGGATCTTGAATCTGCATGAAATTGAACCCTAGATGAGTAATTTCACTCATCACGGTGGGATTATGGCTCTATCATTTGGAATTCAAAGGTGGAGAACTTGGTTTTTAGTTATGCATGGTAGCTTGGCGTGTTATGCTCATATGATTGGGGTTGTGTGTATGTTTTTAGTCTTAATATAGATTGTAGGTGAACCCCCTTCTTTGGTCCCTTCTAATCTAAGGAGGCCCACACTTTCCTTATTGTATCAAGCTTGGATTAAGGGGTTCTACTTGTGTTTTCATCTCTCCTCCAAGGGGAATTTCACTCTTTCTTCCTGAGTTCTCTTCAATTTTGAGAAGTTATTTTATATTGGGTAGTAGCATAGACAATACAATGACCATATTGAATCAATATGGGGTCTCTCGGAGTAGGAAGATGAATCCTCTAACCCTTTTTAACTTGGGAAGGCTTGCATTTACTTATATTGCTCCAAGATGGTTATGTTTATGTCCTTGGTTGTCCTCTAAGTGGAATTTCCTTTTTTTTTCGTTTGATTTCTCTTCAAATTTAAGAAGGTATGTTATATTGGGTGGTTGCATGGATGTCCAAAAATAATTAATACAAGATCCCATGGGGTTTGAACGTGAAGCAAAGCAATTAAACAAATGTCATAACAAATAATTTAAAAGTGATTTAGAGCTTAGATTATTAAAGAGCTTTGATGGATTATTGAGAGTTGCAAGCGATTAGGCATGTTATAAGGAATCATCATGATCCATGTGTATATTGGTGACCACCCACCTATTCCACGTAGACCTCCAGTCAGTTTCATCAGTTTCCTTGATTATAGCATCATTTACTATTTTTAGCAGTTTTTTGGGTCTCAAACTTTTGGAGTTGTTTTGACCCCCTAAATGGTGTTTTTTTTGGGTCTGCAACAAGCCCCAAGTTGTAGCCACAAATCCTGTAGTACTAAGAGAGATATTTCCAACAAGGTATCGTACGTGCCAAACGGAGATCATATGACCAAGTTACGACCCCGGGAAGTTGGTTGCCCAATTAACCCCAACAAGGCCCACAAACTCTTGGTGTTCCATCTCCTATGGTTAGAGTTTTGATTGTTTACGGTTTCCCTTTTTTTTTAATAATAAAAATTCCCTTGAGCCTCATTTTAACACAGTTCAGAGGCATGTAGCGTCCACATCTTTCTTAGAGATAAGCTACCATCGCCCAAGCTAGTTTATTTCCATTTTGCTTGTAAACATCTTTTAGTTCCCTGATATTAATGAAATGAAGATTTATTTATGCTGCATCTTTTTGTTTATGTTTATATCTATATTGTATTATGTTCCTTCATAATTCTGGATCACATCAGGAGTATATATAGGGCAACAAGACTTCAATCTTCACAACCTTACAAAAATGCACAATAATGAACACCATGTCATGACTAAATTAACAACAATATGGGCGCTCTTATTTAACATAAGTCTAAGATATATATTATTGAGGAGGAATGCAACATTCTAAGGAACATGATCATTAATCTAAGTAAGGGAGATTGATCTGGGTCTTCAAATCAAATGCATTCACCAAGCTCAAACTATGAGGCCTTGAAGGAAGAAGAAATGGTGCACCAACTAGTTGAAGACATGGAAATTGTAAAGTGACACTTGACCCCAAGGAACACAACAATGGAAGAAACAACCAATCATCATGCCTTCTATTAAGCGTTATGTTTTATAAATTCACTAAGATCTTAGATTTATTTTTCAAAACTTATCACTAAGGAATACTAGGAATTTTTTCCTAAATATCTATATAGTTTTCGTTATATAATAATATTTGTTAAATCCAACGAATTGAAGTGCATAATATCTACAGCACTTGTAGCAACAAAAATCGACTTTCTTAGAGTTTATGATCGATACTCCTGCAACCTTGTTCCCTCCTTCCTCTTCAAGTCCCATTCCTCTCTGATGACCCCATACTGAGTACATCCTAAGGAATGGTGACCTCAAGGGGAGGGACCCCAAGCTCCTCCAACCACTCCTCAAGCCTAACCTCTCATGTGGGTCCTAATCTAGGTAAGTCCAAGGTTATTGATACCACCAAGCCATATCTAGCATAAAATCCCATCCATAAGTTAGTAACAGTTCCTACACAGAAGAGCACGAGCACATGCATTTCTAAATCAGCAGAAATCTCATGGATTCACATTCCCCCAACCATGCTAAATGGTAATAATAAATTCATGAAATACCATGCACTAATCTACAAGTTTATCATAATATGGTCAATCTCTCCTCCATTGGATTGCAATGAGCTGGAAGCCAAAGGCCTATTACAAGGTAAAATTAAGCTCAAAAGGGTTATTTACTATGATTTCCTCTCACATATAATATTTAAAGGTTGTGTTGGATGAGGGTCCTTGCTTCTTCAAGTCGGTTGGGCTATACATGCGTCACTTGGTGGAATGCTCCAACCCTGACAAAGAATATTTTTCATGGGATCTAGCTTGGATACATGTGTATTCTCTCCCTTACGAATATTGGGATCCAAGGACACTAAAAAAAATGGTAACAAGCTAGGAAAATTTTTCTGCCTCTCAATACAAAAAAAAACATGGCTTCTGCACCTCCTCTGCAAGGATGTGTATACATGAATGTCTCAGGATCCCTCCCTAAATCAATATCACTAGAATCAAAAGACGAAGACCAGTTTCAAACCCTAGATTATGAGCATATTCCCTTCAGGTATAGGACATGCCACATGCGCAGGCACTTATTCTGCGATTTTCCTCTCAATGAGCCCAAGAAAGACAGAAAAGAGAGAGGAAAAGGATGGAGATGGTTTCACAAAAATTCCCTCCAAGAGGCACCATAACAAGAAGAGAAACACCTTTGTCACACCCAAGAGATAGGTGACGGGAAATAGGTTTGAAGTGTTGGCAAATCTACCTAAAGGATCAGATATTCCAAAGCACAAGAACATTCAAGAAGAACCAGTAGAAGGCATAGGAAAGAAACCTGTGAAGGAGCATAGCTACAATAATTCCAAATCCATTCTAGGTAGCAGCTCTAAGATCCAAGATCTAAAGCAGATAAAGGACATAACCATGACAGAGGAGGAAGTGTTCACAAACATAGAAGGGTTAGATCTCATGAAAATTGAGAATGCATGCTACCATAATGATCTGGAAGTGTTCCCTTAGAAGTGGATTAATCTTCTATTAGTTTTACTCCAAAAGTACAAGGCCTCACAACAGCTAGGAGTGCATAGCATCATCATTAAATAAGGCAAAAAGAGAAGCAAAGAAATCAAGAAAAGGGGTAGGAAATTGACTCTCCAAAGAATTGATACACGAGGAAGGAAGTTGGTCGACTTAGGCCAGTATAAACAAATATCGGAGATATCCCATAACACAGTTTCCTCATGAAGGTAATCTCATGGAATATAAGGGGTCTGAATAGCCCCTCTAAATAGCATATTCTTCATCGAAAGATTCAATGGGATATTCTGACTATCCTATTAATTCAAGAAAATAATTATTCTAGCCTAGATTTTGAACTAATAATGTCGCACCTTTGAAAAAGGGTAAAATCATAGTTGTAGATGTTGAAGGAGCATTAGGGGGCCTTAGAATAGCTTGGTACGATCTCATATCAACATTGCAAGCATGTCTCAAGGAACCTATGTTCTTTCTATATATTTTCATCCATTATGGACCAATCTACCTGGCTTTCTCTCTAATGTTCATGGTCCTAAGCTTCCAATAAAGAAGCAGGAAATGCTCAGACATCTCTACTCTCTCCAAACAAGAATTGACAAGCACAAATAGATAACAAGAGTTGACTTCAACATGATCACTTCCCTAAGCAAAAAGAAAGGGGGGTGATGGCACCTGGAGCCTGAATCAAATGACATTTGAAGATTCATTTAGGGCAATGACATGGTGGAAATGAAAACCACCAATGAAGTCTTCACTCGAAAAAAAAAGTGAGACGAAAATAAAATATCTCTTCCCGACTGGACTATTTTCTCATCCCATAAAATTTCCTCACTAGTGTGGATGAACTAACAATGCAAATTATCCCATCAGTTGGATCAAATCATTGGCCAATAAATCTCACATGGAGGAATCTAGGAAAACCTTTAAAACTTCCATTTAGGTTTGAATAATTATGGCTCACAGATGTCAGTGCCATAGGTAAAATCCAAGAATGGTGGCAAAGCATGAGCCCCATTGAGGGATCGAAAATCTTCATCTTTCAATAAAAGCTCAAGAAAATAAAAATTATACTTACAAAAATGGAACAAATAATAATTTGGAAATATCTTCCAAGAAAAATAAACCCTGGAAAATGAAATGGTGTTACTCTAATAGGAAATTATCAAATATAAAAGAACAGAAGCAGTAGACAAACAAATCTCCCTCGCAAGAAGGTTGGAGGAAAGATTCCAGCAAGAAGAATTATACTGGAATAAAAATTCTAGGATAAGTTGGTTAAAGTAAGGGGAACATAACACCTCGTTCTTCCATCGCTCTACCATGCAACATCGATCTCACAACAAAATCGCACCTTTATGATCTAATAATGAAGAAAATGTAGAGAAACATGAGGGCATTGAAGAGGTACTAGTGGACTACTATATGGATCTGTTATCTGATCCTTTGCCTCAATGCAATGAAGCCACTCACAAAATTACATCCAACATCCCCTAGCTAGTCACAAAATCCTACAACATGGCACTCATTAGGCCCATTAGTGAAACAAAAGTTAACAAGTACATTCATAAAATGGAAGATGGGAAATCTCATGGATAGGATGGATTTACTGTCACATTCTTCAAGCAATGTTGGCACTTCCTCAACACTAAGATCATGGATATCATTGAAGATTCAAGAGCTAATCAGTGCATTCTCTCTACTTTTAATTTCACTTTACTAGCGTTGGTGCCAAAGGAGGAAAATGTTGCTTCACCAAGTAAATTGTGATCCATTTCTCTTTGTAATTTTGTTTATAAAATCATCACCAAATTGATAGCTAATCACCTTAAGGCCATCCTACCCATTCTCATCTCACTTGAGAAAATTGGATATTTGGAAGTTTATCAAATCCTTGATGGGATTATTTAGGCCCATGAGATCATTCACTCCCTCAAACTTTTGAAGAAACCTAGCATGTTAATTAAGTTAGATTTCTCAAAATCCTTTTAAAATATAAATTGGGCCTATATGGAAAGCATCCCCTTAGACTTTGGCTTTAGTTCTGAATGGACACAATGGGCCATGTCCCTCATTTCCATTGTTATCTTCTTAATCCTTGTTAATGGCTCTCCTTATGATAGCTTTAAACCCTCTCGAGGCATTTGGCAAGGAAACCCTCTCTTGCAATTCCTCTTTATCCCTAAGGCTAAATGGATGGAAAGAACCATTAAATCATCCTAGCAGAAGGGCACTCTGAAAGGCCTTTCTATCCATGATGACATCCCTCTAAACCATCAGCAATTTGTTAATAATACCCTTCTCCTGAACCACCCTTCGGTCAAGAAAGCTAGAATTGTCAAAGAGATACTGGAGCTCTTCTTGAAAGCCTTAAGCACCACTATCAATTTGGAAAAGTCTAACGTTTTATTTTTTAATACCCCCCTCATCACCCAAAGAAACATCATTAGAATTCTTGGTCTCTCCACTACCTTCCTTCCCTCCAAATACTTGGGTGCACCTTTTACTAAAACGACCATCAAGCACTCCTCCCACAGGTAACTCGTTGAAAAACTCAATAGTAATTTGGATAGCTCGACTTTCCGCTCTTTAAATATAGTGGGTCATCTTGTTCTTCCCAAATATGTGCTCCAATCCATTCCATTATATATTTTTTCAATTGTAGTTACACCTAAGTGAATCTTTAAAAGCATCAAAAATCTACAACGAACTTTCCTATGGGGAGGCAATCACCTCAAGCAAAAATGGTTATTAGTCAACTAGGACACCCTATATTTGTCAAAAGCAAAAGGAGGTATTGGCTTTTGTGATCCAGAAATTTTCAACAAGGTACTAGGAGACAAAATATGGTGGAGGTGGGTCAAATACACATCGAAACCCTGGGTACACTTATGGCACAAAAAATATGAAAATGAGATGGACAAGTAGCACCTAATATGACTATATTCATCCACTCAAGCCTCCTTGATTTGGAACCTGGAAATATACAACAAATACATTGTCCAAGCGCACACCTTTTGGGAAATCTATGATGGAAAATTAGTGAGATTTTGGGAGGACTCATGGCAACAAAAACCTAGCCTTGTCAATAACTTCTGGCTCCCATTAAGCCAATACCATGCTCAGTGAACAGGAAAAAATCACGTCCACCTCTACTGGCAAGAGGATGCAACATAGGAATGCACAAATGGTAGCACCCAATGCTTTGGCAAGGAGATGGACAAGTGGAAGACTAAAAAAATATGTGAAATGAAACAACAATAGAATTATAAGGAATAAAGCATGCTCAGACATCTTGTGAGAGGGCTCTAAGAACATAAGAACCTTCATAGTCAAAGAGGCCTATCACCTAACTCGTCGAGTACCACAAGAGGACCCAAACCTTTTTTGGAAGGAGATATGGACCTCAGTCTTATGGCCAAAGGTATCCACATTCATCTAGCTTCTAGCAAAGCACAAAATCCTTACTTGGGAGAACTTGATCAAAAGAGGATTTATTGGAACTTCATGGTGCTATATGTGCAAAAACTACCAGGAATCCATGGATTACTTGATAGACACCTGCAAGATAGAAAATAACCTTTGGGATAAAATTTCATAGGGATTTAGAAGAACCAATATAATGCAAGGAGATGTTGTCCAAACTCTCAAGACATGGGAAAAAACTCCCTTCCAAATCCAGGTTCTAAATTAACTCTGGGTACTAGCTCCAAGTCTTTTGGTATGGAAAATTTCAAAGGAACATAATTAGAGAATATTTACTCTTCCATAGGCACATTGAGGATACCATGTTTCTCTTAAGTTGGGAAGAAAAGGACTTCTAGGGCATCCTCAAGAAAAAACCATCCTGGCATGGTGGCGATTCAATTACTCTCAAGCCATAGTAGTAATTACATGCCCCAAATCTAGAGATGCAAGCCCAATTCTCTGGGCACCTCCTCCATAACACCATTACAAATTAAACTTTAATGGAGCTTCAAAAGGAAACCCATGGGAGGTTGGAATAGGAGTCATAAGAAACTACAATGGTGACATTCTCAGAGTCTACAAAGGATACATAGGCCATGAAAGCAACAATGCAGTTGAGGTAGAAGCCTCAATCCGAAGTCTTTTCATTGACCAAATCAGACATTTCCATCCCCTCATCGCTAGAGGAATTTTTCAGCTAATATTCCAAGTTGCACAGAGCCTACACCATGGATCTCCTCTGCCAAGGTGCTCCTCCAGCTGGCATCTAGACCATAGCATGCAACATCTCGCTCAAATTCTCCCAACAAGAAGCAATAATTTTCTCTCGTGTCAAGCACAAGGAAAATTCTCTAGTGGACTTTCTAGCCAACAAAGGGGTAGAAGAGAGAGCTACATGTCTTGACATGAACTTAACCCCCCCAGATTGTAACCTAGGCCTCCCAATGCTCTGATATATCAAAGAAAGACCTTAACTCCCTGGATCAAGGTGCCCCATCATCATCAAGTGACAACGATGACCCTTATGCTAGTATGCCATAATGAATTAAAGGAAGGGGAATAGTGGTGATCCCCATCTTTCATTCCCGCAAATTATATTCAATGTACAGGATAGGGGGAGGAATGTAGAGTTTGTTGCATTCAATTATGGCTTGGGAGACAAAGCCAGGCTTTATTCCTTAGGCAGTTGCTACTTCCTAAATTCGTAGAGCTCTACAAGTGGTTAGTCATTCTCAGACTTGCAAGCTACAAAGGAAAAAGAGATTGAAGGCACTAGTAGGGGTATCTCTCACGAGATAGCTATGGTTCGATAACACAAACATGTCATAAGAGGAGGGAGAGGAAGGGGTCGTCAACCTCCTCTTCCATGGCATGGCTAGGGAGCTAACTAGTTCAACGAAGACCTCCCTTAGCACATCAGACAAATGATAACATCCATGCAAGCATAAAAGATAAGAAATATTGATGACGACCACTGGGTAGTTTGGAATCTTCTAGGATGGCATTCTAGGGAACAGGAAGAGGTCCTGCATGTTGTGGAGAGCAGAATTATTATTTTTTACTTCCACCTGGTTTAGGATTGGACATATTTACATATTCTAGAAAGATCTCTGGGAACTCAATTTGTTCATCCACCCCCACCTCTTCCCTCCTTTGAATCCTAGGACAATTCATACCCCTCTTCTTCTAGTCCCCCAGACTCAATCTATCAAGGATTAAAGCCACTTAACCCTGATAAGTTGGGGCCTCTACAAAGGAGGGAGAATCTAACAATAACACCAAGCACTTCAAGTCATGAGATGAAGGAACAAGCCACTCCTAGCAAGGTAGCGGAGGTGGAGAGTCATAAGGTAAATACATCATAGAAGGATGAATACTTCAACACTAGAGGGACACTCGTCAAATGGGAGAGACCACCCTGGCTACCAGAAGGATAGGACAATCCCTTCTAGTAACTCGTAGCATGATACTCAATCTCTAGGAAAGGCCTTCCCATTTTATGTTATTTGGTTGTTTTTCTTGCACTCTAGTATGATTTTTTGATGTTAAACATTGGTCTGGTTTCCCACCTATGGGCATATGTTCTCTCCCAAACTTACTCTCAATTAGAAAGGTATTTTTTATTTCCTGAACATGCACATCTCAAACAAGGTCTATTAATGCTTTCTCATGTACTCTATGTAAATTAATATAATGAAATTTTGCTTACTTACAAAAAAATTATTAATAGTCATTAAAGCCCCGAGGGTTAGCCCAATTGGTTAAGTCCCCAATTGAGAGGTCACTGAGTTCAATTCTCTCGACACCCTCAGGGTGGATTTGTGAACCACCGAAAAAAACAATAATAATAATAGTCATTACAAAATAAGTAATGAATACATTATGCAGTGAATACAATTGGTGGCATATCATTTAAACTCTCTACAATTGTGGTTTGAGGGTGCAAGTGAATACAGTTATGTTTGAGTTGCTATGACAGTGACCAATGATTTCTATGATGTGTGATACTTTTGTGGCAATGTCATAAAGCTACTCTCTTATATGGGTTCTTTAATGTGGAATAGAGTTGTGCATGTTATGAGAGGGAGATCCACCCCATCAAAAATGTGTTTTGATCTCTCTCATGGGAGTTGCAAGAAATTTAATTTCAATCTTTGTTGCAAGAACCCTCGCGACCAATCTTTCACTTCATCTTCGATAAGGCTTGGAGTTGCGAGAAATCGCGTTTAAAGAAATATATGTGTTGAGGTCTTTCCAATTAAACGACTTGTAATATTGCACATAATTTTCGTGTCTAAGGTTTTCTTTCTTGGTCACATAGATATAATTTGGGTCTGCAGTGATAATTCATGCATGTGCTGGTAAAAATATATATTTACAATGATAATTCGTGCATGCGGTGCTAATTCAGGTTTGCCTTGATATATTTTGAAGTCTTGAATCTTGTTATATCAAATATGGTTGTTATTCAATTCTAGGGTGGTAAAATATTTAAAGTTCAAAAGATATCATGGTAGAGATTATACTATTCAGGAGTTGTATAAAATTGGATTTGATACATGAAAAAAATTAATTATATAAAATATAAATTTGATTATATAAAATTCAATATAGAAAAAATAAGACAATATACATTTTAAAAATTAAGATATTATTTTTTTTTCCTTTTCAAAATTTTAAAAAAATTGAATTGAATGAAGGTTTTAAAAAAATTATTAAATCTCTCTCACAAGGATACTCTTGTTTATTTATCTCCAACATTATTCTTTCATGTCTAAATAGGTGACCAAAAATAATGAAAGACAAAATGCATCAAATTTGTTAATATTGGAGAGTGAGAAAACATAGTAAAATTTTAACGTGAATAACAAACCTCAAACTTCAAGTTCAATGTAAAGAATAAGACACTAGATATTAAAAGTAGGTTTCAAGTGATCTCCACAAACCAGAAAAATTATGCTCAATGGTTATTCTTATCAAATCTAAATTTATTTAACAATAAGTATGTGTGCAGATTATCCTTTGTGTAAAAACCTCTCTAATTAAATCCCCTCTTTTGAAATAAACCATAATAACTATAATCCAACCTACAATTACTATTTTTTTTTCCAAGGAAAAAAAACGAACTTTTTTATAAGGAATAAAAAAGTTACAAGCATATGAGTGAACATTCTGCAAAATCTGCATGAGAAGGAGCATAAACTCCTCAGTGTAAAAACAGCAGCATACCTACAAACTCTATAAACTCCTGTACCCGGCCTGAACAGCCACACCATAAAACTGTAATCAAGTATGTCTCAAGGACCCTGGGTCTCCTTTCAAAAGGAAAACAACCCATAGCGAAAACAAAAAACACAGATCACTACCCGCTCTATCAAAACAGAGCAAACAGAAAAAAGAGAGACACAGTTTTCATATGCCACCAGTATCATATAAAACCACTGATAAACTAGTGCATATATATATAGAGGAAAAAAAACATTAAGTGTATGGGGGAAGATCCGACACACGGATCTGGTCCTGGTACTGTTCTGTTATTCTCCATGAGCCCACAGCTTGCTGCAGACCTTCTTTAGAAAACCTGTCTGCCTCTTCATTCCTGTCCCTGTAAATGTGATCAATGGAAAATACATTAAACTGCAACTTTAAATTTTGGATTTCTTCTAATAATGGCATCAACATATAATGCTGGCATCTATATTTCCCGATGACCCAGTTAACAACATTCAGCGAGTCTCCAAAAATCTGAACTGCAAGGATATTTTTGTGAATGAGCCAGCAAAGGAGTAATTTTAAGGCTGAGAGTTCTGCAAAATTATTTGTACCCATCCCAAGACCCACTGAGGCTTTTAGCGAGTGAGAGGGGCTAATGTGAATAATAATCCCGGCTCCTGTGATGTTATTTTGGGCTGCCCCGTCAAAGAAAGCCCACGGGATCCCATCTCTAATATGAAACTCCTTCCGATGATCTGATTTTAAAGGACCTTCCGGCTCAGGTATGCTGGCGAGGATGGCAGTGCTTTGAATTGCAATAGCTGCCGCTGGGGTGGATTTTTCTCTAAAGATACTTCGATTCCTGGCGATCCAAATGCCCCAGCAAATAATGGGGGGAAGATTTCTCAGATTCTTCACATGAAAATGGTTCCACCAGTATTCCCAGGCATTGGACATAACTTCCCCCTCCCACCTTACTTTGACGTTCAAGAGCCTTTCCACTTCATTCCAGACTTGCCTTGTAAAAGGACAGGCGAGAAACAGATGCGGAATGGATTCTGAGTCTGCAAAACATAAAGGGCATCTGCCAGGACCCTGCTTAAAACGAGATTGAAGAATCTCCCATGAAGGGATCTTATTTTTTAAAGCGCACCAGAAGAAAATCCTAGCTTTTTTGGGACACTTCAGTTTAAACAAAGGCTTTGCCCACCAAACAGGAGGGTCCCATCCCTTTTTCTTCATCAAAAAGTTATACCCAGCCTTAGGAGAATATAAACCTGTCTCAGAATGAGCCCAAACCAGGGAGTCCGGTCTGTCCTTTAATCTAACATTTGATCTTCTAAGCTCCTGAAGAAAAAGCTGCCATTCATTCCTCCATATGGGATCTAAGCCTAAATCATCTTCAGTTTTCCAAGACTGCCCCCATATAGATGACTGCTCCATATTTGCTATCTGATTTAGGCTTTTGATTCCTTTATCATCCAGATGAATGAGCAAATCAGGGGGTAGAGCAAAACCTTCGCTACACCCTACCCACGGATCCCTGCCAATCCTCAAGCTTTCACCATTTCCAACCCGCCAAGCCAAACCTTGTTCAATTAGTTTAAAGGCCTCTGTAGTGGCTTTCCAAATAACAGAGCAGTTCCTTCCTTTTTTGTTTGGGCTCCTAATCCAATCTTCAAGAGGAACGGGATCAATATATTTTCTCTTGACAACTCTAGTCCAGAGATTCTCCGAATTTATAATTCGCCATCCTGATTTTGCTGCCAAAGATTGGCTGAAGTCAAAAGGACTTTTTAAACCCCATCCACCCCAATCTTTTGGTCTAGCAATTTTATCCCAAGCCACCCAAGGAAGAACTGTGTCCTCCTTAGACCCTGACCACAGAAACCTGCTACAGATCTGTTTGATTTTATGGAGTGTCCCTTTGGGGATCCAAGTCAAAGCAGCCCAAAAAACCGGAATAGCCTGAAGAACAGAATTTACCAGAGTAAGTCTTCCTGCCCGCGATAACCACTTGAAACTCCAATGGGATATTTTTTGTTCAATCTTTGCCACCAACCAATTCCAGTCCTGTTTTTTATAAGAGGATGGTTTTAGCCAGAAACCAAGATATTTGAAGGGCTGCTCCATATTACAGATTCCAAAAGGCAGGTAAGAAGCAATCAAGATCTCCTCTTGTCTACTGAACCCTTCGAAGATTAATTGAGACTTCCTCTCGTTTATTTGAAGCCCTGTAGCTTTCAGGAACAGATCAAGAATGATTTTAATCTCTTTAATTTCATTTAAGCTCCCATTTGTGAATAAAAGAATATCATCGACAAAAAGTAGATGAGTTATGAACAAATTAACAGCAACTTCCAAACCTTTGACCAAACCTGATCTCTTGGCATTTGAAATCAACCTACTTAGTCCTTCTGCTGCTAGGAGAAAAAGCAAAGGAGATAGAGGACATCCTTGTCGCAAACCTCTTTGGCTTTTAAAAAATTTGGAGGCAGCCCCATTTATCAGAACAGCAAAACTTACATTTGAGATGCATCCCATGATCCAGTTTATAAACTCCACCTTAAAGCCTAGATGAGTCAAAAGCATCCTTAGGTATGTCCAACTAATCCTGTCATAGGCTTTTGAAAGGTCGATTTTAAGCACAACCCCCTTTTTGTTTGCTTGCCTGATACTGTGAATAGTTTCCTGGGCTACCCCGATTGCTTCATGAATTTGCCGACCATCCAGGAAACCAAATTGCTCCTTTGAAATACATGAGGATAAAATAGGTTTCAGGCGAACCGCAATGATTTTTGCAATAATCTTGTAAATAGTATTGCACAGCGAAATAGGCCTGAAGTCTTCAAAAGTAGCCGGGTCCTCTTTTTTTGGGATAAGAGCAATGAAAGTTGAGTTAAAAGGACCATAAATTTCTCCTTTCTTCCTTGATTCCTCCACTACTTCAGTAAGTTCGGCTCCAATTGAATCAAAAAAATGGGAAAAAAGCTCGATGGTCCAACCATCTGGCCCCGGGCTTTTATCTTTAGCCATAGATTTAATTATACTTTCTACTTCCTCCTTAGTCACTTCTCTGAAGAGGTCTTCAGCATCCTCCTCCTCCACAAAACGGGGGAAAGCTTGTGCTGTTCTGATAATTTCCGCTAAAGAGCTCCCCCCAGGGTCAGAGAAAAGGGATTGAAAATGGCTCTTACCCATGTTTGATAACTCCTCAAAAGATGAGGCCTCTCTACCTTCAGAGTCCTTCAACTTCCATATGGTATTTGCATTTCTCCGGCCCTTTGCATAGTTATGAAAAAATTTTGTATTTTCATCCCCCGCTTTCAGCCAGATAGCCCTACTTTTCAATCTCCACTCCTCTTCTCTATCCAGCAATATCTTTGCTCTACTCTTTTCTAGAGCCAGAATTCTTTCTTTCGACTCCTGGGTTGCATAAGCATCAGCCTCTGGATCTTCTAATACACGAAGGGCCTCATCAATAGTGGCCAAATCTTCATTTTGTTTTTTCCTTCTAGCTGAGGCCCATTCAATGGCTGCTTTCTTAAGTCTTTTTAGGTTTTCCATGAAACAGGCTCCTTTATTCTCCGAATGACCGATGCCCGAATGTCTCCAGGTATCTCTGAAAAGTTGATTGAAAGAGTCCTCCTGTAGCCAAGAGGCATTGAATTTGAACGGAGCAGCCGGCTTTGGAGGGGGTTTGGAGAATTCCAGCAAGATGGGAAAATGGTCCGAATTCCCCCCTTCACCCACCCATTGCCTGAACAAAGGTATATTGGATGCCAACCTTTCACTGATGAGGAACCGATCCAATCTTTTTGCAATTCTATCCTCCCCCGTTCTTCTGTTCCTCCAAGTAGGTTTAGCTTTTATGATATTTACATCAATCAACTTATGAGTATGAAGAGCATTTGAGAAATAATCAGTCAGAGGATCTTCCCTCGCAAGAGGCCCCCAAGCTTCAGCGATCCCCAGGGAGAAATTAAGATCTCCCCCAATTATCAGGTTTTTATCCTTTATCAGACCTTTTGAGAGGAGATCGTTCCAGAAAGAAACCCTTCCCTGACATGGACCATAGACATTGACAAACAGAAGGGGAATATCAAAATCAGGGGAAACGATCTCCATACCCAAAACATTTGGCAGACCCCAGAAATTTAACATCTTCAATCTTCCTTCCTTAAAACCCATAGCAAGCCCTCCTGAATGACCTGAGGCATCCAGAGCTATGAAAGTCCAACCCGGAAAGGAGGATCGCAGGGCAGCTTCAATATCAGTACTTTTGCCCAAGGTTTCTTGAAGGAAAACAATATCCGGGTTGTGACGAGAAATAAGGTCTTTTAAAGCCAGTTTTTTGGGTTTACTGGCTAAACCCCTGCAGTTCCATGAAAGACAAATCATTTTTTAACCGCCTCAGGGGTTTTAGCTGCTCTAAGCGCCCCAGGTATCGACATTTGTTTGCCATCAGCCACATCAAATATTGCTTTAACTTGGGCTTTTGAGAGAAAAGATTTTCGACCTCTACCTCTTTTTGATAAACTCTTAGAAGCCTCAGCACCTAACCCACCTACAGACTCCATAACCTCATTCGAGCAAACAGACTTCTTACTGAGGGATCTAAGGTTATAATGACAAACAGAAGAGGAAGGACCCGGACCCTGACTCTTCGGGGGATAATCCTCACTGTTCAGATTTAAGGAGGGAATAGCAGCTGAAAGGTTTTCAATATTTTGCATGACATCATTACAATTGTTTAACAGAGGACTGCACCCGACGATTGAATCAGAAATAAAGGGAGAAGTGACTGGGGAGGATTGCATACCGGATGGGTCACCTTCAGGAGCGATGGCCGGATCAGCACGATGCGTTTCCAAGTTCGGCTGGTCAACTGAAGCACGGACCGGGTCCCCGTCCTCCCGAGGCTCTCCCTCCTTTGACTGATGAAGGAGATCTTCCATAAATTTTTCATTTGGAAAAGACCCCGCCACCGGATTCTCAGCATTCCTCATAGAACCCTCCCACTCCTCTTCTTTGCTTTGAATCCTCCTTCTTCTCTTCCCCAATGGGCAATCCCTCGCCAAATGCCCATACTCGTGACAGCGGTGGCAACGAAAAGGCAGGAGTTCATAATCCAGAGGCTGTTCGAAGACATATTCCTTATACTGCAACGTGATTGATTCTGCCAGACCTTCCTTCGGATTGAGCCTTACTAATATCCTTGCCACAGCTTTTTCATAGGTATGGAGAAACGATCTATCAGCATCCAGATAGGTGCCCAAGAGATTCCCTATAGATTTGAAAACGGAATCCACCCATAGAAAGGGGGGCAGATTAGGAGCCCTGACCCAGACAGGGAATTCTTCGACCTTTTCTTTTGAGGCGTCGAAAAGGGGGGACCATCTTTTAAAGAAAACAGGTCGCTTCCCGAAAGCCCAGTTCCTCCCCTCGACCCATTCCAGAGCCTCCTTACTGTCAAAACTAACCATAAACCAACCCTTGACCAGAGTGTTGGTCTTGAAAGAATTTGCCGGGGTTTCCAACCACTGGCTCTCCGCCCACTGCCTTAAGGATTTGCCTGATACAGGGCGCCCTCTAACTCTGCCCACGAGAGTACACTCTGCCACATCCAGAACATCCTCCACCTGCACGTCCATACCAAGTACCAAATTCGCAAAACGCTTCTTCTTCAGATGTTTAGCCTTCTTCCTTTTTTCCCCTGTCTTCTGCGTTTCTGGCTCAGAACCCTTGTCCCCGAACTCAGGGTTTTGGTCCCCTACCACCCTTTGCGGACCACATCCATTCACTGCTGACTGATCAACCCCAATTCTGGGAGGGGTTTCAATCAACCCTTCAACAGGACTCCCCACTTCTCCTTCAACCGAAATCCCATCCTCTATCACCTTACCGGCACCGAGGGAATGAGCAAAATTCCCCTGATTTACAGCCTTACCAAGTCCTGCAGAAGACCCCTCCGCCCCTACAAACCTCTGAGAGGAGTCTTTTGAAAAAAGAACCCTGTTAACAGACGGAGGATTGCTTTTGCCGCCCACCTCTTTCCCAGCTATTTGGATACCCCCTACAGGCCTCCAAATCCCTATGTTTTGAGAAGAGCTAATGATATCCTCAAGGCCGCCAGACGGGCAAAAAACTTTTGAAGGGGAGAAAGACTTACTGTCGGGTGGGGCGATAAACTTGTCTCTCCACGCGCCTAACTTAGCTTGAGGGTTTTCCTCCTCAGAACCCTTGCCGATATTACCGAGGCCGCCTGAAAGATCCCAACTCTCGTCCAGCAGACCTTTTGCGATTTTAGAACTTCGCGAGCCTCCTGCCGAGAACAATGCCGACGCATGACTATCAACTTGCCCAAAAAACTTGCCGATATTCTGCTCATTGATCTCCTTTCCCCAGACCGAGAGAATATCTTCCGGGGTTGGGTCAAGTTCCACCGTTTCATTTGGAATTACCATGGTAAAAAACACAAAAACCCCCGTAATAACTGACACCTCCTCGCAACCGTTACCCGGGGAGAACGCTGAAAACCGCTTGCAGGCAAAGAAGTTGACCTCACGAAGGGAACAGAACATAAAAAAGCCTAGAAAGTTTTTCAAAGAAAAAACCACCAGGTAACAAAACCCCACCAAACACAAACCGTGACAGTACCCGTCGCCAGATTGAGAGCGGAGTTTTTTATCCCAGCTGTCTCCTTCTCCGCTTGCCCACCGAAAATCAACCTCGTTGGGTCCGCCAGCACCCAAACTCCCGTACCTGCGTGTCCTTTCCTGCGCCGACTGCATCACCTAGGCCTAGGGCCTAGGGTTCCCGGATCGAACCCTACTCTCTCCATCCTCGTCAACCTACAATTACTATTAAGAATGCTTTTTAAATTTTTATTTTTTTTAAATGTAAAACTTGATTTCTTTACAATGTTGTAATAAGAAATTTATATTTTTTAATAAGAAACTTAATGTTATTTAACTAAAACTTTTTAATATAAAAATTTATAATATTTTAAATATAGAAGTTAAGACTTTTCATATTTTTTTAATACTAAACTTTCCATCAATGTTTTAATAAAAAGTTTATATCTTTTAATAAAAACTTACTATTATTTAACTGCAATTTTTTAATATAGAAATTTTATATTTTTTTAAATATAAAAATTATGGTTTTTCAAATTTTATTAATTTAATAAAAAACTTATACTATATTAATAAAAAAAAACTTAAATAACTTAATATTATTTAAGTGCAACTTTTTAATATAGAAATTTATAATTTTTTAACATAAATACTATAATTTTTAATATAAATTTGCAGTAAGTTGAACTTATTGTATTAAGTCGGGTGAATTTTCGAATTTTTTGGCCAAATATGGTCGAAATTTTCTGGTGATATATTTGGTGTGTGGACTTTTGAATTGTAATTGGGTCTTGCACTTGTGAAGGAATTGCATTGGAAATAACTTTACAACAATATATTTGCAAGATTTTTTAATACACTTTGTCGTTGTTGTTATCGTTGCCATAGATGCATAGGTTATTTTTATATATTTTATTTTTTATTATTTTTTAAAATTATAGGTATTTCGCTAGATATGTTAAAACCTCAACCTAGTAAGGAGAGGCTAAGAAAAGTCACTCTAAAAAGTCTTTATGATCATTTTGATTGAATAGAAAAAAATGGGAGAATAAAGAAATATGGAGCATAAACAAAATTAGATACAATGCTTGATAACAAATTCAAATTGTAAAAAAATAAAAGGTTAGGGTTTAAGATTGAACTGCAAAAAATGGTAGATAGGCTACAAGAAATGGAAAACCATAAACAATCAAATCTCTCACACCTTGAGAGATGAGATTAAGGAGTTAAAATAAAAACTAAATAACAATTTGGCCCTAATTAGTATTCAAAATAAATTAGACATCAAACCCATCAAAAAGGAGATGAGCAAGCTAATTGAGCTAGACCACAAGTGCAATAAAAGAGCCTTCAATCTTATTGCTGATATAAAAAACAAGAAAGATGAGGGCGTGTTAGAAATAGTAAAAGCGAAACTAAAAAATAAATCACAATTTTCAACAACTTATCTCATAGACACAAAAATATTGGAAAAGATACTTGAGTATAAAGATAGGCTTATTTGTGTTAGGGTAAGTTGTAGTGACCATAAATTTGGCATACTCAGCGAATATCCAAGTCTAAATTGGACAAGAATCTCTATAAATGAGGAACTCATTCCAACAAATCAAACTAAATAAAGAAAGGAGGTTCAAAAGATAAAGGAAGCTAGAAAGGAAGGCAAATGGGCAATCATTAGAAATAGGAAAGCTATTATTAGGGATAGAGACCTAAATAGGAATTTGGAACACTCTGGATCCTCTTCTGGAACTGTCATTGCTTTCTATGGTGTAAATTTCCTATGTTAAGTTGGATCCCGAGTGAAATTGACATTATTCTTTTAGTCAAAACTTGGGAGCGTGATGAGTCTAGGGTCTCTCACATAGATGGATTCATTTTGTGGTCATCATGGAATATGAAATCCTCTCACAGAGGAATTGGAGGAATAGACTATTATATAAAAAGGAATGTTTCTCCTCACACTCAGCTTCATAAGATAGACTCCCTCAATTAGTGCATTTGGATCAAAATCTCTGACATTAACGCTAGGAGGATTTATATCACAAGTTGTTATTTCACACCTATCAACTCTACCCTTTATAAGAAAAATAATCTAGATAAGGATTTCCCTTATAGTACCTTAGAACAAGATATTCGACATTTAAGGAACAAAATTAATTTCTTCTTGTTAGGAGACTTTAATACAAGAAACATAATTGACTAAGTTATTCTTCTAAGTAATGATTCAAACCCTAATCCTCTTTGGCTAGATGAGGACCTAACTTCAACTAGTAGATTCAAAAGAAACTTTGAAGACCTAACGAATAATCTATTTGGTACTAAGTTATTCAAACTTTCTAGTTTTGAAGACCTTATAATTTCTAATGTCATAATTAAGTGGCCAAACTCCAGCCAGATGATTTGTACTCATGGGCTTGGTAGTAGTGTTGTGAATTATGCAATATCCTATATCATTGTTTCTGACCGAATAGTAAATTTGACATCTTAAATGACCATGAGCCTAACTTTGATCATAGACTTCTAACCTTAATGCTAAACTTTGACATGCACACCAAGCACATGCAAGAGAATTGTGAGAATCAAAGGCATCTACTTTTTCACATAAGTAAAATGGACCTCTTCTTAAAGGATTTAAATAGGAATTTACATATCTTAACTTATGAGGATAACATTGAAAACCTCTATCTTAATTTTACAACTATCCTCTCTACTACCATTAGCAAGTTCTCTACCGAGGTGTCATCTAAAAAGAATAATAGAAAATATCAGTTATTGGTATGATAATGTCATTGTAAAACTACTAGAAAATCAATTAGGGATGCTCCTAAAATAACCTTAAAACTTGATAAGATAAATATGTAGAAAGCTCACGAAGAAAAGATGATATATAAATAGAAAGCAAGAGAAGTTAGTACACCTTTCTAAATCTAATCCTAGAAAGTTTTGGAGGAAAATTATGATTCATAAAACTGAAGAGAACACTGTGATTCCCTTGAAGAACTAGAATATTTACCTTAAAAAACCTTTATGAATCCCATAATGTCATGGAAACCATTTTGAATGCCCTACAGATGATGATATCTTTCATTGGAATACAATGAATTTGGGGCTAATAATCTCACTAATAGGAAAGCTAAGGATATTGAATGCTACCAAGCTGAAATTTTTAAAATGGGAGGATTTATCCTCATCCATCACATACACAAGCTCTTCAATCTGGAAGTGGAGCAACACTTTCCTAAGCCTTGGACACAAAGCCTTATCATGCCTATCTTTAAAAGTGGGGATAAAAGCATTCCCTCTAGTTACATGACCATTATGATTAGCCACGTTTTAGCTAAGCTATACAAACTTATTTTGGAAAAGAAAATTAGCCTTTGGCTTGAAATTCGTGATAAAAGAGCTAAAGGCCAAGTTGGTTTTAAGATATATCATTCAACTATGGACCATCTTGTTACTTGTATAATAATTGCAGAGGAATGCGCAATAATAAAATTGATCTCTTCTATTATTTTATTGAATTTAGAAAATATTTTGATATAGTTCCTCGGAAAAATCTATGGAAGAGGATAGAAGAGATAATATTTCCTCTCGAGCTTAGGGTTGTTGTGACAAGGTTGTACAAGAATTTCATTGTCAAGCTTAGGACCACTAAGAGTTGGTCATAAGAAATGAAATGCAATATCAAAGTCAAGAAAGGGTGTCTCTTATATCCTACCCTTTTTGGCATATACATTGATAAGCTAAAAGAATGTTTGGAAGATGCAGGTTGTGTTAGACCCACGCTCACTAGTATAGTCATAAATCTTCTCCTTTATGCTGACAATATTGTTCTTTTGGAAAGAAACCATGATCATTTTGGCATGCAACTAAGAATCATCTAAGATTTATGCTCCAAGATGGGTATGGTTGTTAATACCAACAAAACTAAAGTATTGGTAACTAAATCCACAAATATAACCTATGATACTTTCATTTATGATAATAGCTACTTGGAGGAAGTACCTTCATATAAATATCTAGGAATCGACATCCATCATAATCTCAATTGGAATTATTGCATTGAGAAAAGTATAAATTGAGTTTGTAAAGCTTACTATGGGCTTGAAATGAATTATAAATTGGAAAATTTTTGGATATGGGATTAAAAAAAGAAATCATTTTTGAGACTCTCATCACTCATGTTATTTTACATGGATGTGATGTTTGGGGTTGTAGTATATCCACAAAGTCATGGAGGAAGATTGAACAAATCCAAAAACAATTTATAACCTACAACCTCAGGATTAAAGGAAATACTCCCTACCTTATCCCCCTAATTGAAACAAGTTATTTCCCTATTGAAAGCAGGGCTATGACTAGGTATCTTATATATAAGAAGTTACACAACATGGAAGCAGAGAGGTTTCCTACATTTGCTTCTAACTCTAACCAAAACCCCCACCTTCAGCTCAAGCAAGGATAACATAAGGATGTCCTAGCTTGGCTAGACCATTGGGGAATAAAGGATCATCTGGCATAATAAGGATAATATTAAAAATATTATCACTTCCAAATTTAAGGAAAAATTGTGGGGCGATAAAGAGTCAGAGGAAAAAAGGAAACTAAGATATTATGAGATGATCAACCCAAATCTCAAAACCAAAAATATCTTCCTGTCTTGACTAGTGTTAAGAAGAAAAGGAATATTGCTAAGATAAGAACTAATTCTCATGACCTTCATAATGAAACTGGGCTTCAGTCAACTCCTAAAATGCCATTGGACAAAAGAGTTTGTCACATGTGTGATACTAAGAGAGTTGAAGATGAAAAGCACTATCTTTTAGATTGTCCATCTTATACCCACAATCAATCTAATTTTCAAAATATTTGTCACACTGCCAAACTTCATGAACTTTTAAGTCAACAAAATTTTGGTGATCTTGGAATGCTTCTCTCACTTATTTTCTAGCATAGAAATAAAATGTTGAAGAATTTTGAATAATCTCTTTCTTTCTTAAGGCTCAAAAAACCATATAAGTTTGTTGAATGTTAATCGTCATCATAAAAAAAAAACAAACAAACAAAAAAACAAAAGAAAAAAAACACTAAATTTATAAAATATAAATAATATAAAATTAAAATTGTTTTTTTACTATTTTAAAAACTAATTTTAAAATATAAATAATTAAAATAAAACAATAGTATAATTTTACATATTAATATTGATTTTTACTATTTTTGTTAGTTATTTTTTAATTTATGGTTTTATTTAAGATATTACATGTATGATGGTATATATTATCTTATTACTATTATAAATTTTTATCTCAATATTAATATATTTCTTTTTATTAATATTTTTTGTTTTAAAATTATATAAATGTTATTTTTTTAAATAGGTGGATTGAGAGTAACTATTGTTATTCTCCTTACTTAGATTCAGTACATGCAAGTGACATGATAAGATTTGATATAATGACTATTAAATCTTTTTGTTAAAAATAAATAATCCCAATAAAACCAAAACATGTATATTTCACATATAATATATATATATATATATATATATATATATATATATATATATATATATATATATATATATATATATATATATATATATATATATATATATAAATTAATTAATTAATTTCAATTAAAATAGAGAAAATAATTTTTTCTGGAATTATCTGGAGCATCTCAACACTATTTATATCTCTTGTTAGATCAGATCTTCAATACCTGAAATGAACTTTAGTAAATAGTTCAAAAAATTGACAACAAGACACTTTTATATGATTATTCTGAAAAAGTTTTTACCAATAAAAAATACAAAAATAATAATATAAAAATGAAGTTAAGGAAACCTTAAATTAACCGTTAGACCATTTGACCATGAAATTAGCTTAAAGTTTGACTAATGATCTGATTAGGAAAAAAAGGTTCAATACTTAGTAAAGCATTATCACTCATATTAAATAATATAATAACTTTGGCGATGAGAGGGCAATAATATTAAACATTTGGTACTTAATACAACATTATTGTTCATATTAAATACTATAGTAACCTTTATGATGAGAGGGCATGATCATTATTATTTTTCCCCTGGAAAAATCCGTAACTTTTCATTAAGTAGGAAAAATTACATATTGTAGATGCTATCGCATATGCTGTATGTCACTGTGGACTATGATCATAAGAAAAGGCTATGGGAACTATAACCAGATACACCTCGCAGGGCGATCTGCTATATTCAGCTGTGGATACTATCAATTGTATTATGCTTGATTTTATGCCTGTACATGAGCCACGCAGGGCCCTTACACTTAGTTCAGTAATTTTCAAAAAAAATATTGATATTGTTCAAAATTTACAAAACCAAAAATTTGCTTGGTCAATGACCAGGATCCCTCTGATAGATTGGATCTATATATGGCCAGTGGTAATACTGGTATTCGTTTGTCCCTCACTGCTCGGTAATCACCCATTCGCCTCTGGGCATTAATGCGGCCTCCTTGGATATTTTGTCAGCATTGCTGTTATGCTCCCTGTAGATATGAGAGCAAGAGATATTGTTAAATTCTGCCTTGAAAATATTTACCTCATTTAAAATGTTGCTGAGTGTGTGAATGTGAAAATCAGATATGCCATTGAACCAATTGACAATAATCTTTGAGTCCCCGAAAATGTTTATGTTGGTGCACTGGTGTCCCGAAGTGAAATGCAGTAGGTGGTGCAATGTAATGAGCTCAGCATAATTATTTGTTCCAACACCCAAACCCATCTTGACTTTATAGAGGTGCTGTTCATTGATATGCAAAATGAATCCTCCGCCGCATCCATGTTGGTTTGCGGCCCCATCAAAGAAAGCCTAGGGTGAGTTTTTATCGATGCACGGAGGTGGATGTGGTCGACGCTCTCTAGGAGGCGGGGGATCTGGCAGCTCCCTATATGCAGATATTATCCCAGCCTCAATCTGTGGCCAATGCGCAGGTCTGTTGTCGAATATGTGACGGTTGCGGGCTTTCCAAATGTGCCAATTGACAAGTACAGGTAGGTTCAGAAGCTTGGTTCCCCTGTGCCTATTTGACCAAACATCCCATGCGCTGCTCAGGTCATCTCCCTCCCATTGCCCATTATATCGGATCGAAGTGGATAAGGAATTCCACAGAGATAGTATAACACTACAGCGCAGAAAGAGATGATCTGTAGATTCAGATGCGCATTTACACAGTATGCACCAGGTGGGCCCTTGAAAGGCTCTATGTGTGAGTTGTTCCCCGGTAGGCACCTTGTTTCTCAGTATACACCAGAAAAATAATTTGGTTCTCGGCGGAGCCATGAGTTTCCAAATGCTTCTCCACCAATTTGAAATTGAATCTGGTTTCTTATGTAGATTTAAAGAAATGTATCCTGATTTTGGAGAATATTTGCCATTCTCGGCCTGGCTCCATACTAATTCATCCGGTCCCTCTTTGATTCTGATGTGGGATTCAGATATCGCTGTTATGAACTCGTGCCATTCCTGGTGCCATCTAGGAGGTAGATTTATTTGGAGAGCCGATTTCCATGCCTGTGCAAATATCCCTGTGTTCTGCTGATCAGCAATATGTGAGAACACCCTGATCTCCCGGGAGTGCAGATACCTGATGAGGTCTTGTGAGAGTAGATGTCTACCTCCACTTCCGATCCACGGATCCAGTCCTATCCGAGCCAGGGATCCGTCATTTATCCTCCACACCAGATTGTCTCTTATGAGAGGCAGAGAATGAAGCAAAGCCTTCCACACTGATGAGATACCTGTCTTCGGCCAACTAGGCAGTCTGACCCAATCCATCATGTCTTGAGGCCAGATGTATTTATGATATGATATATGAGTCCATAGATTCTGACTAGTCAGCAGGGTCCAGCCCATTTTAGCTGCAAGGGCTTGTGCAAAAAGAGGGAGGTCTTTTAATCCCCATCCCCCCCATCTCTTTGGCAATGCAATCTTTTGCCAGCTGATCCAGGCAAAAATTCTTTTGTCTTGATTCCCAGCCCAAAGATATCTGTTGCACAGTTGCTGTAAGCGAGATAGGATATTCCTGGGTATCCAAGCAAGTGCCATCCAGAAAATTGGGGTGGCTTCCAGGACCGATTTGATAAGCACCAACCTTCCCGCCCTGGATAAGTATCTGTGGCTCCAGCAGGTTAGCCTTTTCTCCAATTTTGTGACAAGCCAGACCCAATCTGCTATCTTCTGACAGGTGGGTTTTAACCAATAACCCAGATATTTAAGTCCTCTGTCCAGTGGATGGATACTGTATGGGAATACCTGGTGAGCATATTGAGATTCATGGACAGATGTACGAGAAAAAGTGATAGTGGATTTGTGATGGTTGACAAGCATCCCAGTGGCAGTCGAGAAAAGGTGAAGGATCCTAGAGAAAGACAGGGAGTCTCTGATGCTGCCATCCAGCAGAATAAGTACGTCATCCACAAATAATAGATGTGTAAGGTAGCAGTCATCCGAGATCTTGAGGCCACTAAGGGTTCCTTCCCGCTTGGCTGATGCAATTAATCGACTTAGACCTTCCATGACAATAAGGAAGAGAAGTGGGGATAAGGGACAACCCTGCCTGAGTCCCCTTTCTGAGTGGAAGAAATGGGAGGCTGATCCATTTATGAGGACGCTGAAAGTGGGGGTGGTAATGCAGGCCATGATCCAGGTGATGAAATTATGAGGGAGACCCAGATGGATGAGAAGCATCTTGATGTAAAGCCAGTTGACTCGGTCAAAAGCTTTAGACAGGTCGATCTTGAGTATGATACTTTTGAGATGCTTATACCAGATACAGTGAAGAGCTTCTTGCGCCGATCCTATGGCTTCATGAATCTGTCTATTTTCAAGAAAAGCAAATTGTTGAGGAGCAATATTTCTAGATAGAATGGGTCTGAGGCGATTGGCAATAATCTTGGAGATGATCTTGTAGAGACAGTTGCACAAAGATATGGGTTTGTAATCGTCGAAAGAGGATGGAGAATCAGACTTTGGGATGAGGGCAATAAAAGTAGAGTTTATGGCATGATATAGGGTTCCAATAGTTCTGCTTTCCTCCACTACCTTCAGTAGGTTTGGCCCCAGTAGCTCATAGAAAGCGAGATAGAACTCAATGGTCCAACCGTCCGGACCAGGGCTCTTGTCCTTCTTGAACCATTTTAATGTGCCTTCCAGTTCCCCAGTGGTAACTGGTGCTAAGAGCTCTTATGTATCTTCCTCATTGACAAATCTAGGGAAATGATTTGCCACATTTATGATCTCAGCCAGATTTGTGCTGGGAGGGCTCCCGTATGTTGAGATTGCAACAAGATGATGGAGCTTAGTGAAAAGAGTCGCCTTCACTAAGTGGGCCCGCAGGCTATTTTTGGCGCAAGTCTATTTTTAGACTATGTCTATTTTTAGACATATGGATCATGTTTATGGATTGCAGGTTGCTGTTTATGGATGATTGATCAAGTTGGGAAAAAATAGATGGACTTCTATTTTTGATGAAAGTATGAGTGATCACAGTGTGAGTGATCAAAGTCTATTTTTAGACTGGCTGTCAAAAATAGAAAAGATAAATATTATTATCTCACAATAATATTTGGACTATAAACTTAATCTTATTCTCTTGGAGCACTTCAGTTTGAGCTACAGAGGTGGCACATGCAGCTGTCAGAAGGAAATACGCTTTTCTTATGAGTCAGTTGAGTTGTTGCATGCATGACTTCAGTTAGAACTCAATCAGTTGATTTTGGTGGAGTTGATTGTGGAGTTGATGGAGTTGTGTTCAGTTTAGCTTTGTTAAACTGCTTGTATTTAGTCTAACTGGCAAATAGACTAGAGATGAGTTGGGTGAATTAGTTATTAATTAATTCACAAGTTATTAACTCATAATACAACTAATGAATACATCAGTTAACTCAGTTGCATGTCAGTGCATGTTCAGTTCAACAGGGACAGGTGGTAGAGAATCAGATTGCTATCAGTTGTGACTATAGTTGTGCACCAGATCTTGCACAATCAAGGGATTGAGTATGCCAATGAGTTTGCTCACGTATTTGCCCACATTATAGCTTGTGCTCACGTCCAACAAAGAGTGAGTGACTATTTTGCAGGTGAAAAACGAGTTTGGTGAGCCATTCTCATCAGTTCTTGAGCAGGTATTGAGCAGTGGAGGCAGGGAAGCAGTGGAAGAGATTTGGAGATCAGATCTGAGCTGTATTGTGTGTAACAGAGGTGGAGATACTTGTGAGAAGTATTATGCTGTGTAATGTTACATGACTCAATCATTAATATACAGATAGTTGGGGTTTTTAGCGAGATGCTTTCCCCGGGATACATACTGTGTTAATGTGTGAATGCTCTTGATGTTTTATTGTTATTGATGCTGCTATATTGATGATCAACATAGAGGAGCTTATGTATTGTGTATGTTTTCCGCAATAGTACATGATCAGGATAATCTCCATTGAATATGTGTTAAATTATTCAAAATTTCTACATGGTATCAGAGCTGCTTGATTTGTAGAAGAGATTTTTACAGGATATCAAGCGAGGATTGATCGTCGGATCTATTATTCAGAAAGTGTTTACATTTTATTTCTTCAAGCAGAGTCTGTAATCGGGCCAGGTAGCCTCTGGATTCATCCTTCCTTTTGAAGGTGAGATATCTGGTGAATTCCCATACAGTCAATCTCTGTACGAGAAATATTGTGTTCTCACGGATTTTAGATCGGAAGCAGTTGAGTTTTTGCTGGTGGAAATCGAATTTGCAGCAGTGTTGTTGAAATGTCTTTCAACGGATTGCAAATGTTATTCCAAAGCAAGAGCGACCTGGCGCTCAAGGATAAACTCAGAAACAATAAAGGTGAGAATGGATCTTCATCAAAGGTATCTGATGAAGAGAATTGCGCTTTGGCTGCCAAAGCAAAGAAGGGGAAGAACAAGAAAGCTTCTCATTCCGGTGCGAAAGGCAAGAAGCAGGACATGTCCAAGGTGAAGTGTTTTCACTGTCACCAGCACGGACACTATGCCACAAATTGTCCGCAGAAGAAGAAGAACAAGCAAGCTGCTGGATCTGCAGGGGGAGAGGCCTTAGCTTCTCAGTTTGAGCTTGATTTTTCATTGATCGCATGCTTGTTTTCAAGTGTGATGGGATCAGTGTGGTTCTTGGACAGTGGTGCGTCTTTTCACATGACGAGAGATAGAGATTTGTTCTCTGATCTGGAGGACAAAGATCTTGGAGTGCACATCGAGATGGGCGATGATGGTAGATACAATGCGACCGGTATCGGTACCATTTCCTTTGAGAGGGAGTCTGGTAAACCCTTTGTATTGAAGGAAGTCATGCATGTTCCAGGATTGAAGAAGAATCTCATCTCAGTGGCGATGTTAGAAGACAAGGGGTATGATGTTGTTTTCAGCGAGGGAAAGGCCTTCCTGCGCAGCAAGACAACTGGTGAGACCCGGAAGATAGGGGTTCGAGTGAGGAACCTTTATCAGTTGCATGTATATGGATGCGCAGCAATGGCAGGCAAGGCAGAAGGATTGGTGAGCTGGGATGATGGCGAGTTGTGGCACAGGAGATTGGGTCACCTTCACCATGGAGCCTTGAAGATACTGCAGCAGATCACTACAGGGCTTCCTAAAGGCACACTTGCGCAGTCAGATCAGTGCAAGGGGTGTACTTTGGGGAAGTTTGTGAAAACCACCTTTCACGAGAAGGATAGTCGCGCCACGACGATCCTTGAGAGAATTCACACAGACGTGTGTGGACCTTTCTCAGTTGCTTCGACAACAAAACACAGGTATTATGTGATTTTTGTTGATGATTTCTCTCGTAAGTGCTGGATCTTCTTCATGCAGAAGAAGAGCAAGACATATTCAAAGTTCTGTGAATTCAAAGCACTGGTCGAGAAGGAGTCGGGGAAGAAGGTGAAGGCTCTTAGGAGCGATAATGGTGGTGAATACATCTCGGACGAGTTCAAGGATTTCTGCAAGGCAGAAGGGATTCGTAGAGAGCTCATAGCTCCCCATAACCCACAACAGTACGGGGTAGCTGAGCGGAAGAACAGAACAATCGTGGGTGCTGCACGGGCAATGTTGCATGATCAGGGCCTACCCCTTCACTTGTGGGCGGAAGCATGCAATACAGCAGTTTATGTGCAGAACCGTTGTCCTCATAGGATACTTGGCATGAGTACACCCGAGGAGGCTTATTCTGGTAAGAAGCCTGATCTTTCTCATTTGAGGATTTTTGGTGCTAACGTTTACATGCATGTGACGAAGGATGCCAGGAAGAAGTTGGAGCCGACCGCAGAGGTTGGGATATTTGTGGGGTACACTGATACGCCCCACAACTATCGTGTGTATTTGCCAGACAGTGGTAAAACTGTTGTGTGATGGGATATAAAATTTCAAGAGGAGAAAGCCATGAAGTGTTCGCTTGAGAGGGAGCTACACTTGCATGCAGATGAGGAGCTATTAGTTCCTAAGGATGAGCTTCAAGACGTGGATCAGCCACAGGATGAGGTTCATGGAGTGGAAGAGACCACTCATGCAGCGCCAACCATCAGAGGGCGAAAGCGCTTGACAGAAGCTGAGCGACTGGCTCAAGATGCAGAGAAAGTTGTAGGACCACCTACAGCCCAACGCAGGCAGAGACAGTCACCTGATCGGTACACTGGATACATGGCTCTTATGAGCAAGTGTGTTGTGACTGAGCCATCCTCTTTCGAGGAAGCTGTGGAGGATCCCGCATGGGTAGACGCCATGGTGGAAGAGTATGATTCTATTGTCAGAAACAGTGCATGGGAGATTGTTCCTAGACCGGAAGGGAAATCAGTGGTGGGTTCGAGATGGATCTACAAAGTTAAGCAGGCAGCTGACGGGAGTGTGGAGAAGTACAAGGCAAGATTTGTTGCCCGAGGCTTTTCACAGATTAAGGGGATCGATTATGAGGAGACCTTTGCACCTGTCGCAAGGTATTCTTCCATACGGACGATTCTTGCTCTCTCAGCGCAGATGGGATGGCACATTCATCAGATGGATGTGAAGACTGCGTTCCTCAATGGAGTCATTGAGGAGGAGGTGTACATTGAGCAGCCCGAAGGCTTTGAGGTCTTCAGCAGCGAGTTGCATGTGTGCAAGCTCAAGAGAGCGTTGTATGGGTTGAAGCAAGCACCACGTGCTTGGTACACACGGATAGACAGCTATTTCACAGGACTTGGATTCTCCAAGAGCGAGGCGGATCCTAACCTATACCAGATTGTGGTGGAGGGTAAGTTGCTTATCATTGTACTGTATGTTGATGATTTGATTCTAACGGGTGATGAGCTGTTGATATTGTCATGCAAGAAGGATCTTGCTACAGAGTTTGAGATGAAGGACTTGGGCCTCCTTCACTATTTCCTAGGATTGGAAATATGGCAGCGCAGTGGTGGACTGTTTGTTTCTCAGGGCAAGTATGCTCGGGAGATACTGGAGAAGTTCAACATGCATGGCTGCAAGCCTGTTGATACTCCTCTTCCTGGAGGTTGGAGGAAGGAGGATGCCATTTCGGGAGAAGAAGTGCATGCCACTGTTTATCGACAGTTGGTGGGGTCGCTGATGTATTTGGTCAATACACGACCTGATATATGCTATGCAGTTAACCAGCTTTCACAAGCTATGGTTAAGCCTACCAAGCTCTTCTGGAAGGCGGGCAAGCATGTATTGCGCTACTTAAGAGGCACATCGGGATATGGTTTGTGGTAGAGACAGGAGGATGAGGTGAAGCTATGTGGCTTCACGGATGCAGATTGGGCAGGGAGCCCAACAGACAGAAAGAGCACATCAGGAGGGGTCTTCAGTATTGGATCGACAGCAGTTTCTTGGTACAGCAGGAAACAGAGATCCGTGGCACTCAGTTCAGCGGAGGCCGAGTATATGGCAGCAAGTTTGGCTGCATGTGAGGCTATATGGATGAGGAAGATCCTAGTTGGTTTGTTCAGTTCTCATTTGGATCGTACTGTGATTTTCTGTGATAACCAGAGTTGCATTAAACTCTCGGCTAATCCTGTATTTCATGATAGATCTAAACATATTGACATCAGGTACCATCATATCAGAGATTGTGTGCAGCAGAGGATCATGTTACTTTCGTACATTCCAATGGAGGATCAGGATGCTGATATTCTGACGAAGGCTCTCACCAGGAGTAAATTCGAGTACCACCGAGGCAGGATAGGGGTTGCTGATAATCCATATCTTGTCGAGATGGAGTGTTGATATTGCAACAAGATGATGGAGCTTAGTGAAAAGAGTCGCCTTCACTAAGTGGGCCCGCAGGCTATTTTTGGCGCAAGTCTATTTTTAGACTATGTCTATTTTTAGACATATGGATCATGTCTATGGATTGCAGGTTGTTGTTTATGGATGATTGATCAAGTTGGGAAAAAATAGATGGACTTGTATTTTTGATGAAAGTGTGAGTGATCACAGTGTGAGTGATCAAAGTCTATTTTTAGACTGGCTATCAAAAATAGAAAAGACAAATATTATTATCTCACAATAATATTTGGACTATAAACTTAATCTTATTCTCTTGGAGCACTTCAGTTTGAGCTACAGAGGTGGCACATGCAGCTGTCAGAAGGAAATACGCTTTTCTTATGAGTCAGTTGAGTTGTTGCATGCATGACTTCAGTTAGAACTCAATCAGTTGAGTTTGGTGGAGTTGATTGTGGAGTTGATGGAGTTGTGTTCAGTTTAGCTTTGTTAAACTGGTTGTATTTAGTCTAACTGGCAAATAGACTAGAGATGAGTTGGGTGAATTAGTTATTAATTAATTCACAAGTTATTAACTCATAATACAACTAATGAATACATCAGTTAACTCAGTTGCATGTCAGTGCATGTTCAGTTCAACAGGGATAGGTGGTAGAGAATCAGATTGCTATCAGTTGTGACTATAGTTGTGCACCAGATCTTGCACAATCAAGGGATTGAGTATGCCAATGAGTTTGCTCACGTATTTGCCCACATTATAGCTTGTGCTCACGTCCAACAAAGAGTGAGTGACTATTTTGCAAGTGAAAAATGAGTTTGGTGAGCCATTCTCATCAGTTCTTGAGCAGGTATTGAGCAGTGGAGGCAGGCAAGCAGTGGAAGAGATTTGGAGATCAGATCTGAGTTGTATTGTGTGTAACAGAGGTGGAGATACTTGTGAGAAGTATTATGCTGTGTAATGTTACATGACTCAATCATTAATATACAGATAGTTGGGGTTTTTAGCGAGATGCTTTCCCCGGGATACAAACTGTGTTAATGTGTGAATGCTCTTGATGTTTTATTGTTATTGATGCTGCTATATTGATGATCAACGTAGAGGAGCTTATGTATTGTGTATGTTTTCCGCAATAGTACATGATCAGGATAATCTCCATTGAATATGTGTTAAATTATTCAAAATTTCTACACCGTATAGGTTCCTGAAGTGCGAAGTACCTAACCGGGAGAGCTTGTTGAATGAGTCAGCTAGGCATCCCTCAGGAAGAGGGAGATTCCATATGGTATTTGCAACCTTTCGGCCCTTTGCATAATTTTGAAAAAATCTAGTATTGCCATCCCCATCTTTCAGCCAAATGGCTCTGCTTCTCAGTCTTTGTGATTCCTCCCTCTCTTTGAGAATATGGGCCTTTTGATTTTCCAACTCGATCAAGCGTGCCTTTTCATTCCCTGAGATGAAGCCCAAACTTCGATCGTCCAATAAGGATCTCAGTTCAACTTCAATATGAGTGAGTTGTGCATTTTCCCTGCTTTGCTTATCCTTGGCCCAATTGATAGCAATGTGCTTCAGCATGGTTAGGTTTTTGCAAAACCCTTTTGCCAATGATTCCTCTCTGTTGATGGGGTTTGCATTCTAGAAGTCAGATACCAATTTAATGAAATCCTGGTCCTGCAACCATGTGTGGTTGAATTTGAAGGGAGCTTTTGGCTTATGGTGGGGACCTAGGATTTCCAGGTATATAGGGGAGTGATCTGAAATACCTCCTGTACCTACCCATTGCTTATAATGATGGAGTTGTTGAATGAGCGGACCCTTCATCAAAAATCTGTCAAGTCTTCGGGCCAAAGCAGCATCGCCCACTCTCCTGTTTCTCCAAGTGGGGAGTGGTTTGTGCATGGGGACGTCAATAAAATTGGTATGTTCCAGAAGATTTGTGATGTGCCCTGTTATAGCATCTACCTGAGCCGAAGACCCCCATGATTCACTGAAACCCAAGGAGAAATTTAGGTCCCCCCCGATGATGATGTGATTAGGGGCCAGTAATGAGAGATTTAGGAGATGGTGCCAAAAGTGTTCTCTCTGTTGGCAGGGTCCATAAACATTCACGATCTGAAGGGTTTTATTGAGTTCAGCAGAGAAAACATCAATGCCCATGAATCCCGAACCCCCCCAAGATGCATCAACCCTAATGGACCTAGGGTTGTATCCAATAGCCAAACCCCCCGATCTCCCAACAGCATCTAGAGCCACAAAATTCCAGCGCGGGACCAGAGATTGCAGAGAACGGGTAATGTACTCGGCCGGACCGAGGGTTTCTTGAAGCAAAATAATGTCAGTCGGCTCAACTTCAAAGAGTCTCTGCAAGGCTAGTTTCTTGGAGGCACTAGCCATGCCTCTGCAATTGAAAGATAGGCACTTCATGGGGGAACGCTTCTCGGGGTATAATTTGCTCTAAGGACCCCATTGAGAGTGGATTGACGACCGGAGGCTACCTCCGCCCCAGCACGCAAAATGGCTTTGGATAGATCAGACTTCCTCCCTCTGGAAGTCAGTGGACCAGAGCCTGGTAAAGATAACCCTAGTCCGGCCAGTTGATTTGGAATATCCTTGGGATGGGATCGAGAACGGAGGAAGTATTGATGGGTAATGGAAACCCCAGAGGATGTCGGCGAGATGGTGGATGTAGACTGGGAATGCAGCGATGGGGCAGAGGAGGCGATAAGAGGGGGGATCGCCATGTTACAGTGAGCCATTGAAATCGGAGCTGATGAGACAACCATAGATGAGCTATTATCAAAAGCTATGGAGGAAGGGTTTAGAGAAATACCCGAGACATGTGCAGCTTCCGCGACAGCACGTGCTCTGGTCATTGGCGGTGAAGATGTTCCTTGCCCCATCATCCCTGTCTTTTGTGGAGTAGATAGTGCCGCTGATGTAGGACCCGAGGGAGGACGAGAGATCATCGGTGAGTTGCCTCTGGATGGGATAGGAGTAACCTTGGGGGAGTCCTCTGGTTTTCTATTAAGTGGGCACTCTTTGTAGAGATGTCCCACCTTATGACACCGTCTGCAGCGAAACGGAACCCCTTCATAATCCAAGATCTGGATCCTACTTTATTTCCCCCACTGTAGAGTTATCTTTTCCTCCAGTCCTTCACGAGTATCCAGGTGGACCAGTACACAAGCAAGAGTTCGGTTCTTCAATTCCACAAATGTGCGATCATGGTCCAAATAAGTTCCAAGTGCATTCCTAATTGTGATAAGGACATCCTCGCTCCAGTACTGTAATGGGAGCCCTGGCAATCTCACCCACAGAGGTCCAACCCCAATTTGCTCACGCTCCGGGTCGAATAAAGGGCTCCACCATTTGAGAAGGACCGGAGCCATCTCAATGTGCCAGTACTTGGCAAGTACCAGATCCGTGTAAACTTCCTTTGCAAAATGTAATGAAAACCACCCTCGGGGCAGGACGTGAACTTCCGGCAATTTTTTCAAAAGGGCACCCCAAATCTCCTTGACCCATTGCATCAGCCTGTTGGCCAAGTATGCTTGGCCTTGCACATGTCCAACTAGCACAGTGCGCGCCATGACCGCAGCTTCCCCTATGGCCGAAGTCTCGCCAAATCTGATAGTAATGTCTTTTGCAGTCGCCTTTATGCACTTAGTCTTCCTTTTTTTGGTGCGAGGGGCCGATGGGTGGTCTACAAAAGGGTTTGGGACACCTTCAGGAGAGATATTTTTAGCAGGTTTTATAATCACCGCAGGGGTCTCGAAGCAGCCTGAAGGCCGCGGACCTGAAACAGGAGGGTTTGTAGAGGCAGTTACAGGGGTATCCACCGGGGGCGCAGTGAGGACTGTTGAGAGTGGCAGGTGTGGGTCAAATGAAAGCGAGTGAGGCATGTAAGTGGAGAGAATATGTAGGGTGCCCGGAGATAGAGGAGGTGCTTCGAGACCTAGAGTGTCAACAGGGAGCAGCTCAGAGAGAGATGGCGCAGTGCTATACCCAGGTAAAGTTACGACAGGCGAAACCGATGGCGAATTATGGTCAGTTAATGGGTTAGGGTCAGTAACCGACATAGGAAAACAGGGGTTGCCGAAAATTACCCGATCCGGGAAGGGATCCTCGGAGTAATCCACTTGTTCTGCCTCCATATTTTCCCCCATTTCCAGCCAATGGTCGGTAGCTAATGGCGACGGGTGTGAAGACAGTAACGGCAACGGCGAGAGGTTGCAAGCGGCGATGGTACAGGTTACAGTGTTCAGTAATTGCAGTAAACCCTAGGGAATTACCCTAATCCTGCACAATCCATCCTCTTCCATGATCATTATTATTTATATTATTGGGTTATATTATTTGATTTTTATTATATTTTATTAGATGTAATAATTATAACAAAGTTAATATATTACATTATAATTTAATTTAATTTAATATATTTGAGTGAGAGATTATTCCTCTTTTTGGTCGCTCAATCAAATTCATGGGAAAATTATTATAAAAATTATGGAAAAATATTTTAATATACATCCAAATGTGGAATCAAACTATGTGAAGTGAAAATATATTAATATACATCAAAATGGAATCAAAATGAAGTGGGTACATTGGGTACAGGTGTTATATTTACACGTGGGTATAATTAACTTGTGATACCCAGGTGTTATATTTACACGTCGGTATAATTAACTTGTGATTAGAGTGAATAAAACTGTGGTGTTGGACCTTGAAAAGAAAACAAATTAATTAGTTATTAGTTATAGAAATTTATGTATACAAGGTAAGTAACAGGGAGGGAGTTGATTGTGATTTATATATGAAGAGAGTCGTTGCTTTGACAATAAACATTGTACAATGCCTATGTTTTCTCGTGAAATATGTAAGTTGGATAAAAAGCCTTTGACTTTGAAGAGTTATAAAAATATTTTTTGAAAAATGTTATGAGATGGAATTAGATTATTTTGAAATTAAAGTAGGTTGGGTTTTAATTAGAGTAGTTTTGAGCTCTAAGGGTTAGTTTAATTGGTCGAGTTCTCGTTGTTAAGTGCTTTGCCGATAGGAAAGTCATAAGGTCAATTCTCCTCGACGCCTTTGGGGCTATGTCCTGCTAGTCTGGCCAACGGGCTTTAAAAGATTCCCTTCAAAGTTGAACTACCTGCCCATATTTCCTCGTGGATGTAATGGCCACCCAGTATCCATGAACCACAACATTAAAAAAAAAAATAGTTTTGACATAAGTCAAATGGTTTATATGATAAAATTTTAAATTTAATCTTTTAAATAGATTAAATGTATTTTTATGTATTTACGTAAGTTTAATTAAATGTTTTTAATTAAATTACATAAAAGCAATAACTAAATTTTAACTTAATTTTTAAATGATAATCATTATTATTTTTTGTTTCAAAAAATTATAGGAAATTAAGGTAGATTGGGTTTTAACTATAGAAATTTTAAATTTAATTTTTTAAATATGTTGAATGTTTTGTATAAAATTTTGTGTTTTTAAATATGTATCTATGTGAGTTTAATTAAATTATATTGAAAAGTGGTAACTAAAATTTAATTTAATTTTTAAATGATAATCATTATTATTTTTTGTTTTAGAAAATTTTGTTAGTGGAATTGATTTTTTATTATTTATATGTGAAAAGAGTTGAAGAACCATTATTAAATATAAATAAATAAAATTACATAAGACTTTGTACTTGCTCCTTCATGAAAAACTGGTGTCATTTCCATGTTTTAAAAGGCAACTCCCCCTCATTGATTCTCAACCATTGAAATCGTTGTGGAAAATAAAGAAAATTAAATTTTGTATAACAATAATAAAGAGGTTTAATTTGTTATCCTCAACATATTAAAATAAGTTATTGATGGTGATAGATACTTTAATATTCAACGCTCATGTTTTTGGTTGAATCAAAATCAAAAGAAACACATGAAAAAGGGGTAAAAGTAGAGATGTATCCCTCTCATTAAGTCTTAACCAAGGAAGTCCCTTTGGAACAAGAAAGAAGAGACGTGAATAAAATTCCTTGTAGCAATAAAACGGTTCAATTTCTCTATCTTCTACATATGTAAAGAAGTGACCCATGGTGATAAATATTCCAATGGTCAACCAAGTAGTCGTTGGTTGGATTGGAATCAAGAGGAATACAAGGAACAAGGGAAAATGTAAAGATGCATATCTTTTATTTGAGCCTTGATTGGGGACGAGTCCCAATTTTGTAAAGTTATTCAACTTGGATATAATTTGTTCGACACACAAGTCATTCATTAATTGGAGATAAGTATAGTCATGACATGTTGTAGTAAACAAAAACTTGTCTACTTCTTCTTTTGACAAGAAATGGTAGATTTATATTAGTAAAATTTGTGGTAAATGCATGTAGCAAAGATACAGGGAATGATTACTTCAAAGGATCTCAACGGAAATGGACAACAAAACGAAAAATCTCTCTTCCATCAAAATGATAAAAAGGAGAGATCCAGCTCTGAAAGTTCCAAAACTTGATCTTATAGCTTCCTGAATGCAAGAGTAGATTCTTACAAATTGCTTAGCCAAAATGATATTAAGGTTTGAACAATATTAACCCCCTACTAAATTCAAGGGAGTCTAGAGTTTGTTGGGAATTAGTTTTTCTCTCTTTGAGATCTTTTCTAGATCTTATTAACAAAGGGGTGGTATGTGATTTTTTCTTTATGACTTCTGCAAAGGAAGGAGAGGTGGTGGCCATATCACCCACCTCCACTTTCTTCTTTTCATCTTCTAAACCCTCCTTTGTTGATTATGGGACCTAAATTTGTGAAGTTTTTGGAAATACCTCGAAGGAGGATGCATCCTTTTTAGGAGGATATGTGTTCTTTATTTGTACTTGATCCATTTGTGGCTGGTTTAAAATTATTTCTGGATGAGACCCAAAATGAGGCTTTGAATTATTTTTTTTAATGTCTTTTGTGACTATATCCATGTCGTCTCCCTCCTAAGTTTGCAGAGCTCCAATTTTTTTGTTGGAGGGAGTAGAAGAGTGAGATTGAGACTTGTAGTTAGGCTAAGGCTAAATGACACCTTGAGACCCCATATTTTGTTGATTCTTTTGATTTCTTGAGACTTATTTGAAAGATCATTGCTCATCATTATTCTAGGAAGTTGTAGATGGCTTTGAAGATGATGGAATTTCTTTGACACTTGGGCAATTTTTTTGCAAAGTGCCAGTACTCATGGAAAGAGTTACATTTGAAGGGAACATGCTCAAATTCAAGGGCTTGAAGATGGCTCCAACCCTCCAAGTCAAGTTGAATCACCTCAAACAATCCCTTATCAAAATGCATTTCCATGTAGATTTTGGCACAAGTGCAAATTCTACCATTAGCCTCCAAATGAGTTATAACAATCCAAGTTGTCTCCAATAGCTTTGAAAATGTCATTGCTCCATAAAATAATGGAGAGGTTCAACAGTATCATCCAAACATAGTAGAAGAAATGTGTCAAGGTTGAAGAGTCCAATGGGAAGGAACATTCCCCTAAAACCCATGAAATAGGGACCAAATATAAAGATCAAATCTGTGTCTTCTTTGCCAGCAAAAATGAATACGTAAAAACCTTTTCCACAATAACGCATATCTATAGTGCCTTGATCACCCTAGTTTTAGCAATCCATTAAGAGACATATGAGAGACTAAACCAAAGGTTAGTAAAGTTCCCTAATGATCATTTCTGCTTCAAAAGAATAATATTTTGAGTTGCCACAGAGGACCCCAATTCCATTTTGGAGATGGCATCCGATTTTTTAACAAAACTACCTTTCTTAGGGCCATTCTTACTGCAAAAGAAGAATTGATGATCAGATAAGTGGAGGCTCCCTTATCAGAATGGGAGGGCCACCCATGGAGAGGTTAGTGAGAAGGAACCTCCAACCAAGCTATGTGCGAGCATAGAGATCCCCTATAGTTTATGAATAAAGCTCCCACCAACCTAAAGGCTCAGAAATGGAAACAATAATAAAAGCAAGAGTGACAACTAAAGAAAACCCTAATTGTAAAAAATTACATCCTACACCAAAATTTCATCTTCAATTTACCAATTTCATCAAAATTTATCTAATTTAAAGAAAAAAATACTATTTGTATTTTTTTAAATTTACTTTTCCATATTATTATAATAAAATTAATACATTCATAAAACACTAACATTATTAACCCAATAAACAATGCATACAAATAACACTAACATTATTAGCCCAATAAATCATTATAATTCTTATTTTATTTATCATACGCTAACCATCGTATAAAAGTTATATGAAATGAATACCCAAAGGCATTAAAAGGGAGTGAATCCCATGAATTCATATGGTTGGCATCCTTAATTTAAGGAAAAGGTGGTGATAAAGACAAATGCAGCAGACAGCCAAAAGGGGACTGAGCTGTCATCTGTGTAGTCCTTATCCTTGCAGATCGTTGAAGGGCCAAGGATGATGCGGACCCACGAGCATTCATTTTTAAGAGCCAAAGCCCCGCTAGTATTTAATGCCAATTGGGTGTCTGGGTATATCAGTTTTATGATGAGGGATAGAAAACTCTATTAACCAGTTCGTAAAATCAATTGGGCATTTTAATTCTTGAGGTTAGAAAATAATCGTAAAAGAGACTTGAAGGCTGAGATCGGTCTTCTCTATGTGGTTCATGTTTTTCGAGATGAGATCGGTCTTCTTTATGTGGTTCATGTTTTTAGAGATAGGTCACTGCTACATTCATGTAAGTGTCTAAAAAATTGAACTTATAACATTTCAAGAGTAGTGGTGCTTGAACGATAGGGACTCGATCAATTGAGCTAACCTTTCAAAGCCTTGGAAAATTCTCATTATTCAAATAATGTTATTTGATTTTAAGAAATAAACTTTTATGTGTAGTATGGCATCACAAGATTCAACAATATACAATGACTCATAACATTGCAAGCACCTAGGCACAAGAATCCCAATGGTCTCTAGCCTAGATAATTACTCTCGTCCTCTTGCCACGAGATCCAAGCCATTTTTTATTAGTTTTCAATTGCATCAAGAGTGCAGCTATTGTTAGCTAAAGGATGGAACTCAAAACCTACATACAATACCATAACCTCATGAGCGAGTTGGGCAGATGCTTTAACGACATTTTATATGCCAACATTGCATGAATCCAATTTTGAATTTTTACTTAAATATGTCTTTCACTAAATGAGCCCTACTGCTACATAAACGTAACAATTCCCATTAAAAATTCATAATAATAAACATTCTCATTTTATAAGCTTCACTAAAAAAAAGAAAATACCCACAACATTGATTCAAATAAAGTACAAATGAAAAATATTAAAAAAACAACTTAAATAAATTCACATAATATATAAACTAACCACAGAATCATCTTGACACCATGAGACACCAATATTTATAATATGAAATACTTTGATAATTTTATAAGAAAGTTTATATAAAAAATAATCTAATTTATTAAAGTGTTTTATATTTATATAGTTTAGAAATCAAATAAATTGGCTTTATTTAATATTGGTAGGAATGATTGTTATTCTCTATTTAGGTTTATTTTATGTACATGACATTTTGAGTTCATATTTAATATATTATTGTAATGGCATCAAATCATGTTGCCAAACACCTTTAAGCCTTAAAAAATGTCTTACACTTAATTATAAAATTCTCATCTTGAAGATGAACCACACTGTGATGGTTCGAAACGCGTCGACCAAACATTCATGATGTAATTTCTATCAAAAGTGTTTCTAAATATTCAAGATATAGATCACAAAAACTTGAATTTGAATAATTATAAAATCATTTGGCAATACCAATTTTTGAGAAGGTTTTCAGCGATAATCACATCAAAATTCATTGGTCGACGCGTTTCGAACCAACAAATGTGGTTCATCATCAGGACAAGATGAAGAACCAGAACGTGGTAACAAGTTAAATAGAGATATCCATCATTCAACGGCTAGAAAGGAATAGCTACATTTGACCAAAGAACTAACTAGGCAACGACTACATTTGACAAGGGCCAAGAGATAACAATACCAATTTTGATTAAATTTTCTTTCTATTAATTTTTTTATTTAATCAAAATTATTCTAATATTCCAACATAACCCTACCCTACCCTACTCTACGACTTCTCGGTAAAATCAAAATTAATCATCATATTTACATTATTTGATTAGCTAGATATTAATAGGCATTCATTACTGGGGTTGACAAAAAGGAAGTAAATATATAGAAATAATAAAGAATGGTAATCATTTAAAACAACAGAGGAATTACTTTATTTTCCACGAGTAAAGAAATCTCTATTGCTCAAAAGTTTGTTGGGCAAAGAAAAATCGTCTTGTTAAAAGGAAATTTTCCTTTGGCCAGCAAAGCCTACCAGTTGAGTAAACATATATATATATTTAGATTTGGGGACTTGTTTTGGTTATATGCATGCAATTGTTGATGACACGTGAAAGGTGGATTACATTGCACTTATTTTTATTTTTATTTAGGGTGCAAGAATGTTGCATGGATATTGATTAATTCAATCGGGAAGTATCATTTTTAGTTTGGTATCTTAGATTCATAATAATATTTTATTTATTCAATATAGAATAATACAAACATGATGCTCGTTCGTTTGAATTAAAAAAGTTTTCAGATCATGTAAATAAGAATTAAACGTCTTTATCTTAAGGGGGCAGTTCAATTGGTGATTTAAGTAATGTGAGTCTTGAGAAAACAAGAGATCTAAGGTTTAAATTGCCTTAATTGTGACATGGTTTACGAAGAGGAGGATAGGTTGTAGACCCCTAGAGGTTTACTAGTAGCTACGTGTTGGGCGAGATGTTGGGTTACTCTGGGATACAAAAAAATAAACTACATGCTTTTAATGAAGCATCAGAAATTACTTAAAGAGCATAAAACATTTTGTCATAACTTCCATTCATCTAAAGAAAACCCTCAAATAAATGGAAACAAAATTCATTTGGTATAGAAATGGTAATAGCTCTAATTTAAATTGTAATCTCCACTACAGGTTGGGAGAGGGGTAGGGTGGTTGAAACCTAGACGCCCCCGCCCCTAGTTTTGTGCCTCCCTTTCACTCTTTGTTGTGGTGTATTTCTAGTGTAAGAGTTGCAACCATCACCAGTTTATGGATGCCTCTTCTATGGAGTTATGGTTTCTATGCGAGTCTCTGGGATTCTTTCTTTGTCGTGGGTGCCTTGTTTCAGGCTCTTCTGCTGGGAATCCCTTATGTTGTCGCCCAGTTTCTCTCATTCTCACCGCCTTTGGATTCATGTTGGTGTGTCTAGGGTTGTTCAGCTTGGTGGACATCATTAATCGTTATGGGCCTTCCAGACTGGTTTTTTCTTTGTTGCCCGGTTCGGGGCTTCTAGTTCTTCTAGGTTATTCGGCCCCGTCTATTGTGGCTAGTTCAGGGTTTTATTGCAGGTCACAGTTTCTACGTCACTCAGTCGGTCTCACTAGTGTTGGTTTGGGGGTTATCGTTGTTTACTCCAGGGCATTGTGATCATATTTTTGGGTATTGTTGGTGGGCCTTTGTACCTTTTATTTTATGAATATTTTTGGGCTTGCTCATGGCCGCTTATTTATTGATTTATAACCTGTGGTTTGTGTTCCTTTGTGGATCTTAGGGTTTTTAATTGTTGGTTACCCATATTTGGTTTTGTATCTGAGACTCCTCGAGTTGTTTTTACAAGTTGGCTCTTTCAAGTTTTTTTTGGGGCTATATTTGGTGTTCCCTATAGGGTTTTCTTTGAGCGCTTGTGCGGCCCATATCTCGATATCAGTGATATGTAATATGGGGATTTTCCTCTCACATATGTTAAATGCATGATTATGTAAACATCTTTTTATCAAATAGAAAGTTGTTTTTTCCTTCTTGAAAAAATAAATAAATAAATCTCCATTCCAAGTTGAATTACTATTTTTACTTATATCAAAAACTATATTTTGTTGGTTTTATATGGAATAATAAAATGCTTGATTTAATTAGCATTTAATTCTAAATCAACTAGATTCATAACAAGAATATTGAAATTGCATTAGATAATGAGGAGGCAAATGTAGGTACTCACCATTTATGACATTGTGTGGGAGGATTTCAACTCTACAGAGACCCTCCAAATAGCATGAAGTGGAGATATGTCCATTCCTTATGTAAAAATGATAGCTCTAACTCATACAAAGAAGCCGGATTTTTGTGGCATGTGTGAACATTATGACTCACAAAAGGTAAAATTCCTCGCTTGTTTAACTAAGCCTTACTTGATTCAAACAACTTTTGATGGTCTTTTTCTTGTCGACAATGGAGAGGCATTGCTTGTGGTGCACATATTTGAGCTTGGTATTTTTGTCTTTCTCTGAGCTCACTGTCATCTAGCACATAGATCTTGTCCCTGAATCTGACCAAGCCATTTGTTGTGAGATGATAGTCCACATCTTGATCACCTGTACCCCATTGTAACTTGTGCCTAAGTTGTTGGTACTTGTCATCCTGTTATCCTGGATGTAATATTTGATCATGTAAATATGTCTCATAAGAGATCACCACCGCAACATGGTTTACCTGCACTCTCCTACTGAGTGCATCAGCAACCTTGTTCTCCTTTCCTTTAATGTATTTGATCTCAAAGTCAAATTCACTAAGGGTAGCCAACCATCTAGCTTGCTTGGAATTCAGATTCAGTTGGTCAAACAAGTACCTCAACCCACTATGATCACTCATCAATACAAACCTCCTGCCAAGTAGATAGTGCCTCCAGATCTTCAAAACATGAATGATTTCTTCCAACTCAAGATCATGAGTCACATAGTTTTGCTCATGCTCATTCAATTTCCTTGACTCTTAGCACACCACTTGCCCCTCCTACATCAGGAATCCATCAAGTCCTCTCTTGCAAGCATCTGTGCACACCACAAACTCTTTATCTGAATCTACAATCTTTAACATTGGAGCATTTGTCAACAACTACTTCAACTGCTCAAAACTTGTTGCACAATCCTCTATCCATTCAAATTTCTTTCCTTTCCTCTGCAATGTTGTAATTAGATATGCAATATGTGAGAAGTCCCTAATGAACCTCTTATATTAACCTGCTAATCCCATGAATGATTTGACCTTATCCACATTCTTAAGAGTTGCCCACTCCATGGTAGCCCTTATCTTTTCCGAGTACACTGTTGTGTCTTCCTTGGAAACAACATGTCCCAAGTAATGTAACTCTACCTGAAAGAAGTTTCATTTACTAAGCTTGGCATACGACTAATGCTCTCTTAGAAATCTCAACATTGTTGCTAAGTGTTCTGCATGCTCTTCCTCATTCTTAGAATATATAAATATATCATCAATGAATACAATAACAAATTTGTCTAGATAAGGAGGTAACACACTATTCCTCAAGAAAATAAAAGTAGTTGCATCATTAGTCAAACTGAAAGGAACTACAACAAACTCATAATGCTCATACCTAGTCCGAAAAGCAATCTTGTAGATGTCCTATTCTTTAATGTGTACCTGATGATAGCCTGATCTCAAATCAATATTTGATAACACCATTGATTCCTTCAACTGGTCAAACAAGTCATCGATCCTTGGCAATAAATACTTGTTCTTGATGGTCACCTTGTTCAGTTGTTTGTAATCCATGCACAACCTGAGATTACCATCCTTCTTCTTCACGAAGAAAATCGGTACACCCCAAGGTGATACACTTGTTCTAATGTATCCTTTGTCAAGCATTTCCCTTAACTGCAACTTCAATTCCACTAGCTATAGAGTGTTCATCCTTGAAGGTGCCTTTGATGTTGGTGTTTCCCCTGGTACCAACTCAATAGAAAATTCCACTTTCCTATGAGGAGGAAAATTTGAAATCTCTGCCGGAAACACATCCTGAAATTGCTGCAAGATAGGGTACCTCTTGAATATTTCTACATCCTAAACATCCTCACCCTTGTCACTAGAAATATGCATTGCAAATAGTACACACCCCTTCCTGCGACTAGGCTTAGCTTGCATAGCTGTAATAATCCTCACTGATGTAGGCTTATTATTTCCCTGCAAGATTCTCGTATCCCCATTATCATCTAGGCACTCAATAGCCTTGTCATAGCAATCTACTTTGGTTCTGTGGAGGTACAACCAATCCATACCCAAAATCATACTATAGGATCCTAATGGAATAAAATTCAAATGTGATGAGGTAGTCATACCATTCAACTCAAATGCACAAGCCCTTACCTAGTGATGAACTCTCTTCTTAGTACCTATAGCCAACTGTACCAATCAAGACCCTGCAATCACTTCTTTGCTCAAACCGCACTTATCCGCTAGGTCAGTATTAACAATAATTCGATCTAGGGTCAATCAAAATAGAAACAACTTGACCATAGAGCTTACCTTCCATCTCAATAATGGATACCTGGTGATATGCTTACTTGTTGTCCACAACTTCATAAATCCAAGGAATTATGTGGCCTATATCCCCAACTGTTTGTGCCTCCTAAGAACTGTAGATTTGAGGCATACCACCCTGGTACAATGGGAAATCCTTATTGCGATGATCTTTCCCACATATCCAACACTGCAACAGTCCCCTACCATCACCATTATTTTGCTTCTCTCCAGAATGTGACCCATTTCCCTTCTCAACTGCATTAAAATTCTTGTAAGGAACAACATTTTTTTTTCTCACCTATATCTTGAGGTCTTCCCTGCTTTGGTGGCCACTTCCCTTTAACCTTATCACTCACCTTCAAATCATGCTTAGGCTAAACTTTACGCTTTGACTACTCATAATAATGCTTTATTTTCCTGATGGCTTCCTCCATTGATTGTGGCTCATCAAATTCAATCTGGTCTTTATATGTTGTTGGAAACCCACTGATGAACCTTTGAATGTTTGATTTCTCATCCTTAAGGTAAGGAACATACCTCAACATCTCCGGTAACCTGCTAGTATACTTATCATCTGTCATAGAACCCATTTGCATCTCATAAAACTACTTAGCTCTATCATCATAATACCTCTCATACAAGTACTTCTTCTTGAAGAGTCTCTCAAACTCATCCCAAATCAACTCTTCTTCTCGAATTCCCTTGACATTATTCATATCTTCCCACCTGATATTTTATTTTCCTTTAAGATTGAAGGTGGCTATTTTGGCTTTCATGTTCTTGAATAGTAGTGAAATCTGAAGAATTTTTTCATCTCAAGAAACCATGCCTCTACATCTTCTAACTTCTTCATCTCTCCATAAAATACAGGGGGCTTGACTCCTCAGGTTATTACTCACTCCTCCTATAACGATGATGGTGGTGATGATGGTGATGTCTCTTGGACAAGGAACTAGAATGAAACCCATACATATCAGTCCTCTTGTCAGGTGTACCCAATGACCTTCCACCTTTGATTGTGCCCTCTCTATCCAACCTATATCCTAACGAAGACCTGCTACCATATGCCCCATTAGTATTCTCTTCATGTTCTTGATTAATCCTCAATTTTTCCTGTCTCTGCAAATCTGACAAACTTTGAAGGATGACTGCATTGACCTCTGCCTGCTTTTCTTGAGCCCTTACATGATCCGAATTTAAACAAGAACACAACAAATTATAGATATAACCATAAATACATAGATGCAGTAGAAATGACACTTCGTTTCATTAATATCAAATACTCAAGTATGCTTACAAACAGAATGGAAATAAGACTAGCTCGGGGGATTGTAGCTTATCTTTGAGAAGAGATGTGGTGGCTACCTGCCTCTAAACTAAGTTACAATGAGGCTCAAGGGCATTTTTATTATTGAAAAATAAGAGAAAACCATAAACAACCAAAATCCTAACCCAGGGAGATGTAACACCAAGATTTTATGGGCCCCATTGGGGTTAGTTGGGCAGCCAACTTCCCAGGGGCGTAACTTGGTCATATTATCTACATTTGACACGTATGATACCTCGTTGGAAATATCTCTCCAAGTACTATAGTTTCTTATGCGATTTCCCTATAATCATTGTGGCAATGTTGCAAAAAAAAACGTCATTTAGGGCCTCAAAACGGCTCCAAAAGTTCAGGACCCGAAAAACTACCAAAAATAGTAAATTGCGCTACAATTAAGGAAAGAGATGAAACTGACTGGGGGGGTCTAGGTAGAATAGGCAGGTGGCCACCAATATCCACCTGGATCGTTCCTCCCCCCATAGGAATCAATGGTACCCATTGCGTGCAGAGCCTCCATGAGGTGAGGAAATTTCTGTTGAACCTGGTCCTTGGTGATATGTTCTACAATCTCTTATGTGCCCAGTAATGGTGGGAAGCATGGTCGAGAGTGGTCCACATTGAACACTTGGTGCAAGCCAAGGAATGGGGGAATGTTGTGCTCCAAATCATTATTTCCCATAGCCTTGGCAATGGTGTAAGGCCCATATCGGAGTGGTCTGATATTCCTGTTAGGGCCTAGATTTGCCTCAGGCTGAAAATGCAAGGTTCTAGGTCCACATCAAACCACGCTCAGCCTCGTAGCTAGCCCTACGAGGACAGGAGAGGGCTCTCTCTGGGTCAATCTCAGCAAAAGATGATCTATGGGGCTTGAGATGACTGAAATATAAATTAATTTTAGGCTAGGTATGAAGTACAAGGGTTTGTTTTGAGTTTTTGGGGGTTTTGTTGGAAAAAGGGAAAGGCAAATTTTGGGTCCGGGGATGAGGCCAGATTTTTGTAGAGTTCAGGTAGGGGCAAGATAGGCAGTAGTTTTGATGCTTTGGATTGAATGAATGGATGGATCAGACCGGTGAGGGGCTAAGGAGGGCAAGAATGTCTCAAGAGTCCTCCTCAAACAGACGAAAACATGAAGAATTAAACAAAATATCCAGGCAGAGCATAGCAGTCCAATGAATTCTACCTTAATCACTCATTTGTTTAATTGCAGAAGGCAAGAGAAGGGAAAATGATACACATAAACATCAATGAACTTACAAATACATAGAGAAACACACCATAAAAACATAGAGCCACAAGGATCCCAACAAGTGCTGCAAAACCCTGGTCTTTCCTTTGCCAAAATTGCAGAAATGAAATGTATAATATAGTGCCAAGCAATCCCAAGTGTCCAACCCTGAAAATGACTCAGAAAATACATGATATAGACTAGCCCAACCTCTTCCCATGCCTCTAGGGGTCGAGCTCATCATTCTAGGAGCTGTTTCAACCAATTCTAAACAAAGCACTAAAATCTAGGCAATCAAACAACTTGCCTCTATATGCTAGGAAACTGATTCATTCATTAAATTTTCACTTTTTAGTGAATGAATCTTCTAGAACAAGTAAATATGTGCCAAAATTACATCATAGTCATCAAGTTACATCAAGATAGATCAAAAATTACATCAAAAAGTAAAACTAGTCAAAACTAGGCGAATTTCTGAGCTGCTGAGTGAAAAATAGGCAAAAATCCTCTATGCACCGCACCTGAAACCTGTATGCGTCGCGCCACTTTGGAGCTGATTTTGAGGCACTTCTTGAAGTCCAAATTGAGCCCAAGATAGCTCGTTGGAAAGCCCTGCCTGTCTACTTTCCAACCCAAGTGGAATTTCTGGATTTGGATGTCATTTTCCCCTCCAAAACTTCAATCTCCCAAGACTACTTCCTGTGTGTCAAAATAGGGGCAATGAGGTCATTTTTTGAGTGTGTTTGACCCTTTAGGCAACCCAGAACTTGATGAAATCCTTAGGTAATCCATGAGCATGCATAACTTTTCATAAAAAATCCAGAAATGCAAAGTTTTCCTCCGGAGGATCTCCCAATTATAAGCTCGTGCCAAGTGGCGCTACACGTTGGGCAGAAAAACCTGTTTTAAAGCCAAAAAATTCAAAATTGACAAAATTTTCTCCAAATTCCTTGAAATTTGGGCTGGAGGTTTATCATTGAGTGTCATGCTCAGCCAAAGAGGCTTCGACCAAGATTCAGAGCCTATCATCCTTTTTGCGTCATCTCAGTGCCTTCTTCATCCATGTTGCCTGAGGTAAATATGAAGAGTTTGGTGTCTTGTTTTGATTTCCAAATGTGTGCCAAATAGAAAAGGACTATGAACAGTGGGTACCATGGACTTTTGTCAAGTGAAATTTTCCCTTTTAAAACTTCTGATTTGACAATGTAAAGACAATGGGACAGTCACTTGATTGTTTGGGGTTACTTGGGATTTTGGGAATTTGTATACAAATGAAATAGGAAATAGGAATGATAAGGAATAAAGTCACTTAGGGATAGGAATATGGAACTTAGGAATAAGTGTATAAGGGGATATAAGGAAATAAATTGTAGCAATGGGATCATGGGAGATGGGAAAACAAGGCGGGGAGTGGCACCAAAAATGTTCTAAAACTTCAACACAAAACTTCAAATAGCAATCTTTACTAAGAGATTATGGCTTAAAGTTTGATATTCAAATTCTCATACTTAGTCATATAACCACACCAAACACTGATCAAAGGCGATTGCAAGACGACTTGACCTTACTTGGAGCAGAGGAGGCCATTCCATTTGAAGTTTGAGTTAGGTGGCAAAAATTTTAACGTTCCAACCCTATGCGCCGCGCACCAGCCCAACACGTCACACACGCCATGTGCGCCGTGCCAGTGTATTTTTACACTGCGAAAAAATGCCCAATGCGCCGCGCACGCCATGTGCGCCGCACACAAACCCAATGCGTCGCGCCACCAAACCCTGTTTTTTAGTTCTTTTTGCAGGAGACTTTTGGAGGCCTTCCCGGTGTCCAAATTGGGCGCAGGATAGCTCGTTGGAAAGGTCTTTGAGTCTACTTTCTAACCCAACTATAATTTTCAATTTGGAGTTCATTTTCCCTGTCAAAAATCAAATCTCCCAAGACTGGTCAAAATGTGCCAAATGAGGCTGCCTCAAGGCAGAGTGTTGTTGCAGTCAACTTTTGAAGGTGTTCCTCAACTCCAAATTGAGCTCATGATAGCTCATTGGAAATATATTTGTGTCTAGTTATCATTTTACTCATCAAGAAAGTCATTTGGCTAACCAAGCTAGGAGAAAACTTGATTTTCCCAAGGTCACTTTAGAGGTGCATCAATTCTCCCGAGGAAATTGTATTTTTGACATTTCTCTAAAACCATGACACCTGTGTAAAAAGTGAAGGAGGTTTTTCTTCCCTGGCCTATTGTGGACAAAAATTCTCTCATTTTTTCCAAATTCATCTTTCCTTGCTTAGAAACATCATTTGAGTAAAAGCTACCCCAATGTGTGGAACAAGAGATTTGTTGAAATGAAGCGAAATGAAGGGGATAGGGAGCTTCTAAATTCTTGAGGAAATTTTGGGAAGTAGGGAGGGATGTTAGGAAGTAGGGGAAAGTGTAATCTCAGAAATTGAGTGAGGGGAAGGGGTCCAAAAGGGCAAAACACAGGCCTAGCCTAGAAAATAAGGTTTGTAACAAGAAACTAGGGTTTGTGCGAAAATGAGGAATTTAGGGGATCTCAGTGATGGGAAGTGTTTAATAAGGTACATTAAGGATAGGGGAAGGTGTATGAACATCAGGATACAAGTTTTGCTGATGATTTGACCGTCCAAGAGAAATTGCCTTCAAAACCCTAAGAGAGGGAAATGACCTTACCTAGGCGCAACTGAAGCATGAACAAGGTGTAAATTGACAAATTGGAACCTGACATGATGATGGAAACCCTCTGAATGATCGTACACTCAGCTGAATGGTGACATGGACTGACATTTGGACAATTTTGAAAGGAGTAAAAGCAAACCCTAGACCTAATGCCTAGTGACCAAATTTTGCTTGAAGACTCACTGAAATGACAAATTTTGACCTTGACACCTTAAAATCACTTTGTAAGAGCATGTTTGATCATTGGAGGAAGGCTGCAAAGACTGGCACTAACACTTCCGATGGGATCTTGTAAGGTGTTCTTTCTGCAAATGCAACCAGACTTTGTCGTCCACCTGAAACTTGTGTGGCACCTGATATTGACCATTTCGGTGCTTGTACATGGAAGTTTCCACAAAGGAGCGGCGATATATCTTCCCGTTGGGTAGAGGTGCTTCGAGATTCAAATCGAATGAATGCTTGACCTAACAGTGCAACGGTACCCCTGTGGGTGAGGAGAAGATGTTCATGTAATCTTTCATGACTGTATCCACCTGCTTCTGCTGCATGGGGGAACCCTTCCTGGGGGCCATGGATGTGGCTACAATCTTCCCCTTACTTTGAGAGCGAACCAAAAAGAAAATAAATTTTCTAGTCTGGGAGATGATCTTGCTTCATTTCTTGGCAGAAATCAAAGAGGTGGCGGTAGGTGGGGCTACTTTCGATATCCTGTATAATGTATTACCCAAAGAAATAATCACAGAGCGAGGTCTAGACTCATATATAGCATGTTTCTTCCACAAGTATGGTTTTCCTAATAATACATCACAAGCGTCGAGAGAAGCAACATCACACAACACCTCATTTGTGAAGAGCTTGATGTTGGTGGGAAGGTGGCACTGTTGGCTAACTCGGAGATCTCATCCTTGGTGAAGCCACCCGATGATGTACGGCTGCGGGTGTGGTATGGTCAATAGGCCCAGCCACTTCATGGCATCTGCTGAAATGAGGTTCTTTTGACTACCACTGTTGACAATGAATTGCAGTGGTGAACCCTTCACCCACATTTGTGAGTGGAAAATACATTCCCCCTCCTCTGGATCTTCTGGCTCATTCTTCTGGATCTTGGCGTGACAACAATGGATGGGCTCCGCATAAATAATATTCTTCCCTTTTTCATTCCTCTTGTTGGGTTCTAAATCAGGGTCAAGACATGCATCTGATTCTGAAGCCTTCAACTCGACCACCAATCACTGCTTGGCCCAACACTCACTTGTGTTGTGAGTGGGGCTCTTATGGAACTCACGCCACTTTCCTATGTCCTTCTTTCAATTTGTGGTGGTGTTCTTTTCTTACAGCTTCGACAGGTTTTCTTGGGTCACCCTGCCTTGGCTTTGTCCTTTGTTCTTTGAATTTGTAGATCCAAAGTCTCACTTCTTTTGTTTAAACTTCTACTCGATCTTGATAGTGTATCAGTAGGTTGTGCCAAATGAGGAGATGTCCAAGAACTCCATCTCGTCTTGGATGTACCTGTGTAGGCAGTTGCAATCTTTGAGTACTAAATTCCACTCAGAATCCTCGATACCCAACTTTGTACGAAGGGTATGAAAAATATTGGTAAACTCCAGCACGTCTTGGTCCCTTCCCTGCCGCAGCGTGGTCCACTTTATGTATTTATCCTCATATTTTCCAACATGGTATTATTGCTCCTTGATGGCATCTCGGAATGAATTTCAAGTGGGTGCGTCTAAAAATAGTGATGCCATAATTTCATCCTTCTTCTCACAGTAGGTTTCCCACCATTCCTTGACGTAGGGGCGGCTTTGAGAAGTGCAAAAGTGATATTTTCCCGGCTGGAAAAATCATGAACATAAAAATATCCTTCTAGCAGATTTAACCATTTATCTATAGCATCTCCATCTATATGACCCTCAAATATGGGAATTTCAAAGTTAACTTGTACCTTAAAGGGTGTGGCACTTTGAGAGTAGCTACTAGAAGTAGATGTGTCGCCCTTGGGTAGCCGCTAAAGGATCTGGACAAAGTTGTCCATCATCACATTCCTTTGTCGCTTGAGGGCTTCTTCAAGCAAGATTTTGATAGGATCTCCTGCCCCCTCGTCTTTCTTTTCATCCGCCATGGGAAGTCGTCAGGATTTGCAAGGCTAGTCTTGTAAAGGTTTGACCAGTTCAAGCCCTAACTCCTTATATCCCAACCTTGTTGGGGAGATGCAAAAGAAAAATAGAGAAAGAGCAGACCGCTCTGATACCACTAATCCGGATTTGTACAAGAATGCAACATATTACAAATATAACCATAACTATAGAGATGTAGTAGAAATGACACTTCGTATCATTAATATAAAATATCGAAGTATGCTTACAAACAGAATGAAAATAAGACTAGCTCGGGCGATGGTAGCTTATCTCTCAGAAGAGATGTGGTAGCTAACTACCTCTGAACTGAGTTACAATGAGGCTCAAGGGCCTTTTGATTATTTAACAATAAGAGAAAACCCTAAATAACCAACATCGTAACCCAAGGATATGTAACACCAAGAGTTTATGGGCCCCGTTGGGGTTAGTTGGGCAGCCAACTTCCTGGGGTCGTAACTTGGTCATATTATACTTGTTTGACATGTATGATGCCTCGTTGGAAAGATCTCTCTAAGGAATACATATGTTGATGCGCTTGTTGTAGCAATTTCCAAAAGCAATTTTGCCAAAAAAAAAACATCGTTTAGGGCCTCAAAACGGCTCCAGAAGTTCAGGACCCGAAAAATTGCCAAAAATAGTAAATTGTGCTACAATTAAGGAAATAGATGAAATTGACTGGGGGGTCTAGGTGGAATAGGCTGGTGGCTACCAATATCCACCTGGATCATTACAAGTCTTTCCTGAGCCTCAACCAACTTGTTATTATCTTCCTTGCAACTTCTAATCTTTGCCCTCAAACTCGTCATTGTCTCTGCTATATCAGGAGAGTACTCATCTCCTTGTTATCCAACTGATCTGTAGGGAGATTCACATGAATTGTAGTCTACCATTTTGCTTGTCATCTTTATTCTCTTCCTCATGCAAGTGTACCATGTCATATAAACCAAATAGATACCATAACTAAAATCATACCTCAATGACATTCAGGGGAGGCTTATCTCATCTGAAAAATTAGTCCACATTAGCATGATACATGTATAATCATAATCATATCAATATATCAAATCCGTGCATGACAATGCATGCATAACCACATGCATCTAGCCCATCAAGTCCAATTGTTTGAACCATGCTATGATACCACTTTATAACTGCCTCCTCTCATATCTACCCACTTTCACCAACTAGCCCGGAGTAAACATGAGTTGAGGGCTACTATTACATGGTTCAACCTCCCAGATGACCTTAAGGAAATGGAGTCAACAAAATAAGACCTTACTAACTTCCCGCGGGTGCTATAGGACCCCCAGGAACTAACCAACCCTTCCAAGTGTCCAACCCTAAGTTAACTTTCGTTTTCAATGAGCTAGACCCCTAGTCACTCCCATGAAAAGATCTCCAAGTGATTGTAACCCTCCAATCGCTCCCACGGGCTTGCTTCCTAGCGACTGCAGTCTCTTTCAAGTAGTTTTGTGCCATAAACCATGAGATTTAAACCAATTTTTTAGGACTAAGATCCAGACCTCTACCCAGAACTTTATGAAACACTCAGAAAAGATAAATATCAAGATGACAAATCTTTTAACTCAAAACTTTATCTGGGACTCACCCTATCCCATCCTAACCATGACAGTCATTTCGTCAAACACATGATGAACATGCGACCTATGGGTCATGAATGCATATATGAACACAGAGATATGAAACATATTTTAGGTTTACCAAGAAGGACTAATTCCCTCTCACAATAGTTCCAATAACATCCATTAGGTCATGCATTTAGTAACCATTCCTTTATCAACCAAACATGAAAAGAGCCATAACTTGGAACTGTCATAAAACCGTGCTTATAACCAGCATATAACTAGGTAAATAACAATGATAAAACATCCATTAAATCCACATAATGACAAGTGCATTTTCTCATAAAATACAAGAGCAACTTAGCTCTTATTGACATATGTAAAATCCAACCAAGTCAGGTACTCAAACGTACCACCCGACCATAAATTGAGCTAAACCAAATCTTTCTTTTAGCCAATCACCCCCATTCCATATTCCAAGCATGAATGTGGGATCTCATGGGATAAACCAATCCATAAACAACCAAGGGAATCCATAGGTTAAACCACGTCCACCCTCACACTATTGTGATCTCACCTAAATCAATCCCGAGACCACAAAGCCAAACCGAGATTGGATGCCTCAATATTCCTTCACCATCCCTTGAATAATTTTCCTGTCTCCACCCACCTGTTGAGGGCTTCCTAGAGAAAACCATCTCCACCCTGAACCCTTGGGATTTTCCTGATACCACCTCACCCAGATCCAAAACCTTCCAACAATCCAAAGCTCAACCAAGAATGAATCCTGTCAAACCATGGATATCCGAAAATGGAAAGGAAAGGCTAAAACCATTATCGAAAACCAGTAAAACCCATGCAACTAACATCAAATAAACCAAATACACACATGCATATACCATGAATGCCAAAACCAACTAGAAAATCATACATGCAACATGTTACTTGCAAGTATTCCCATTGAATTCGCTTGATTAAACCTTTCCTTGCTTTATCTTTTCTTTCCTTTACTTTCCTTGTCCTCCCTTTTCTTTCCTTTGCTTGTTTTATTTCCTTCTCCTCTTGGTTCTCTTCCCCTCTCTCAGACTAATTCCAAAACTGAACTAAAAAAAGGCTAAACCAGCAAAATTTGTGAACTGATGCTCCGAAGCCTTTTTATTATTGATGCCTCTAATTTCTTCATTTTTCCTCTATTTTACTTCAATTTCCTCCTCACATGCAACATGTGACCTTTCACCTTCCTTTTCTCCTATTTTCCTTTATTTTCATAAATAAAATACCAATAAATACCTATTTTCCTGTTCAAAGTCTTTGCCAATTTCCCCTTAGCCATAATAAACAGCAAGTGATGCCCACTAGGATACTTTGCCTAACATTCAACTTGGAATACATTTCCCATGACCTTGGTCTTATTTTTCCTTGATTAACTTTATCACGTGAACTTTTAACCTGGGATCATTACATCAAGATTAAAGGAAATGATCCTTACCTTATCCCCTGAATTGAAGCAAATTGTTTCCCTATTGCAAGCCAGGATATGACTAGGTATCTTATAGATAAGAATTTATACAACATGGTAGCCAAAAGGTTTCCTAAAATTTCTTCTAGCTCTAGCCAAAATCCCCACCTTCAGCTCAAGCGAGGATGACACAAGGATTCCCTCGCTTAGCTAGACCACTGGGGAATAAAGGAGGAGATCATCTTGCATAATAAGGATAATATTAAAAATGTTATTACTTCCAAATTTAAGGAAAAATGTGGGGTCATAAAGAGTTAGAAGGAAAAAGGAAGCTAAGATATTATCAGATGATCAAATCAAAACTCGAAAACCAAAAATATCTTCTGGTATTGACTAGTGTTAAGAATAAAATGAGTATTGTTAAGATAAGAACTAATTCCCATGAGCTTCATAGTGAAATCGGGCTTCGGTCAACTCCTAAAATGCCATGGGGCAAAAGAGTCTGTCACATGTGTGATACTAAGAGAGATGAAGATGAAAATCACTATCTTTTAGATTGTCCATCTTATGCCCACATTTAATCTAATTTTCAAAATATCTGTCACACATGAATTTTTAAGTCAATAAAACTATGGTGATCTTGGAATGTTTCTCTCACTTATTTTCAAGCATAGAAATAAAATGTTAAATTTTGATTAATCTCTTTCCTTTTTAAGGTTTTAGAAACCCTATAAGTTTGAGTGAACATTACTCATCATCATCCAAAAAAAAAAATTATAAAATATAAATGATATATAATTAAAATTGTCTTTTTACTATTTTAAAACTAATTTTAAAATATAAATAATTAAGACAAAATGAGAGTGTAATTTTTCATATTAATATTGATTTTTACTATTTTTTTCAAGCTATTCTTTAATTTAGGGTTTTATTTAAGATATTATATGTATGATGTCATATATTATCTTATTGCTCTTATATAATTTTATATTACTATTAAAAAATTTCTCTTTATTAATATTTAATATAAAATTATATAAATAATATATTTTTAAAATAGGTTAATTAGATTTATCTGATTGGGGGAAATGATTGAGATTCTCCTTACCCAGGCTCAATTTCTGCATGTGATATTATTATATTTGATATAATGACTATTAAGTCTTCTTGTTAAAAATGAATAATCCCAATAAAACCAAAACATGTATATTTTTCACATGTTGAAAATAAAGATATTTTCCATATATATATATATATATATATATATATATATATATATATAATCTATCTGTTAAAAGGAAATTTCAATTAATATAGAGAAGTTATTTTTTCATATTTACCAATGTTTTGTTGAACCTCTTAACTATGTATGTAGCCTGAGGTTCTCCAAAGTTTCAGGTGGACTCTCCACCCATCACCAGGGACTAATAAAAGCATGATGGTTTTGGAAAGAGTGCAAAGAAATTAATATAGAGGCGAGGTTAGGGGAACTTAAGATTGATTGTTTGACCATTTGACCATAAAATTAAATTAGAGTTTGATTAGATAATTGATAACTATTGAATTAATAATCCAATAAGATACAATTAGATTATTCAATCAATAGAATGTAATCAATTATATATATATATATATATATATATATATATATATATATATATATATATATATTGATCTCTAAAAAAAGAATATAATGATAAGGGGAGGCAAATATTAAATCGAGAGGGAAAGAAGGGCCTAAGTGATAGTAAGATTAGAAATTTAGACAAGGATTTAACCTACTTACCAATGAGGAAATAAAGCAATAAAAGATTAAGAAAATGATTAGATAAAAGTTGCAGAGAAATTATATAGAAAGCAGGTTTCGATAAGATAAATATAAACCACAAAGGAGGAGATTAGAGTAAAGGGGAGATATAATAAAAAAGAAGAAAGTACAAGGTTCAAAATGATACTTAATACCCCCGATCGGGGGGAGAGGTGGCTGACAAACCCATTAAGAGGGTCATCATGACAAGGACGTTCGAAGGAAGTGCCACCACCCCCCACACGCTCGAAGCGCAATGTACGATGGTTGTACACATGGTTAAGACAAGATGGCAGAAGGAAGGTGGCATTGGCATGCACTAGAGTTGGTTGATAGCAAAGAGGGTTAGTAGAGAGGAGGGAGATTGTGCATTGGCGACAACAACGAAGGTGGCACAGCGGTTTCAGGAAGGTGAAGAGATACAATGATCCCAAGCGTTGGTTAACGGGTATGTTCTATGCTTGCACTCCATTATGCTTCCCTACATCTGGTTTGTTGAATTGGGATTGCATGGGGGCAAGGGGCTGGGGAGAGAAAGCATTTGGGGTGGCTAAAATAGCTGGCAGGTGGAGGATGATGGGATTCATCGCCGCTGCATAAGCTATGTAGGGATATTACTCTGCCTTGGTATTGCACTCTCGTTCATGGGGTCTACTAAGGTATCGCTCCGCTTTGGTATTCTCCTCTCGCGCATGGGGATTATAGGGATGGAGGGAAGGCTTCTAGCTGAGCGAACCGTATCTACTCATCTACTTGGAAAACCTAAGGGGGAAGGGTAAGGTAGCAGCAATTACATTAACGTTAAGTCCAGTCTGGTTCCTGGAACGAATTGCGAAGGCTAGGGCATTGAGGAAGACGGGGGCCATGAGGGCGGATGCTAAGGCCATGAGTGGAGTTAGTAGGGGGGATGATGTTAGGCAGGGGTACTATGGAATTGGGGAATCAACATTTTGGGAAAGTCGGCCAGACAGGCCTCGGTTGGCGCCTGGAGCAAGGGATGATTCGTAAGGTATTGGAGGGATACCTGGTGGAGGAAGGGGGTCAGAAGTTGGGAGGTTGAGATGAGCAATGCCAATAATTGTTGAGATGAAGCTAGGGGGATAGGGGACGAGGTCAGCCAACAAGGAGCATAAGGGAGAAGGAGTATGGCTCCTATAGACTGGGCTTTTAGGCTACTAGGCCTGTAGGTGGCCATGCAATTCGAGGCCGAAACTGCCACCATTATAGGCGCAGGGCAAGGGGCACGCAGGGGCGTCCAAGGCGTCTCAGGTGGGGGTTCCTCGTACTTGGGGGATTTGAACAGGATGCATGGGGGGAAGAAATTTTGAATGAGTAGAACCATTCGCTGACAGAGATTATGAAAATAATGACTTGGAATTCTTGGTTACTTATTCCTGTAACAGGTAACTCCCTTGGAAGAAGAGAGCATTAAAGCTTGATCTCGGTCAACCACAGCAGCAGGCTAGAAGGCCCGAGGACATTACAACAATGGATCGAGTAATGAAAGGCAAAGGCAGAGGCAAGAGACCGTGAGAGAGCGAGGTCGAGGTCAAGCCAAGCACCACTAGAAAATGTCGTGGAAGGAAACCGGTGGCCATCCTGATCCAAGAAGTGGCGGCTGCATATGTTGGTGGAACTAGAGAGGGGATTCAACGACTCATCGTCGAGTGGGAGGAGGATATCAATAGACATGCGAGCGCAAGGGCAGTGGATGTGGAAGATTCGAAGGTCTTGGTCCCTGATCCAAGTCACACTCATGGCAAAGAGACACAATACAAACATACTCTATACCTGTATTAGCTACTGAAATGCCTCCTAGGCAAGGCGATGGAACAAATTTGGATGACTGTCATTAAGGATTTTCCATACTATAAGTAGGACTTTCAAAAGTTACAATTCCAATTGCAGAAACATGATGGTCGCCTGGGTCGTATCAAGGAGCACTTCCCATGCATGTTCTTTCCGACTGAGCTATCCGGTTCCAGTGTGAAAGACTTGGTCGTAGTTACCTCAGCATCTGCCGAACAGGAGGACTAGAAGGATGAAGTTGTAGTATTTTTTTTTATTAAGTTTATATGCGAATAGATTTTAATTTTCAATTTGCAATTGTATATATATATATATATATATATATATATATATATATGTATGTATGTATGTATGTATGTATGTATGTATGTATGTATATACATATATGTATGTATACATATATGTATGTATATACATACATATGTATGTATGTATGTATGTATATACATACATATATGTATACATACATATATGTATATACATACATATATATATAGATATATATATATATATATATATATATATATATATATATATATATGTATGTATGTATGTATGTATGTATGTATATACATACATACATACATACATACATATATATATGTATATACATATATCTATGTATGTATGTATATATATATGTATGTATGTATGTATGTATATATGTATATACATACATACATACATACATACATACATATATATATATATATATATATATATATATATATATATATATATATATATATATATATACACAACATATGGTTGTGGACATGATAATCAAGTTCATATAGCTCGAATAGATAGACTAAGAATTTTTTGCTACTCGATGGCTTATAATGCAATTAGTTGGTCAACATATTTGGTTTCCCACTAGGTAGGTTGAGACCACCTAACCAAGCTAAGTGGTTGTAACTTGCTTTCATATTTTATAATGAAAAAGAAGGATCTACCAAGATTAACAAAAAAAAATGATACTTAATAAAGCATTATTACTCGTATTAAATAAGTGTTGTTGGACGCAGCGAGTCCTTACCTATATATATGTATATATATATATATATATATATATATAGAGAGAGAGAGAGAGAGAGAGAGAGAGAGAGAAGTAAATTCTTCTTTCACATAGCTACAACGTCAAATTTATTGAGAGTCTAAATAAGTTTAAACCTCATTGAGTGACATTCAACATCTTGGTGAGGATGCGATCTCGATGGCGGAAAAGAGGGTTTTTGCAAGAGTCTTCCACAAGATTTTCTAGTCTGGCCTACTGAGCAACATCAATGCACAAAGCTCGGGATCCAATGGTTTACCCAGCAAATCTGCCATCTGCATTGTGCACTCGGCTGGACTATTACTGGAGATCTTTACTCATGAACCAGTGTACGAGATCCTATCTCTTGTACAGTATCTATTTGGATATGGGAAAATCCTTTCCCCTCTGAAACACATGCTCCTATACAGATCAGACAAAATTTAATGGATCCGCTCTCACAGAAAGCAAATTTGCCCTTGCTCCAGCCAGATCTGGTGATATGCTTTCATTTTGGCTCCTACTCTGCAGTGAACCCCATAAACGCCGCCCTTAACGAATTCATCATTTGGCATAGATCGAATGCAGAAGGGAAGAGATCCATTGAGGAGCAACGTTCCCCTGTGGTCCTAGTTTCCAATGGGTTATCCGTGAGTTTTATGAATCTAATATGAATCCCTCGAGTCTATGCGATTGGTATTGACGAGAGCCACTCTGGATCTGGTGATAGGAAACTGTCTCCACGCCCCCACCAAGCCGAAAACAAGTGGACGCACAAAGTAACAATAGAAAGCATTGTGACTAGTTTTGATGATGGTCTTTCTAGATCGGACGATGAGAAATCCACACTGCCTACCCTATAGGCAGAAAACAAGAAGGCGACAGAGTATTTTTGTGATCCAAAGAAGAAAAGCTATGTCGGACCAGATCGAATGACTTTAGCAATGGAAGGGGATCTGTATCGCCCAGATCTATTAGATCTAGCACACTTTATAGTAGATAGACCTCTATCAAGGACAAATCCACTCACCACAGCTCCAGATCTAATACAATTTTTTATCAGAACTCTGTAAGGAAGGACTATCTGCAAGTGGATCTGGAAGGGAAGGAGGATACAAGAATTAAAGCATGAAATCCAAATGCATTTAGGCATATTAGTAAGTATGCAAAGCTTGATATATGCAGGATAATCACACACTACAACACTATGGAATTGCCTCAAATTCAACCATCATCCTCAATCTGTGACTACGGGGTGGATGCTCCAGAACCAGCTCAAAGGGCACAGGCTCTTTTAAAGATGCAGTCAAAGGGAAGGATGAAGCCCAAACCAAACCAACACCACCTCCAGAACTACCTGGACCCTATATCGTGGAGAAAAAATCCCAGATACCAGCCTTGACAGTCTCTCTGCCTGAGGTAAATGAGATTTATGCAGACTTCCATACTAAAGTTGTCATATGTAGATTTAATGGTTTTTGGCCTAAATCATATGCTTTACATCATTGGATTTTTCTACATGGACAATGAATTGTGATATTCATCTATGTTCCAAGGGGTTTTTTATTGTCAAATTCAATACAATCAAGGATAAGGAATATGCCCTCAATGAGGGACCATGGTTCTGGGGCAATGCAATTTTCATGATCCCTTGGTTCCCAGGTTTTGATGCCACTACTATGGTGGTTTCTAAAATGCCTATATGGGTCAGGATACACAATCTTCCACTACATTTCTGGCATCACAAAGTATTAGAAGGAATAGGGAATTCGCTGGGAAAATTTCTCAAGATTGATGCGGACAAAGTTTCAAGAGGCATATTTACCTTTGCCAAAATATGTGTTGAAGTAGATCTTAGTCAAGGTTTACCTGACAGCATTATACTGGTCCATAACAATATACAGTGGACTCAACCACTAGATTATGAAAATATGGCATTCTGTTGTCATGGTTGTCAACAAACAGGCCACCTTCATAGTGCATGCCCACAAGCTAAAAAAGACCCCAAAAGAAATAAGAAACAATCTCAAAAACCAAAAGGTTGGCAATGCACTGAGCCCCGAGCAGAAACAACAAAAGAAGATGAGATAAATGAAAAAAATGCAGACAATAATGTACAGATTGTACAGATCATCCCACGAAAGGACAAGATAGACCACAACTCTGCATTAAATCAAAGGCCCAACAACCCTTTGTAGCAGTATGAGAAGCACACATTAGGAAAAGAAGTAAGTGGCAGAAAATGAATTCATGGATCAAGGGATCTTATTCTGACAAAGAATATCTAACAAATACAAATGGAATCAAATTTCTATTGTAATTTCCACTCCCAACACTGGTGGTTGGCGAAAAGTGGAAAAGAAGAAAGGTAGGAAAGAATAGTAGTCTTTTATGGATTCTGAGAAATCAGAACCTGCTATTACTGCATATGCTCATTAGTATATACAATATGTAATTTTTCTCTTTCTGAATAAAATTACGATTTTTCCTAGCGAAAAAAAAAAGTTTAAACCTCATTCAAAAATTTTCCAATCAAATATCTTAACAGTGATTCAATTTCATTTCAAACGTGTTTTACTATTGTATGCAAATTGAGATCATTCCACAAAAAGGACGATAATTGTAGTCATAGTGAATGTTCTAAATTGATATGAGATATTATGATTATTTTTAATTTGATTTATTGAAAAGGTAATCACATATTTTAAAATTATTATAGATTTTAATAATAATTTAAAATTTTAATCACATATTTTGAAATAAGGTGAAGTCTTCTAATAACTCAAATGTACAATATGTTAAAATTCTCCCACTACCTTATTTGACCCACTTATAATGATGGGAATTATGAAGCCATGTTTATTTACTCAACTAAATTATGTTGTGGCCCACAATCAAAATTAAAAGGAAATCAAATACAATTGAAATAGATTATATACAATTTTCTCTCGAATTTAAAAGCAAATCAGTTCCAACAAATTGTATACTATCTGCCACAACATTAAATACTATGCAATTAGATAGATAGACAAAGCCAAGTGAGGGTCCTCAATTTTAATTCCACCATCTTATAAGAACAGTTTATTTTTCAAGGATTTGGGATTGAAAAGATGGTAGTCCTAAGAGGCCAAAGTATAAAATTGTTATTTTTTTCTTATTGTTTGGAATTTTAAATTTTATTCTCTAAATATATACTTGAGTTATATATATTTTTAATGTATCTTGAATTTTTGAATTCTTTTATTTCTTTTAGGTGTAATTTTTCCTAGTCAAATTTATAAGAAACTTTGACATAAATTTCTCAAAATTGCAATTTTTAATTATATAATCCATAAAAATTAAAGTGTCTTAAAAACATTTTAAACTAAATTTATTTATGCATTTGAGCATTTATTTCAAAAGGAGTCTCTTATTGGACTCAATAATCATTTTGGAAAAAACTATGCTTAATATCCAACACTGATGATAAACAACGAAATTAGAAGTAAATTTATATACATGAAATCTATTATGAAAAGATTTTAAATATTGATTAGACCAGTAACAAATACAAACTATTTAACCCAAACCCAGTTTAAATGAAACAAGCTCTTACAAAAAATTAGCGAAGTTAAGAATGAATTTGTATCCATGAAATCTATTCTCAAAAGAATTTAAAGATCGATTAGAATTAGTTAAAAGTTGATAACAATTACAAACTATTTACCCCAAACTCGTTTAAATCAAATGAGCTCTCCTCTACAAATATTGAACAAATAATCGAGAAAATTTAAGAAATAAAGTTGTCTCCATGAAATCTATTATGAAAAGAATTTAAATATCGATTGTAATTTTTGAAAAGAGAGTAACAATTGCAAATTATTTAACCCGAACCCAATTTAAATCAAACAAGCTCTCACAGGAAATTAGTGAAGTTAAAAATAAATTTGTATCCATGAAATATATTCTAAAAAGAATTTAAAAATCGATTAGAATTAGTTAAAAATTGATAACAATGGCAAACTATTTACGCCTTAAATCAAATGAGCTCTCACTAGAAATAATCTAGAAAATGTTATAAAATTTAAAATTTGTAATAAATAAGCAGGAAAGGATTTCGTTGAAGAGAAGCGCTCTGCAACTCAAACCCTAATGGTGGCAAAGCGGTGAAAACCTAAGGAAGTCGGGCCGAGAGTGTGGACAACTGACACAGTCTAGTCCAGCAGACCTAACAACAGCCAAAGCAGAAAAGGAATGACAAAAAATGTCAGGAGGGGAGAGATCCCCTCCTACCGATAAGTGGCGGCAGGAGACAGACAAAGCAACCAGGAGTCAAAGGAATGGAAGAGCACGGGGCTAGTGCTAGGAGTGGCCTGGCAATCAGGACGAAGAGGAAAGTGTCTGCCATGTACAACAGAAAAACCCAGATATGTCATCCCAACGAACAAGCTGGAAAAGTACCGAAGTTACATGAGGGACCATGCCCTTATATGCAAGTTCGTCGGAGTCTGGCCGTCGGAAAGGGACCTCACCAAGTGGATACAGCAGAAATGGCAGCCTCAAGGACACATCGAGCTCAAGCTGGGAGCGAAGGGCTTCTTTACGGTAATCTTCTTTAACCTGAAAGATAGAGAACAGGTCTTTGATAATGGCCCATATTTTTATAATAATGTCGGTCTGTTCTTACGCTTCTGGGAAGATTGTTATAACCTAGACAAAGAAACCTTTCTGGCTGCTCTTGTTTGGGTCCGTCTATTTGGGCTTCCCACAGACTTTTGGGACCCGGACATTCTGGAAGGAATAGGCAACTCAATAGGAAGCTTCGTGAAGATAGCAGATACTACAAAGAAAGGTAGATACACCTCATATGCCAGGATTTGTGTCTACATGAACCTAGCAAACCCCATCCCCAACACTATAGAGCTTGAATACCATGAAGAGATCTGGCAGCAAAGCATAGACTATGAGCATATTCCGTTCAGGTGTCGTAGATGCCACACCCATGGCCATCTAGCAAAGGAATGCCCATTAACCCGGGAGGATGAAGAAGTCAGAAGGCCCCAAAGAAACAAGAGAGAGTCGGAACAGGAGGAATTCCAAGAAGTGAGAAACAAAAAGAAACCCAACAAGGAACCCCCCCAGAAAGATAGGAAAGGCAAACAACCTGACATAGTGAAACCAAACAGTTTTGCTATACTGCAGGTAGATGAGGATGAGGAAGATCAGCACATGGAACAGCAGGAAGATAAAGGCTCAGACTGCAGTGAATCTAGTGACAGGATCCTAGCCAAAAGAAAGGCCCCGAGTGAGACACAAGAACAGGAGAAGGAAACAGAGGAACAAACAGATCAGATGGAGACAGACCAGGAGTCCAGTAGGGAGGACCTAAGCCAGGAAGAGGAAGTGCTGGAAAATCTGTTACATGAATGGAAGAACCGGGACGAGAGGTTTATCCCTGAAGATCAAAAAAAGCTGTATACTGAAACCTTCCAACAGTACAAAACCAAATTAGAAAAAGGCAAAGCCCCTTCAGCAGAGAACCAAGAGACTCCAAAAGAAGCCAAATTAGATCAGACTGATCAAATTAAAGGGGGGGGAAAAAGAGGAAGAAGAAACATCAAGGATTCCATACAACTTATGGGAGAAACCCTAGTCAACACTGGAAAAGTAGTACCGCTTTCAGCGGTGTTCCAAACCCTCTCTCAAGTTAATCAATGATTTTGACCTCATGGAATATCAGAGGCCTAAATAGTAAAGGAAAACAGAGATATCTGGCAGCACGACTCAAACAAGACAAACCGCAGATCATGCTTCTCCAAGAAACCAAAATCCCAGGACAGAAAATGGAGGAAATCCTTAACAAAATAAAGCCAAGATACGACCATGTCACTATAGACCCCAAAGGCAGTGCAGGAGGAATAGCTATCCTCTGGAACCCAGCTGAAGTCCTCGCTGACTGGTGGATAGGAATGCCAAGAATCCTCACTGGGCGATTCAGACTAATAGGACAAAGTGAATGGGTTGCAATCTCAGCTGTCTATGGGCCCCACACCCGTGCAGACCGAGACCTGTTCCTCACTCAGTTGACTAAGCTCCGAAGTTTACACCAGGAACAGAGATGGATCCTGGCTGGAGACTTCAACTTAATTGCTTCTCGAGAAGAGAAAAAAGGTGGAATAAGTAGGGAAGACACAGAAATGGAAAGATTCAGAGAAGTGCAGACAGAATTAAGAGTAGTAGATATCCCAACCATCAACGGAAAATACACATGGAACAACAGAAGAGGCGGCTCCAAACAGATAGCTTCAAGACTGGACAGATTCCTCATTTCAGAACCCATAATTGAGCTGGATATCTTCTATGAAGCCTCTATCCTACCCTCAGCAGGGTCGGATCACTGGCCAATAAAGCTGGAAATAGCCTTAAATAATCAGAGCAAAAGGAGACCCTTCCGGTTCGAGTCCTTTTGGCTCCGAGCCCCTGACTTCCTAGACAAAGTAAAAGGATGGTGGCAGGACAACAAAAGTGGAAAGGAAGGCCTCAGCAAAATGCACTCATTTCAGCAAAGGCTCAAAGAAATTAAAAGCAAAATTAAAAAGTGGAACAAGGAAGAATTTGGTAATATCCAGCAGGAGCAGGGCAAACTCAAAGCCAAAATGGAAAGAATCCAGCAACAAATCATTTTTGACGGCCGAAGTCAGGTCCTGGCAGAGGAGGAAGGTAGAGTAATCACCCAATTAGAGGAAAGGAGAAAACAGGAGGAAATCATGTGGAAACAAAAATCCCGAATCCAATGGCTTAAAGAAGGTGACAAAAACTCCAAATTCTTCCACAAAGCCATGATAAATCACCGCCAATACAACAGAATATTCTCCTTGAAGGACAAGGAAGGAAACAGAGTGACTCAGCAAGACGAAATTGAACATCTTTTGGTGGAGCATTTCAAAGGTATTCTCTCTGAACCTAATATCAACAGAGTTGAGGACATAGACAAAATCAGCCACCATATTCCTAAGAAAGTCTCTAGAGATCAAAACCTAGCCCTTCTTCGGATAATCTCCAAGGATGAACTGGAGGAAGCAATAAACAAAATGGCTAAAAACAAGGCCCCAGGTCCCAATGGATTCACCATTGAATTCTATCAGGCAACGTGGAGCTTCATAGGAAATGATCTACTTGATCTAGTGGAAGAATCCAGATGCTCCAAACGCATGCACCAAGGTTTGAATGCCACCTTCCTGGCATTAATTCCTAAGTCTGGCTGCTCAGATGAACCGCAGGGTTTTAGGCCCATCTCACTATGTAATGTGGTTTACAAAATCCTTGCAACTATCATTGTCAATAGGCTTAAGCCTATCCTGCCGGATCTCATTGCCCCAGAGCAAACTGGCTTTGTCCAAGGAAGGCAGATCACCGATGGCATCATAGTCGCCCAGGAAGTGATCCATTCCCTGAAAAGCTCCCGAGCCCCAGGCATGCTTATCAAATTGGATCTGGCCAAGGCGTTTGACAGGCTTAGCTGGACCTATCTGGAAGGTATCCTAAAAGCCTATGGGTTTGATCAACGTTGGATAAAATGGATCCTGTCTATGGTTAGCTCCCCCGTCATGTCAATTCTCCTAAATGGCTCCCCCTCTGAAGCTTTCACTCCTTCCCGTGGGCTAAGGCAGGGAGACCCCCTGTCTCCTTTCCTCTTCATCCTGGCTGCAGATGGCCTAGGCAGACTGGTTAAGGCTCAGGTTTCTAAAGAACAGATAAAAGGCCTCCGCATCTGCGGGGATGATATTCCGGTCTCCCACCAGCAGTTTGTGGACGACGTAATGCTTTACGGTCAGGCCACCCTCAAGGAGGCCCAAAGAATTATCAAATCCCTTTCTCAATTTAGCAGAGCCTCTGGGATGGAAATAAATAAAGAAAAATCAGAAGTGTTCTTCTTCAACACCTCCTTGGCAGTCCCAAGGTTCCTGGCTTGTACTCTAGGCTTCAACAGAGGATCATTCCCCTCCAAATACCTGGGAATCATGTTAAATGAGCACCAATTCCGGTCGACCAACTGGAATCTGCTAATCAAGAAAATCCGCAACAGAATGGAGAACTGGACCCACCGTTCACTAAATGCCCCAAGCCGGGTAACCCTATTGAAATCTGTTCTGCAGGCAATCCCAAATTACCAGCTCTCTTGCCAAGCAATTCCTAAGGCTGCGAGCCAAAAGCTGGTCTCCCTGTTCAAAAATTTCCTCTGGCAAGGGACTAGCAAAACTAAAAAGTGGGCCCTTATCTCATGGGAGTGGCTCTGTCGGCATCCTAAAGCTGGCGGTCTTGGACTTCGTGACCCCTTCGTCCTCAATCAAGTAATGGGCGCGAAGCTCTGGTGGCGGTGGCTTCAGGGGGGCCCTGACCTGTGGAAGACACTCTGGGAAAGAAAATACGACGAGACAGGGGAAATTGAAGACAAACTGAGAAGCACGACAGAGACCAGAGGTTCTGCAATATGGAAACTAGCTAGAGGCAACAAGGATCTGATAAGGGAGCACAGTTTTTGGGAAATCCGGGAAGGAGACAAAGCCCGATTCTGGGAGGAATCCTGGCAGCAAAGAGACCGTCTTATTCAAAAAGACAACCTCCATGCCATCCATACCTTCTCAATCCAGGCAGGGGCCTCAACTGTTGGCAACTTCTGGAAGCCGGACGAGGCAGGATACTGGCGAAATTGGAAATTTAAAGAAGACTGGGCAGGAGCACCCGAAACCGATAGATGGCAGGATTACTATACAGAGATGGCGTCGTGGAAAATAGCAAAGAAAATGGGGTCTGACATTCTCACGTGGGGCAAATGCATACAAGGAAATTTCACTGCAGCAGAAGCCTATCACCTTCATACCAACAACAACCTTCATCCGGCAAACAACCAATGGAAAAATCTCTGGGAAATTAAGCATTGGCCTAAAATTTCTTTCTTCATTTGGACAGTTCTACACGGTAGAGTGCTTACCTGGGACCAAATTCTGCGGAAAGGTAGCCATGGCCCGTCCCGCTGCGCCCTTTGCCTCGCCCAAGAGGAAACCATGGAGCACCTGTTGAACCGCTGCTCCGTCAGCTCCTCCCTGTGGAACAACCACCGCAATCTGTTTGAGAGGCAACACCGTAACCAGCAAAATATTGTAAGCACAATCATCAATTGGCCAAAGAAGCCTTACCTGAACCCGGTTGTTAACTGCGCCTGGCTCCTCTCCGCTGGATTCCTCCTCTAGAATATCTGGAAAGCCCGGAATGGGGCCATTTTCAAAGCAGAAACCAGAACTACTACAGCAATCTGGGAACAGGTCACTAAAAACCTCCGGGAAACAATCCTTTCGGAATGTTGGAAAGAAGAAGACTGGAAAGTCCCGAATTCAGAAGAATCCATCCTGGAAAAATTAGAGATTAAACAGAGTATGGTAAACTATGGGGATTCTCGAGCAGATAAGGCCAAAGAGGTGACCGCAAGTAACCAGTACAGATGCCCTCCACATGGATTCACAAAATTGAACTTCGACGGAGCTGCTAAGAACAACCCAGGCGAGCCCGGCATTGGCGGAGTCTTCAGAGACGCGGAGGGAAACACTCTCAGAACTTTCGCGATGGACTGTGGGGAAGCTTCGAACAACGAAGCAGAGCTGCACGCTCTGAAACGTGGACTAGAAATAGCTCTCCGGGCAAACTTTAAAAGACTCCAAATCGAGGGGGACTCAAAGCTGGTAATTGACATGGTCAGGGAGCTCTAGAAGCAAATTCCAGTGGAAAGAATCAGCAAAAGCTGGAGAACAGCTTGGCTGGTAAACGAAATTGGAAAGCTCATTCCAAAAATTAACTATCTCCTCCCGAACCACACCAGGCGCGCAGGTAACAAGCCGGCAAATTGGCTTGCGAATTGGGGCTGCAGGAACCGGGGCAAGGAAATCGATAGCGAGGGTCTGCCTCTCTTGCATCAGGAAGAGAAAAACCAACTTCAGCAACTTCTAAATGATGATGCAGGAAGGCAAAGCATGGGGAAAATGAACAGCCAAGATCAGGCGGCACGCAGCGGAGGCGGAGATCATCCTCATCCGCAAGGCTTGGATAGCTCCTACGTGGGAACAGGCAGAAGGGTAAGGCAGGCACATGACAGGCAGGTGACGGGGCATGACCAGAATGGCCGATTAAACGGAAGGGACATGCGAGCTGAGGAATCACTAAAGAAAAATCTAGAACCAGCTCCGAAACTCGAGAGAATGAGCAGGGGAAGGATGACAAGTGGCAACAGGAGTCAAGTTGGGCTACGGCAAGAGCAGCCGGATAGAGAAAGGAATGATGATGCATGAGGTGGAAAGGACAATCCACGCCACTTTCCGAGATGGAAAAACCGGTTGGCATGACGGAAAAATTAATGGACAAATAGAGGCCGGAATTTCTATAAGCCAAGTGGTGGCATGCTCAACACGACATCGAGTTAATAAACCCGAGAAAACAGATGGCAAGCTCATTTCGCTCAGCAAGAAGAATGACAAAGAACGGAAAGACACCTGCACATCTTGGAGACCAACCCTCCTCTTCGGCCTCAGCAAGAAAAGGTGGTATGTTTCCTTTTGTCCTCGTCTCTCAGGCATGCATGCATGTTTTTCTGGTCTCTTGGTCTGGATGGATATGCTTTGGCCCTGTATGCAGACCCCTTGTCGCTGCGACGTTAAGGGTCCCTCGGGCTCCTTTTGGCTCCTCCTTCTCCAGTGCCTGGTTGGGAAAGTTTTGATTTATGGTAAGGCCATGTCCTGCTCCAAGAGTAAGGCAGTTTGGGGGACTCAGCAGGGTCTCGCCATGCTTCTGGAGGGTCCTAGCACCCATGTTATCCTCTTCTCTCTGGTTTTCTACTGTGGCCGGCTCCATTTCTGTTCCTCCCTTCCAATGACCAAGGCAGTCTGGACTCTTTGCTCTGTTGGCTGGGGGGTTCTCCGAACTCCTGTCAAAAGGTGGTGAGTATTTTACTGACGTGATCATTCTGGCCCTGTTCTAATGTTACGTGAGGCTTCCCATGCTAAGCTCGCTGCCTGCATGGACCAGACCCCGACCAGGTTCTATACCTCTTGCACTGACTCTGGGCTTTCTGCTGTGGCAGGTAGGACCAGAGGAAATATGGCCCCAAGAAGGAACACTCCTAAACAGAAGAAGGAAGCTGGCACCAGTAGTCACCCAAAAAAAAAGAGGCAGAAAGCCTGATTTCGATAAACTCCTTCAACTGATTGATGGGTACATGTCTGGCATTTCTCCTGAGGTTCGCGCTGTCATACATGAATGGGAACGCGAGATGAGGGAAATAAGTGCGAACCAAGAGATCCCCCGTGAGGACTGGGCTATAATCTCCGACCCAGGCACTTCCAGAGGCAGGGACTCGTTATTCAATAGAACGTTACAATTCTACTGGATCATGAAGCATGTGGTTGGAAGGGCCATGGAGGTTAACCAAGCGGTGCGCGAGGAGGAAGATGAAGAACGCAAGCAAGCGGAAGAACTCCTCAAACGCCAACTGTCGGAAGAGTCGACCTCCATAAATAACATTCTCTTGAAAGAACTTGTGGCGGTCCAAGTTCAAGTTTCCAGAAACCATTTGCTGCTAAAAAACATGGAGAAATTGACGCTGGAGCTCAAATGGGCCATTGAGCAGAAGATCCTAAAGCCGGGTGACAGCGACTCTAAGCCAGCCTCGGTGAATCTGTCAGATGAAGACTAGTGGTGTGTTTTTCTATAATGTTTTGTGATGAATTTGAACTTTATCTGGGTACCTTCCTCTGTTACAATAGTTAGCCTCGCTCTGAATAAGCAGAACAGTGGTTATGATAGGAAGAAAGAGTTAAACATTTTTAAATTTTGGTCCGGCTTTCAAGCCAAAAGGTGGCGCTCTGGTTTCCCTCAGGCAGGCTAGCCACCCGAACTTTAGTTTAATTGTATTTTGATGTTTTATGGAATGAAGAATGCCTAACTTTACAACAACAACAAAAAAACTTGTAATAAATGTAAACTTTACTAACCATAGTATTAAAGTATTACATTGCAAAAACAAGACATCATGGAATTCTTGATCTTTTGCACATAAAAATATTATTGGACAATTCTAAATCCATTGTGCTTTTTGTTCTCTATCTATTGTGTAGTTGATGTTCATGGAAATTGATTTTTTTATCCCAATTTCAACATCCTTTCTCTTGGAGCACACATGTAGATTTTCTCCCCTATTAAAAAAAAAAAGCATCTTCTTGAATAGATGGTTGAACATAGGTATGTAATGCTTTTCGTGACAGTTAGGTTGAATATAATATAATATAATACTGAATATAATATTTTTAGTTTATAATTTAGTTTGAATTATTGAAATTTTTTATTTTTATTTTTAGTTTGTTTATATTATTAAATTTCTCATGTTTTAATTTATACGATTATAATTTAGAATTTTGGTTGTTTTAGTTTAATTTTAAATGTGGTTTTGTTATTATTTTAGTTTTATTTTAATTACTTTTAATTTTGTTTAATTTAATTACTTCAATTTTTATAATAATTTAGTTTAGTTTAGTGTAACTTCATAACTTTATTTTGATTTTAAATTAATATATTTTTATATTATTACATATTTTAGTATGTAGTTTAGTTTAAATTATTATTATTACTTTAGTTTTGTCGCTGTATTATTGATTTCATTAAGTTTTAGTTAATATAATTATAATTTATTTAAATATAATTATTAGTTTTAGTTTTAATTACCTAATAATTTAGGTTAATTTAATTTTATAGCTTTATTTGATTCTTAGCTAATACGCTTTTATATTATTATTTTTTAGTTTATAGTTTGTTTTGAATTATTGATTTTTTTACTCTTTGTTAGTTTGGTTGTATTATTATTTTCATTCCGTTTTAGTTAATATGATTATAATTTAGAGTTTTATTTGTTTTAGTTTAATTTTAGATGCGGTTTAACTATTACTTTAGTTTTATTTTAATTATTCTTAATTTTTAGTTTAAATTTGATATTTCAATTTCAATAATAATTTAATTTAGTTTACCTCCATAACTTTATTTTGATTCTTAATTGATATATTTTTATATTATCACTTTTTAGTTTGCAGTTTAATTTGAGCTATTGATTTTTTCTACTTTATTTTTTAGTTTAGTTGTATTATTAATTCCATTCCGTTTTAGTTAATAAGATTATAATTTACTTAAATATAGTTTTAGTTTTAAATGTGATTTAGTTATTATTTTAGTTTTATTTTAATTACTTTTAATTTTTAGTTTAGTTTGTTACTTCAATTTTTTAAAATAATTTAGTTTAGTTTAACTTTATAATTTTATTTTGATTCTTAGTTAATATATTTTTATATCGAGTTGTCTTTAGTGAGACTTTTTGGAAGTTTTTCCGGTGGATTTTTCCATTGTATTTTTTTTTAAATCCGGCAGGAGTTTATTGCAATCACAAGATTGATGGGTAACCCCTGCACAATGGAGGTGCACTAGGGGTGTTGAATCCATATATACAGTAAAAAAACCGATTTAAATAAAACAAATCAAGATTTCACCTCAAATTTTTCTGTCGGATTCCGACACCGAAAAGTCCAAAAAGTCACACTAAAGACAAATCCCTTTTATATAATTTGTTAGCCTCACTCTCATATGTTAAAAAAATTTTAAGTCCAAATAAATAAATTAATTAAAATCATGAAAGTTAAGATTTAATTCTATCTTTCTAGATTGAGTTTGTTCCTCATGGGTAGGAGTCAGTTTAGGCCTAGTTGGTTGAGAGATTCTCTCCAACTAGTTAGGCTCCTAGATTAGTGTGTTGTTGAGATATTTTCTCAACCATAGTGTCCAAGATAGACGTACTATCTTGAGACAAACTTCCTCGTGTATTTATTTGTACTATTATCATTCTTTGAACATTGGATTGCATCATGAGAGGAATACAGTGAGACTAGGGCCTTTTCCGCCATTTCTATGTTTTTGGTATTTTTTATGTGTGTTAATTTTATTTATTATTCTACATGTGGTATCAGAGCAATGGCTTGAAGCTGTGCGCTATTGAGTACTGAAGGTTCAATTGTCTAGAGGAGACAATGACCTCTGCTGGTGTGTACAGTATGTGAGGAATTTGAGACCTCTCCTGAGATTTGTGTGGAAATTAAGTGTATAGGAAATATGTTGGAGAATGGGAATCGTTTTTTGTAAAGGAAGGGAATCGTTCATAGAGAAGCAAAGCACAAGCAAGGAACATTCTGCATCAATTACAGTAGTTGAAAATCAGATCTTGAAGGATGGAATCAAGGTAATCATTCGAAACTCTATTAGCTTGCATTACTCTTTAATGTGACGAGGTTCCTCTGTGTTGAATACTAGACAGAATTCAGTTGAATGAGTTGAACGGGTTGGATGATGGACTTGGTTTATGATCAAGGTTGACGAAGTCTAATTTCAAAGGATTGATTGGTTGTATCAAAAGAAAGGGATTTTTTCTGTGTATGCATTCTGTGTCAAATAAATACCACATTGAATTGACTTCCGCGCGTTTATGTTGAGCGAAATTTCTGTAACTTGTTTACATCAAACGCTACATCAGTGGTTTTCTGAACATTACCGTCTTCACTCTTTTTGTTCTTTGAATGGTCATTCTGAAGGCCATTTGATTTTCCATTAGAGAGTGAATTTATTCCTGATTTCTTGGTGGATATATGAGCATCGTCATCATCTGCACCACTTTTCCTCCCTTCGCCTGAGATCGATCTTTTTGATTTGTAGTTTGTCCCTATCTATTTGTTGAAACCTCAGGGAGTTTATTCTGCTGCTTCATTTTCTTCAGTTCTTCGGCTCGAGCCTCAGACTCCTTTAACAGCTGCCTAAAGATGCAACATCCGCTGATAAACAGCCACAAAAACAAGACCTAACTCATTGTGAAATGTCCACTTCAGAGTATATGAACCCAGGGGCCATCATATTGATAAGCTGCATCACCAGATCTTTCCTCCAAAAGATAGGATCGAATAAGAGCATCAATAGGTGAACCTTTAAGAGCATTTCCAAGCTCTCGACATGTCCAGAGAATTAATCCGCCTCTGGTGTAGATGAGCAATTGCTCGAGCATTTTTACACTCTAACGTTGTTCGAATTTTTTTTTTATATTGATCAATTGTTCACAAGACAACGGTGATGTCTGCAGCTTCTGATTGAATGGCCAGGCCTGTGATTCACTATGTTGTAGGAAACATTTGATACATGTTTCTGTAAACCCAATTGTGTGATGCTAGATCTGTCAATCGAGCAGTGGAGCCAGTTACGAGATTAACACAAGAGGCCTAAGCAGTAGAGCCCAGGACTTGATCTCAATCGTCCTGGGGAAAAAGTTGTTCAGCCTAGCCACAGTTCCTTCCAACTGTGGGCAGCCATGCAAGATTCGATAGAACCGCTAGGGCGCATGGGAGCTGAATATACAATATTGTTCGAGTAACCAATGGATTTGAAATTGAAATGAGAAATAAACAAGGACAGGCAAAACAGATCAAAACCTGGCAGAAAGTGAAGAAACTGCTGCAATGTATCCTAGAAATGCCTGTATTGGGTGACATAAAAGACCTTCGTAGTTTAGAGCCTTTGGACAGAAAGAAGAGGCAACGTATTTGATTTGAATTTCAATTTTATCCACCTCTTAATCTCGCTCATCAACTTCATTTTGAGTAACTTGCAAACCATATCCATTGGCTTTAAATCGGTCCAAGGAATCTTTGGATCAACCATTGTCATTTACAACATTTTCAATACTTGTGCTATTCCTGCATCACATTAAATTGGTCCAGGGTTTCCAAAGACTCTCACAAATATGTGATCTATATATACAGCAATAAGGTATATTTTTTAAATGAGTGATTTTTGGGAGAGATAAGGAGTGGATAAAATAATTTTCTTTGTAATGGAGAAATAAGGAGTATATTTTGTAATTTTGGAGTTATAAGTATTTTGTATTTGGAGTGATAAGTGAATTTTTTTATAGAAAGTCATTGTTTCACTCCAAAGTAATATTTTACTTTGAGAGCGATTGAGTCAGTGCAGGCAATTTTTGAAGACAATTTGCTTCCAAAGTTTGCAAGTGTGACATTCTCATTGAGAAGTTTCCACAACAAAGTTGTCATATTGAAGAATGATGTACTCCAGTAATTAATAAAATCATAATTTGTGTGGTGCTTGTGTCCTAGATCCGCCTGAAATTGAATAAGGGGATCTTAGGTACACCGTGTGTAATGAATGCATGTGCATGACTTGTATTCACATTATCAAAACGCTCTCTTTGTATTATGCTTAAACAACTACATGCACATAAGCAAGCTTAAGTATAACAAAGCTTAATATAGCTCCTGTAATCAAGCTTAAGTACACAAGCACAAAGCATCACATCATCAAATTGATAAGATGATCTTCCAAGCAAGCACATTTCACATCATGTAATCAAAGCAATCAAGTTAAGGACACTACAAAATCAATCATTTCAAGCCAAGATGACATCAACATCATCAACAACTTTTGCATCAATTCAACAACAATTTTTTGGAAATTTCACTTGCACCATTTTTTTAATCTCAATACAAAACTGTAACTTGCAAATCATAATTTGTAAGTTTGATTGTAATCAAAGTCAAATTGAGTTGAATTGTAAGGGTGCATTATCAGTTGTAACAGACACCCTAATTTGAATTGTTAAGGTGAATACATTAAGTCAAGTAAGTCTTCAACTGAGTCATCAAGATTGAACTTGTCATTTGTCTCTTGGGTGCATTTTCGACAGTGTTTGACACCCTTCCTTTTTTAAAATCAACACATTCAGTGAGTACATTAAAGAAAGCACAAAGTGTCAGTAATCAATCAAGCAAGTTCAAGCAAGCCATCTAGCAAGCAATCATCATCAAACAAGTGTGAATTCTAGTATTCTATTCTTCAAGTGAGCATCAAATCAAGCCAATGTTTAACGCAAGTGCAATAAGCAATAAATCAAGGGAGCGTGTCATTCAAACAACAAAGCAAGTGAGTGTGTCATTCAAACAACCAAGCAAGTGAGCGTGTCAAAATCAAGTGTGAAAGTTCAAAGCACAACATCTACAACAAACGAGCCAGTGTGAAGTTGATTGAAGCATTCACAAAGTGTCAGTGAAGCATTCAAGCAAAGCAATCGTCATCAAGCGAGCATGAAATCAAGAGTTCAAGCAACCAAGTTATAAAACTCTAGCAAGTGTTTAAAGCATCAACAATAAGCAACAGTACAAGCGAGCTTGAATTCAAAGTGAGAAATCTAACATGGCGACACACATTCAATTGTCCCAAATTCTTAACAATTTGATTTTATCATCAGCTAGTGACATGGTGAACATCAGCAAAAAAACTCTTGCTAATATTCAAATGCATCTTCAACATGCACATGAAATGATTGAGTTCCTTCAACTCGAGTCTCAACTACAAAGAACTGAATTGCTAGAGAAGAGTGATGCTTCCAAGTCCTTGAACAATACAAATACAATTGATGATTCCAAGTCACTGATCCAACCAACTTCAAGTGTTGAAGTGGTCCCTGATCCAGTTCAACTTTCTTCCAAACCAATCATCAAGCCATGGGAAGAAATCCAAAGTAACAGAAATCAACGAGGCTTAGGATATGTCAAATATGATGCCAAATTGTATATCCTAGACTATTCAAGGTCCATTAAGTTTGTCAGTGCAGGGTTTCTTGCACAAATCACATCGACTAGTTCTAAGAAAGTTGAAGACAAACAGAAATACACACAAATTGAAGTTGCAGACAAACAGACATGTGCACAAATTGAAGTTGCAGTCAAACCAAAATGCCTTCATTGTCAAAGAAAATGTCACATGGAAGATCAATGTTTTGATCTCCATCCTAGTCACCATTGTGGCAAGAAGAATCATTCATCATAGAATTGCTACAAACAAGACCAACCTGCTAGATTAAACACTCAAACTTTCAGCTGACTCAGACTTTCAGCTAACTCATGTTCTCTTCTGATTGGAATTTTTTCAGCATTCAGCTTTGGCAGTTTTTCAGGCAGCATTTTTGAGGATCAACATGAGAACTTGGAAGATGGTTCCTCGTTCTTATTTTAGACTTATCATTAAGGGGAGGAATGTTAGCCTCACCCTCATATGTTAAAACAATTCTAAGTCCAAATAATTAAATTAATTAAAATCATGAAAGTTAAGATTTAATCCTACCTTTCTAGATTGAGTTTGTTCCTCATGGGTAGGAGTCAGTTAGGCCTAGTTGGTTGAGAGATTCTCTCCAACTAGTTAGGCTCCTAGATTACTGTGTTGTTGAGATATTTTCTCAACCATAGTGTCCAAGATAGACGTACTATCTTGAGACATACTTCCTCATGTATTTTTTTGTACTATTATCATTCTTTGAACATTGGATTGCATCATGAGAGGAATACAGTGAGGCTAAGGCCTTCTCTATCATTTCTATGTTTTTGGTATTTTTTATGTGTGTTAATTTTATTTGTTATTCTACATTATTACATTAGTTTGTATTTTAGTTTGAATTATTGATTTTTTACCTTCTTTAATTTGGTTTTTCTCTAAAGTAGTGGGAGGGGGAGGGATTCTCATTAATCCCGAGGGAATAATTGTTGATTGTTATGCTTGGGGCTTGGGACAGAAGACCAACAACCAAGCGGAAGCCTATGGATTATATCTTGGCCTCATTTTGGCTCATCAAAAAGGAATTAAGGAAATGAAAATTCTGGGTGATTCATTCTTGGTCATAGAGCATATAAACTCCAGTTCTTCATCCCATAATAACAAGCTCAATCAGATTCTAAATATAGCCCTTCACATGCTTCCTACCTTTGAGAAATTGTAAATTTTTTCATATTCTAAGAGGCCTAAATAAGGAAGTGTATACACAAACCAACAAGGCTTTCCAAATGACAGAAGGTCATAGCGTGGTCAATGAAATTGAAGGTTTTTTACCCATCCCTTAATGTTTACGAATGCAAGTCTCAAATTCTATGTTAAAATTCCACTACTCCTCCAAGGTACTCGTCCTAAAGTCTCTAAGCATGATGAAAAGGGATTATTTAAATTCAGTAATCTCACCCCCTCTCCTGTTGGGCGTGCTCCCCTACCTTCTCATCATCCTCCCTCTCACCCCCCTTCTTGGCCTCCTCCTCACCCTCCCTCTCCCCCCCTCCTCACCTCCACATCACCCTCCACCTCACCCCCCCTCCCGTTATCCAGCTCACCTTCCCTCCACCTCTCCATTTCACCATGCCTCTTATATGTGCCCCCCCATATGGCATCAATGGATTTCTACCCTCCTTGGCCCCTTGACACGAGGTTGTAATTATGGGCATGCAAAACCACTTAGCGTGGCAGATGGGATAAGTGTGGGAATGCCTTAGTCTATCCCTTGTTTCTGGGTCTATTATCTGAAAAATCAAGCAAACTCCATGTGAAAACCCTCAAAGAGTGAGCCACATTTACTCCGCCTAATTCAAATCAGATAGTTTGCTCGCTTGAAGGCTCGAATGTGTGAGGTGAAGTTTGTTTCAAATAACAGGGTAATCATGAAAATTCATTGGGATCCTAGAGGCAAGCAGGTTGTCTCTCAACGTCATACGAGGCTCTTGTTCCGCTCAGTCTATAAAACGTGGAATAATTGTTTGAATATCTGAATGGTGAAGGTGTCTGAGCGTGTCTAGTGGGTTGTAGGTGATAGGTTTTTTTGGCAAGGTCAGGGGGGTCAATGGATGGTCTTGGTGGTTGGGGGAAGCCAAAACCCCTAGTATGGTGAGAGTCACTCGCATGTAATTCTAGTAATTCTCATTTTGTCAATTGTCTCACTGCGTCAATTGTTAAGCAAGGGGGAAGGTGAATCATTACGTCAATTGTCTCACTGTGTCAAGTGTCATGGATACTGGCTCCTGGGGATGTCGTCGCCCATGCTCGGGCAGGGTGACAGGTCGAGATGAACATAAATGGGAAAAATGCCCTCCATTGGCCTCTTACTCCCCTCCTGCCTATGGAATTTGTGAAAGGGAACACACTGAATTGAGAGTTGGAATGATCGAATTGGGAAAGCATCTCCAACAACAGAGGATTGAGGCATGCAAAATGCAGGCGCAGAATGTAGAGAAGAGCAAGAAAATTCGACAACTCGAAGATGAAGTCGATGCACTCATAATCAAGATTGATGAGCTTCAAATTCAGCGTGTTATGTAGGACACCCAGCCAGCAAAAGAAAGCATGGGAATTAATCTCAATTAGCTAGTCGACCCAGATGATCAGTCTGCCTCAATGTCTATGTTAATGTCTAGTTTTAAATGCATTTTGTTATTATCACAATATTGTAAAGTCTACACTAGTACATTAGTAGTCGCTCAATCGCCTTTTGTAATTTTGAAGGAAAATTGGGTTTGTTTTAATAGTTTGTCCTTGCAGTTTATGAAGCCCATCAATGATAATGTATTGAAAATGTAAATCTCTCGTTTTTAGCCATGAATGGGTGCAAATTAATTTATATACAATACTCTTTCGTGTTAAAAAAAATTGTTGTTTACTTTGAATTATTGATTTTTTAACCTTTTTTTTAGTTTGGTGGTATTACTAATTTCATTTAGTTTTTGTTAATATGATTATAATTTAGATTTTTAGTTGTTTTAGTTTAGTTTTAAATGTGGTTTACTTATTACTTTAGTTTATTTTAATTACTTTAAATTTTTAGTTTAGTTTTGTTATTTAAATTTTTATAATTTAATTTAGTTCAGTATAACTTCATAATTTTGATTATTAATTATTTTTAATTTCATTTAGTTTTAGTTAATATGCATATAATTTAAATAAATATAATTATAGATTTATTTTTAGTTTTAATTTTATTTTGCTTACAAGATGTCAAGCATGATCCCCATGAAAATTGGCAAGTTCTTAGGGTGACCAAATTTCATGGGTGACATGGGACACTTATCAAGAACCCTAAAATAAAACACATAAACTTTTAAGCCAATCAAATGCTAAGAAAAAAAAATTAATTAAAACAAAAAATATTTTAATAATTTGTAAAATTAAACATTAAAAATAGAATGCTCAATACTAAATTAATAATAGTGAACAAGCAAATTAATTACTAGAAACCTAACTAGGCACGAACTAATAATATAATAACTTTATGATGAGAAAACAATAATACTTTCTAGGCACGAACTAATAATATAATAACTTTATGATGAGAAAACAATAATAGTAAACCTTTGACGATTAATAAAACATTATTACTCATATTAAATACTATAATAACTTAAACATTATTACTCATATTAAATACTATAATAACTTCTTATTATTATTTGTAATAGTGGGTTATATTATTTACATTTTTATTATATTTTACTAGATTTAATAATTATAACAAATTTAATATGTTACGTTATACTTTAATATAATATATTCTAGTTGGAGATTATTCCTCTTTTTGTTCCCTCAATCAAATTCAATATAGAAATTATGGAAAAATTATTTTAATGGACACCAAAATGTGCAATCAAACGATGTGAAGTGAAAATATTTAAATATACATCAAAATGGAATCCAAATAAAGTGGGTACATTGGGTACACGTGCTATATTTACATGTGGGTATAATTAACTTGCGCTTACAATGAATAAAACTATTTTATTGAACATTGAAAATAAAACAAATTAATTAGTTATCCGGGAAGGTATTTATTATTAGTCACTGTCGTCACGGCATGGGACTAATAGTAATTGAAAGTATTATTTAGTATTAATGTTGGTTGAAATTACTATAAAATTTTCAGCTTTATCATAAAGTAGAGTTAGAGTTTTTGTTGGTCTATCAGCTTTATCATAAAGTAGAGTTAGAGTTCTTGTTGGTCTATGCATTTCCCTGTCTGTCAATTAAGCTGTCGTAATAATTTGGACGACCAATGAAATATTTTGATGGTCTTATTTGGCCTTTTCTTGAGGCAAATAGATCATTTTGGTGATTTTTTTCATATCATATATTTGTTAAGCTCATTCGTGCTTTCTAAATTGAAACTAATTTTAGCATTAGTTCTCAAGCATTAACTGTTAAAGATATCGCAAAACATATGTATCTCATTTGTGTGGAGTTTTCTCGTAAAAAAATTGCCAGCGTGTTCTGGGCATGTTAGCCATTTGTCACGACTGCTAATCCCAAACCTCAAACTTCGCCAGCGTGTTGTGGGCATGTTAGCCATCTGTCACAAATACTAATCCTAAACTTCAAACTTCACGGTGTGTGTCACAACTGCTAATCCCAAACTTCAGGGTGTGTTTTGCGTTTTAGCTATGTGTCACAGATGGAGATTTAAGATGCTAAGATGCTAATCCTCTGTTTGAAGCTCAGTTCAAAGTTGTTGCAACCCTCTGTTGAGGCGCAAAGCTAATATTTTATGGACCCTGCAAGCCTCTATAAATAAAGACAAAGACAAGGAGGAGACCTGTTTCAATCGATTCAATTCATTAGTAAGTTCTCTTTGTAACCCAAAAAAACCTTCACCTGTACATAAAAATCAGAATTCATTTATAATTATGAAAGAAGCTACGTGTATCAGGTTCTAATTTTCAAGTTTGAGGTTCTAATTTTCAGGTTTTATATTTTATGAAACAAAATACAACATTATGCCATATACAACTTCATATCAGGTTTTAATTTTCAAGTTTTAGGTTCTAATTTTCAGGTTTTTATATTTTATGAAACAAAATACAACATTATGCCATATACAACTTCATATCAGGTTTTAATTTTCAAGTTTTAGGTTCTAATTTTCAAGTTTTTATCTTATGAAAGAAGATACAATGCTATGCCATATACAACTTCATGCCATGTACAAAAACCACCATGAAAAAATACTTCAATAATGTCAAGTTATACAATGTAAAATCGTTATCAACATGAAACAAATGCCACCAAACTTGAAACCATACCAGCGAATCCACATGAAAGGCAATCAATGCAAGTTGCAAAAAAACAACAACAAATAGAAAATATCATTATCCATGAAGGCTAACAACGCAGTGAAAACATGCCCTAGTGGCCTAAGTATGAGCTAAAGACATAGAAAAAATGACATTTTGAAAACCCAACACAAAATGATGGATGATCAAGTGTACATACATGAACAAAACCAAGATTTTACAGGAACTTTAAAAAAAAATATGGATTAAATATAAAACTTGGTGGAATCTTAAAAACCTGGGAAAAAAATTAAACACAATATGCATCCGTCTAAACAACGTTACTGGTGAACGCTCTCCTCGCGTTGTGTTTCATCCAATGCTCTTCTGCCTATTATGAGCTAGATAAGTATCACTCCATAACTGAAAACATCATCCTTCGTAGTCACATGACCAATGACTGCATATGCAATAAAACGCTCTTCTCCAGAGACCTGTTGATTATCCATGTGGATGGGAACTTAATCCTGCAAAGAATGAGAAAGACCTGCATCATGTCTCCAACTCTTTCTTCTACCTCTGTCTTCGTTTCTTCCTCTACCTCTCTTATTTATGCTGCCTGTTCTAAAGGTGGTTTATTTAGTAATTTCAGTGCTACTTTTGTACCTGGAACTACTCGTGCATCTCTAGTATCTGCTCTAGGTGCTTTAGGTCCTGCTTCAATGGATGAATATTATACTTAATATACTTACTCAACCAAAGACTAAATTGTTGTGGTTGGATATGCTACTATAGCTACAACCCCTGTCTTTGTCTTTGTCTCTACTCCCTAGCCTAGCCCTGTCTGTAAAGAATCAACAAATGGAACTACTTGGGATATGGATCATCTGGGAACTCAACCCATGTAGGGATATGGAACCGGAAGGAATGCTCGCTTAGTAATTGCCCCTGCCTTTGGTGCTAGTACTGAAATTCTTGTTAGTTTTTCCTTTGCCTTTGTCGCCTTTGAAACTTATGCCTAGGCTAGTGGTTCTTGACCAATTAAGGCGAAAAATGGGGTTATTATATTCCTAACACGGTCTACTGGATCCACTAGCTTAGCTTGTTCGATCAAATAAACTAGTCCATGGGCTATAGCATAGAAGTGTATGCATCACCAATAATCACACAAGTAGCTTCAATAGCAACAAAGGAAGCATTAGTGCCCATTCCAAATCCAATAAATTCACCACTGACGGATCGAGACCCAATCCTTGGTGCATTATACCATGATCGAATGAAAGGTGTTACAGTTCCATCCATGCCTGAAGCTAGCTCAGGCTTTAGGTTTCGGAGATGATTTCACGAAAATTGATTTCATTCTTTATAGCTTCAAAAGCAAGTAATAAAGCAATCTATAAATAAGCGGGTAGGCATCCTTTAGGCAAATTCATGGTGGCTCTATTGTTCTGCCTAGCCAGCGTAATGATTTGAATGCTCGACTCAACTTGCTCGGCTTCCTGATTCTGATTGTTACATCAACGCGTGTAATACATGCAGGTGGGTTCATGGTAAATGGGTGCACGTGGCATGTGTAATACATGCAGGTCGGTCCATGGTAGCTAGGTGCATGTGGGTCCATAGTAGTTGCGTGTCCAAATGGCCCTCATAGGTGCCAAGTTATATTTATTTTTCCCTTAGGCAGGGACTAGCAACCATGCTTCTATTCATCTTGTTTTTATAGAGAGCTATACATACAAGGTAAGTAACATGGAGGGAGTTTATTGTGATTTATATATGAAGAGAGTGGTTCTACTTTGATAATAAGTCATTGTACAATGCCTATGTTTTCTTGTGAAATATAAGTTGGATAAAATCCCTGCCTGTTGAATTTGAAGAGTTATAGATATAACTTTTTTTAAATGTTATGGGATGGCGCTAGATTATTTTGAAATTAAGGTAGGTTGGGTTTTAACCATAGCAATTTTGACCTAAGCTTGATGGTTTACATTATAAAAAATTTAATTTAATTTTTTAAATATGTTAAAAATTTTGTATAAAATTTTGTGTTTTTATGTAAGTTCTTTTTGTTAAGTCATTTGAGTCCTGAGATCATTGTAGATGTAATTTTCGGCTTGAGAAACCACGACTCAAAGGTATTTAAGTCGTCAAAATCACTTGGGGATCACATCCGGCCTGGGCCAAACCAACACTTAACATGGTTATATTTTTGCCCACGAAATTTCAAACTAATGAACTTCACATCATGAAGTGACTTAACAATACACCTCATCACCATTTATTCTACGCCTTCTAGGCATATATTTATATAAGTTTAATTAAATTATATTGAAAACCATAATTAGAAGTTAATTTAATTTTTAAATGATAAAAAAATTAGTTTTTGTTTAAGAAAACTTTGTTGGTGGATTTTTTATTATTTATGTAGATTATTGGTGAAAAGACTTGAAGACCAACCATTAAATATAAACAAATAAAATTACATAAGACTTTGTGCTTTCTCTTTCATGAAAAGCTAGTATGATTTCCATGTATTAAAAGGCAACACCCCTCTCATTGATTCTAAACCATGGAAACCCCTATGGAACAATAAAGAAATTAAATTCTTCATAATAGTAAAGAGGTTTAATTTTGTTTTCTTCAACATATTAAAACCAACCTAGATCCATCTTGATTTTGGATCTACCTAGCGCCGAGAGGGATCAAATCTCTTGAGGTGCAAACCTCTTTTAGAGTGAAAAGAGATTTGATCCCTCTCAGTGCTTGGTAGATCTGGAGTTGAGATGGATCTAAGTTGTTTTAATTATTAATAATTGATAATTATAAGTGTTTATTTATTTTTCTATTTTTTTAATTGTATTTTAATTTTAATTTTATTGTTATGTAATTTTACCGAGTCAAAATGTTTACATAACATAACCTTACTACATATCTTCCATATTGAGCTTGAGAGCACCTCTCAACGCAATAACTGATTGATGGTGATAAATATTCCAGTATTCAACGCTCACGTTTTTCGTTGAATTAAAATCAAAAGAAACATATAAAAAGTGGGTAAAAGTATAGATGTATCCCTCTTATTAAGTCCTAACCATGGAAGTCCCTTTGTAACAAGAAAGAAGAGACATGAATAAAATTACTTGTAGGAATAAAATGGTTCAATTTCTCTATCTTCAACATATGAGAAGAAGTGACCCATGGTGATAAATATCCCAATGATCAAGTATCTAGTCATTCGTTGGATTGGAACCAAGTGGAATACAAGGAAAAAGGGAAAAATTAAAGATGCATGATCTTTTGTTTGAGCCTTGATTGGGCTCAAGTCCCAATTTTGTAAATCCATTCAACTAGGATATAATTTGTTCAACACACTTGAGTCATTCATTAATTGGAGATAAGTATAGTCATGATATGTTGTAGTAAACACAAATTTGTCTTCTTATTCTTTTGACAAGAAATGGTAGATTTATATTAGTAAAATTTGTGGTAAATGCATGTAGCAAAGATACAAGAAATGATTGATTCAGAGGATCTCAACAGAAATGGACAATAAAACTAAAAATCTATCTTCCATCAAAATGATGAAAAGGGGAGATGCAACTCTAAACCTTCCAAAACTTGATCTTATAACTTCTTAAATACAAGAGTAGATTCTTACAAATTGCTTAGGAAAAATGATATTAATGTTTGAACAATATTACCCCCCTACTAAATCCAAGGGAGTCTAGAGTTTGTGGGAATTAGTTTTTCTCTCTTTGAGATCTTTTCTACATCTTGTTAACAAAGGGGTGGAATGTGATTTTTTCTTTATAACTTCTCCAAAGGAAGGAGAGGTGGTGACCATATTACCCACCTCCACTTTCTTCTTTTCATCTTCTGAATCCTTCTTTGTTGATTATGGGACCTAAATTTGTGAAGTTTCTACAAATACCCTAAAGGGGGGGGTGCATCTTGTTCAGGAGGAGATGTGTTCTCTATTTGTAATTGATCCATTGGTGGTTGATCCAAATTGGTTTCTGGATGAGACCCAACATTAGGCTTTGAATTGTTCTTTTGAATGTCTTTTGTGACTAGATCCACTTCCTCTTCCTCCTAAGTTTGCAGAGCTCCAAATTTGTTGTTGGAGGGAGTAAAAGAGCGAGATTGAGACTTGTTGTTAGGTTAAGGCTAAATGACACCTTGAGACCCCATATTTTGTTTATTCTTTTGATTTCATGAGACTTATTTGAAATATCATTGCTCAGCATTATTTTAGGAAGTTGCATTATTTGAAGATGATGGAATTTCTTTGACACTTGGGCAATTTTTTGCAAAGTGCCAATACTCATGGCAAAAGTCATATTTGAAGGAAACATGCTATGAGTCAAGAGCCTAAAGATGGATCCAAGCCTCCAAGTCAAGTTGAATCACCTTAAAAAATCCTTTATCAAAATGCATTTCCACATAGATTTTGGCACAAGTGAAAATTCTATCATTAGCCTCCAAATGGGCTATAACAGTCTAAGTTGTCTCCAATAGCTTTGAAAATGTTATTGCTCCATAAAATAATGGGCAGGTTCAACAGTCTAATCCAAATAGAGTAGAATAAATGCGCATGTCAAGGTGGAAGGATCCAATGGGAAGAAACATTCCCCTAGAACCCATGAAATAGGGACCAAATTTAAATATCAGGTTCTTATCTTCTTTGTCAGAAAAAATGAATACATAAAAACATTTTCCACAATAACACATAAATAGACTATCTTGATCACCCCAGTTTTTAACAGTCTATTAAGAGACATAGGAATGACTAGACCAAAGGTTAGTAAACTTCCCTAATGATCATTTCTCCTTCAATAGAATCATATTTTGAGTTTCCACAGAGGACCCCAATTACAGTGTGGAGGTTGCATCCGCTTTTTTAACAAATCTACCTTTCTTAGGGTCATTCTTACCACAAATATAAGAATTCTTGGTTAGAGAAGTGCAAGCTCCCTTATCATAAATGGGAGGGCCACCCATGGAGAGGTCGGTGAAAAGGACCCTCCAACCAAGCTATGTGTGAGCATAGAGATCCAATACAGCTCATGGATTTCCACCAAAATAAAAGCTCAAGAATGAAAACCATAATAAAAATGAGAATGACAACTAAAAAAACCCTAGTTGTGAAAATTTACATCCTCACACCAAAATTTCATCTTCAATTTACCAATATCATCTAAAATAAATAAATAAATAAAATGTATTTATATATTTTTAAATTAAATTTTTCTCATTATAATAAAAATCAATGCATTCATAGAACACTAACATTATTAACCCAATAAATCATTACAATTCTTATATTATTTATAATACACTAATCAATAAACCATTATAAATCTTATTTCATTTATCATACACTAACCATGGCATAAAAGTTATATGAAATGTATACCCTTAAGCAAGCAGCATGCATTAGAAAGGAGTGAATCCCATGAATCCATATGTTTGGCATGTTTTAATTTAAGGAAAAGGTAGCGATAAAGACACCCATCCTTATCCTTGCAGATCGTTGAAGTGCCAAGGATGATGCGGACCCATGAGCATTCATTTTTAAAGAGCTAAAGCCCCGTAAGTATTTAATGCCAATAATCGGTTGGTGCTATATCACTTTTGTGGTGATACATAGAAAAATCTATTAGGCATGTTAATCCTCGAGACTCAAAAAAATATTTTATAAATATTTTTCATATGCCCCGCGATGTCACTATCGATTTTCAATATTGCAGATTTCAAATTATTGACATGATATTTGAAATATTTCAAAATTTACCATAAGAGATGTCAAATTATTGACTTTGTTTTTAATGTATTTCGAATATTCTAAAATCTACCATCATAAATAACCTCTATCTAACCTCTAGCTTGTTAAGGGGCATGGTTTTTTGGTGTTTACTTATATAAAACTCAGAGTTGTAACAAGAATTCCAGTTGTGCCTTTATGCTTGGAGAAGGTAGATTTGGGTTTGCTTACAGAGGTTGGATCCATGATGGCGATTTGCCATGCCATATCTCAAACGAAAAGGATTACATTAGCATTTTGTTGCTTTATTGGTTCATTTTTTTTAAGTACATATGACTTTCTTCTTTTGAAACGTCAACCACCAATATATCTACTATAAAGAAAACTTCCCAAATTTTCATTATTCAAATAATGTTATTTGTTTTTGGGAAGTGAACCTTTATTTATAGTATGGCATTACAAGTTCAACATTATACAGTAACTTAGAATGTCGCAAGCACCTAGGTCCCGAACTTATGTCGATTGCAGATTTTGGGAATATCCTGAAATTTGATGGTGAAGAAATGTTAAAGAATTGACCTCTTTCCTAACCGTTAGATTCCAAGATATTTTGAGAATCTGCAACCAACCTAAAAGTGCCCACAGCTAAGCACAAGAATACCAATGGTATTTAGCCTAGATAATTGCTCTCGTCCTCCCACTACGAGATCTAAATCATTTCTAGCCAGTTGTTAGTTGCATCAAGAGTGTAACTATTGCTAGCTAAAAGATGGAGCCCAAAACCTATGTCTAGTGGATTTTTTATTTTTCTATAACACCATAACGTCATGGGCAAGTTGGGAAGATGTTTTAATGGCATTTTATATGCCAATAATGCATGAATCTAGTTTTGAATTTTTATCTAAATATGTCTTCCACTAAATGAGCCTTATTGTTGCACAAATGTAAAAAATTTCATTAAAAATTCATAATAATTATTCTCATTTTTATAAGCTTCACCAGCGCAAAGAAAATGTCCACAACATTGATTCAAATAAAGCATAAATAAAATATTTAATAAAACAATTGAAATAAGCTCATGCATAGTTTTATATGGAAGCCCATGGTTTTATATGTGACTCTCATTTTCATGTAAGATCTGTACAAATCTGTCTTTCTTGAGTCTGGTCACCATTTATATGGCAACCACAAGCTGTACTCTACAGGTTATGTTGCATATATTGCCTCAATATAATTATATCGCTTTTTCTTCTGAAAAAAAATGCTCACGCATAGTATAAATTAACCACAGAATAATCATTGACACCATGAGACAACAATATTTATAATATGAAATACAACTCACACATAGTATAAAGTAACCACATGTATTGACACCACGAGACACCGATATTTATAATATAAAATATTTTGACAATTTTATAAGAAAGTTTATAAAAAAAATTAGTAAAATTATTTAATTTATTAACACCAATATTTATAATATGAAATATTTTGACGATTTTATAAGAAAGTTTATCAAAAACAAGTTTAGTAAAATTATCTAATTTATTAAAGTGTTTTATATTTATATAGTTTGAGAATAAATAAATTAGATTTATTTAATATTGAGAAAAATGTTGGTTATTCTCTACCTCAATTCATTTTGTATATGTGACATATTAAATTCATATTTCATATATTATTATAATAACATCAAACACCTTTAAACATTAAAATATATCTTACTCTTATCTATAAAATCATTTGACAATATCACTTCATCACTATCACATTAACTTTTTGATTTAATCAAAATTAAACTTTATATTTACCTACTTTCATCACTATCACATTGATTTAATCAAAAACTTTATATTTATATTCCTATTTTATGTTATTGACATCTTGCTAAAATCAAAGTTAATCAATAAATTTATATTGCTTTATTAGTTAGATGTTAATAGGCATTCATTACTTGTGTTGACAATGTGTTTGCCCTTTTTTGTCAACCAAATAAATTCCTTCGTTCAACAACCCCAGAAAAAATGTTTATGAATGCAAGGTAGTCTCGACACTCTAGGTTAGCAAAATTAATGTTGAAAAGAAATTTGGAGGACGCCAATTAAGACTTGGTGATTGCCATTTTTTTTCCATGTGGGTATTTGTTGAAGTTTTGCAATGTGATGTTTTTTTGCACATTAATTTCTCAATCATAGAGTTTATTGATTCCAATGTTGTGTAAAAATATGTAAGTTTATCGATTTATATATATAGATAATAAAGAATGGTAACTATTTAAAACAAAGGAATTATTTTATTTTTTACCAGTAAAGAATTTTTTTTGCTGAAAAGTTTGTTGGGCAAAGAAAATTTGCCTAGGTAAAAGGATTTTTTCCTTTGTCCAGCAAAGCCTACCAACAAAAGTATTGAATATATATATATATATATTTTTAGAGTCAAGGACTTGTTTGGTTATATCTATGCAAATGTTGAGGACACATGAAAGGTTGATTACATTGTACTTAAATTTATTTTTATTGGGGTGCAAGAATGTTGCATGGATATTAACCAACTCAAACATAATAAGAAGTATTATTTCTAGTATGGCTTTTCTCTCCATATAGATTCATAATAATAATATTTTACTTGATGGATATAGAATAACATTAACATGATTTTGGCTGGTTTGAACTAAGAAAGTTCTCAAACCATGTAAATAAAAAGTGCACACTCTTGTTTCAGGGGCAGCTCAATTGGTGACCAAAGTAATGTGAATCTTGGGAAAACTAAGAGATTTAATGTTCAAATCCTCTCGTTGTGACCCGATTTACAGAGAGGAGGATAGAGTGTAGACCCCCAGAAGTTTACTAGTAGCTACGTGTCGAGCAGGATGTTAGGTTCCTCTGGGATACAAAAAACTACATGCTCGCGATGAAACATTAGAAATTACTTAAATGTCATAAAACATTTTGTCTTAACTTTCATTCATCTAAATTAAGTAAATAAATAAAAACCTCAAATAAATAGAAACACTATTCATTTAGTGCAAAAATGGTAATAGCTCTAATTTAAATGATAATCTCCATTACGAGTTAGATTACTATTTTTACTTATATAAAAAATTAATTGTTGTTGTTTTTATATGCAATAATAAAATGTTCAATTTAATTACCATTTAATTCTAGGTCAACTACATTCATTACGAGAATATTGAAATCACATTGGATAATGAGGAGGCAAGTGTAGGTACTCACCATTTATGACATAGTGTGGGAGGATTTCAACTCTCCAGAGACCCTCCAAATAGCATGAAGTGGAGAACTTATCATTCCTTCTGTAAGAATGATAGCTCCAACTCATACAACGAAACAAGATCTCTGTGGCATGCGCAGACATTATGACTCACAAAAGGCAAAATTCCTTGCTCGTTTAATTAAGCTCTACTAGATTGATCAACTTTTTATGGTCTTTTGTTTATCGACAAGGGAGAGATATTGCTTATGATGCACATCTTTCATATTGGTCTTTCAGTCTTTCTCTTGCCTTTGATATTTTCTCATTAGTGGGCAGCCATGCCTCATGAATGTCTAGGAAGTAGGGGCTATCGAGATAGAGGTCAACCTTCTAGCTCTAAAATTCAGAAGAGAGCTCATGAGGTGGCCAATATTTATTGGGAATAAACCCGCCATTATCAAGGAGGAAATCATGCCAACTTAAGTGGAGGTTTGACTTGAAAGGGGATTCATTCATGATTTTGACATTACGAAGGAAGTGTACGATTGGATCCTTGATACAAGCAATTCTAGGGCAATAAATACCAAATATTTGAAAACAGTGGACCTCTACTAGCGTATCAAGATAATGATTGGAAAGGTGTTATTAGACAGGAACATGGCTCACCAAGAGGCTATACTACAACTAAATGAGATGTTGTTGTAAGTCAGGGAACCTAAATCGAAGATTGCAGCTTCCGGTCAACAATCTTTAGGCCATAGGCATACAAATCCATAACACTCTCATTTTCTAACCCCTCCTCAAACAACAATAATTCTAAATGATATCCAACATGCTTAATTTCTTAGCATTTATATTTTTTTAGCATAATAGTTCTGGTAGTCACTTTATATTATGTATAATTATTTGATACATACTTTCTCTCAAGCATATTGAATAAAAAAATTATGCTTTCGTTATTGATCTAATTTTCCAAATAACAAACCAATAAAACTAATAAAACTGTGATATATATAATTTTTCGCTTTTATAATTAATAAAAACACGCTTTAAAAAACAAAAAACCCTTCTAATTATATTATAAATATAAAAAAAATAATTAAAAAAAAAAAAAAGTATAATTTTACATTTAAATCTCGAGTAAAAATTAAAAAAAGAAATGCAACCCTCCCGAAGAAGCAATGACTAGTAATATAGTATATTCATCACATTAAAGATATATAAATATGGAAACATAACATACGATACAAGTCTTTATTATGATGGGTTGGCAAGCTTATAAAATTAATAGTTATCATGGGTTGGCAAGCTTATAAAATTAATAGTTATCATTTTTGACAATGTCGGAATTCATATTTCTATACTATATAATATTATTAAATACGATTTCACACCTCGTAAGTCATGTGAGCGTTATGCAAGTGTGACTTTTTCATAACTTTTATTTTCAAAATTATTATAAAGTTATTTGATAAAGTCATTTTTGCTTAAAATTTTGGTTTGGTTTTTATAAGTGGGCATCCGGAGTGTGAAAAACTTAAACTTATATATCATAATCAATGCAAAATGACGTGAAAAGTGAATAATGTCTATATTTAAGCCGATAGGTTTTTACGGTGACGTTCCTCTTCACGACATTAGAGCAGATTTGTTGGCGTTCAAAGAATATATCATTTTGACGGTGAGATTGACCGTGGAACTTCAATCTGCGATTTGTTTCGCTGAGGTTCTTTGACATCACAGTGGAACCACAACACATGCATGAGACCACATCACACGTGCTTGGGCCTTTATAATATCGCGAAATTGTAATCGACGATTCCACAATGTAGCATTTGGTTGCAGTGCCAAAAATTGTGACCTCCGATGAGTGACATGGTTTGATTTACGTAGAGAGGAAATGAGTGAAGCCCCAATTTAGAGCGCTCTCTATCGGTGATTTCCAATCGGAGGTGTAACCTTGGTGCAAGGCATGTCAATTCGTCAATTGCCTATCGTCGATCACCTTCTGTGTTTGGGCCTTGGTCCTGTGGCTCCCTATGACCGTAGTATTTATCAGTACAATCACACTAATACAAAGATAGAGAGATAGATCTCTAACCCATTATAGGCGTCCAGCTCGAAACCGTTTAGAGATGAAGTGCCAAACAGTGCTTATCGGACCCCTCTCTATCGGCAATTTCCAATGGAAGGTGTAACCTTGGTGTACGCCATGTCAATTCGACGATTGGTGATCACCGATGACCTTCTACGTTTGGGCATTGGTCTTGTGGCTCTTCACGTGACTACAATCTAGCCCCCATATCGGAGCCCTCCCATTGGGGGTTATGAATCGGAGGTTTCACTTCAATTTTTCAAATCGCCTCAACCTCTGATTATTGGTCTCCCATACGTGGCGACATCACTGCCACGTATTTTCCACGTGTAATCTTTTGAATAATGCCACGTGTCGCCCTTTTTTGGCCTGTTGTGAGCCTTGAAACTGTCGAATATGCTGCCACGTGTCAACCATTTTGCCACGTCATCATGACATCATCCTCCCCACATCACTTGTCGCAACCAATTGGTGCCTGCGACGCATCCCTAAATGCATCCAGTTGCATATCACAACATGTGTATTGCAACTCGCAATATCAACACTTTTAAGATGTGGCTGCTTCTTGGAAAGTTTCGCTTGAGAGCGGATGCGATGTTCTATTGAATTATTTTTCATACCTTTGGAGGGTCCAAATATCAGAAGGAATAGCAATCTCCACAGTCGGAAGTTGAAACTTGAAAAAATCACCTTTTTGGAGGTGGACAAGGATCGCTAGATATCTGAAACAGATAAGGCACTAGCATCTCGGACCTCCAGGACATACCTGTTGGTCTATTGGTCAAACGACCTCTTTATAATAGAGTTATGTTGAATAATAACATCGCAGAAATGCTTTTCGAAATTTCCGATACATGTAGAATTGGTCTTGTGTAATAAAAAACAAATATCTAACTTTTAAATCTTTGAACTGTGCTATGGACCTCCAACCACTAATATGCAACCCTTGATTGTTCTATCATACCAAACTTAAATGTGAAATTGCATATGCCCCTTATCGTAGCTTTTAGAATGTGTCCTCCAATAAGATCCACTCTCTATGCACGTATCTTGCCCTCGGTGTCTATTTTTATTCATTGGTTACTGTTGGTTAGCTGACTATGTGCATTTACTGTCGTTTTACATGAGAAAATTAATATAATCAATCGGCCTTTTTTTCCCACAAATTTCCAAAATATTTCTTTTGTTGTGAAAGTTTCAATGACCGAAAACTCCCATGTATATTTAATCAATATGCCACGTTTTTTTAACAAGTGCAGCTTAAAACCTCTACACGCATCTTGGTCTCGACGGATACTCTATTCATTAATCTAATTAATGGACTGAGAATATGCGTTTACTTTCGCTTTATTCTCACTCGCACAAAATTGATATGTTTTATGCCCTAAATACTTTATTATATTTGTTTATTCAAACGAACCACATTGATATTCTGGAATGGACTTTCGACTTGCAAGCTTTCGAAAAGGATCCTTCTCATGTCAAAGTTTCAAAATCTCAAAACTCCCATGTATATCTAACCAATATGTGACATTTTCCTTTGATTAAGCTTTGAAACTTATCCACACATCCTGACGTTGAGGACTGTTCTATTCAACAATTTAATTAATGGCCCGCCTATGTGCATTTATTCTCACTTTACTCTTGCTCAGACAAGCATCTATGTCAGTCTTTTTCATTAGTAACCCCTCGACCTCTGCCACGTGTCCTGACTCTGATTTATTGGTCCCTCTGCTTAGTTGGTAGATGGGCATGTGCTCTATTTAGCCTCTTCATGTCACACTATTCTATTGATTTTTCGAGTTGCATTTTTTGTTGTTGTTGTTGTGTTATTGCTGGTCTCTTGTTGTTGCTCTTGTTGTTGCTACTGCACGTTGTGTTGTTGTCTTCAACCGAATAACTACCTCGTAATTTCAATAACAAACAGGTGAGAATCGAGAACCTACTAACCATATCGTCTTCTACACTCAAATGGAAAGTATCAATGTTTTCATATTGCGTGTATATCTTAGAATACTATGTGCTTTGTCATGACGTGCAACACACCCACTTGTAGAGTTTCTGAAATGCCATATATAGACAACCAACTTTCTATGTTTAAACATTTCAATTTTCCTTTCCCTTTGCCTTTGACTATTGGAAACAATCTAAATTGTAAATATTTCTTCTTTCATTTGGCTCCAAGTATGCCAATCCTATGAACAACCGTGCTCGCTGCTTTATTTACGCTTCTCTTCCAATGTTGACAGTATTTTACAGGCTTTCACCTTTCAGGACATCTCCTTTCCTCGTCATCATGTAAGTTTTCTTCACAACGAATGCCATCACTTTGTTGCTCGTTGGCTCTACAATGATCCAACCATCGCTCAAAATAGTTGAACTCAACCTTCTTGCTTCCACAAATACATCGTCCCAACGCTATCGCATTTCTCTCTCTGACGATACCTCTCAGCACATAACTTTGCTTTTGTTTGCTTACAATGCCCATGTCGTCTATGGTGCCCTCCAGTTGGGCTCGATTATCATTCTCAAAGAAGTCAGTTGCACTTTTTTGCAAAACTATGTGTATGTTTACTCTTCACCATATTCTTGATGTTTTCTTATTCCTTCCCTCTCTCTGCCACTCTCACTCTGACTAATTCCATGTTGCTTTTCTCTTTCTTTCCTTCTTTTTAGGAGTCTGCAAATTATTGAACTAGATGTTCTCGAACGTCATGCAATTTTGATTGGGGACTTGAACCTTCTTCAAATTGTACAAACATCGACATGCCAACCAACCTCTTCAATGTCACATGCCTTCGCCTTGTCTACTGCTGCTTCAACACAGGATTCTGCATCATCATCAACTCAGTTGTCCTTAGCTCTACCTACTGCCATTCCATTCATGGCGCTAAGCCCCTATCATAAGCAATGGTCGATCCATGGTAGGGTGCTTGGAAAAAAATTCGTTCACTCCTACAACAATGCTTGAGGGTCTAGAAAGGTCTTTGGATTTGACCTCGTTGATTCTTCCAATGATACAATCCATCTCTCTGCCTTCGGTGATCTCACAGATTCCTTGCATGACCTTGTCTAAACTGTGAAGCTTTACATGGTTTCAAATGGAACTGTGAAACCAACAAACACGAATTACAACCATCTGGATAGAGAATGGGAAGTCTACCTCTCTACAACTTCCACTATTGAACCTTCCTCAGATGATGTTGCAACAATTCCTTTCCACCGTTTCCGTTTTAAATCTATAGATGAAATCATATCTACAAACCTCGACTCAATTGTTGACATCATTGGCATTGTCAGGTCCACTTCTCCAACTTCCACCATTCATCAAAGAGATGGCTCTGAAACACCTAGGAAAACTGTCAACTTGGAAGACATGTCTGGCTATAGTATCGACATCACCGTATTGGGGGAGCATTGACACACCTTGGGCAAGAAAATCCTTGAAATTTCCTCTTATGGTGCTTCGACCATGCTTGCAATCAAAGGGGCTCGCATAGCCGAATTTAATGGAAGAACCATTGGGACTATCTCTACCACTAGCTTAGTGGTAGATCTTGCCATTCCAGAGACTGAACAGCTCCAATCATAGTTTCATCAAAGAGACTGCTTGGCCTCTTCCCCATTCATAAGTAGAAAATTCTTAGGAACTTCCAAGTGAGGCTACCCACAACGTACAATTGTTGACCTCATAGACTCACATCCCAGCAGAAAACCAACATGGTTCTTTGTTCGTGGAACCATCACCTCTATTGACATGAAAGATTTCTAGTTCCTTGCATGCCCTCTCTCATCTAATGGCATGAAACGCATGAAAAAAGCTGTCAACCACTAAAATGGAATGTGGAACTGCACAAAATGTGGTGGGGCGTTCCTAGAATGTGATTATCGGTATGTGCTGAAATTTGAAATGCATGACCATAGAGGCGTACTGGAAAATGTCATCGCATTTAATAATGTTGCAAAAGAACTCACGAGTGTCCAAGAAAAATACTTGTTCATACTCTCCAGTGATCTTGGTGTTATCCGCGAGCTTCGTGCAAGGGTTTCATGTCGTCCTTTCCTCTTCACATTGTGTGTGAAAACAAATATATTCAATGGTGTGGACTGTTTGAAGTTTGTACTAATCAATTTAGATGAAATCACCTATAGCTCTGCATGTTTCGTTCTCCTCCAGGAAATCAAAAAAATGTCTATGGATCTAGTTGTTCAGTGTCTTTGAAAGTTTCTTTCTTTTCCCCATGCCACCGTGAAGTGTAAACAATAACTTCTATATGTTTTTCCATTCATTTTCATTTCATCCCTTCTCGCTCCCATTCTTTTTTTTCACTTCATCATTGTACTTCTCTTCTTTATGTATATATACCTATGATACATGTTGCAGCTTCCACCTTTGTATATTTCTCCATCTTTTACTTTTACATATAGTATATATGTTTTTTTTCTTCTTCCTTCTAATTGTGCACCTAAATACAAACATTGGATACTTACAAAGGGTTGTCGTCTGGTTGCCTTAAATCAACTTGGTAAATGAATGATAGATAGTTATCTATCACCACAAAAATACTTTGCTAAAATAAGTTTGATTCTAATCTTGTTCTACGCTGCAATTTGAATCGCACAGCATTAGTACATAATATCAAAGAAACACAACTCTATTATAAAAAAGACCTCTCCGGCCACTAAACTTTAGCTACTTTTTCAAAAGATACATCTACTTCATAAGCTAGAATGCACTGCTTCAAAAATATACCCACTAATGATTTTCTTACTTTTCCGAGCTATGTACTCTATCTTTGCACTTAAGACAACTCTTTCTGGTCTCCTATAATCACTTGAACTTGTCTCCCCATGTTTGTATCAGGATGGACATGCCAACATCTTCTGCAAACCCCTCAAGAAATGCTCGGAAGAGACTCCTTTATGCACATAATAAAGATGAGTCCAACAAACAAAGACGCCTCAAATATAAATCTCATTTAAACACCCAAACCTTTCCAATAATACCCCCGTCTAATGTTTCTCTTCCCCAACATCCTAAAGCTTCACTTGCAAACCCATATTCTTCAACATTCCCTGCTCTGACTGTACCTACCCTTCAACTTCCTCCATTCACTGCCACTTCTTTCCCATGTACATTGCACACCCCACCATCGACTCATCCTCCTTCACCCTCCCATCCCCATATTTTGGTCAACCCTGGCCTTAACCATGCACACCAATGATTCCATGAAAGGATAGATGACCTCTCTCCCTTTCATATCTGCTCCATATGCAAAGAATCATACCCAAATATGAAAACAAAATTCTTACATGGTAACCTTTGTTGCTCCTGGTGTGCAACTACAAAATCCACCCACCACTTCTCCCTTGCGAACAACATGGACCCTAGCAACCAACCGTTTGTCCTTGTTTCTCTAACACAAATAGAAGAAATGCTCATATCATGTGTCAGCCCAATCTTGCAAGTCACCCATGCACGAGGTGGACAATACAAATACATTGGTCATACTATTTGTTTCCCACAAGACATCACTGCCATCACCAACATTTTACCACGCTTGGTTTCCGAATTGGACATCATCGTTGTTACTAGGCATGGTTGTGACCACAAAACATATGATTTCATTGTTAGCGGGACACATGTTCTTGTGGCTTTAGAGTACAAACTAGCCCATGATCCCTACTACAAGGATGTCCAACTGGACCAAGCTGCAATATCTGCCTTGCCAACTCACCCTACTGATATGTCTTTTGTCGTTTGTCACATCTCCCCCTCCTCTCCTGAATCACAACTTCACTTCCCTACTTTTGATGATAACATTCGCACGCACCCCACTCCAACAAACCTCCAACCATCCTCTTTTGTATCAACACTCCCTAATTCCCATAATGAGCTTGAAGAAATATGAAACTACCTGTAGTCTCCCCATCCTAATTCCACTACTTCACTTTCCTGGCCCTTTGTTTCCCCCTATGCTATCAATGAATATACCACAGAATGCCTCCTTTCTATGGCGTTCCCCACACTCTTCCCCATAGGAGATGATATGATTTGTTAGCCATTTCTTAGAAAAGTTGAAATGTAATAATATGTTGTTCAGCTCATACGCTACTATAATAATTGTTTTGCCTAGCATCCAACATTCTTATATTACTTGTACAATCTTATGTTGCGGCATCGTAGTCAAGCAATTGTTGTTGTTTTCGTGAAGAGAAACCTTGAAGAGGGCTTTCCAATGACCGTTGTAGACCTTCGTGCACGCCTCCATGACATGCCTGATTCCATGCTTCCTAACCAGATTATGTGCTTCGGATCAGGCCTTAGAGGGACACGCTCGTTTTGGAACAAACATAGAGGTGAACTCACTAATATGATCATACAAATAGGTAGCCCTACTTTCTTCTTCACCCTAAGTGCAGCTAACACCAAATGGCATGACATGCACACGGTAATTCCTGGCATCCCCCCCCCCCCAAAGGACTCATCTGAGCTATCTCGATGGAAATTCAAGAATATAATAAAAAATCCACATCTTGTAGCATAGTACATTCATTGTCAATTCACAATATTCCTCGAAGAGGTCTTGCAAAAAGGTTTACATGACTTATGGTGCAGGTATTTCCCTAAACATTCTTCTCCTTTTTGTTTCTTTGTCTGGATGTGCAGGTGCCTCACAAAATTTCCTTTTTCATATTTGCAAGTATGAGTGGCAACATAGGGGCTCCGCACACATATATGGTTTCCTTTGGCTCGAAAATGCACCTGATATGGACAACCTCGATTGGGATGACCAAGTCGTGATGGATAGAGCCAGGTTTTTTTTCGATGAACACATTTCTGCTTGGAATCCTCGTGCTCCTGAACAACATGGACCTTATGTACACATCTCTACAGAGAATGACCCATGCATCCTCCCATCTCCATTGATATTTGCATCCTCTCACCTTTAGGACTACGAGAATCTTCTTAATTGCGTTCAACGGCATACAAAATGCCACCCCTCTTCATGTCTTCGCAAAAAAGGTCCTACTCTTGTTTACCTCTATGGAGTTCCATGGGATTTGAATCCCACCTCCTCTTTGATCATTGATGATAGTGGACGAAAGAAATATTTCCTCGCTCGTAATGATGGCAGGTTAAATGTACACAACTCTGACATGATATACATCTAGAGAGCAAACATCGATTCCGAGTCAGTTTTGTCTTGGCACGTTTTTATGCACTACATCACAAAATATGCATCAAAAATAGAAACAAAATTGGAAAGCTATCGGAAAATGTTGTCACGTGTCTCCCAGGTTGTCCACCCCGAAACACCTATTGTTAGTGTTTTCCGAAAAAATTTAATAGAAACAATTTCCAATAGGGACATCAGCGCATAGAAAACATGCCACATGCTACAAAAATTTTCCCTTTCACATTGTATCTGCTCATTTGTTTCCCTCAATGTTACTCGAATTGTTTTTCGACGTGTTTCTTGTGGTATAGGTTCCCCCTTCCCAACACCACCCCTCATTGTAGCATACATTAATATACCTTCTTCTCTTGAAACACTAACTCTTCTGGAAGTTGCACATTCTTGGTCCTTTTTTGCTCGTCGAAAACATAACCAATGGAAACAAATAAATCCTTGCAAGATTGTTCATGTCCTCCCTTCCTATTCCTTAATCCCTTCTCCTGTTGATGCATCCTACGCTTCTTTCTGCTGGAGTGAACTACTTCTATACTTCCCTTTCTACACACTCCCATCAGACATAGGCTCCACTGATGAAGTAATCATTTCACATTGGGAATGAAAAAGATATGCATATGTTCCATGGCATGTTCATCGAGCCCCTGAAACCCCCCTTTCCCCTTGCTCTGATGACATCTCCACTAATGATATGTCGAACCCCCTAAATCCATAGACATCGATGAATGGCAATTCCTTTCTCAGCTACACCCTGGAAACAACATGGAAATAGATGACATTGACATGCTTGGACATCATGACTTTGACTGTAACCACAATTGGGCCCATACTACGATCCCTCTCCCTTTGCAAGAGACAACCATACGTTTCATAGACTTTAGTCGCTCATCCACCCAAATCCATTCTACCCTGTCTCCAGTTCCCCACTCACTCACCTCACTATCGCCCACCCAACAAGTTGCTTTCACCATTTTCCTCACCCACTTTAGGACCACTTCGTCCATTCCTCCACTTAGAATGCTCATCCAAGGCACCGCTGGCACGAGGAAGTCTCATTTAATTGATTTCCTAAAATATACATTTCTTGTTGAATCTCTTCCCAATTCAAGTCCATTTCTCCTACTCGCTCCAATAGGTGTTGCAACGTTTAACATAAAGGAGCTTACAATCCATTATGCCCTTCGCATTCCTTTAGTGTCAATAAATCCTCTTGAGGGAAAACAACTTCTGCATATCCAAGAAAAACTTCATCATGTCAAATACATTTTAATCGTTGAAATGAGCTTTATTGGCCCTAAAGTTATTTCACAGATAGACGATCGCTTGAGGGAGTTATTTCCTTCATATCAGAATATGCCTTTTGGCAATCGGTCTATCGTACTTGTTGGTTATCTTGGGCAACCACCTCCTGTGAAGGACATCCCCATGTATGTCGGCACATCACGCGGCAATGCCCCGTGGCGCAGGTTTGACATGGTCGTCACACTATCTACCATCTTTCGTCAATAAGGGATGAACCCTCTTCAAATTGCATTCCAACAATTGCTCACGAATATTAGAAATGCAACACCAACAGTCGAAGACTGGAACCTTTTCATGTTAAGGACAAATACCTTTTTTCAAAGGATGAGTAGTAGGAATTTGACAATGCAATCCACCTACCAACCTATTTGTCAAATTGCATAACAAATAAATGCTCAAAAATTGAATATGCCAATTTCACACTGCTACGCAGAGAAAAAGAACCACCATCCTATTGATGCACACGAAGAAGATGAATAGTTAGATGCAAAAGTTCTTATTTGGAATGAAGAACAAGTTTTCCTTACATATAACTTGTGAGTTGAAGTAGGTCTTGTAAACGGGGCACTTGGAAAAGTAATTTCCATTTTCTATGTAGTTCGATCAAAACCTCATCAATTACCATCGTTTGTTGTTGACTTCTTCGAATAAAAAGGTCTGCCATGGGACACCTTCAACCCATCTTTAATAAAATCATTAATTTGAATAATATATTTATTAACTACGTTACAAAAATTTGACGTTTTCAATACAATGTTGACTGAGTAAAAATTAAAAAAATGCAACCCTCCCGAAGAAGGAATGAATAGTAATATAGTATATTCATCACATTAAAGATATATAAATATGGAAACATAACATACGATACAAGTCTTTATTATCATGGGTTGGCAAGCTTATAAAATTAACAGTTATGATTTTTGACAATGTCAGAATTCATATTTCTATAAGATTTCAGACATGGTAAGTCATGTGAGCGTTATGCAAGTGTGACTTTTTCATAACTTTCATTTTCAAAATTATTATAAAGTTATTTGATAAAGTCATTTTTGCTTAAAATTTTGGTTTGGTTTTTATTAGTTGGGAATCCCGCGTGTGAAAAACCTAAACTTATATATCATAATCAATGCAAAATGATGTGAAAAAATGAATAATGGTTATATTTAAGTGGATAAGCTTTTACGGTGACTTTCCTCTTCATGACATTGTAGCAGATTTGTTGGCTTTTAAAGAATATACCATTTTGACGTTGAGATTGACCGTGGAACTCTGATCTGCCATTTGCTCCACCTGAGGTTTTTTGACATGACTGTGGAACTACAGCACACGCATGGGACCACATCACATGTCATGCCTAGGCATTTCTAATATCACGAAATCGCAATCAACGATTCCACAATGTATCATTTGGTTGCAGTGCCAAAAATTGCTACCTCCGATGAGTGACATGGTCTGATCTATGTGGAGAGGAAATGAGTGAAGCCCCAAATCAGAGCACTCTCTATTAGTGATTTCCAATCGGAGGTGTAACCTTGGTGCACGACATGTCAATTTATCGGTTTCCTATCGTCGGTCACCTTCTACGTTTAGGCCTTGGTCCTATGGCTCTTCCTGTGACTGAAGTATTTATCAGTACAGTGACACTAATACAGAGATAGAGAGACAGATCTTTAACCCATTATAGGCGTCCAGCTAGAAACCGTTTAGAGATGAAGCACCAAATAGTGCTTATCAAAGCCCTCTCCATTGGCGATTTCTAATGGGAGGTGTAACCTTGGTGTACGCCATGTCAATTTTCTGATTGGCGATCACCGATCACCTTCTACATTTGGGCCTTGGTCATGTGGCTCTTCACGTGACCGCAATCTAGCCCCTGTATCAGAGCTCTCCCATCGGGGGTTATGAATCATAGGTTTCACTTCGATTTTTCAAATCGCCTCAACCTCTGATCGCTGATCTCCCATACGTGGCGACATCACTGCCACGTATCTGCCACGTGTAACCTTTTGAATAATGCCACGTGTCGCCCTTTTTTGGCCTATTGTGAGCCTTGAAACTGTCAAATCTGCCTACCACGTGTCAACCCTTTTGGCACGTCATCATGACGTCAACCTCCCCACGTCACTTGTTGCAACCAATTGATGCCTACAATGCGTCCCTAAATGCATCCAGTTGCATATCGCAACTCATAATATCGACACTTTTAAGATGTGGGCACTTCTCGGAAAGTTCCGCTTGAGAGTAGATGTGATGTTATATTGAATTCTTTTTCATACCTCTAGAGGGTTCAGATATCGGAAGGAATAGAAATCTCCACAGTCGGAAGTCGAAACTTGAAAAAATCGCCTTTTTGGAGGCGGACAAGGATTGCTAGATATCTAAAATAGATAAGGCACTGACACCTCGAACCATCGAGACATTCTTGTTGGTCTATTGGTCGGACGAAACTCTTTATAATAGAGTTATCTTGGAATGATAACATCGTGGAAATTCTTTTCAAAATTTCCGATACATGTAGCATTGGTCCTGTGTAATAATAAACAAGTATCTAATTTCTAAATCTTTGAACTATCCTATGGACATCTAAACACTAATATGAAACCCTGATTGTTACAGCATACCAAACTTAAATGTGAAATCGCATCCGCCCCTTATCGTAGCTTTTAGAATGTGACCTCCAATAAGATCCACTCTCTATGCACGTATCTTGCTCTCGCTGTCTATTTGTATTCATTAATTACTGTTGGTTAGCCGACTATGTGCATTTACTGTCATTTTATTCTCCCTCGTATAGAGATCTAATGTTTCACGCCCTTGTACAGAGGCAAATTAATATAATCAATCGACCTTTTCTTCCCACAAATTTCCAAAATATTTCTTTTGTTGTGAAGGTTTCACTAACAGAAAATTCCGATCTATATTTAATCAATATGCCACATTTTTTTAACAATTGCAGCTTAAAACCTTTACACGCATCTTGGTCTCAATGAGTACTTTATTCATTAATCTAATTAATGGACTAAGAATGTGCATTTACTTTCGCTTTATTCTCGCTCCCACAAAATTGATATGTTTTATGCCTAGACACTTTATTATATTCATTTATTCAAACGAGCCACATTCATATTCTGGAGCGAACTTTTGACTTGCAAGCTTTCTAAAAGCATTCTTCTCATTTCAAAGTTTCAAAATCCCGAAACTCCCATGTATATCTAATCAATATGTGACATTTTCCTTTGATTAAGGTTTGAAACTTATCCACACATCCTGACATCAAGGATTGTTCTATTCAATAATCTAATTAATGGCCTGCCTATGTACATTTATTCTCACTTTACTCTCACTCAAACGAGCATCTATGTCATTGTCTCTGTCATTGGTAACCCCCCGACCTATGCCACGTGTCCTGAATCTGATTTATTGATCCCTCTGCTTAGCTGGCAGATAGGCATGTGCTCTATGTAAGCTCTTCACGTCGCACTATCTTGTTGATTTTTTGAGTTGCATTTTCTGTTGATGTTGTTGTGCTATTGTTGGTCTCTTGTTGTTGCTCTTGTTGTTTCTACTGCACATTGTGTTGTTGTCTTCAATCGAATAGCTACCCCGGAATTTCAATAATAAACATGTGAGAATCGAGAACCTACTAACCATATCGTCTTCTGCACTCAAATAGCAAGTATCAATGTTTTCATATTGCGTGTATATCTTAGAATACTATGTGTTTTGTCATGACGTGCAACACACCCGCCTGTAGAGCTTCTGAAACACCATATATAGACAAACAACTTTCTATGTTTAAACATTTCAATTTTTCTTTCCATTTGCCTTTGACTATGGGAAAAAATCTAAATTGTAAATATTTCTTCTTTCATTTGGCTCCAAGTATGCAAATCTTGTGAACGACCATGCTCGATGCTTTATTTCTGCTTCTCTTCCAATGTTGACAACATTTTACGGGCTTTCACCTTTCAGGATATCTCCTTTCCTCGTCATCATGGAAGTTGCCTTGACAATGAATTCCATCACTTTGTTGCTCATTGGCTCTACAACGATCCAACCATCGCTCCAAATCATTGAACTCAACCTTCTTGCTTCCACAAATACATCGTCTAGACGCTACCGCATTTCTCTCTCCGACTATAACTCTCCGTACAAAACTTTGATTTTGTCTGCTTACGATGCCCATGTCATATTTGGTGCCCTCTAGTTGGGCTCGATTATCATTCTCAAAGAAGTCAGTTTCACTTTTTTGCAAAACTATGTGTATGTTCACTCTTCACCATATTCTTGATGTTTTCTTGTTCCTTCCCTCTCTCCACCACTCTCACTCTGACTAATTCCACGTTGCTTTTCTCTTTCTTTCCTTCTTTTCAGGAGTCTACAAATTATTGAACTGGAAGTTCTCGAACGTCATGCAACTTTTATTGGGGCCCCGAACCTTCTTCAAATTGTACAAATGTCAACATACCAACTAGCCTCTTCAACGTCACACGCCCTCGCCTCGTCTACTGTTGCTTCGACACAATATTCTGCATCATCATCAACTCAATTGTCCTCCACTTTGCCTGTCTCCATTCCATTCATGGCGCTAAGCCCCTATCGTAAACAATGGTCAATCCAGGGTAGGGTGCTTGGAAAAACATATGTTTGCTCCTACAATAATGCTTGAGGGTCCGGAAAGGTCTTTGGATTTGACCTCATTGATTCTGCCAATGATATAATCCATCTCTCTGCCTTCGATGATCTCACAGATTCCTTGCATGACCTTATCCAAATTGGGAAGCTTTACATGGTTTCAAATGGCACTGTGAAACCAACAAACACAAATTACAACCATCTAGATAGAAAATGGGAAGTCTACCTCTCTACAACTTCCACTGTTGAACCTTCCTTAGATGATGTTCTGACAATTCCTTTCCATCGTTTCTATTTTAAATCTATAGATGAAATCAGATCTGCAAACCTCATCCCAATTGTCAACATCATTAGCATTGTTAGGTCCACTTCTCCAACTTCCACCATTCATCGAAGAGATGGCTCTGAAACACCTAGGAAAACTGTCATCTTGGAAGACATTTCTGGCTATAGTATCGACATCGCCCTATAGGGGGAGCATTGACACACCTTGGGCAAGCAACTCGTTGAAATTGCCTCTTTTGGTGCTTCGACCATGCTTATAATCAAAAGGGCACGAGCCCAATTCGCTTGAAGCATTGGAAAATTTCCCAGAGGTGTGCCAGAATTTTAAGGAAGCAGGATGGTTTGAGTTCTTTGAGCGACTTAAGGGATCAAAGGAGTTAGTTGCCATGGAATTCACTAAAAACCTGGACAGAAACCAAACAGAGGTTAGGGGGCTAAAGCTAGAAGTTACGGAAGAATTAATTGTCCAAGTAAAAGAATTGCGGGTCGAGGGAAAAAGGTGGTTTAACCGAAAGATTAATGACCCCTCCCTTAAGGCGGAATTCCTGCGAGGAGAAGAGAAATTGGAGAAAAAAGGCAAGGGAATTGACAGGTTATCACTCCCTCGACCATGGGGAGACGTCACCCTATACATCATCAAGTACATTACTTGTGAAGGAAGGGAAACGATCGTGTTCAATTACTATTTTTTGCTATTAAACCACCTTCGACATAAGCAGCTGGTCAATCTCCCAGATTTCCGGCTAGAAAATATAAGGCACATGTTTGCTGTTGTGAAGATTGTTGCACACCCAGAGATTTGTGTTACTAAGCACGAACTCATCAGGTTAATTGTGTTGGATGCATTGGGACGCCAAGGTAGGAGCTGGGAGGATTTTATGAGTATAAGGACGAGGACTTCCTGCCGAAGGCAAGCTGAAATCCCCGATGACGCTCCAAGGGAAGCTAGGGAGATTGAATAACAAGGGAAATCCTCGGGAGGTAGGATTGAGAAAATATCATTGGAGAAGCCAATAGGTGGCAGGATACCGAAGAAGAGGGTGAAAGTCATCTCACAGCCAAAACCTTCACCTCCATCCAAAAAGGAGCCGAGCAAGCACAAGGACACATGGAAATAGAAATAAGGGGAATATGCCCATCCAAAAGAGGTCCCTCTATCAGGTAAGGACGAGACCCAACTTTTTCTGCATAAAATTGAAAATTTAGAAAAAGAAAATGAAATATTAAGGAAAAAATTAGAGGAGAGTAAAGTAGAAGCACGGGTCCTAGGCCTAGACACCTTGGCAGAGGTTGTAGACAAAATGAGGGCAGAAACCACACTAGGTTCTATATGTGCAGCATGTGCTAGGAATCTAGCAATAGCCAGATACAAAGTCTGTGCTGCAAACACCATTTCGATGGAAAATCAAACCGAACCCTGGGAAGTTGTTACACAAGAACTCGTTAATGACGTTGTTGTTACACAAGAACTAGTAGCCAAAATGGAACATCTCACGATAATCGACCTGGAAGTTGATACACAAGAACCTACCAACGACACTGATGTTACACAAGAACCAATAGTAGAGGCAGAGGCTACTTAGGAAGAGAAATAAAGAGTTGAACCATAAGAACATGTTGACGAACTAGTTGGTACACAAAAATCGGCAGCCAAAGTAGAGTAGCTCAATACTCGAAATGTTGTTACAACCCCAAGTGATATTGCATGTGAAGGAACACAGGGTCCTGAAGCAGGATGGTGTTCAGAGAAACTTTATTGATATCAGAATTGCAGAAATGGAAACAGTAGGCACTCTCCTTACAAAAGGGAGTGATCTCGCTGGAAGAACATCAGAAAGTTGTAGATTTTCTCAAGGAACAGTGGGCTAAGAAGAAATTGGCAGAAGAATGGGAAAGATGGGAAAAGAAGGAAGTCGGGAAGGAGAAGGAGAAGCAAATGCAGTTGTTACAACAACAAGTTCGGGATTTAACAAATGATAAACACAAGTTGTACGAACTCGCCCTAAATATATTAGGGTGTAGAAGGCCCTCTCCATCCTACCTAGTCTTTATGTGGGAAAGATTTTATTTGTTTCAGTTGAAGGTCGTCTATGAAAATAGACCGTATTTGGATAATTCTACCTAATATTTTTTTAAAGTCTTCTATGCTTGTGATTTTAATGACCAAATTTTACTATGTGCTTTGTTTCTTCATAATATAATCTGTGAGCATGCTAGTTTGCACATGGTTACGCGCATTTTCTCCTACATGGGGGACCTACAGTTGCATGCTTTTATTTCTTTCATGAGAAATCATATAGAATGGCACCTGGCCATGAAGTCAACGGACACCAACGAAGAAAAGGTATCATTATGGATAAGGGCGGAACCAGGAATGGCTACAGAGTTGAGGCATGATTTTAAGAGATTTTTGAGTACTCCGGATGTCAGAGAGCAATCAGTTATCTACAAAAGGAGAATCATGGGATTCTGCCTCAACCTCTTTGTACAATTGAAGAGTCAAGCACTAACGGGGTGCCTTAAACGCATTGAGGCCGATAGCGTAGGTCTACAAGAGGGTGACCCTTTTGGGTTTCCAAACTTCGTGGTTGTTGTTATACGGGTCTCAGAGTACGCCCGGATTGTGAGATCATTGGGAGCCTTTTGGATAGATCTCAAGTTTAAGTATCCTTTGATTTGGCTATCAGTGGAGGAGTATTAGCCCCATCATTAGTTGTGTGACTATGAGGAGGAATCCTAGCCACATCAGTTAATGGCACTTAGGGCTACTAGTCTGTTGATGAGGATATTGTTGGCGCTTATAGCTTGACAAATCTATAGCGGAGGTACAACAATAGTATCTGAGAATTTTTCATGAGGACATGCAATTGATTCAGTTGGGGGGTGATGTTGGGTGAACCTTTTGAGCATATTTTAGATACCTCTTTCCCCCATTTTTGACCATTTTACCATTAAACCCACAAGCTTTACGTCATAATTATCTTTTTTCCTAGTTATAAGAAGCAACCCTTGTTGTGACACATTGTTTTGTAATTTTTGTTAAATATGAATGAAGTGATATCTTTTTTATGGCTAACTAGGGTAAGTGTGGAAGAAGTTCTTTGGCTCTTTTTCTTTCAGGTGTTGCCCATGAATTCAAGGCCAAAGGATGGACAATTGTGTTGTTAATTCACAAATATGTTTTGAGGATTTGTTGTTACAGACCATTGTTGTTACACCTCAAGTTGTTGTTACACTGCGAGATGTTGTTACACCGCAACTGTCAAAGACCGTGGGTACTATTCCACGAGACAGTTGTCGAGAAGCATGAATTATCTATGGGCGGTCAAAGAATCTAGGCGATTATGATTTTAGAAAATGATGTAACTTTAATAGGCCTTGTATTTAGAAACCAGTCGTAACAATTTTGATTTTCTTTTAATATCTATCAACATGAGAATTGTAATATTCTCATGACTGATATGTTCCCTATTTTGGGCATGTAAACTTTATAAAAGGATTCAGTTCCATGAAGGGAACAGGAAACACGAGATAGTACCGTCATTTTGATTATGTAATTCACAGCTATTTTAATACAAGAACATTGTTGGTGATGCTTTTACAAATTCTGTGTTGAATTCCTAACTAGTTCTTATTTCATCCCTGCACCCTGCTAGGGAGGAAGGGCCCTCCTCTTTAGCAGGGATTGCAGTAGTAGTTGTAGCAGTAGATTAATTATTTATTTTTCGTAAGTGTGAAGTTATTGTTGTCATTGTATAATTCATAGAGCAGATTTACTTATGTTTTTCAGATTTATGATATGTTGTTACACAGGATTAATTTAAGTTGTAATATTTGATCAACTAGTTTAGTCATTGATATTGTGTGTGGCGTGCTCGTTTCTTGGTAAAACATGAAGTGTGATTTCATTCCTGTAGAATGCTTTTTGATTTCTGCATGAGTGTTTAATTTCTGCAATTGGTTCAACGACATTTATTTTCATTCTTTATTTCTATCCTTGGTTGTTATGTATCAGCACAGATAGTGCAGACACCTTTGAAATAAACAAACCTACCTTGGTTAAAAATTAAATGGTTGTGGTTCATTCAATTAAACAGTGATTAAACCAACACAACAATAATCATTTAAAACAACATAGGAATTACTTTATTTTCCACGAGCAAAGAAATCTCTTTTTCTCAAAAGTTTGTTGGGCAAAGAAAATTTGTCTTGTTAAAAAGGAAATTTTCCTTTGGCTAGCAAAGCCTATCGGTTGAGTAAACACATATATTGTTTTAGAGTTAGGGACCTGTTTTGGTTATAAGCATGAAATTTTTGATGACACATGAAAATTCGATTACATTGTACTTAGTTCTATTTGTATTTAGGGTGCAAGAATGTTGCATGGATATTGACCAACTCAAACCTAAAGTCTAGTTTGGCATCTCTCTCAAACATAGATTCATAATAATATTTCACTTGCTCGATATAGAATAACACAAATATGATTCTTGTTTGTTTGAATTAAAAAAAGTTCTCAAACTATGTAAACAAAAACTAAACGTCTTTGTCCTAAGGGGGCAGATCAATTGGTGATCTAAGTAATGTGAGTCTTGAGAAAACTGAGATATCTAAGGTTCAAATACCCCTAGTTTTGACCTTGTTTACAGAGAGGAGGATGGGTTGTAAACCCCTAGAGGTTTACTAGTAGCTACGTGTTGGGTGAGATGTTGGGTTACTCTAGGATACAAAAAAAAACTACATTCTTTTAAGGAAGAATTAGAAATTACTTAAAGATCATAAAACATTTTTTCATAAACTCCATTCATCTAAATTAAAAATAAATAAATAAAATAAAATAAATAAATAAATAAATAAAAATGGAAACAAAATTCATTTGGTGTAGAAATGGTAATAGCTCTAATTTAAATGGTAATCTACACTATGAGTTGGGAGATGAGGGGTAGGGCGGTTGAACCCTAGACACCCCTTCCTAGTTTGTGCCTCCCTTTCACTCTTTGTTGTGGTGTCTTTCTCATGTAAGAGTTGCAATCGTCGCCAGTCTATGGATGCCTCTTCTGTGGAGTTGTGGTGTCTACGCGAGTCTCTAGGATTCTTTCTTTGTTGCAGGTGCCTTCTTTCGGGCTCTTCTACTCGGGGTTCCTCTTGTTGTCACCCAGTTTCTCTTATTGTCACCGCCTTTGGCTTCATGTTGGTGTGTCTCAGGTTGTTTGGCTTGGTGGATGTCGTTAGTCATTCTAGGCCTTCCAGACTACTTTTTCTTTGTTTCCCGATACGGGGCTTCTAGTTCTTCTGGGTTATTTGGTCCTGTCTATTCTAGTCGGTTCCAGGTTTTGTTGTATTTCACAGTTTCTACATCACTCAGTCAGTCTCGCTAGTGTTGGTTTGGGGGTTTCCGTTGTTTACTCCAAGGCATTGTGATCCTATTTCTGGGTATTGTTGGTGGACCCTTATACCTTTTATTATACGAATATTTTTGGGCCTACTCATGACTGCCTGTTTCTTGCTTTATAACCTGTGGTATGTCTTCCTTTGTGGATCTTAGGGTTTTTTAAATTGTTGGTTTCCCAGATTTGGTTTTGTATTTGTGACTCCTGGGGTTGTTTTTACAAGTTGGCTCTCTCGAGTTTTTGTTAGGGCTATATTTGGTATTCCCTATGGGGTTTTCTTTGAGCGCTTGTGTGCCCCGTATCTTGATATCAGTGATATGTAATATGGGGATTTTCCTAGAACATATGTTAAATGTATGATTATGTAACATATTTTTTATCAAATAGAAAGTTGTTTTTTCTTTCTTAAAAAAAAATAAATTTCCACTACAAGTTGAATTACTATTTTTACTTATATCAAAAACGAATTGTTGTTGATTTTATATGCAATAATAAAATTCTTAATTTAATTAGCATTTAATTCTAAATCAACTAGATTCATAACCAGAATATTGAAATTGCATTAGATAATGAGGAGAAAAGTGTAGGTACTCACCATTTATGACACTGTGTGGGAGGATTTCAACTCTACAGAGACCCTCCAAATAGCATGAAGTGGAGATATAAACATTCCTTTTGTAAGAATGATAGCTCCAACTCATACAAAGAAGCAGGATTTTTGTGGCATGTTCAGACATTATGACTCAAAAAAGTTAAAATTCCTCGCTCGTTTAACTAAGCCCTACTTGATTCAAGCAACCTTTGATGGTATTTTTCTTATTGACGATGGAGAGACATTTATTATGGTGCACATCTTTGAGCCTAGTCTTTCTGTCTTTCTCTGAGCTCACTATTATCAGCACATAGATCTTGTCCCTGAATCTGACTAAGCCATCTACTGTGAGACAATAGTCCACATATTGATCACCTATAACATATTGTAACTTGTGCCTAAGTTGTTGGTACTTGTCATTCGGTTATCCTTCCTATAATATTTGATCATGTAAATCTGTCTCATAAGAGCTCACCACTGCAACATGGTTTACCTGCACTTTCCTACTGAGAGCATCAACAACCTTGTTCTCCTTTCCTTTAATGTATTTGATCTCAAAGTCAAATTCACTAAGGGTAGCCAACCATGTAGCTTGCCTGGCATTTAGATTCAGTTGGTCAAACAAGTACATCAACCCACTATGATCACTCATCAATACAAACCTCCTACCAAGTAGATAGTGCCCCCAGATCTTCAATGCATGAATGATCGTTACCAACTCAAGTTCATGAGTCACATAGTTCCGCTCGTGCTCATTCATTTTCCTTGACTCATAGCACACCACCTACCCCTCCTACATCAAGACTCCACCAAGTCCTCTCTTCCAAGCACACCACCTCAAAAAACGTTTTTTAGGGGGGTCAAAACTGCTCCGGAAGGTAAGGACCTGAAAAATTGCTAAAAATAGTAAATGCTAAAATAAACAAGGAAACAAATGAAATTGAATGGAGGTCTAGGTGGGATAGGTGGGTGGCCACCAATATCCACCTGCATCATTCCTCCCCCCTTAGGAAGCAATGGTACCCATTGCGTGCAAAGCCTCCATGAGGTGAGGAAATTTTTGTTTAACCTGGTCCCTGGTGAGCCACTTGCCTTGGTTCTTGACCTGTGTGTCCATAATCCGATCAGTTGTGGCTTGTTCCATGCAATCTGGGTTTAAATGTTAGTGTGAGTTGTTTTGTAATGTCTAATGTGTCCAACAATGGTGGGAAGTATGGTCGAAGGTGGTCCACATTGAACACTGGGTGCAGGCCAAGGAATGGGGGAGTGTTGAGCTCAAAATCATTGTCTCCCACAACCTTGGTAATGGTGTAAGGACCATATCAGAGTGGTTTGAGCTTCTGATGGGCTTCGGTAACGCGTTCTTTGTGCAAAATGCAACCAGACTTTGTCGCCCACCTGAAACTTGTGTGGCACCCGATGTTCATCATGTCGCTGCTTGTACTTGGCATTTGACTTCTATAGCATGTAGTGAACCTCCTTGTGGATGTGTTGGATGCATTCAATAAATATGGTTGCTTTATCAGCCTCAGACAGTACATGTGTGGATTTTGTCTGCATAATCGCATGAGGCATGGCAACATCAATCAAACACAATAGTTGAAATCCTACACCCACTTGAAAGGGACTATAACCATTTGAGTTATGGAGAGCTCTATTATAACTGTGTTGATCATATGGAAGACTCTCATTCTAGGTTCGAGGATGCTTGGAGTTGTACATTCGGAGTATGTGCACTATCATCCTATTGGCAACCTTCGTCTAGCCATCGGTCTAGGGATGGAAGGAATTCGATTTGGTCTGCTTAGGAACTTGTTATCATGATCTGATATAATGGTCTGCGAGATCCCAAAATGCACCCATACTTGTTCAAAGAATATTTTGGCATTGTCCTATGTTGTGATACTCTTCTTGCGGGCCACCAATATAGCCATCTTAGAAAATTTGTCCACGACCACAAATACACAACCATTACCATGCTTGGTAGAAGGGAGGCTAGACATATAGTCCATGGAGATGGATTCCCACAGTTGGCTAGGAGTAGGAAGAGGAGTGTACAAGCCTTACTTCTTGATGGTTGGCTTATCGATGGAACAAGCAGTGCAGGATCTGATATATTTCCCAACATCTAGTCTAAGTTTGGGCCAATAAAATTACTTTTGTTGTACAACCACAATTTTTTCCACACCAAAGTGCCTTGTGACCTGACTGTAGTGCGCCTCCCAAATCATCTTGGCACATTGACTTGAAGGAACACAAAGGTGGCCCAGGTAGCATAATAATTCATCCTATAGATGGAAATCAAGAACTTACTTGACAACTACTAGCATCTGGTATGTCGAGGCAAACTCTAGATCATTTTTTTATAGTTGGGGCCATCCTAAGGTCTCATGACCACAAGATTTGAGAATAGTAGTGAGTGCTGCAACTGGGGGTGGACTGAGGTAGTCTACAACATGATTGGTGCTACCCTTTTTGTTTTTAATGTTTAAGTGGAATTTTTATAGATATGTAGACCACTTCTGATGCCAATCGTGTTGTAACTTCCCTTGTGTTTTTATAAACTGAAGAGGTTAGTGATCAGTGTGGATGACCATCTCCTTCCCCAGAATGTAGTGCTTCCATTGTCAGAAAGCTTGCACGATGGAATACATCTCTTTATCATAGGTGGGGTACTTACGAATTGTATCAGAAAGTGTCTCACTATGATACGTCACTAGATGCCCGTGCTGGGTGAGGACTGCACCAATAGCATAGTCTAAGGCGTCTGTCTTGATTTCAAATGGTTGTTGCAGGTCTGGCAGTGTGAGTATCGGTGCAAAGCAGAGGCAGTGTTTTAACTCAATGAATGCGTTATGTTGGGACTCAGACCAGGACAACTTTGCTTTCGCCCTACCCTTAGTAATATGACTCAAAGGCCAAGTGATGTGGGAGAATCCCAGCACGAACCTCCAATAGAAATTTTCTAGGCCCAAAAAGTTGTGAAGCTCCATTAGAGTGGTCGGGGCTACCAGTACCGAATGACTTGAATCTTGGGAAGGTCCACATGCACGCCACACTCATCTATGATGTAACCCAAGTATTGGACCTGCCTCATGCCAAAGTTTAATTTCTCCAAGCTAGCACACAATTTGTGGTGCTAAAGGGTTTGAAGTACCTGTCGAATGTGTTGCAAGTGTTCTTCCAAACTCTTGTTGAAGATGAGGATGTCGTTCAGATAAACCACCACGAACGAGTTGGTGAAGGGCCGAAATATGTCATTCATTAGCCTCATAAATGTAGCAAGGGCATTTTTCAACCCAAAGGGCATAACCAACCATTCAAAAAGGCCTTCCTTGGATTTAAAGGCAGTCTTCCATACATCTATGGGCTCTATTGGAACCTAGTGATAACCAGACTTCAGATCGATCTTCCTAAAATACTTAGCCCCCTTGAGTTGGTCCAGCAGGTCATCAATCTATGGGATTGGATACCTATTCCTGACAGTGATTTTGTTTAGTTCCTAATAATCAATGCATAGCCTCCAGGTCCCATCCTTCTTTTGTACAGGTACAAATGGGCTCCCACAGGGTGAGGAACTTGGTCGGATGTGCCCTTTCTGTAACAACTCCTGGATTTTCTACTTAATCTCTTCATTTTCTAGAATGGAGCGACCATATATTAGCCCGTTCTGTAGAGGTGCTCCAAGAGTCAAATCATTTGAATGTTTAACCTAATAATGCAAGGGTACCCCTGTGGGTGAGGAGAATATGTCCCTGTATTCTTCCACGATTGTATCCACCTGCTTCTGCTGCTTGGAGGAACCCTTCTTGGGGGCCATGGCTATGGCTACGACCTCACCTTTACTTTGAGAATGAACCAGAAAGAAAAAAAAATCCCAGTCTGGGATATGACGTTACTGCATTGCTTAGTTGAGATCAAAGAGATGGCGGTAGGTGGGGATACCTCTGGTATCTTGTATAACTTAGAACCCAAAGAAATAATAAAAGAGCGAGGTTTAGACTCATATACATCATGTCGCTTCCATAAGTATGGTTGTCCTAATAATACATCACAAACTTCAAGAGGAACAACATCGCACAATACCTCATCCATGAAGGGCTTGTTGTTATAGGGAAGTTGGAACTGTTGGCTGATGTAGAGATATCATCCTTGGTAAAGACACTCGATAGTATACAAATGCGTATGTGTTGTAGTCGGTAGGCCCAACCACTTCACGACCTCTATTGGAATGAGGTTCTTTTGGCTCCTGTTGTCGACAATGAACTGCAGCGGAGAACCCTTCACCCACATCTGTGAGTGGAATAGTTGATCCACCTCTTATGTATCTTCAGGCTCAACCTTCTGGATATTGGTGGTGGCCACAGTGGCACTAAGCTCTCCGTCAATGATCTGATTCCCTTTTTCATTCCCCTTGTTAGGTTTTGACTCAGAGTCAGAACATGCTTCAGACTTGGAATCCTTTTGCTCAGCTACCAATGACTACTTGGCTCGACACTCACTTGTGTTGTGAGTGGAGCTCTTATGGAACTCACACCACTTTCTCGTGTCCTTCTTTGTCTTCATGGTGTTGTTCTTTGCTTGCAGCTTCAACAAGTTAATTTTGGTCGCCCTGCCTTGGATTTTTCCTTTGCTTTGTGATTAGGGGGCACCTTTCCCTTTCTTCAGATTCGCAAATCCAAAGTCTCACTTTTTCTGTTTAATATTCTTCTTGATCTTGATAGCGTATCGGTACATCGTGCCGAGCGAGGAGATGTCTAGGAACTCCATCTCATCCTAGATGTACCTATGGAGGCAATCGCGGTACTTGAGTACCAAATGTTTCTCAGAATCCTTGATACCCGACTTCGTGTGAAGCATATGAAAAACATTGGTAAACTCTAGCAGGTCTTGGTCCCTTCCCTATCACAGTGTGGTCCACTTTATGTATTTATCCTAATAGCTCCTAATGGGGTAGTACTACTCCTTGATGGTGTCCTAAAACAAATCCCAAATGGGTGCGGCTGAAAATAGTGGGGGTGTACTTTCATCCTTCTACTCATAGTAGGTTTCCCACCAGTCCTTGACGTGGGGGGTGGATTTGAGAAGAGCAAAAGTAATCTTTTCCCAACTAGAAAAATAATGAACAGAAAAATATCCTTCTAGAAGATTTAACCATTTATCTACGATGTTTGCATCTATCTAACCCTCAAATATGGGAATGTCGAAGTTAACTTGTACCTTAAAGGGTGTGGTGCTTCCAGAGTCGCTGCTAGAAGTAGTTGTGTCGCCCTTGGGTAGTCACTGAAGGATCTGGGCAAAGTTGTCCATCATCATGTTCCTCAAGATTCTTTGAGTAATATTTTGAAAGCATCTCCTGCCCCCTCGTCATTATTTTCTTTCCCCATGGGAGTTCGTCAGGATTTGCGGTTGGCCTTGCAAAGGCTCTACTAGTTCAAGCCCTAACTCCTTATATCCCAACCTCATTGGGGACATGCAAATAAAAAAGAGAAAGAGAAGACCTCTATGATACCACTTATTTGAATTTAAACAGGAACGCAAAAAATTACAGATATAACCATAAATACAAAGATGCAACAGAAATAACACTTCATTTCATTAATATCAAATATTGAAATATGCTTACAAACAGAATGGAAATAAGACTAGCTTAGGTGATGGTAGCTTATCTCTGAGAAGAGGTGTGGCGGCTACATGCCTTTAAATTGTGTTACAATGAGGCTCAAGGGCCTATTTATTATTGAAAAACATGAGGAAACCCTAAAAAACCAAAACCCTAACCCCAGGAGATGTAACGCCAAGAGTTTGTAGGCCCCATTGGGGTTAGTTGGGTAGCCAACTTCCCAGGGTCATAACTTGGTCATATTATCTCTGTTTGGTGCGTACGATACCTTGTTGGAAAGGTCTCTCAGAGTATTACAAGATTTTCCATAGGACCCTGCCTTTGGGAATGGGTCTACAAAGAACCTCAAAAAAACCTTGTTTAGGGGTTCAAAACTGCTCCGAAAGTTCACGACCCTAAAAACTGCTAAAAATAGTAAATGTTGAAATAAACAAGGAAACAAATGAAACAAATTGGAGATCTAGGTGGGATAGGTGGGTGGCCACCAATATCCACCTAGATCAAACACACTCTTAATCCTCTTACCTGGTCCAGAAAGTAGTCTTGTAGATGTCCTCTTCTTTAATGCATACCTGATGATATCATGATCTCAAATTAATCTTTGATAACACCGTTGATCCCTTCAATTGGTCAAACAAGTCATCAATCCTTGGCAATAGATACTTTTTCTTGATGGTCACCTTGTTCAAATGTCTGTAATCAATGCACAACTTGAGATTACCATCCTTCTTCTTCACGAAAAACACTGGTGCACCCCAAGGCAATACACTTGGTCTAATGTATCCTTTGTCAAGCATTTCCTTTAACTGCAATTTCAATTCCACCAGCCGAGGAATCGAATGAAAATATCTTCCTCTTCTGCTCTACTATTAGCAATATTTGGGAGCAAGTTCTCTCTTCTCTGGCCATCACTCAACGATGGAATAGTCAAAATATAATGGATGATTGGAACCTTTGGTGGGTTGAGTCCTCGAACTAGAAAAACCGCAATCTCCCTCTGCTTATATGCTAGTCTATTTGGTTAAACAGGAAAGGAATCATATTTAGAGGCAAAGACATCTGATGGCCTATATCAGTTGCTCAGATTATCAATGCCTTCCATGAAATCCCTGATGATGATATTACACCTTTTGTCCGAGTTGTGATACCTGAAGTTATAAACCAGAATCACCCTTGGGATGTTTTTAATGGATCTGCACAAGAACAAGGATGTGGGGTGTGTGTGTGTGTGGGGGGGGGGGGGGGGGGGAGGGTGCATATTATTACGCTTAACGAAGAATCATTTTTATCGCATTCAGATGGGGTTGGGAGTTGGTACAAATAATTTTGTTGAACTCATCACTCTTAGACATTTGCTTCATTTTGCATTGGAACATGATTGTAGACAACTATAGATATTCGGGGACTCCAAAATCATTATAAATTGGTTCAATAATACACTTGCATGTCATGTTGACTATCTCAGGAATATATTGGATGAAGCCATGCTTTTAAAATCTTAGTTTGATTATATTTCTTGTCACCACATTTACAGGGAACGCAATCAGACTGCCGACCATCTATCCAAAGAGGTCACAATCTAGCCCAGGGGTTTATGGCTAATAAAAGAGTAGTGGGAGGAAGAAAACTTCCAGTACTACCACAGGCCATATAATGATAAGCTATATCAGAGGGCCGATAGGCCCTAATTACAGTTTATTTACTTGCAGATACCATCAGAACTCTATGTTTTACATATATTCTATATATATTTTTATCTGAACAGACAGTGTATACCCCATGAGGGTAATTTTGTACAAACTTATATTTTTGAAGGCTACGACCCAACTTACTGCATATGCCTGTAAGGCATCTATAACATGTAATTTTCCAATTAATAGAAAATTACGGTTTTTCCCAAGGGAAAAACTACTTAGCTCTATCATCATACCTCTCATACAGGTAATTATTCTTTAAGAGTCTCTCAAACTCATCCCAAATCAACTCTTCTTCTTGAATGCCCATGACATTCTTCATATCTTCCCACCAGATATTTTTTTTTCCTTTAAGATTGAAGGTGGCTATTTTGGCTTTCATTTTCTTGAATAATTGAATTGTGCAATCTAAAGAATTTTTTCATCCCAAGCAACCATACCTCTGCATCTTTTGACTTCTTCATCTCTCCATAAAATGTAGGGGGCTTGAATTTATTGAACTCCTCAGGTTATTACTCACTCCTCCTATAAGGATGATGGTGGTGATGATGGTGATGTCTCCTGGATGAGGAACTAGAATGAAACCCATACATATCAGTCCTCCTATCAAGTGTACCCAATGATCTTCCACCTTTGGTTGTGCCCTCTCTATCCAACCTATATCTTGACCGAGACTTGCTACCATATGCCCCATTAGTCTTCTATTCATGTTCTTGATTAATCCTCAATTGCCCTATCTCTACAAATATGACAAAATTTGAAGCATGATTGCATTGACCTTTGCCTGCGTTTCCTGAGCCCTTACAAGTCTTTCCTGAGCTTAAAACAACCTGCCATTATTTGTCTTGAAACTTCTGATCTATGCCCTCAAACTCCTCATTGTCTCTACTATATCAGGAGAGTACTTATCTCCTTGTTTCCCAACTGATCTATAGGGCAATTCACGTGAATTGTAGTCTACCATTTTGCTCTTCATCTTTTATTCTCTTCCTCCTGCAAGTGTACCATGTCAAATAAACAAAATAGATACCATAACTAAAATCATACCTCAATGACATTCAGGGGAGGTGTATCTCATATGAAAAACCAGTCCACATTAGCACGATACATGTATAATCATAATCATATCAATATATCAATTTCATGCATGACAATACCAACTGTATACCATAATCCCATGCATGACAACCATAACCATGATAATGCATGCATAACCACATGCATCTAGCCCATCAGGTCCAAGTGTTTGAACCATGCTCTAATACCACTATGTAACTGCCTCCTCTCATGTCTACCCACTTTCACCGGCTAGCCTAGGGTAAACATGAGTTGAGGGCTACTATGACATGATTCAACCTCCTAGATGACCTTAAGGAAATGGAGTCAAAAAATAAGACCTTACTGACTTCCCTCGGGTGCTACAGGACCCCCAGGAACTAACTAACCCTTCCAAGTGTCCAACCCTAAGATAAATTTCTTTTTCAGTGAACTAGAACCCCATTCGCTCCCATGACAGGGCCTCCAAGCGATTGTAACCCTCCATTCGCTCCCACAAGCTTGCTTCCCAATGACTGTAGTCTCTTTCAAGCAGTTTTGTGCCAACGACCACAGATTTAAGCCACTTTTTCAAAACTAGGATCTAGACCTCTTCGCATAACTTAATGAAACACTCTGAAAGTATAAATATCATTATGAACAATATTTTAACTCAAAACTTTATCAAGGACTCACCCTAGTCCATCCTAACCATTACAGTCATTTCGTCAAACACATGATGAACATGCGACCTATAGGTCATGAATGCATATCTAAACATAGAGCTATGAAACTTAAGTGAGGTTTACCAAGAAGGACTAATTCCCTCTCACAATAGCCGCAATAACATCTATTAGGTCATTCATTCAATAACCGTTCCCTTATAAACCAAAAATGATAAGATCCATAACTTGGAACTGTCACAAAACCATGCTTATAACAAACATATAACTAGGTAAATAACAATGATAAAACATCCATTAAAGCCACATAATAACAAGTGCATTTTCTCATAAAATATAAGAGGAACTTAGCTCTTATTGACATATGTAAAATCTAACCATGTAAGCCACTCCCATGTACCACCCAACCATAGATTGGGCTGAACCAAATCTTTCTTTCAGCCAACCACCCCCATGCCATATTCCAAGCATGAATGTGGGATCTCATTGGATAAACCAATCCATAAACAACCAAGGGAATCCAAAGGTTAAACCACCTCCACCCTCACACACTATGATCTCACCTAAACTAGTCCCAAGACCACAAAACCAAACCGAGCTTGGATGCCTCAGTGTTCCTTCACCATCCCTTGAGGAATTTTCCTGTCTCCACCCACCTATTGAGGGCTTCCCGAAGAAAACCATATCCACCCCCAACCCTTGGTATTTTCCTAATACCACCTCACCCAGATCCAAAACCTTCCGACAATCCAAAGCTCAACCAAGAATGAATTGCATCACACCATGGCTATCCAGAAATGGAAAGGCAAGGCTAAAACCATTGTCGAAACCCAGTAAAACCCATGCCACTAACATCAAATAAACCAAATACACACACGCATATACCATGAATTCCAAAACCAACTAGAAAATCATACATGTAACATGTTACTTGCAAGTGTTCTCATTGAATCTGCTTGATCCAACTTTTCCTTGCTTGATCTTTGCTTTCCTTGTCCTTCCTTTTATTTCCTTGTCTTTCCTTTGCTTGCTTGCTTTCCTTCTCCTCTTGGTTCTCTTCCCCTCTCTTAGACTAATTCCAAAACTGAACTAACAAAAGGCTAAACCAACAAAAGTTGTGAACTGATCCTGCGAAGCCTTTTTATTATTGATACCTCTAATTTCTTCATTTGTCCTCTATTTTTCTTCAATTTCCTCCTCACATGCAACCTGTGACCTTTCACCTTCATTTTCTCCTATTTTCCTTTATTTTCATAAATAAAATATCAATAAATACCTCTTTGCCTTTTCAAATCCTTTGTCAATGCCTTTGCCAATTTCCTCTTAGCCATAATAAACAACAAGTGATGCCCACTAGGATACTTTGCTGAACGTTCAACTTGGAATACGTTTCCCCATGACCTTGGTCTTATTTTTCCTTTATTAACTTTATCACATGAATTTTTAACCCGGGGTTGTTACATCAAGATTAAATGAAATTCTCCTTACCCTATCCCCTGAATTGAAGCAAATTGTTTCCCTATTGAAAGAGAGGATATGACAAGGTATCTTATATATAAGAATTTATACAACATGGTAGCCAAAATATTTCCTAAAATTCATTTAGCTCTACCCAAAACCCCCACCTTTAGCTCAAGCAAGGATGACACAAGGATACCCTCACTTGGCTAGACCACTAGGGAATAAAGGAGGAGATCATCTTGCATAATAAGGATAATATTAAAGATGTTATTACTTCCAAATTTAAAGAAAAAAAGTGGGGTGATAAAGAGTTAGAAGGAAAAAGGAAGCTAAGATATTATGAGATGATCAACTCAAATCTCAAAAACCAAAAATATCTTCTGGTATTGACTAGTGTTAAGAATAAAATGAGAATTACTAAGATAAGAACTAATTCTCATGAGCTTCATAGTAAAACTGGGCTTCGGTCAACTCCTAAAATTCCATGGGACGAAAGAGTCTATCACGTGTGTGATACTAAGATAGATGAAGATGAAAATAACTATCTTTTAGATTGTCCATCTTATACCCACATTTAATCTAATTTTTAAAATACTCGTCACATTACCAAATTTCATAAACTTTTAAATTGACAAAACTATGGTGATTTGGAATGCTCTCTCACTTATTTTCGAGCATAGAAATAAAATGTTAAATTTTGATTAATCTCTTTCCTTTTAAAATTTGAGAAACCCTATAAATTTGATACTTAATAAATCATTATTAATTTCACATAGCTACAACGTCAAACTTATTGAGAGTCTAAATAAGTTTAAACCTCGTTTAAAAAGTTTCCAATAAAATTTCTTATTAGTGTTTCAATTTCATTTTAAATGTGTTTTGCTATAGGATGCAAATTGAGTTCAATTTACAAAAAGGACGATAATTGTAGCTAATGTTCTAAATTGATATTAGATATTAGGGTTATTTTTAATTTGATTTATTCAAAAGGTAATAACGTATTTTAAAATTATTATAGATTTAATAAAATTTAAAATTTTAATCGGCTATTTTAAAATAAGGTGAAGTTTTCTAATAATTTAAATGTACAATATGTAAAAATTCTTTCACTATTTTATTTGATCTATTTATAGTGATGGGAATTATGAAGCCATGTTTATTTACTCAACTAAATTATGTTGTGGTCAACAATATATAGATTGTCAAAATTAAAAGGAAATCAAATACGATTGAAATAGATAATATACAATTTTCTTTTGAATTTAAAAACAAATCAGTTCCAAAAAAATTGTATACTATCTACCATAACGTATAAAATTGTTATTTTTTTGCTTATTATTTGGAATTTTAAATTTTATTGTGTAAGATGTATACTTGAGTTATATATATTTTTATATTGTTTGGAATTTTAAATTTTATTGTGTAAGATGTATACTTGAGTTATATATATTTTTAATGTACCTTGAATTTTTGAATCTTTTTATTTGTTTTTGGTGTAATTTTTTCTGGTCAAATTTATAGAAAATTTGACAAGAAATCTCTCAAAATTGCAATTTTTAATTATATAATCTTTAATTTCTCAAAATTGCAATTTTTAATTATATAATCCATAAAAATTAACGTGTCTTAAAAAAAAATTAAGCTAAATTTATTTATGCATTTGAGCATTTATTTGGACTCAATAATCATTTTGGAAAAAACTATAAATTTTTTTAAAAGACAGTAACAATTGCAAACTATTTAACCCGAACCCAATTTAAATCAAACAAGCTAACAAGCTCTCCCTTGTCGATGCATTTGGACTCAATAATCATTTTGGAAAAAACTATAAAAAAATTTAAAAGACAGTAGCAATTGCAAACTATTTAACCCTTGCAAACTATTTAACCCGAACCCAATTTAAATCAAACAAGCTAACAAGCTCTCCCTCATCGACTTATACAGTCAGGCCTAACCCCAAGGGCGTCAAGCAGATTTGACTCATGACCTCCCAATTGGCAAGGTACTTAGCATTGAGAACTTGACCAATTGAGCTATCCCTTGGAGATATTTTGATTCTTAGTTAATACACTTTTATATTATTATTTTTTAGTTTGTAGTTTGGTTTGAATTATTGAATTTTTTACTCTTTTTTAGTTTGGTTGTATTATTATTTTCATTCTGTTTTAGTTAATATGATTATAAATGTTTTAGTGTAATTTTAAATGTGGTTTAATTATTGCTTTAGTTTTTTTTAATTATTCTTAATTTTTAGTTTAAATTTGCTATTTCAATTTCTATAATAATTTAATTTAGTTTATCTTCCTAACTTTATTTTGATTCTTAATTGATATATTTTTATATTATTACTTTTTAGTTTGTAGTTTAATTTGAATTACTGATTTTTTTTACTTTATTTTTTAGTTTAGTTGTATTATTAATTTCATTATGTTTTAGTTAATAAAATTAGAATTTACTTAATTATAGTTTTAGTTTTAGTTTTAAAGGTGGTTTAGTTATTACTTTAGTTTTATTTTAAATACTTTTAATTATTAGTTTAGTTTAGTTCTTAGTTAATATACTTTTATATCGAGTTGTCTTTAATGAGACTTTTTGGAAGTTCTTCTTATGGGTTTTTCTGGTCTAATTTTTCTAAAATCTGGCAGGGATTTATTGAAGTCACAAGCTTGATGGGTAACCCCTCCACAATGGAAGTGCACTAAGGGTTTTTTAGGGTGTTGAATCCATATATACAGTCAAAAAACCAATTTAAATAAAACAAATCAAGATTTCACCTCACATTTTCTAGCGGATTTCGGCACCAGAAAGTCCAAAAAGTCGCACTAAAGACAACTCCCTTTTATATTATTACTTTTTAGTCTGTACCTTAGTTTGAATTATTGATTTTTTTTACCTTTTTTAATTTGATTGTTCACTGCAGTGGCAGGAGGGGGAGGGATTCTCATTAATACTAAGGGAATAATTGTTGATTGTTATGCTTGGGGCTTGGGACGGAAGACCAACAACCAAGCAGAAGCCTATGGATTATATCTTGGCCTCATTTTAGCTCATCAAAAAGGAATTAAGGAAATGAAAATTCTTGGTGATTCATTCTTGGTCATAAAGCACATGAACTCTAGTTCTTCAGACCTAAATAACAAGCTCAGTCAGATTCTCAAAAGAGCCCTTCGCATGCTTCCTCCCTTTGAGAAATTGTAATTTTTTCATATTCTTATAGGCATAAATAAGAAAGTGTATACACAAGCCAGCAAGGCTTGCCAAATGATAGAAAGTCATATCAAGTCTCAAATTCTATGTTAAAATTTCGCTCCTCCTCCAATTTACTTGTCCTAAAGTCTATAAGCATGTCAATGAAAAGGGATTATTTAAATTAAATAGTCTCACTCCCTTTCCCGTTGGGCGTACTCCTCTACCTTCTCATCATCCTACCCCTCACCCCCCTCCTTGGCATCCCCCTCACCCTCCCTCTCCCCCCCCCACCTCCACATCACCTCCACCTCACGCCCCTCCCAACCTCCCGCTCACCTTCCCTCCACACCTCCATTTCGCCCTCCCTCCCTCGCCCCTTTACACGAGGTTGCAATTATGGGCATGTGAAACCACTTACCGCGGTGGATGGGATAAGTGTGGGAATGACCCAGCTTGTCTCTCATATTTGAGTCCCTTATCTGAAAAATCAAGCTAACTCCATGCAAAACCCCTTAGAGAGTGAGCCACATTTACTCCGTCTGGTTCAGATCAGATGGTTCGCTCGCTTGAAGGCTTGAATGTGTGAGGTGAAGGTCATTTCAAATAATAGGGTAATCATGAAAATTCATTAGGATCATGGAGGCAAGCAGGTCGTCTCTCAGCATCACACAAGGCTCCTGTTCGACTCAGTCTATAAAACGTGGAATAATTGTATGAATCTCTGCATGGTGAAGGTGTTTGACCCTGTCTAGTGGGTTGTAGGTGATAGGTTTTTTTGGCAGGGCTTGGGTGATCAATAGATGGTCTTTGTGGTTGGGGGAACGCCAAAACCCCCAGTTTGATGAGAGTCACTCGCATGTAATTCTGGTAATTCTCATTTTGTCAATTGTCTCACTACGTCAATTGCTAAGCAAGGGGGAAGGTGACTCACTGCGTCAATTGTCTCATTGTGTCAAGTGTCGTGGATATTGGCTCCTGGGGATGTTGTCACCCACACTCGGGTAGGGTGGCGGGTCGAGATGAACAAAAATGGGAAAAATGCCCTCCGCTAGCCTCTTACTCCCCTCCCGCCTATAGAATTTGTGAAAGGGAACACACTAAATTGAGAGTTGGGATGGCCGAATTGCGAAAGCATGTCCAACAATAGAGGATTGAGGCATGTGAAATGTAGAAGCAAAATGTAGAGAAGATCAAGAAAATTCGGCAACTCGAAGATGAAGTCGATGCACTCAGAATCAAGATTGATGAGCTTCAAATTCAGCTTGTTATGTAGGACACCCAGGTAGCAAAAGAAAGCACAAGAATTAATCTCAACTTGCTAGTCGACCCAGATGATCAGTCTGCCTTAATGTCTGTGTGAATGTCTAGTTTTAAATGCATTTTGTTATTATTGCAATACTATAAAGTCTACACTAGTACATTAGTAACTGCTCAATCGTCTTTGGTAATTTTGAAAGAAAATTGGGTTTGTTTTAAGAGTTTGTCGTGGAAGTTTATGAAGCCCATCAATGACAATGTATTGAAAATGTAAATCTCTCCTTTTTAGTCGTGAATGGACCCGATATATATATAGATACACACACACACATTACTCTTTCGTGTTAAAAAAAAAAGGTTGTTTACTTTGAATTATTGATTTTTTAGCCCCTTTTTTTTAGTTTGGTTGTATTATTAATTTCATTCAGTTTTTGTTAATATGATTCTAATTTAGATTTTTAGTTGTTTTAGTTTAGTTTTAAATGTGGTTTACTTATTACTTTAGTTTTATTTTAATTACTTTAAATTTTTAGTTTAGTTTTGCTATTTCAATTTTTATAATTTAATTTAGTTTAGTTTAACTTCATAATTTTGATTATTAATTATTATTAATTTCATTCAGTTTTAGTTAATATGATTATAATTTAAATAAATATAGTTATAGTTTTACTTTTACTTTTAATTTTATTTTGATTACAAGATGTCAAGCATGATCTCTAAAAAAAGAGCCAGTTCTTAGGGTGACCAAATTTGTTGAGTGATATGGAACGTTGGTCAAGAACCCTAAAATAAGACACAAACTTTTAACCTAATCAAATGCTAACAAATTATTTTTTAATTAAAACAAAAATATTTTAATGATTTATAAAATTAAACATTAAAAAATATCATGATCAATGCTAAATTAATAATAATAAATAAGCAAATTAATTGCTAAAAACCTTACTAGGCAAGAACTAATAATATCATAACTTTTATAATGAAAAGACTAATATTAAACATTTAACACTTGGTAAAACATTATTACTCCTATTAAATACTATAATAAACTTTATGATGAGAGGGCTCGATTATTATTATTATTTGTAATAGTGGGTTATATTATTTAAATTTTTAATACATTTTAAAGATTTAATAATTATAACAAATTTAATATATTCTAATTGGAGATTATTCCTCTTTTTGGTCCCTCAATCAAATTCGATATAGAAATGATGGAAAAATTATTTTAATGGGCATCAAAATGTGGAATCAAAATGAAGTGGGTATATTGGGTAATGTTATATTTACACGGGGTAATTAACTTGTGCTTACAGTGAATAAAATTATGGTATTGAACATTGAAAATAAAATAAATTAACTTTCTATTATTAGTCTTTGCCTGGGACTAATAGCGATCAATCGATCGTTGACCATACATTAATTGGTCCTTTGACTAAAAAAATTTGTGCACTATCAAAGTTTAACCAAATTTTATCTCTGCAAATATCGGTGTAAGAAATTTATAACCAAAATTGCGAATTGGAGGTCTTATTGCACGCTTCACGTGCCCCGATGTTAAAATGAAATTCCGGTGTAATCTTTTTACCCAAACTTTTCATTTGAAAAATTATCCACAATGAATTATCTGGTGTAATAGCTTTATCCAAAGTTTCCAAGCATGAGGTTTTTCAAACTTTGGTTAAAAGTTTTTTTCCAATCCCGAATGTTTGCAATCATTCAATAAATGCGCATAAGGGTTTTCAAACTTTGGATACAGGATTTTTTTCGATGCAGTAAGTTATGCAATCTCGCAATAAGACCTTTTGTATACAGGATTTTTTCGATGCAGTAAGTTATGCAACCTCGCAATAAGACCTTCAAATTCAAACTTTGCATAAAAGTAGTTTTGGGATATAAAACATTGGTTAAATAGAGCATATCCACAACACGAATTTTTCTTGGCAGTATCCACTTGTCTTCAGTTGGCCACTTGTCTTCCGTTGTTCTTCAATTCTAAATGCTATTTCTAAATGCTATATGGCAGCGTGCTCGCCCTTTTGCAGATTTCTCAAATACTATATGGCAGTCGGCATACCTGTCTTTCCCTTCCCCTTTTTCATTTTGCTGCAAGAGGCATTAGCATTTTTGCATTTTGCTACAGGAGGCATTAGCTTGGCTCCTTCAGAAGTCTGGAGAAAGCTGCTTCTTCTGAAGTCTAAACAAAGCTGCAAAGCAGTCTCAAACATATCATTCACAGGTGCGCATACTTAAATTATTCACAGGATTCACAATCTTAAATCTATGCCCATTCTATTCATTGTCATCGTTTATCTGAAAACTTTAAAATATTAGTGTTCGCTTCTATCAAAAGGGATCCGACGAGTGTCTCTGTTTGCAAAAGATTATGAGTCTAAATATTTCTGGATTGGGAAGTACCAATGGTGAAAACAAAATGTATATATATCTGTATCTGTTTCTGCATAATCACAACAAAATATATAAATTTGGCATTTTATAATGATATGTATTATAGATTCAGTGCGTTCAATTGATTTTGTTCCCTAATAATTAAATATTAAACTTTATAATTAAATTTTAGTAATTTTCAAAATATCATAAAAATAAGCATCTAGGACTAAGATACCTGGAAAAGTTGAAAATATCTGTAAATTTATTTTACTTCAAAAAGGATATGAATATAAGGCCTGCGTAGCTACTACTCCATCTATCTCTATCTCACCTTATTGTTTTTTATATATATCTACACTAACTTTATCAGAATTTGGAATGTCGATAAACTTCTCTACCATTTTCTTTCTGATCCCCTTTGCATAATGCTGTCTGTCGCCCCCTTAATCCCACCATTTTCTTAGCGAGGAACTACTACCCGCAAGATAGTGGACGGGTCAATCTACACCAGGTAAATATCAGTAAAATTGTATTATTATTAAATGTATCCAAAGCGCTGCCACCATCATACAAAACAGTGCCTAAAAGGGTTTATGGATAGACACCGAACTAACGTTTACTAATGGTTTTGAATGCCATGTATTTAGAGGAATTTTTTTATTAATGGTTTTGAATGAAAGCATGTATCAGAATTAACAAGGAAAATACAACTCGTCTGCAACCTGAATTTGTTCCTCCAGCTTTCTTTCTTCAGTGGTCAGCACCGACTTGATCTTTGCTTGCAATTTTCAATTCTGGTCTTGAAGGGCTTGGAATGCCTTTTGCAAATGTGCAATCTTTTATGTCGCAGAGATTGGTAGGTCTGTCTCTGCGGGGCCTTTCGGAACGACTAAGTCAAAATCCTCAACTGCAGAAGCTAAAGACTCATAAATTTAAAATTGAGGGTTTCAATCTCCAATAATTTCAAATATCAATCTCTGAATGTCCAAAAAATTATGCTCTGGGTCTTTCTTTACAGCTAATTTTACTGTTATTTTCATTATCGATATCTGGTTTTGTATAAATTCACTACATAAGGGAATGATCGAATTAGAAGAGTCTTTCTTTATAGCTAATTTTACTGTTATTTTCATTATCGATATCTGGTTTTGTATAAATTCACTACATAAGGGATTGAGGGAATTAGAAATGAGAACCTGGATACCAGCTGAGGCTTGAAAAAAGATCTTTGTCCGCCAAGAAAAACAGCTGAGGCATCTGAAACAGGATCTTTGTCCGCCAAGAAAAACAACAACGTGACTTGATCCTTGTCATTGTTAGCCTGGATGGATTCAAAGGCGGTGGAGAAATTTTCAGGAGTTGCATCAATCTAAGTAAAATCCATGGTTTCTTCCCTATCTGCAATATTCCCACCCAAACATTTCGGGAGGTTTCTGTTAGCATGTCGTATTACTTACTCTTATTGACGCGCTAATGTTTTGGTTATCTGGTTTATATGGTTCATAGTAGCTTTATCAAATCTTTTGAAAGGTGGCCGTTCACGGTTTAAGCAGGTTTTCCATGCAACAGGGAACGTGGCTTGCATCCAAGCTCATATGTCATCCAAATTTTTTTAGTATCATTTAAATATTGAGTCGAACCTAGAAATTGGTAAATTTTTTATTATAGCTTTTAGCATATATACCGATATGAGTGCTCAAGTTCCATGGTAAAACCAATGTTCATGCAAATTTACCAACATAGCAAAGAAAGTCGAAATGAAATTCAGACCAACTTTAAAGAAAAATATGTTAAATTATTTGGTTTGCTTAGTCATGTTTTCCCCGCTCAGCCTAGTAGACTACATCATTTACAAGATAGATATGTTTATTTGCAAATAGTCTATTTACAAAATGGATATATGCAACAAATTTTACAATAAATTTGATTGGCTGTAAGAGTTTCATTTGCCCGATCAATGAAAACCCAGAAGGAAACAAAAGCCCATCTATGAGCAGTTTCGGAGCATCTTCAAAATGACATTGTTTTATTGAAAAAGTGCGAAAATGCCATCAGTTTTAATGTTTTCCAGAAACTCAAATATGCTTCCCAAATCCACCAGCTAGAGAAATAGATTCTTGACTTCATTCAGTATCAAATTCCTCTCCAATTAAGTCTTGAGGTTATGAATCTCGTAACAAAGTTGAAGAGCCTTCGCTCACTGTGCCAATTGGGGTTGGTGGATCAGAGAAAAGTAAATGAGATAGTCGTGCCCGGGCTAACCAACCACCAGTGTTAATCCATATTGTTGTTTCAGCAGCTCAGCCTTGCATATTTCACTTCCAATTAAGCTGCCATGCAGCAACACTCATTACATATTGACTTAAAATTATTATGGTTAATTTTACATAAATTGTTATTATTTAACGGGCATTTTATTTGTTATAGGGTATCTTGGGGTATATGATGTTTAGAATTTTTTTTTAATGACCGTCTCTCTCAATGTGTTTGGAAGTGTGCAAAACTTATTTTTTTATGGTTTATTTTTATCTCAAAACCTCATTAATACTTTATTTAGAAATTCAAGGAATTAGAAATATATATAGTTGCCGAGAAAGTAGGACTGGCCAAAGGCAGGACTGGCCAAAGGCGTGAGCAAATGGAATATAGTTGCAGAGAAAGTAGGGCTGGCCAAAGGCGTGGGCAAATGGAATAGACAAGTCATAGTGCTCACTTATCTCACAAGTCACAATGGATTTTAAGCGGATTCTCCTGGATAAGACAGCAGAATCTGGAATCCATATCCAATCAATTAAAATGATGAATAGAGACCATAAATGCTATTGATTAGGGTGATGCAAGTTAATCCATGGTTTTTACCCATCTGCATTAATTTTTATGCAAGCAACACAATTGGAAATTGTTAGTGATGTAAAGAATTAATTATCCAGGCTGTTTGTTTTCTATTGCAAACCATGCTCAAAAAAGGGTGCGAAGACTAAAGGAAGAGGACAGGGAACCGACTCGCCAGGTAATGGAAAGAACGCTAGAAATGAACCAGACCGTTCTCTAAATACCAAAGGAACAACAAAGACGACAAAGCCACGCCGACTGATTTTTTAACACTAATCATTTGATTATTAAAATAAATGGAAAAATATTTGCAATTCGAAGATCAAATTATTTTAAGATAGAAATGTGATTACACTAACTTGTTTTTAGTGGTCGTTGGCAGTTTGTAAGCGTAATAGACGTTTTTGTTATATTTATAAAACATAAACATCTATTAGGCTTACAAACTGTGTTACATCATTTACAAATTGCATTATATGGCATATATTTATTGTTTAAAAGGTGGTTTTTCATGCAGGGAACATGGCTTGCATCCAAGCCCACATGTCATTCAAATGTTTTGGCCATAAATGCAAGCCCACGTGTCATTCAAATGTTTTCGCCATATATTTATTGTATTATGTTTTATATTTCTACATTGTAACAATGACTATTATACTATATAGTTAATTAGTTTTTCATTGACACTAAACTTTCTGAAATACATGATATAGTTAAAAGTTTCGTTGTTCATTCTGAAATAAAAGTTAATGAATTCGTTGTTCATTCTAAAATACACGAATTTGATATTCATAATGCAGAATTGATTTTTTAATTTTGTAACTTATTCGAAAAGTCTATTGAAAGCTCTTGAAAAAGAAAGGGTTTTACACAAATAAATTATATATATATATATATATAACAATTAAAAAGTATGTTTTATATTTCTACATTATAACAATGACTATTATACTATATAGTTAATTAGTTTTTCATTGACACTAAACTTTCTTAAATACATGATATAGTTAAAAGTTTCGTTGTTCATTCTGAAATAAAAGTTAATGAATTCGTTGTTCATTCTAAAATACACGAATTTGATATTCATAATGCAGAATTGATTTTTTAATTTTGTAACTTATTCGAAAAGTCTATTGAAAGCTCTTGAAAAAGAAAGGGCAACATTGATTTCTTTCGCTGTCTCTGTGCATTTTTATCTACAATATGCCAGACTCTTTTATATGATTGTTCATTTAAGCCTATAGCATACACATAATATCTAATTCTTTTAACTTCTCTACATCACAGTCTCCAGCGTTTCTGAATAAAGACCTCACGGGAAAGAGTTGTAGTTTCTCTGCGCTCTCTTCCAAGGACAGAATCAATAGTTCCCAAATTCTCCAGAGAACAAATTACACACTGAAGTTGTTTTATCCTAGAAAGCGTGACTGTTATGTGAATGAGCAAAGTTGGTTTAGATCTGAAACATGAGTGCTTAAAAGATTAAGTTTATGAAACGATCAATACCCCAAACATTCAACTTCTATAACATATTAAATTGATACAACAATATATGGAATAACTGGATTATTAAACTACATTTATTAAGATTTGTAATATAAAGATTTAAAATATTCAGTCTACATAAATAAAAACTACTTATTAAAAAATAAAAATAAAAATTATATGTCACAAATATTATATAAAATTTCCAAAATAAAAAAATATATATCTAATTCGCCATAATTACACTTATATAAAAATAAAAGTTCATCACTCTTTCTATTTCATTTGAAGAGTACACCCATGTTCATTTTGAAATATTAAATTATATAATTTGTATTTAATAATTAAACTTGTCCAACACACTGGGCGTTGTTTTATTACACATTCAAGTGAATTATGCGATTGTGTGATTGTTTTCTCTATTCTGGAATAAGATGCCTTTGTGATAGCCTTCTATGAACGCATTAAATTAATATGAAAATTGTATTTCCTTTGAAATTCGATTAAGTGAATTATGTGATTGTGTGATGCAGACAGCAAGATCTTTCAGGTAAGGTAGCAAGTTTGTTCGACGAAGGCAGGTTTTTAGCGAAACAGAAAGTTTAGACATGTTGCACAGAGCGTTTGTATTCTGTTGTTGTGGCAGACCCCGACAGGGACTACCGGCTGCATGCAGCACTTGTTTTTATAGAAAGTTAAGTAATATGTAGGGAGTTTATTTTGATTTATATATGAAAGAGAGTGGTTCTATTTTGACAATAAATCATTGTACGATGCCTTTGTTTTCTCGTGAAATATAAGTTGGATAAAATCCCTGACTATTGAATTTGAAGAGTTATAGAAATATATTTTTTAAATGTTATGGGATGGCGCTAGATTATTTTGAAATTAAGGTAGGTTGGGTTTTGACCATAGCAGTTTTGACCTAAGCTCGATGGTTTTCATTACAAAATTTTAAATTTAAATTTTTAAATATGTTAAATATTTTGGATAATTTTTTGTGTTTTTAAGTAAGGTTTTTTTTTAAGTTGTCAAAGTTTTGTGGGTTTAATTTTTGGCTTGGGAAACCACGACTCAGGGGCATTTAAGTTGTCAAAATTACTCGGGGATTACATTCGGCTTGGCCACACTAGCCCTTAACATGGTTATATTTTTGCCCACAAAATTTCGAACTAATGACCTTCACATCATAGAGTGACTTAACAATACACCTCATCACCATTTATTTTATGCCTCGTAGGCATATATTTATGTAAGTTTATATAAATGTTTTTAATTAGTTCATATTGAAATTGATAATTACAATTTATTTTAATTTTTAAATGATAAAATTATTATTTTTGTTTTAGAAAATTTTGTTGTTGGAGTTTTTATTATTTATGTAGATTATTCGTGAAAAGACTTGAAGAACAACCATTAAATATAAACAAATAAAATTGCATAAGGCTTTGTACTTGCTCTTTCATGAAAAGTTGGTTTATGTCCATGTATTAATTGGCAACTCCCCCCTCATTGATTCTCAACCATGGAAATCCCTATGGAACAATAAAGAAAATTAAATTCTTCATAATAGTAAAGAGCTTCAATTTTGTTATCTTCAACATACTAAAACCTTCAACATACTAAAACCAACCTAGATCCATCTTCATTTCAGATATACCAAGTGCCGAGAGGGATCAAATCCCTTGAGGTGCAAACCTCTTTTAGAGTGAAAAGAGATTTGATCCCTCTCAACACTTGGTAGATCTAGAGTTAAGATGGATGTAGGTTGGTTTAATTATTAATAATTGATAATTATAAGTATTTATTTTATTTTCTTTCCTTTTTTATTTTATTTTTATTTTTATTTATTTATTTTAATTTTATTTTTATTGTTATGTAATTTTACCGAGTCAAAATGTTTACATAACATAACATAACCTTACCACATATCTTCCATATTGAGCTTGAGAGCACCTCTCGACGTAATAAGTGATTGATGGTGATAAATATTCCAATATTCAACGCTCATGTTTTTCGTTGAATCAAAATCAAAAGAAACACATAAAAAGAGGCTAAATGTAGAGATGTATCCCTCTCATTAAGTCCTAGCCATGGAAGTTGACATGAATAAAATTACTTGTAGCAATAAAATGGTTAAATTTCTCTATCTTCTACATATGAGAAGAAGTGACCCATGGTGATAAATATTCCAATGATCAAGCATCTAGTCATTGGTTGGATTGGAATCAACTGGAATACAAGGAAAAAGGGAAAAAGTAAAGATGCATGATCTTTTGTTTGAGCCTTGATTGGGGATGAGTCCCAATTTTGTAAATCCATTCAACTAGGATATAATTTGTTCTAACGCACTTGAGTCATTCATTAATTGGAGATAAGTATAGTCATGATATGTTGTAGTAAACACAAATTTGTCTTCTTCTTCTTTTGACAAGAAATGGTAGATTTATATTAGTAAAATTTGTGGTAAATGCATGTAGCAAAGATACAAGAAATGATTGCTTCAGAGGATTTCAACAGAAATGGACAATAAAACTAAAAATCTATCTTCCATCAAAATGATGAAAAGGAGAGATTCAACTCTAAACCTTCCAAAACTTGATCTTATAGCTTCCTGAATACAAGAGTAGATTCTTACAAATTGCATAGGCAAAATGATATTAAGGTTTCAACAATATTAAACCCCTCCTAAATCCAAGGGAGTCTAGAGTTTGTGGGAATTAATTTTTCTCTCTTTGAGATATTTTCTACATCTTGTTAACAAACAGGTGGAATGTGATTTTTTCTTTATAACTTCTGTAAAGGAATGAGATGTGGTGGCCATATCACCCACCTCCACTTTTTTCTTTTCATCTTTTGAATCCTCCTTTGTTGATTATGGGACCTAAATTTGTGAAGTTACTAGAAATTGTTGACAAATGGAAACAAGAAATTCCAATTTAATTTGTCCTTGAATTAAAGTGTGAATTAAATTTGAATTCTATTCTTAAAATTGTTAAATTAAGTTTATTAAACTTACTTAACTTAGGAAATCTGAGTTGGAAGTCTTTTGGAAGTCATGTATATGTTCCCCCTAATTTGTAGGAGTCCAGTGTGAGTTAATTGTGAGTTGTAAAATAGAAGACTCAGTTTCATAAGTCAGTTCAGTTAAATTAGTTCTCAATATGATTGAGAGAACTAATAGTTAGTTAACAGTCAGTGGTGACACTAATGAACTCCACCAGTGCTACTCTAGTTAAATGAATATTTACTCATCAAAAACTCATGCATGTCGATTTTGAGAAAGACCCGGTTGAGATTAGAGTGCATAGACAATGTACTATTTGTTTTAGATTTTTCTGAGTTGCACTGATAGTGCATGGGATCAGGAACTGATCCTTGAGGGGTTGTGCTATTTTTATAGGCTTTATTTCCCTTTAAATACAAGTTATCCTTCATAAGAATCACACATTGGAATAGAGACTTGGAGAGCTTGTGAAGAAGCTGAGCTTTAGCCTTGGGATTGCTTATGAGTTGGAGATTTAATTTGTTGAGTGTTGGGATTGTTCTAGAGAGAACAAGCATTGTAATTTCATCTTGATTTTCCAGATTAATACAAAACAGATAGTGGGGTTTTGAGTTGTGTCTTTCCCCGAATATTTATTGTGTTATGTGCCTTTGATTCTCTTCCTCTATTGATTATTGTTTTCTCGATGTTTATGGGCTTCCGTTGTAAAGAGTAGAAGTAGATTCTTGTTTCTTGCTTTAAAAACTTGCATTAGCTTGTGAATTTATAGGGTTTTCTACATGGTATCAGAGTAAGATTGTTTTTTGGGCCGAGAGTTTGCAGAGAATATCTAAGAATTTCTATGCAAAAATTTCAGAAAGAAATTGCAGATCTAGATTCCTTCGAAAAGATACCCAAATTCAAAAAAATTGGTTAAATCGGAGTTCGGATGAGGGAGACATTGTTGATTTAAAATCAACTCTCTAGAGGAGATTTCGAAGTTTTGAGTTTCTGGGTTACAGGTGAAAGTTGAATTTGCAATACATACTTCAGGATTGGAAGATGGAGTTCCATGGGTTGAGGCTTGAGTATGCCTTGGAAGGAAACTCGAATTTCATAGCCTGGAGGGACAGGATGGAGGTTGTGCTAGAGGACAATGGCTTGAAGGAATTTGTTGAACAAGCAATTCCTAAGCCAACAGCTATTGATGCACAGAACTTGGCCAAGTGGAAGAAGTGTGTGGTGAAGGAAAGGCGGATAATCCTTGAGGGAGTTTGAGATCATATTGTCTCGAGTCTCCATGGAAAGGAAACCCTGCATGATATGTGGAGAACATTGACCGACTTGTATCAGAATAGTAATGATCAAAGGAAGTTGGCACTGAAGGATAAACTTCGTAAAATCAAGATGGAGAAAGGCGAGATGATTCCAATGTACTTGACCAAGTTCACCCCATGTCAGGATGAACTTGGAAGTGTTGTAATCATGGTTTCCGAGGAGGATATGGTGAGCCTTTCTCTTCTTGGACTCCTAAAGAGTTGGCATAGTTATCAGGACTCTGTCAATGGTTGGGAGAAGCTGCCAGATTGGGAATGACTATGGTCGGATTTGATGCAGGATGAGATCAGGAAGAACACTAGGGATGGCTCTTCATCAAAGAATGATGATGAAGAGAATTTTACCTTAGAGATTAAGGCGAGGAATGGGAAAGGTAAAATTTCTTGTTCCAAATCAGATTCTTATCATGGAGGTAAGAAGAAGGACATGACGAAAGTTAAATGATTTCATTGTCACAAGATGGGTCACTTTGCTACAAATTGTCCATTGAAGAAGTCCAAGGAGAAGTCCTCAAGAGGAGCAGTGGGTGAGGCTTTGGCCTCCCAATTCGAATTGGACTTTTCCCTCATTGCATGCATGGTGTCTTCAATGATGGGAAGTGTCTGGTAATTAGACAGTGGAGCTTCTTTTCACATGACTGGAAACAAAGAGTTATTCAGTTAACTGGGGGAGAAATATCTTACGATGCATATCGAGATGGGTGATGACGGTAAGTATAGTGTTACTGGTGTGGGCACTATTACTTTTCAGAGGGAGCATGCGGCTCCACTCACCTTGAAGAATGTTATGCATGTACCCATACTGATGAAGAACTTGGTATCCATTGCCATGCTTGAGGATAGAGGCTATGATGTGATCTTTTCGAAAGGAAAGGCATTCCTTCAACACATAGCCACGGGTAAAATAAAGAAGATAGGGATCTGAGTTCAGACTCTCTATAAGATAGAGGTAGAGGATTGTGCTGCTTTGAGTTCAAAATCGAAAAAGATGTTGAGCCGAGATGTCGGTGAGTTGTGGCACAGGCGATTGGGCCACTTGCATCATGGGGCTTTGAAGATATTGCAAAAAATCTCTACTAGCCTTCCCAAAGGTACGCTTGAGCAAGTTGATACATGCAAGGGTTGTACTTTGGGAAAATACACCAAGTCTTCCTTTGGAGACAAAGACAGTTGAGCAGAGTCTATTCTGGAGAGAGTCCATTCAGATGTGTGTGGACCATTCTCAACAACATCCATGGACAAACACGGGTATTATGTTATATTTTTTGCTGACTATTCTCGTAAATGATGGGTATTTTTTATGTGGAAAAAGGATCAAACTTTCACAAATTTTTGTGAGTTAAAAGCATTGGTAGAGAAAGAGTCTAGAAAGAAGATTAAAGATCTATGGGGTGATAACGGTGGTGAGTATGTCTCCAATGAGTTTAAGAACTTATATGCAGTGGAAGGGATTAAACGAGAGTTGACGGCACCCCATAACCCTCAACAGAATGGGGTTGCCGAGAGGAAGAACAGGAGCATAGTAGGGGAAACAAGGGCGATGTTGCATGATCAGGGCCTACCACTACACTTGTGGGTTGAGGCATGAAACACAGTTGTTTATGTTCAGAACCGTAGCCCACATCAGATACTTGAGATGAAGACACTAGAGGAGGCTTATTCTAGTAAGAGGTCAAATGTTGGTCACTTCAGGATTTTTGGGTCATCAGTTTATTTCCATGTGACCAAAGATGCACGGAAGAAGCTTGAGCCAACAACAGAGTTGGGGATCTTTGTGGGGTACATTGATACACCCCACAACTATCAGGTGTACATGTCAACCAGTTGGATGATAGTGGTTCGCAGGGATATCAGGTTCGATGAGGAGAAGGCCATGCGAGTATACCTTGAGAGGGAGCTTGATCTACATGCGATTGAGGATCTTTTAGCTCCTAAGGATGGGGGCCTAATATTGATGTGGAGCATCCACATGCAGAGGTTCAAAGAGTGGAGACATCCACTCTGGCAGAGTCTTCCAGAGAGGGAAGAAAGTGCACTAGAGAGGTTGACAGATTGTTGGATGATGCACGGGAGAATGTGGGAGCACCCACTTCTCAGCACAGACAGAGGAGGTCACCAAAGAGGTATGCTATATACATGACACTTATGGGTGCATGTGTTGTGACAGAACCATCTTCCTTTCAGGAAGCAGTGCAGCATCCGGTTTGGGTTGATGTGATGGTGGAGGAGTATGACTCCACAGTTAGAAACAGTGTTTGGGATGTGGTCCTGAGACTGAAGGACAAGTCAGTTGTGAGCTCCCATTGGCTTTACAAGGTAAAGTAAGGTGTTGACGGTAGTGTGGTGAAGCATAAGGCCAAATTTGTGGCCCGTGGGTTTTCACGGGTAAAGGGGATTGACTATGATGAGACCTTTGTTCCTGTTGCAAGGTACTCATCAATCAAATCTATTTTGGCACTATCAACACAAACGAGTTGGAAGATTCATCAGATGGATGTGAAGACTGCCTTCCTCAATGGCATGATTGAGGAAGAGGTATACATAGAGCAGCCCAAAGGTTTTAAAACCTTGGACCGTGAGTCGCATGTGTGCCAACTCAAGAGAGCATTGTATGGTCTGAAGCAAGCACCCCGTGCTTGGTACACTAGGATAGATATCTACTTCACTGGGTTGGGCTTCACAAATAGTGAAGCAGATGCGAACTTGTATCACATAGTGGTGGAAGGTAAGTTGTTGATCATTGTACTTTGTGTAGATGAAATTATACTGACAGGTGATGAGAAGCTCATCAAATCTTGCAAGGAGGACCTTGCAAGAGAGTTTGAGATGAAGGACATGGGGCTCGTGCACTACTTTCTTGGCATGGAGGTATGGCAGGGAGATGGGGTGTTCTTTGTATCTTAGGGAAACTATGCTAACGAGATACTCAAGAGATTCTGCATGGAGAGTAGTAAACCCATGGAGACTCCTCTAGCTGGTAACTAGAGGAAGGAGGATGCTACTTCAGGGGAAGTAGTGGAAGCTACTATTTACAGGCAGCTTGTGGGTTCACTCATGTACTTGGTGAACACATGACCGGATATGTGCTATGCAGTTAACTAGCTTAGTCAAGCGATCGTTAGGCCTTCCAAAATGTATTGGAATGCGGCAAAGCATGTATTGAGATACCTCAGAGGCACTACTCAATTGGGTTACGGTACAAATGGACAGAGGGAATGAAGCTTCAAGGCTTCACTGATGCAGATTGGGCAGGGAGTCCATCTGATGGGAAGAGCACATTAGGAGGGATCTTTAGTATTAGGTCAGCAGCAGTTTCTTGGTACATCATAAAACAGAGATCGGTTGCACTCAGTTCGACAGAGTCAGAGTACATGGCTGCAAGTCAGGAAACATGTGAGGTTATATGGATGAGGAAGATCCTGGTTGGTTTGTTTGGTTAGTAGATGGATCCGACAATGATTTATTTTGATAATCACAGTTGTATCAAACCCTCTAAAAATCTAGTATTTCATGATCAGTCCAAGCATATTGTTATCTGGTATCATCATCTTAGAGATTATGTATTGAGGTGGATCATGTTGTTAGATTACATTCCCACGAAGGAGCAAGATGCTGACATCTTGACAAAGGCATTGTCGAGATGTAAATTCGAGTTTCACAGAGACAGGATCGAGGTAGTTGATAATCCCTTTCTTATTGAGAGGGAGCATTGAGAAATGGCAACAAGAAATTCCAATTTAATTTGTCCTTGAATTAAATTGTGGATTAAATTTGAATTCTATTCTCATAGCAACTTAAAATAGTTAAATTAAGTCTATTAAACTTACTTAACTTAGGAAATTCGAGTTGGAAGTCATTTATATGTTCTCCCTACTTTGTAGGAGTCCATGTGAGTTAATTGTGAGTTGTAAAATAGAAGACTCAGTTTCATGAGTCAGTTCAGTTAAATTAGTTCTCAATCTGGTTGAGAGAACTAATAGTGAGTTAACAGTCAGTGGTGACACTAATGAACTCCACCAGTGCTACTCTAGTTAATTGAATATTTACTCATCAAAAACTCATGCATGTCAATTCTGAGAAAGACCCAGTTGAAATTAGAGTGCAGGGACAGTGTACTATTTGTTTTAGATTTTTTCTGAGTTGCACTGGTAGTGCATGCAAATAAGGAATTGATCCTTGAGGGATTGCATTATTTTTAGAGGCTTTATTTCCTTTAAACACAAGCTATTCTTCATAGGAATTAAACATTGGAATAGAGACTTTGAGAGCTTGTGAAGAGGCTAAGATTTTGCCTTGAGCTTGCTTATGAGTTGGAGATTTATTTTGTTGAGTGTTGGGATTGTTCTAGAGAGAACAAGCATTGTAATTTCATCTTAATTTTCCAGATTAATACAAAACAGATAGTGGGGTTTTGAGTTGCGGCTTTCCCCAGATATTTATTGTGTTATGTGCCTTTGATTCTCTTCCTCTATTGATTATTGTTTGCTCGATGTTTATGGCTTCCGTTGTAAAGAGTAGAAATAGATTATTGTCTCTTGCTTTAGAAAATTGCATTATCTTGTGAATCTATAGGATTTTCTACAGAAATACCCTGAAGGTGGGTGCATCATGTTTAGAAGGAGATGTGTTCTCTATTTATACTTGATTCATTGGTGGTTCATCCAAATTGGTTTCTGAATGAGACCCAAACTTAGGTTTTGAATTGTTCTTTTGAATGTCTTTTGTGACTAGATCCACTTCCTCTTCCTCCTAAGTTTGCAGAGCTCCAAATTTGTTGTTGGAGGGAGTAAAAGAGAGAGATTGAGACATGTTGTTAGGTTAAGGCTAAATGACACCTTGAGACTCCATATTTTGTTGATTCTTTTGATTTCTTGAGACTTATTGAAATATCATTGCTCATCATTATTTTAGGAAGTTGCAGATGGATTTTAAGATCATGAAATTTCTTTGACATTTGGGAAATTTTTTGCAAAGTGTCAGTACTCATGGCAAGCGTTACATTTGAAGGAAACATACCCGAAGTCAAGAGCCTAAAGATGGATGCAAGCCTCCAAGTCAAGTTGAATCACCTCAAAAAATCCTTTATCAAAATGCATTTCCACATAGATTTCGCACAAGTGAAAATTCTACCATTAGCGTCCAAATGGGCTATAACAATCTAAGTTGTCTCCAATAGCTTTGAAAATGTTATTGCTCCATAAAATAATGGGTAGGTTCATCAGTCTAATCCAAATAGAGTAGAATAAATGTGCATTTTAGGGTTGAAGGATCCAATGGGAAGAAACATTCCCTTGGAACCCATGTAATAGGGACCAAATCTAAATATCAAGTTCTTATCTTCTTTGCCAGCAAAAATGAATACATAAAAGCATTTTCCGCAATAACACATAACTACAATATCTTGATCACCTCAATTTTTAACAGTCTATTAAGAGACATAGGAGTGACTAGACCAAAGGTTAGTAAACTTCCTAATGATCATTTCTCCTTCAATAGAATAATATTTTGAGTTGCCACAAAGGACCCCAATTACAGTTTGGAGGTTGCATCCACTTTTCCAACAAATCTACCTTTCTTAGTGTCACTCTTACCACAAAAATAAGAATTGTTGGTTAGAGAAGTGCTAGCTCCCTTATCATAAATGGGAGGGCCACCTATGGAGAGGTCGATGAAAAGGACCCTCCAACCAAGCTATGTGCCAACATAGAAATCCCCTACAACTCGTGAATTTCCACCAAACTAAAAGCTCAAAAATGAACACCATAATAAAAGTGAGAGTGACAACTAAGGAAAACCATAGTCGTGAAAATTTACATCCTCACACCAAAATTTCCTCTTCAAACTACCAATTTCATCTAAATTTATCTAATCTAAAGAAAAAAATTATCATTTATATATTTATAAATTTACTTTTTCTTATTATAATAAAAAACAATGCATTCATATAACACTAACATTATTAACCCAATAACTCATTATAATTCTTATATTATTTATCATACACTAATCAATAAACCATTATAAATCTTATTTTATTTATCATACACTAACCATGGCATAAAAGATATATGAAATGTATACCCATAAGCAAGCAGCATGCATTAAGAAGGAGTGAATCCCATGAATCCATTTTAAGGAAAAGGTGGCGATAAAGACAAATAGAGAAGACACCCATCCTTATCCTTGCAGATTGTTGAAGGGCCAAGGATGATGCGGACTCATGAGCTAAAGCCACGTAAGTATTTAATGCCAATAATCGGTTGTAGTTATATCACTTTTGTGGTGATACATAGAAAAATCTATTAACCAGTTCGTAAAATCAATTAGGCATGTTAATTCTCGAGCCTAGAAAAATATTTTATTTTTCATATTCCTAGCGATGTCAATATCGATTTTAAATATTGTAGATTTCAAATTATTGACATGATTTTTTAAATATTCCCAAATTTACCCTAAGAGATGTCAAATTATTGACTTTGTTTTTAATGTATTTTAAATATTCTAAAATCTACCATCATAAATAACTTCTAATTTGTTAAGCAACATGATCTTTTGGTGTTTATCTATGCAAAACTCAAAGCTATAACCAAGAATTTCAGTGGTGCCCTTATGCTTGGAGAAGGTGGATTCAGAGCTATAACCAAGAATTTCAGTGGTGCCCTTATGCTTGGAGAAGGTGGATTTGGGTTTGCTTACAGAGGTTGGATCCAGAGCCTTGATGATGGCAATTTGCCATGCCATAACTCAAACGAAAAGGATTACACTAGCATTTTGTTGCTTTATCGGTTCATTTTTTTAAGTACATATGGCTTTCTGCTTTTGAAACGTCAACCACCAATATCTCTACTATAAAGAAAACTTCCCAAATTTTCATTATTCAAATAATGTTATTTGTTTTTGGGAAATGAACATTTATCTATAGTATGGCATTACAAGGTTCAACAATATATAGTAACTTTGAACGTTGCAAGCACCTAGGTTCCGAACTTATGTCAATTGCAGATTTTGGGAATATCCTGAAATTTGACGGTCAGGAAAGGTTAAAGAATTGACCTCTTTCCTAACCGTTTGATTCCAAGATATTTTGAGAATTTGCAACCAACCTAAAAATGCCCACACCTAGGCACAAGAATACCAATGGTCTTTAGCCTAGATAATTACTCTCGTCCTCCCACTACGAGATCTAAATCATTTCTAGGCAGTTGTCAGTTGCATCAAGAGTGTAACTATTGCTAGCTAAAGGATGGAGCCCAAAACCTATGTCCTGTGGATTTTTTTATTTTTCTATAACACCATAACCTCATGGGCAAGTTGGGAAGATGTTTTAACGGCATTTTATATGCCAATAATGCTTAAGTCTAGTTTTGAATTTTTATCTAAATATGTCTTCCACTGAATGAGCCTTATTGTTGCATAAATGTAACAATTCCCATTAAAAACTCATAATAATCATTCTCATTTTTATAAGCTTCACGAGCACAAAGAAAATACCCACAACATTGATTCAAATAAAGCATAAATAAAATATTTAACAAAACAATTGGAATAAGCTCACACATAGTATAAATTAACCACAGAATAATCATTGACACCATGAGACACCAATATTTATAATATGAAATACAACACACACATAGTATAAACTAACCACATATATTGACACCCATTCGGTGGATCGCGATAGTCTTCTCTCGTTGTTCGGTGGATGGGGGCCTTACCCTCTATTGGGTATGTGGTTATGGAAGACTTATCCTTCCTCTCCAGTGATGTGGTCCTTCTCTATGGGCCAGTGACGAGGGGAATTATCTCTTGGGCATCCTTCCTGTGGTGAACTTCTCTCTTGTCTGTTGGCAACTTGGAATGGTTGAGTCTGGGAAATGTTTGCTATATAATATAGAATACTTTGACAATTTTATAAGAAAGTTCAGAAAAATTATTTAATTTATTAAAATGTTTTATATTTATATAGTTTGAGAATAAATAAATTGAATTTATTTAATATTAGGAAGAATGGACTAGGATAAAGTTATAATTAATGGGGTGGTAGTAGTAGTTGGAATTGATTCTGTACAGACTGTTCTACAAGAGACCCTGTTAAAACTACAGGTGACCCAAAAGCTAGAAAAAAGGGTAGAAGGACAACCACGGGGAAAGGAGGAAGCAACAGAGGCACAAGAACCTGATCCCTAGCCTAGTCTTGGCTCCTACTACAATATTCTTGAGGGGGGAAGAATAATTCCACAAAAATTTGCAATTCCACTATTCTTTGAATTAGAGAAAGAAAGGATAAGGACCCATAGGTGGATGCAAATAGCCAAATCCAAAGGGGTTGAGGATATTGGCCATATGGAGAACAAACTCAGAGAAATGGGCAGAGAGTTAAGTGCTGTCAGACACAGAGAAGCAGTTGCAAGAAGCCAACTTGAAACAGAAAATGAATTGCTAAGGAGGCAGCTGCAAGAGAAAGAGACCCAACTGGCATGCATGACCATGTTATTCTCTCTACCTAAATTCATTTTCTATACCTAACAAGTTGAATTCATATTTCATATATTATTATAATAACTTTAAACCCTCTTATCAAACACCTTTAAGCATTAAAATATATCTTACTCTTAACTATAAAATCATTTGACAATATCAACTTTGAGCACTATCACATTAACTTTTTGATTTAATCAAAATTCAACTTTATATTTATATTCCTATTTTATTTTATTGACATCTTGCTAAATTCAAAGTTAATCAATAGATTTACATTGCTTTGTTAGTTAGATGTTAATAGGCATTCATTACTTGTGTTGACAATGTGTTTGCCCTTTTTTGTCAACCAAATAAATTCCTTCGTTCAACAACCCAAAAAAAATGTTTATGGATGCAAGGTAGTCTCGACTCTCTACGTTAGCAAAAATTAATGTTGAAACGAAATTTGGAGGACTCCAATCTTATCAAAGATTCGGTGATTGTCATTTTTTTTCATTGTGTGTATTTGTTGAAGTGTTGCAATGTGATGTTTTGTTTTGCATTAATTTCTCAATAATAGAGTTTATTGATTTCAATAATAGAGTTTGTGTAAAAATGCGTGATTTCATCAATTACTCTATATATATATATCAATTACTCTATATATATATTATAAAGAATGGTAAGCATTTAAAATATAGGAATTATTTATTTTTTACGAGTAAATAAATTTATTTTTCTGAAAAGTTGATTAAACAAAGAAAATTTACCATGGTAAAAAGAAAAAATTTCTTTTGCCAGCAAAGCCTATTAACAAAAATATTGAATAAACATATATATATATATATTTATATTTAGAGTCAAGGACTTGTTTGGTTATACCCATACAAATGTCGAGGACACATGAAAGGTGGATTACATTATACTTAAATTTATTTTTATTGGGGTATAGGAATGTTGCATGGATATTGACCAATTCAAACATAATAAGAAGTATTATTTCTAGTTTGGTTTTTTTTCTCAATATAGATTCATAATAATAATATTTTACTTGATGGATATAGAATAACACTAACATGATTTTGGTTGGTTTGAATTAAAAAAGTTTTCAAACCATGTAATAAAATGTACACATTCTTGTTTCAGAGGCAGTTCATTTGGTGGTCGAAGTAATGTGAATCTTGAGAAAACTAAGAGATCTAAAGTTCAAATCCCCCTAGTTGTGACTCAATTTATAGAGAGGAGGACAGATCGTAAACCCCCATAGGTTTACTAGTAGCTACATTTTGGGTAGGATGTTGGGTTCCTATGGGATATAAAAAAAACTACATGCTCCCAATGCCATTAGAAATTACTTAACTGTCATAATTTCCATTCATCTAAATTAAATAAATAAATAGAAACATTATTCATTTAGTGCAAAATTGGTAATAGCTCTAATTTAAATGGTAATCTCCATTATGAGTTGGATTACTATTTTTACTCATATAAAAAATTAATTGTTGTTGTTTTCATATGCAATAATAAAATGCTTAATTTAATTACCATTTAATTCTAATTCAACTACATTCATTACAAGAATATTAAAATCACATTGGATAATGAGGAGGCAAGTGTAGGTACTCACCATTTATGACATAGTGTGGGAGGATTTCAACTCTACAGAGACCCTCCAAATAGCATGAAGTGGATAACTTATCATTCCTTTTGTAAGAATGATAGCTCCAACTCATACAATGAAACGGTGTCTCTATGGCATGCGCAAACATTATGACTCACAAAAGGTGAAATTCCTCGCTTGTTTAATTAAACTCTACTAGATTGATCAACTTTTTATGGTATTTTTCTTGTCGACAATGGAGAGACATTGCTTATGGTGCACACCTTTCATATTGGTCTTTCAGTGTTTCTCTTGCCTTTGATATTTTCTCATTAGTGGGCAGCCATGCCTCATGAATGTCTAGGAAGTAGGGCCTGTCGAGATAGAGGTCGACCCTCTAGCTCTAAAATTCAACAAAGAGCTCATGAGGTGGCCAATATTTATTGGGAATAAACCTGCCAATATCAAGGAGGAAATCATGGCAACTTAAGTGGAGGTTTGACTTGAAACAGGATTCATTCATGATTTTGACATTATGAAGGAAACGTACGATTGGATCCTTGATACAAGCAATTCTAAGGCAAGAAATACCAAATATTTGAAAACAATGGACCTCTACTAGCGTATAAGGATAATGATTGGAAAAGTGTTATTAGACAGGAACATGGCTCACCAAGAGGTTATACTACAAGTAAATGAGATGTTGTTGTAAGTCATGGTACCTAAATCGAAGATTGCAGCTTCCACTCAACAATCTCAAGGCCATGGGCATGCAAATCCTTAACACTCTCATGTTCTAACCCCTCCTCAAACAACAATAATTCTAAATGATCTCCAACATGCTTAGTTTCTTAGCATTTATGTTTTTTTAGCATAATAGTTCTAGTAGTCCCCTTCAAAGTAATATCATGCACATGATATTTTATGTTATGCATAATTATTTAATACATACTTTGTCTAAATCACAATGAATAAAAAAATTATACTTTTATTATTCGTCTAGTTTCCTAAATAACAAACCAATAAAACTCTATAATATATATAATTTTTCCCTTTTATAATTAATAAAAATACACTTCTAATTATATTAAAGAAAAGGTATACTTTTACATTTTAATCTCTGTAAAAAAAAATTACCCTATCTAAATCTTAAAATTAATGTAATTTTTAAAGTAAAATAAAATCATTAATTTTAATAATATATTTATTAACTACGTTACAAAATTTTGATGTTTTCAATACAATGTTGACTGAGTAAAAATTTAAAAAAAATGCAACCCTCCCGAAGGAGCAATGACTAGTAATATAGTATATTCATCACATTAAAGATATATAAGTATGGAAACATAACATACGATACAAGTCTTCATTATCATGGATTGGCACGCTTATAAAATTAATAGTTATCATTTTTGACAATGTCGGAATTCATATTTCTATACTATTTAATATTATTAAATATGATTTCACGCATGGTAAGTCACGTGAGCGTTCTGCAAGTGTGACTTTTTCATAACTTTTATTTTCAAAATTATTATAAAGTTATTTGATAAAATCATTTTTACTTAAAATTTTGGTTTGGTTTTTATTAGTTAGGAATCCCGAGTGTGAAAAACCTAAACTTATATATCATAATCAATGCAAAATGACGTGAAAAAGTGAATAATGGTTATATTTAAGTTAAGTTTTTATGGTGACTTTCCTCTTCACGACAATGTGCAGATTTATCGGCCTTTCAAGAATACACCATTTTGATGGTGAGATTGACCGTGGGATTCTGATTTGCCATTTGCTTCACCTGAGGTTCTTTGACATGACTGTGGAACCACAACACACGCATGGGACCACATCACACATGCCTAGGCCTTTATAATATCACGGAATCGCAATCGACGATTCCACAATGTAGCATTTGGTTGCAGTCCCAAAAATTGCGACCTCTGATGAGTGACATGGTCTGATCTATGTGGAGAGGAAATGAGTGAAGCCCCAAATCGGAGCACTCTCTATCGGTGATTTCCAATGAAAGGTGTAACCTTGGTGCACGACATGTCAATTCATTGGTTGCCTATCGTCAATCACCTTCTACGTTTGGGCCTTGGTCCTGTGGCTCTTCCTGTGACCGAAGTATTTATTAGTACAGTCACACTAATACAGAGACAGAGAGATAGATCTTTAACCCATTACAGGTGTCCAGCTCGAAACCATTTAGAGGTGAAGCGCCAAACAGTGCTTATCAGACCCCTCTCTATCGGCAATTTCCAATGGGAGGTGTAACCTTGGTGTATGCCATGTCAATTCGCTGATTGGCGATCGTCGATGACCTTCTACGTTTGGGCCTTGGTCTTGTGGCTCTTCACATGACTACAGTCTAGCCCCCGTATCGGAGCCCTCCCATCGAGGGTTATGAATCGAAGGTTTCACTTCGATTTTTCAAATCGCCTCAACTTCTGATCGCTGATCTCCCATACGTGGCGACATCACTGCCACATATCTTCCACGTGTAACCTTTTGAATAATGCCACGTGTTGCCCTTTTTTGGCCTGTTGTGAGCCTTGAAACTGTCGAATTTGCCTGTCACATGTAAAACATTTTGTCACGTCATCATGACGTCATCCTCCTCGCATCACCTGTCACAACCAATTGTTGCCTACAACGCGTCCCTAAATGCATTTAGTTGCATATCACAACTTGTGTATTGCAACCCATAATATTGGCACTTTTAAGATGTGGCTGCTTCTCAGAAAGTTTTGCTTGAGAGCAGATGCGATGTTCTATTAAATTCTTTTTCATACCTCTGGAGGGTCCAGATATCAGAAGGAATAGCAATCTCCATAGTCAGAAGTTTAAACTTGACAAAATCACCTTTTTGGAGGTGGACAAGGATTGCTAGATATCTAAAACAGATAAGGCACTGACACCTCGGACCTCCGGGACATTCCTGTTGGTTTATTGGTCGAACGAACCTCTTTATAATAGAGTTATGTCGGACTAATAAAATCACGGAAATTCTTTTCGAAATTTCCGATACATGTAGCATTGGTCCTGTGTAATAATAAACAAATATCTAATCTATGCTATGGACCTCCAACCACTAATATGCAACCCCGATTGTTCTATCATACCAAACTTAAATGTGAAATCACATATGCCCCTCATCGTAGCTTTTAGAATACGTCCTCCAATAAGATCCACTCTCTATGCACGTATCTTGCCCTCGGTGTCTATTTTTATTCATTGATTACTGTTGGTTAGTCGACTATGTGCATTTACTGTCGTTTTACACAGGAAAATTAATATAATCAATCGACCTTTTTTTCCCACAGATTTCCAAAATATTTCTTTTGTTGTGAAGGTTTCAATGACCGAAAACTCCCATATATATTTAATCAATATGCCACGTTTTTTTAACAATTGCAGCTTAAAACCTCTACACGCATCTTGGTCTCAACGGCTACTCTATTCATTAATCTAATTAATGGACTGAGCATGTGCGTTTACTTTAGCTTTATTCTCGCTCGCACGAAATTGATATGTTTTATGCCCTAGACACTTTATTATATGTGTTTATTCAAACGAGCCACATTGATATTCTAGAATGGACTTTCGACTTGCAAGCTTTCAAAAAGGATTCTTCTCATGTCAAAGTTTCAAAATCTCGAAACTCCCATGTATATCTAATCAATATGTGACATTTTCCTTTGATTAAGGTTTGAAACTTATCCACACATCCTGACATCGAGGATTGTTCTATTCAATAATCTAATTAATGGCCCACCTATGTGCATTTATTCTCACTTTACTCTCGCTTAGACAAGCATCTATGTCATTGTCTTTGTCATTGGTAACCCCGCGACCTCTGCCACGTGTCCTAACTCTGATTTATTGGTCCCTATGCTTAGCTGGTAAATGGGCATGTGCTCTATTTAGCCTCTTCACGTCACACTATTCTGTTGATTTTTCGAGTTGCATTTTCTGTTGTTGTTGTTGTGCTATTGTTAGTCTCCTATTGTTGCTCTTGATGTTGCTACTGCACATTGTGTTGTTGTCTTCAACCGAATAACTACCTTGTAATTTCAATAACAAACAAGTGAGAATCGAGAACCTGCTAACGATATCGTCTTCTACACTCAAATGGAAAGTATCAATGTTTTCATATTGAGTGTATATTTTAGAATATTATGTGCGTTGTCAAGACGTGCAACACACTTGCCTGTAGAGCTTCTGAAACGCCATATATAGACAACCAACTTTCTATGTTTAAACATTTCAATTTCCTTTCCCTTTGACTTTGACTATTGGAAACAATCTAAATTGTAAATATTTCTTCTTTCATTTGGCTCCAAGTATGCCAATCCTGTGAATGACCGTGCTCGCTACTTTATTTCCGCTTCTCTTCCAATGTTGACAGTATTTTATGGGCTTTCACCTTTCAGGACATCTCCTTTCCTCGTCATCATGGAAGTTTCCTTGACAACGAATGCCATCACTTTATTGCTCATTGGCTCTACAATGATCCAACCATTGCTCAAAATAGTTGAACTCGACCTTCTTGCTTCCACAAATACATCGTCCCAACGCTATCGCATTTCTCTCTCGACGATACCTCTTAACACAGAACTTTACTTTCGTCTGCTTACAATGCCCATGTTGTCTCTGGTGCCCTCCAGTTGGGCTCGATTATCATTCTCAAAGAAGTTAGTTGCACTTTTTTGCAAAACTATGTGTATGTTCACTCTTCACCATATTCTTGATGTTTTCTTATTCCTTCCCTCTCTTTGCCACTCTCACTTCGACTAATTCCACGTTGCTTTTCTCTTTCTTTCCTTCTTTTTAGGAGTCTACAAATTATTGAACTAGAAGTTCTCGAATGTCATGCAACTTTGATTGGGGCCCTGAACCTTCTTCAAATTGTACAAACGTCGACATACCAACCAACCTCTTCAATGTCACATGCCCTCACCTTGTCTACTGCTGCTTCGACACAGGATTCTACATCATCATCAACTCAATTGTCCTCCGCTCTACCTGTTGCCATTCCATTCATGGCGCTAAGCCCCTATCGTAAACAATGGTCAATCCAGGGTAGGGTGCTTGGAAAAACATTCGTTCGCTCCTACAACAATGCTTGAGGGTCCAGAAAGGTATTTGGATTTGACCTCGTTGATTCTACCAATGATACAATCCATCTCTCTGCCTTCGGTGATCTCGCAAATTCCTTGCATGACCTTGTCTAAATTGGGAAGCTTTACATGGTTTCAAATGGCACTATGAAACCAACAAACACAAATTACAACCATATGGATAGAAAATGGGAAGTCTACCTCTCTGCAACTTCCACTATTGAACCTTCCTTAGATGATGTTCCGACAATTCCTTTCCACTGTTTCTGTTTTAAATCTATAGATGAAATCATATCTACAAACCTTGGCTCAATTGTCGACATCATTGGCATTGTCAGGTCCACTTCTCCAACTTCCACCATTCGTCGAAGAGATGGCTCTAAAACACCTAGGAAAACTGTCAGCTTGGAAGACATGTCTAGCTATAGTATCGACATCACCCTATGGGGGGAGCATTGCCACACCTTGGGCAAGCAACTCGTTGAAATTGCCTCTTATGGTGCTTCGACCATGCTTGCAATCAAAGGGGCTCGCATAGCCAAATTTAATGGAAGAACTGTTGGGACTATCTCGACCACCAACTTCGTGCTAGATCCTACCATTCCAGACACTGAACAGCTCCAATCATGGTTTCATCAAAGAGACCGATTGGCCTCTTCCCCATCCATAAGTAGAAAATTCTCAAGAACTTCCAAGCACGGCTACCCACAACGTACAATTGTCGACCTCATATACTTGCATCCCGGTAGAAAACCAACATGGTTCTTTGTTCGTGGAACCATCACCTCTATTGACATGCAAGATTTCTACTTCCTTGCATGCCCTCTCTCATCTGATGGCATGCATGAAAAAAGTTGTCAACCACTAAAATGGGATGTGGAACTGCACAAAATGTGGTGGGGCCTTCCCGGAATGTGATTATCGATATGTGTTGAAATTTGAAATGCATGACAATAGAGGCATACTGGAAAATGTCATCGCATTTGATAATGTTGCAAAAGAACTCACGAGTGTCCAAGAAAAAGACTTGTTCATACTCTCTAGTGATCTTGGTGTTATCCGCGAGCTTCGTGCAAGGGTTTCATGTCGTCCTTTCCTCTTCACATTGTGTGTGAAAACAAATATCTTCAATGGTGTGGACTGTTTGAAGTTTGTACTAATCAATTCAGAGGAAATCACCTATAGTTCTGCATGTTTCGTTCTCCTCCAGGAAATCAAAAAATGTCTATGGATCTAGTTGTTTGGCGTCTTTGAAAGTCGGTTTATTTTCCCCATGCCACCATGAAGTGTAAACAATAACACTATAAGTTTTTCCGTTCATTTTCATTTCATCCCTTCTCGCCCCCGTTCTTTTTGTTCACTTCATCATTGTACTTCTCTTCTTTATGTATATACACCTATGATACATGTTGCAGCTTCCACCTTTGTATATTTCTCCATCTTTTACTTTTACATATAGTATATATGTTTTTTTTCTTCTTCCTTCTAAACAAAATAGAATATTTACATCCTTTTATATTGTTCTTTGTGCACCTAAATACAAACATTGGATTCTTACAAAGGGTTGTCGTTTGGTTGCCTTAAATCTACTTGGTAAATGAATGATAGATAGTTATCCATCACCACAAAAATACTTCGCTGAAATAAGTTTGATTCTAATCTTGTTCTATGCTGCAAAGATAGCTTTGAAAAAGTTCCAACAACAAAATTTGAATCGCACAGTATTAGTACATAATATCAAAGAAACACAACTCTATTATAAAAAATGCCTCTCTGGCCACTAAACTTCAGCTACTTTGTCAAAAGACACATCTACTTTATAAGCTAGAAGGCACTACTTCAAAAATATACCCACTAATGAAGTTCTTTCTTTTCCGGGCTATGTACTCTATCTTTGCGCTTAAGACAACTCTTTCTAGTCTCCTATAATCACTTGAACTTGTCTCCCCATGTTTGTATCAGGATGGACATACCAACGTCTTCTGCAAACCCCTCAAGAAATGCTTGGAAGAGACTCCTTTATGCACAGAATAAAGATGAGTCCAACAAACAAAGACGCCTCAAATATAAATCTGATTTAAACACCCAAACCTTTCCATTTATACCCCCGTCTAATGTTTCTCTTCCCCAACATCCTGAAGCTTCACTTGAAAACCCATCTCCTTCAACATTCCCCACTCTGACTATACCTACCCTTCAACTTCCTCCATTCACTGCCACTTCTTGCCCATGTACATTGCACACCCCACCATCGACTCATCCTCCTTCACCCTCCCATCCCCATATTTTGGTCAACCCTGGCCTTAACCATGCACACCAACGATTCCATGAAAGGATAGATGACCTCTCTCCCTTGCATATCTGCTCCATATGCAAAAAATCATACCCAAATATGAAAACAAAATTCTTACATGGTAACCTTTGTTGCTCCCGGTGTGCAACTACAAAATCTACCCACCACTTCTCCCTTGCGAAGAACATGGACCCTCGCGACCAACCGTTTGTCCTTATTTCTCTAACACAAATAGAAGAAAAACTCATATCACATGTCAGCCCAATCTTGTAAGTCACCCATGCACGAGGTGGACAGTACAAATACATTGGTCATACTGTTTGTTTCCCACAAGACATCACTACCATCACCAACATTTTACCGCGCTTGGTTTCCGAATTGGACATCATTGTTGTTACTAGGAATGGTTGTGACCAAAAAACATATGATTTCATTGTTAGAGGGACACATGTTATTGTGGATTTAGAGTACAAACTAGCCCATGATCCCTACTACAAGGATGTCCAACTGGACCAAGCTGCAATATCTGCCTTGCAAACTCATCCTACTGATATGTATTTTGTCGGTTGTTGCATCTCCCCCTCCTCTCCTGAACCACAAATTCACTTCCCTACTTTCAATGATATCATTCCCGCACACCCCACTCCAACAAACCTCCAACCATCCTCTTTTGTATTAGCACTCCCTAATTCCCATAATGAGCTTGAAGAAATACGCAACTACCTGCAGTCTCCCCATCCTAATTCCACTACTTCACTTTCCTGTCCCATTGTTTCCCCCTATGCTATCAATGAATATACCACAGAAGGCCTCCTTTCTAAGGCGTTCCCCACACTCTTCCCAACAGGAGATGCTATGATTTGTTAGCCACATCTTAGAAAAGTTGAAATGCAATAATATGTTGTTCACCTCATACGCTACTATGATAACCATTTTGCCTAGCATCCAACATTCTTATATTACTTGTACAATCTTATGTTGCGGCATCGTAGTTAAGAAATTGTTGTTGTTTTCGTGAAGAGAAACCTTGAAGAGGACTTTCCAAGGACCATTGCAGACCTTCGTGAATGCCTCCATGACATGCCTGATTCCATGCTTCTTGACCAGATTATGCACTTCGAATAAGGCCTTAGAGGGACACACTCGTTCTGGAACAAACACAGAGGTGAACTCACTAATATGATCATACAAATAGGTAGCCCTACTTTCTTCTTCACCCTAAGTGCAGCTGACACCAAATGGCATGGCATGCACATGGTCATGCCTGGCAGCCCCCCAGGATTCATCCGAGCTGTCTCTATGGAAATTCAAGAATATAATAAAAAATCCACATCTTGTAGCATAGTACATTCATTGTCAATTCACAATATTCCTCAAAGAGGTCTTGCAAAAAGGTTTACATGCAAAGGACTTCTAGTGCAGGTATTTCCCTAACCATCCTTCTCCTTTTTGTTTCTTTGTCTAGATGTGCAGGTGCTTCACAAAATTTCCTTTTTCATAATTTCAAGTATGAGTAGCAACATGGAGACTCCGCACAAACATGGTTTCCTTTGGCTCGAAAACGCGCCTGATATGGACAACCTCGATTGTGATGGATAGAGCCAGGGTTTTTTTCGATGAACACATTTCTTCTTGGAATCCTCGTGCTCTTGAACAGCATGGACCTTATGTACACATCTCTACAAAGAATAATCCATGCATCCTCCCATCGCCATTGATATTTGCATCCTCTCACCTTTAGGACTACGAGAATCTTCTTAATTGCGTTCAACGGCATACAAAATGCCACCCCTCTTCATGTCTTCGCAAAAAAGGTCCTACTCTTGTTTGCCTCTATGGAGTTCCATGGGATTTGAATCCCACCTCCTCTTTGATCATTGATTATAGTGGAAGAAAGAAATATTTCCTCGCTCATACTGATGACAAGTTAAATGTACACAACTCTGACATGATATACATCTAGAGAGAAAACATCGATTTCCAGTCGGTTTTGTCTTGGCATGTTGTTATGTGCTACATTGCGAAATATGCATCAAAACTAGAAACAAAATCAGAAAGTTATCGGCAAATGTTGTCACGTGTCTCCCAGGTTGTCCACCCCGAAACACCTATTGTTAGTGTTGTTCGAAAATTTTTAATAGAAACAATTTCTGATAGGGACATCGGCGCATAGGAAACATGCCACATGCTACAAAAATTTCCCCTTTCACTTTGTATCCACTCATTTGTTTCCCTCAATGTTACTCGAACTGTTTTTCGACGTGTTTCTCATGGTATAGGTTCCCCCTTCCCAACACCACCCTTCATTGTAGCATACATTAATAGACCTTCTTCACTTGAAACACTAACTCTTCTTGAAGTTGCACATTCCTGGTCCTTTTCTGCTCGCCAAAAACATAACCAATGGAAACAAATAAATCCTTGCAAGATTTTTCATGTCCTCCCTTCCTATTCCTCGATCCCTTCTCCTGCTGATGCATCCTACACTTCTTTCTACTGGAGTGAACTACTTCTATACTTCCCTTTCTACACACTCCCATCAGACATAGGCTCCACTGATGAAGCAATCATTTCACATTAGGAATGAAAAAGATATGTGTATGTTCCATGGCATGTTCATTGATCCCTTGAAACCCCCCTTTCCCCTTGCTCTGATGACATCTCCACTGATGATATGTCAAACCCCCTTGAATCCATAGACATTGATGAATGGCAATTCCTTTCTCAGCTACACCCTGGAAACAACATGGAAATAGATGACATTGACATGCTTGGACATCACGACTTTGACTATAACCACAATTGGGCCCATATATGATCCCTCTCCCTTTGCAAGAGACATCCATACGTTTCATAGACTTTAGTTGCTCATCCACCCAAATCCATTCTACCCTGTCTCCAGTTCCCTGCTCACTCACCTCACTATCGCCCACCCAACAAGTTTCTTTCACCATTGTCCTCACCCACTTTAGGACCACTTCCTCCATTCCTCCACTTAGAATGCTCATCCAAGGCATCGTTGGCACGAGGAAGTCTCATTTAATTGATTTCCTATATTTTTTTTTTGAATCTCTTCTCAATTCAAGTCCATTGCTCCTACTCGCTCCAACAGGTGTTGCAACATTTAACATAAAGGCGCTTACAATCCATTATGCCCTTCGCATTCCTTTAGTGTCAATAAATCCTCTTGAAGGAAAACCACTTCTGCATATCCAAGAAAAACTTCATCACGTCAAATACATTTTAATCGATGAAATGAGTTTTATTGGCCCTAAACTTATTTCACAGATAGACGATCGCTTAAGGGAGGTATTTCCTTCGTATCAGAATGTGCCTTTCGGCAATCGGTCTATCATACTTGTTGGTGATCTTGGGCAACTACCTCCTGTGAAGGACATCCCCATGTATGTCGGCACATCACGCGGCAATGCCCTATGGCGCAGCTTTGACACGGTCGTCACACTATCTACCATCTTTCGTCAACAAGGGACAAACCCTCTTCAAATTGCATTCCAACAATTGCTCACGAATCTCAGAAATGCAACACCAACAGTCGAAGACTGGAACCTTCTCATGTCAAGGACAAATTCCTTTTTTTCAAAGGATGAGTAGTAGGAATTTGACAATGCAATCCACCTATATCCAACCAACCTAGTTGTCAAATTGCATAACAAAAAAATGCTCAAAAAATTGAATATGCCAATTTCACACTGCTACGCAAAGAAAAGGAACCACCATCCTATTGATGCACACGAAGAAGATGAATAGTTGGATGCAAAAGTTCTTATTTGCAATGAACAACAGGTTTTCCTCACATGTAACTTGTGGGTTGAAGTAGGTCTTGTAAATGGAGCACTTGGAAAAGTAATTTCCATTTTCTATGCAGTTGGATCAAAACCCCCTCAATTACCATCGTTTGTTGTTGTTTACTTCTTCCAATACAAAGGTCCGCCATGGGACACCTTCAACCCATCTTATGTTCCACTTGCCCCAATAACGTGAGGGTCTCGCAGGCAAATTCCCCTTCAAATGGCATGGGGTTTGACAATACATAAATCGCAAGGAATGACATTACGAAAGGCGACAGTGGACATTGGCAACATAGACTGACAAGGCTTAACATTCACTGTTATCTCCAGAGAATGTTGGTTGATCTTCACATCTCTCCACCATTTTCCTTCAGTCGCTACTCCCGCATGCAAGGCAATGCTTACATCAAGCGTAGGTAGCAAGAGGAATTGATACTAGCATCAAATTCTTTGCAGCCACCTCCAGTATGATCACTGCATCTAGCCCCTTTTGATTCGCTTTCAATAAGCATACTTTGCATTCAATTTCACGATAGTTATTTTCTTTTACTGGTATTTGTTGCAAAACGCATTTAAAATTCCATACATTTTCCCCATTCTATAAAATAACATATTGTGTGAATTTGTCTTTAGAAATAAAAAGAAAAAAAAGATAAACTTTACAAGTTTGCATTTCGCGAATTAATATGAGCATGCTTTTACAACTCTGCTTCAAATCAAATACTTTCAAAAACGCTTGACAGTGAAATAGAAACTAAAATATATGTTCTCACTTGCTGCCAAATCTCTTTTCAGCTCTCTAAGGAGTGACTTACCACAGAAGTTCGCAACATTTTTTCCAAACAACAAAAGGACTCAAAATGAACAAACTTTCCAAATTGTTGTGGTAAAAAAGACAACACTCCCAACTTAACTTTATTGTTATCATATTGGTAATGGGGACCCCTATGTATTTACAACTTCCTTTTGGATCATTTGTTCTTCCACTTTTTCTTATCCTGTCGTTCTGTTTTATTTTTCAATTTGACTTAATCTTTTTTTTACAGCTTCTTTTTTACTATTCATTAATTAGAATAAATGAAACAAATAACCCCCGAGTCCAACACTTGTATTGTCATGCGAATTTATCCCTTTTATATTGAACTAACCCCTTCCGATTTCATTTCAATAAGCATACTTTTGATTCAATTTTAAATAAATAAATAAAAATAATAATAATTAATTAATTAAATTAAATTAAAAATTAAAAAATTAAAAGAAAAAAATCGACAAATTTTACAAGGTCGCATTTCGATGATTGATATGAACATGGTTTTACAACTCTAATTCAAATCAAATACTTTCAAAACGTTTGACAGTGAAAAAAAAAAAAAAAAAAAAAACAAACAAACAAACAAACAAACAAACAAACAAACAAACAAAAACAAAAACAAAAACTACTCTCACTTACTCACAAATCTCTTTTCATCCTTAAAGGCGTCTGTTCTAATATGTCATTGCCTCTGACCTCTGATATCGGACAACCTACGAGATTAGCATATCGCAATATCGAAATCCAACCCTTTATCGCATATCGGAGAGCGAGGATTTTGAATCGTGTCACATAACAAAAAACATCGATAGGGAATCTCCAATTTGCTAAAGCGGAGTCTAATATGCCATGTGGCCTCCTCCGATAGTGCTTATTATAATACGCCGAAAACTTTTAAAAGCACTATCACTTATGTGTTTCGGAGTTTAGATATTTGCTTATTATTATAAAGAACCAATGTTATATGTATTAGAGTTTTACTATCAGAGATTTCTAAAATAATTCCTCCAATGTCATACCTCTGATATAACTCTATTATCAAAAGGTTCCTCCCACCAATAGACTACATCCACTCTATGGCTTTCCTGCCATGTCATCCCGACCAATCATGTGAGGGAAAATATGGTTCCACCAATAAGAAGCCTCCCATGACTAAGGTTTTGATCATCAAAAGGATAAGGTTATCCCAAAATTCCTTTAAATTCATAGCCTCACTCTTATGCACCACAACAAAGCCTTCTCTTTGATTCTTGTCATGACTCGGCCAACAAACCTTGCCTCTGCATCACGTAGTGTCTTATCCGAAGAGCTCTAGAACCTCCCCGGTTATAATCTCTATTGTTGCAAAGGCTTCCTCAACCCTGTCTTGTCGACTATGTCTCTATCTCAAGAATATCGTACACTCCCAGACGTGCTTCATGGTTTGATGATGATACCTTTGGTTACTTAGGATGATCTATGGTGTTATCCCTCCTGAGATTGGGTGATATGTTCTCCAATGGATTCGTGGCCAGCAAGTCTTCCCTTCCCACTGGGAAGGAATCCTATCGAAGGAGAAATAGGCGCTCCTACAAAACTTACCTACCATGGTTTTGGTATGGACTCCTGAGAGCTTCCTACCTCTCTTGCTACACGCTGATGGTGCCAGACCCTATGCCGAGCCTGCAAGCAGCTCCATGGCGCTTGACGAAACCTTCTGGTGCCTCGACAACCATCCTAAGATGCCAATAATAGGTATCCAACCTACTGAGAAGGCCAGGTTGTAAGCCATTTAGGAAAATTTGGCGCCTTGTCTGATCCCAAGGGGAAACTCCCCTTGACATTAATCCAATGCTTCCCATGCAACACAACAACTTGTAACTTGGAAAACAAAAGGCATGCAAGCGGATAAAGACCCTACTATCCAGCGGGTCTGCCATGTAATCTTCATATTAATAAAAGGGTCTCAGAACCCACTATCTTTCAAGTTTGATCAAACCTCTCATGGGGCGACCATGACATGTAATGAGTTTTGTCTCTTCCTTAATAAGTTATTACTCTTTGTTGTCATGCGGTTTGTTATAGCATGTGGTTTCTTATGCTGCCTAATCTTTGTTATCATGTGGTTTGTTATAGCATGTGATTTGTTATGCCTCTTAAGCATCAAACATTCTATGTTTACCTTTGGCAGTCATTACACACATCTTTGCCTTCAACTTTTACACACATGCATGCATATATATATATATATATATATATATATATATATATATATATATATGTATGTATATATATATATATATGTACCACATATGCAAACATAATCAACATAATGCAGTCCTTCAATCCAGAACCAGTAGTGGAATCAGAGGTTTACTCATCGGAACATTCAAAATGACACAACACAAAACATTTGTGATATGGGTACCTCCAATGTGGAATGGATGCGATAACATAATTAACTCATTTTAATAATTGTATCGGGTCCATAATATCGGAGGTTTTGATATCGGAGATAATCACAACATTCCATAGTTTGCAAACTTGCACTATAATAAAGCTTCGATATGGTGGATGTCAAATTACAATTAAATTTGTTTTAATATCAATATCACGTCCATCTTGTCGGCCATTTTAGATGATGGCACATAATGAAAGTTCTAATAAATGGATGTGATCTTAGATTAAATCCAATTTTGTAATTATATCAGGTCTGCAAGTGAATTAATACACCATATTGAGTCTGCATATCAAAGATTGGAGCAAATCTGAGGTCGGAGATTATCGCATATCGCAGCACACGCAAGATATGGATCTCGGAGGAAGTGCTATATCGCAAGTCAAACACTGGGGGGTTTTTCAAGTGCTATCATATAACAAAAATATTGAATCATCAATTGCGCATATATGATATCATTGTTCGTATGTATACTTAACACATTTCAATTTAAACACATCAATGGTGATACTGATCTAATCATATAGAATAACATATCTGACAAACTTCAATTAAAACAGTACTTCAGCCTAAAAACATAGCATTAACTAAAGATAATAGAACCCGATACACATTCACTTTGCTCATAAGTAAAATTGATGTGGTTCTTCTTTCTATTAGTACTTGTTTACAGCTATAGTAGTAAAAACCATAATACTTCTCGCAAACTTTCAGAAGCTCCTTTATTCATAACAATGAAGGGGATTTAAAGTTTAAAGTCAAAACTCAAATATAGAAAAGTCCATAAAATGTTGTGATGGTCTAAACAAACCACACTTAAGATAAAAATACAAACTAATATTACAGTCTTGTTACAACAAATTGATCAAGACTTGGACGAACACTGCTCTCGCAATCGTTGTTGAAGTTCCAATATATTTGTCATTGCCTTCAATTCAGGTGGATGTTCAGGCCTAATGTGCATCCGTGCAGTGAATAACGCATCGCTGAGAGCTGACAGCACCTAACTGATTGTATTTAGAAGACACCTCAACATCAACCATTGCCCATGTGGTTTGACTAGGAAATGCCAATGGCATTCCAAGTCAATATTTGATAGAGCTTTTATCCGCTCAACTTTCTTCTTTGATGATTCTTGCCAAGATTTTGTCAATATTTTAACACCAGGAAAAGTATCTTTTAGGAACTCCGAGATTAAATTTGCCTCCAAAATGTTAACATTGATTAATTGAATCATGTTTCTAGATATGTCCCTGGCACTATAGATTGCCATATCTTCATTTTTAAGCCTTATCTCCCATTCTTGGAAGACAATGTCTTTCTAAGATTCTTCTATCTTAGGCAGATTTGCTAATATTTTAATATACATGAAAATGGAATCAAAATGAAGTGGGTACATTGGGTAGTGTTATATTTACACGTGGTATAATTAACATGTGCTTACAGTGAATAAAACTATGGTATTGCACTTTGAAAAGAAAACAAATTAATTAGTTATCCGCTAAGGTATCTATTATTTTTATAGAAAGTTTTGCATACAAGGTAAGTAACATGGAGGGAGTTTAATGTGATTTATATATGAAGAGAGTGGCTCTACTTTGACAATAAATCATTGTATAATGCCTATGTTTTCTCGTGAAATATAAATTGGATAAAATCCCTCGCTATTGAATTTGAAGAGTTATAGAAATATTTTTTTTAAATGTGATGGGATGGCACTAGATTATTTTGAAATTAAGGTAGGTTGGGTTTTAACCATAGCAGTATTGACCTAAGCTTGATGGTTTACATTATAAAAATTTTAAATTTAATTTTTTAAATATGTTAAATATTTTGTATAAACTTTTGTGTTTTTGTGTAAATTTTTTTTGTTAAGTTGTTTGAGTCCTGAGATAACTGTAAGTTTAAGCTTTGGCTTGAGAAACCACGACCCAAAGGCATTTAAGCTGTCAAAATTATCTGGGGATCGCATCTGTCCTGGGCCACACCAGCACTTAACATGGTTAGATTTTTGCACACGAAATTTCGAAGGAATGAACTTCACATCACGGAGTGACTTAATAGTACACCTCATCGTCGTTTATTCTACGCCTCGTAGACATATATTTATGTAAATTTAATTAAATGTTTTAAATTATATTATATTGAAAATGATAATTAAAAATTAATTGAATTTTTAAATGATAAAATTATTATTATTTGTTTAAGAAAATTTTGTTGGAGGATTTTTTATTATTTATGTAGATTATTAGTGAAAAGACTTGAAAAACAACCATTAAATATAAACAAATAAAATTACATAAGACTTTGTACTTCTCTTTCATGAAAAGTTAGTATTATTTCCATGATTAAAAGGCAACTCCCTCCGCATTGATTCTCAACCATGGAAATCCCTATGGAACAATAAAGAAAAATAAATTCTTCATAATAGTAAAGAGGTTCAATTTTTTTGATCTTCAACATATTAAAACCAACCTAGATCCATCTTAATTTCAGATCTACCAAGCATCGAGAGGGATCAAATCTCTTGAGATTGGAGTGAAAAGAGATTTGATCCCTCTCAGCACTTGGTAGATCTAGAGTTAAGATGGATCTAGGTTGGTTTAATTATTAAAAATTGATAAATATAAGTATTTATTTTATTTTATTTCTATTTTATTTTATTTTTTATTTTTTATTTTTAATTTTATTTTTATTGTTATGTAATTTCACCGAGTCAAAAATGTTTAAATAACATAACCTTACCACATCTCCTCCATACTAAACTTGAGAGCGCCTCTCGGCGTAATAAGTGATTGATGGTGATTCAATGCTCATGTTTTTCATTAAATCAAAATCAAAAGAAACGCATAAAAGAGGGTAAAAGTAGAGATGTATCCCTCTCATTAAGTCCTAACCATGGAAGTCCCTTTGGAACAAGAAAGAAGAGACATGAATAAAATTACTTGTAGTAATAAAATGGTTCAATTTCTCTAGCTTATACATATGAGAAGAAGTGACCCATGGTGATAAATATTCCAATGATCAAGCATCTAGTCATTGGTTGGATTTGAATCAAGTGGAATACAATGAGAAAGGGAAAAAGTAAAGATGAATGATCTTTTATTTGAGCCTTGATTAGGGACGATTCCTAATTTTGTAAATCCATTCAACTAGGATATAATTTTTTCAATGCACTTGAGTCATTCATTAATTGGAGATAAGTAGAGTCATGATATGTTCTAGTAAACACAAATTTGTCTTCCTCTTCTTTTGACAATAAATTTTAGTTTTATATTAGTAAAATTTGTGGTAAATGCATGTAGCACATATACAAGAAATGATTGGTTCAGAGGATCTCAACAGAAATGGACAATAAAACTAAAAATATATCTTCCATCAAAATGATGAAATGGAGTGATCCAACTCTAAACCTTCCAAAACTTGATCTTATAGCTTCGTGAATAGAAGAGTAGATTCTTACAAAATTCTTAGGCAAAATGATAATAAGGTTTGAAAAATATTAACGCCCTGCTAAATCCAAGGGAGTCTAGAGTTTGTGGGAATTAGTTTTTCTCTCTTTGAGATCTTTTCTACAAATTGTTAACAAAGAGGTGGAATGTGATTTTTTCTTTATCACTTCTGCAAATGAAGGAGAGGTGGCAGCCATATCACCCACCTCCAATTTCTTCTTTTCATCTTTTGAATCCTCCTTTGTTGATTATGGGACCTAAATTTGTAAAGTTTCAAGAAATACCCCGAAGGGGGGTGCATCATGTTCAGGAGGAGATGTGTTCTCTATTTGTACTTGATCCATTGGTGGTTGATCCGAATTGATTTCTAGATGAGACCCAAAATGAGGCTTTGAATTGTTCTTTTGAATGTCTTTTGTGACTAGATCCACTTCCTCTTCCTCCTAAGTTTTCAGAGCTCCAAATTTGTTTTTGGAGGGAGTAAAAGAGTGAGATTGAGACTTGTTGTTAGGTTAAGGCTAAATGGAACCTTGAGACCCCCTATTTTGTTGATTCTTTTGATTTCTTGAGACTTATTTGAAAGATCATTGCTCATCATTATTTTAGGAAGTTGTAGATGGCTTTGAAGATGATGGAATTTCTTTGACACTTGGGCATTTTTTGCAAAGTTCCAGTACTCATGGAAAGAGTTAAATTTGAAGGGAACATGTGTTTAGTCAATTTAATGTCTTAAATTGCTCTACATAAATTATCAATCCGGGTATCGTAAACTGATGAAGTGTGGTGCACTATATGTGCTTAGTTAACCTTTCTCTTACTTCGTTGTTTTATAGTTTATGTTCAGCTCTTCCTAAAACTCTGCTTCAAACACATGTGCTGTGTAAAGCACGATTAAGAAGTAGTCAGAAATAAGTCCAAAAAGTAGTCAAGCTCTAAGGTGACAAGTAAGAAAAACCACTTTAAAGACCAGTTATAATGTTCAACTCTTCCTAAAACTCTGCTTCAAACACATGTGCTGTGTAAAGCACGATTAGGAAGTAGTTAGAAATAAGTCTAGAAAGTAATCAAACTTTAAACTTGCAAAGAAAGAGCTTGAAAGAAATAACTTGAAATGAAACTGAAAGCAAAGAACTTGAAATGACTTGAAAGTAAATGACCACTTCCAATGGCACTAGACACCATTCATGCTGCTGCAAATAAAAGAAAAGAAAGTCACTTTTAAAACCAAAGATAAAGATTATCTCTCTCTAACTCGCTGCTTCAAACACATGTACTGTGTAAAGCACGGAAAGAAAGTAGCTTAAGTTGAATTAGAAAAGTGATTAAAAATGAGAAAATCTACCTTAAAGACTAGTGATAACGTTTTGCTCTTTCTAACTCTCTACTTCAGCCATATGTACTATGCAAAGTATGATTAGAAAGTAGTGAAAGAATAGTCTAAAAAGCACTCAAAGCCAACTGCAAGTTAGTGGTATTCTGATCCTTAAAAGATAACAATTTATGATAAAAGATCATTCATGTGTTAGCAGAACTTTGAGAAATAAGACTAAAAATCAGCTATAAAAACAAAGGCAGCAGCTTGAACCTGTCAACTTCAAATACCATTAGTTTGTAAAGCAAATACATAAACATAAAAACAAATCCCGGGAGAAAATAAAATGCAATAATTCAAACTGTACAAGGCAGGGGCCCCCTTCTACCTATGAAATCAAAGCATACTTAAAATTGCATGAATGAAAATCTAATTTACTTTACATTCTACAAAGCAATATTTACAAAATGAAATCTAATCTACTTACATCCTAATATGCTCCATGACATCTACTTCACATCTCCTTCCATGTTGAGAACATCAAAGCTTTATTCAATTTCTTCAAAAGTGCAAAGTACAAAAGCTTTCAAAAGCCATGAGACTAACAAGTTAAAAGAAGGAAAGACTAAAGAGAGACTAAAAAGACTAACTAATGAAGGAGAGAGACCTCCTATTTATACAAAAAGATGAGAGCCATCTCATTAATGATAATCCATGAATCTCTCCCTCTACCTCTAGAGTCCTAATCAAAATAGGAACTGAAAAGACACATGTCTTTTAGAGTTACAATACAATTAGGAGATGTGACACATATCCTCATGATCCCATGATTCTTTCCAACCAAATTCGAATTTGGCCTTAGAGTGCCACATAAGGGTCTTCTAGAAGTCTCCTTTCAACCTACACATGTCAACAAACTCAACCCATTTGTTAGGTATAAGCATATGCACATTATTTTCTAATGTTTAACCACAAATTCACTTAAAAGGCTTAGAAATAATAAATATTGGAAAAACATAAAGGTAGCCCAATGATAATGAAAGTGGGATGAATGTGGTGACATAGTAGTGAAATGGAGGTGAAATAGAGGTGATATAATGGACATAATAGTGAAAGTGTAATGCAAATGAATGACATTTTCAAGACTCAACAACATGCTCAAAGTCAAGAGCCTGAAGATGGATCTAAGCCTCCAAGTCAAGTTGAATCACCTCAGAAAATCCTTATCAAAATGCATTTCCACATAGATTTTGGCACAAGTGCAAATTCTACTGTTAGCCTCCAAATGGGTTTTAACAATCCAAGTTGTCTCCAATAGCTTTGAAAATGGCATTGCTCCATAAAATAATGGGGAGGTTCAACATTCTAATCCAAATAGAGTAGAATTAATGTGCATGTCAGGGTTGAAGGATCCAATGGGAAGAAACATTCCCTAGTAACCCATGAAATAGGGACCAAATTTATAGATCAGGTTCTTATCTTCTTTGCTAACAAAAATTAATACATAAAAACATTTTCCTCAATAACACATAACTACAATATCTTGATCACCCCAATTTTTAGTAGTCTATTAAGAGACATAGGAGGGACTATAACAAAGTTTAGTAAACTTCCCTAATGATCACTTCTCCTTCAATAGAATAATATTTTGAGTTGCCATAAAGGACCCCAATTATAGTTTGGAGGTTGCATCCACTTTTTTAACAAATATACCTTTCTTAGGGTCATTCTTATCATAAAAATAAGAATTGTTGATTAGAGAATACCTTTCTTAGGGTCATTCTTACCATAAAAATAAGAATTGTTGGTTAGAGAAGTGCAAGCACCCTTATCAGAAATAGGAGGGCCATCCATGGAGAGGTCGGTGAAAAGGACCCTCCAACCAAGTTATGTGTGAGCATAGAGATCCCCTACAACTCGTGAATTTCCACCAAGTTGGGGTTCAAGAATGAAAACCATAATAAAAGTGAGGGTGGCAACTAGAAAAAACCCTAGTCATGAAAATTTGTATCCTCGAACAAAAATTTCATCTCCAATTTACCAAATTCACCTAAATTTGTCTAATTTAAAAATTAAAATAAAAAACTATTATTTATATATTTTTAAATTAAGTTTTTCTTATTATAATAAAAATCAAAGCATTTAGATAAGAACTAACATTATTAACCCAATAAATCATTATAAATCTTATTTTATTTATCATATGCTAGCCATGGCATAAAAGTTATATGAAATGTATAACCAGGAATTTCAGTTGTGCCATCATGCTTGGAGAAGGTGGATTTGGGTTTGCTTACAGAGGTTGGATCTAGAGCCTTGATGATGGCGATTTTCCATGCCATAACTCAAAAGAAAAGGATTACACTCACATTCCGTTGCTTTATCGGTTCATTTTTTTAGTACATGTGACTTTTTGCTTTTGAAACGTCAACCACCAATATATCTACTATAAAAAAACTTCCCAAATTTTCATTATTCAAATAATGTTGTTTGTTTTTTGGAAGTGAACCTTTATCTATAGTATGGCATTACAAGGTTCAACAATATATAGTAACTCAAAACATTGCAAGCACTTAGGTCCTGTTGGCCACCTAACAACTTGATAAGTCATGCAGTAGCAAAAAATAATAAGTCTTTCTACCCAAACTATATAGGTTTGTATATCTTTACCTTGTCCAAATACTATTTGCCAATGAACATAAAAAACATCATTCTAGAAATTAAAAGTTGACCGCATATATGCTAATCAAAACTGAAACCTTCTAGCAGCCTACTCTTCTCCCTTGTCAGAAGTAGAATCTACTAGAGTCGGGTCCTTAACATTGGAACCCAACATTATTTTCTGCGAAAGTAGGCAGGGAATGTGATCCTCAATTCAGGGTAGGTGTCCATCTTGTTTTTGCAGCTGGAATTGAAGTTTTTGGAAGCCCTGCTTATATTTGAGGAAATCATGTACCTTCGTTTTCATACTCATTGAGATCTGCTCCAAGGCCTTGCCCAAAATACTTTTCATGGTCCAGTATAAGTATAAAGTTTATTTGAATTGGGTAACTCGCCCTCGAGTATGCCTGGGATCTGGCACCATCTCCTGCCAGTCCTCCATCTCAAAATCCATCAATCCCGCTTGGCGATTCAGATCAACTTCCCACTCCTCTTTTAACAGCCTAATTTCCTCGTTGGTCCCTTCACAATAAGAATTGGTTGCATCGTTTATGATGTTGGCTACGAGTTTGAGACAGCTTGTTTTGCTGCCAGAGGAGCTGGATTTCTCCTCCCGCGCAGTCACCCGAGTTCTCCTGCCACGACCTCTAATATTTGCAGCTCGCACCATTTCTACAAGCTCACAGTGCCCAATGAGAAGGTGGGTATGGTGATTTTCCTATACAAGTGGTGGCCTAATCCTATAAGCCTTTTGCTTCCAAGTGACCCTACCACCCCTCACACCTACCATGGGAGAACGAAACAGTAATTTCCATGATAAATTCGATGAACCTTCGTCAGTCTTATCTCATGCACCCCATCCTTGCCATCCAACCCACACAAGAACTTAGATTCCACACACCATAACCAATTTTCATAGTAACTAGAAGAAGAATTTAAAAGATCAACAAGACCAATAACATAAGTGTAGTCCCTGAACCTAGACCATTACATACCTTCGACTGTAACCCTGCAAAGACTTCCACATAGGTCAGGGGCACAAGTCTTAGCAAGACAAATAGCGTGAACATTACGATTTCGGGACGAACAGACCTGCAGGGAGCAAAGATTCCACCCAGCCCCAGGGATTATAATAAAAATAAGCCTAGAGACAGAGTTGAAGATGACCCAAACCCAAACCACGGGATTATCAAACCAAACCAGACAGAGACGGTCCCAAGGGCTAGCGACAGAGACCCACATCCCATATAACCCTATAAGAGATAGAAGAATTTCAAAACAAACCAACATAGAGACCATACCAGTCAGCATGAAAAAATCGTAAACCTTTAAAACAATAAAAGAATTGTTTATTTTCCACGAGCAAAGAAATCTCTTTTACTCAAAAGGTTGTTGAGAAAAGAAAATTTGTCTTGTTAAAAGGAAATTTTCCTTTACCCAACAAAACCTACAACAAAATTGTTGAATAAACATATATATATATTTTTAGAGTCAAGGACTTGTTTGGTTATACGCATGCAAATGTTGATGACACATGAAAGGTTGATTACATTGTACCTATATTTATTTTTATTAGGGGTGCAATAATTTTGCTTGGATATTGACCAATTCAAACACAATAAGAAGTATTATTTCTAGTTTGGTTTCTCTCTCAACATAGATTCATAATAATATTTCACTTGATCGATATAGAATAACACTAACATGACTTTGGTGGTTTGAATTAAAAAAGTTCTCAAACCATGTAAATAAAAACTACATGCCCTTGTTCTAGGGGGTAGCTCAATTGGTGGGCGAAGTAATGTGAATCCTGAGAAAGTTGATAGATCTAAGGTTCAAATCCCCCTGGTTGTGACCTAGTTTATGGAGAGGGGAACTAATCGTAGACCCCGGAGGCTTACTAGTAGCTACATGTCAGGCAGGATGTTGGGTTCCTCTCGGATACAAAAACAAAACTACATGCTCTCAATGAAGCATTAGAAATTACTTAAAGGTCATAAAACATTTTATCATAACTTCCATTCATCTAAATTAAATAAATAAATAAAAACCTCAAATAAATGGAAACAAGATTCATTTAGTATAGAAATGGTAATAGCTCTAATTTAAATGGTAATCTCCATTATGGGTTGGATTACTATTTTTACTTATATAAAAAAAATAATTGTTGTTGGTTTTATATGAAATAATAAAATGTTTAATTTAATTACCATTTAATTCTAAGTCAACTACATTCACTACAAGAATATTGAAATCACATTGGACAATGAGGAGGCAAGTGTAGATACTCACCATTTATGACATAGTGTGGGAGGATTTCAACTCTACAGAGACCCTCCAAATAGAAGGAAGTGGAGATCTTATCATTTCTTCTGTAAGAATGATAGCTCCAACTCATAAAGTGAAACGAGATCTATGTGGCATGTACAAACATTATGACTCACAAAAGGTAAAATTCCTCACTCATTTAATTAAGCCTTACTAGATTGGTCAATGTTTTATGGTCTTTTGCTTGTCGACGATGGAGATGCATTGCTTATGGTGCGCATCTTTCAAACTAAACTTGCAATCTTTCTCTTGCCTTTGATATTTTCTCATTAGTGGGCAGTCATGCCTCATGAATGTCTAGGAAGTAGGGACCACCGAGATGGAGGTCAACCTTCTAGCTCTAAAATTCAGCAAGGAGCTCATGAGGTGGCCAATATTTATTGGGAATAAACCCCCCAATATCAAGGAGGAAATCATTGCAACTTAAGTGGAGGTTTCACTTGAAAGGGGATTCATTCATGATTTTGACATTACGAAGGAAATGTATGATTGGATCCTTGATACAAGCAATTCTAGGGCAAGAGATACCAAATATTTGAAAACAGTGGACATCTACTAGCGTATCAAGTTATGATTGGAAAGGTGTTATTAGACAGGAACATGGCTCACCAAGAGGTTATACTGCAACTAAATAATATGTTGTTGTAAGTCAGGGAACCCAAATCGAAGATTGCAACTTCCACTCAATAATCTCAAGGCCATGGGCATGTAGATCCTGAACACTCTCATGTTCTAACCCCTCCTCAAACAATAATAATTCTAAATGATCTCCAACATGCTTAGTTTCTTAGCTTTTATGTTTTTTTAGCATAGTAGTTATGGTAGTCCCCTTCAAAGTAAAATCATGCACATGATATTTTATGTTATATATAACTATTTGATACATACTTTGTTTCAATCACAATGGATAGAAAATTTATATTTTTATTAGTGGTCTAGTTTCCCAAATAACAAACCAATAAAACTCTATAATATATATAATTTTTCCCTTTTATAATTAATAAAAACACACTTCTAGTTATATTATAATAAAAAAAAAAAAAAAAAAAAAAAAAAAAAAAAACCATACACTTTTACATTTTTAATCTCTATACAAAAAAGTACCGTATAAAAATTTTAAAATTAATGTAATTTTAAAAATTTTTAAATAAAATAAATCATTAATTTTAATAAGGAGTTGTTTTTAGTGCAACTTTTTGGACTTTCTAGTGACAAAATTCGGCAGAAAAAATTGAGGTGAAATCTTGATTTGTGTTATTTAAAAGGTTTTTTTTACTGTATATATGGATTCAGCGCCCTGAAAAACCCTTAGGGCACTTCGATTATACAGGGGTTACCCATCAAGCTTGTGATTTCAATAAATTTTGGCCACATTTTAGAAAAATTAAATCCAAAAAACCCACCAAAAAAATTTCTAAAAATCTGACTAAAACCAACTCAATTTTAATAATATATTTGTTAACTACACTACAAAAATTTGATGTTTTCTATATACAATGTTGACTGAGTAAAAATTAAAAAAAAGAAATGCTACCCTCCCGAAGAAGCAATGCCTAGTAATATAATATATCCATCATTGAAGATATATAAATATGACAATACAAGTCTTTATTATCATGGATTGGCACGCTTATAAAATTAATAGTTATCATTTTTGACAATGTCGGAATTCATATTTTTATACTATTTAATATTATTAAATACGATTTCACACATGGTAAGTCATGGTGTGACTTTTTCATCACTTTTATTTTCGAAATTTCAAAATTATCATGGTGTGACAAATTATTATAAAGTTATCTGATAAAGTTATTTTTTTTTAAATTTTGGTTCGGTTTTTATTAGTTGGGAATTTCTACGTATCGTATAGTAAGTATGTCTTTTGGATTAATTATATTAGTTTTATTTGGTGGATGTTTCGAACCAGCTAATGTGGTTAATCCTTAAGACAAAGGTGAAAAAATTTATACATCCTAATGAATAAATAGCAAGAATGTAGTCCAGAATTAGCAGTTAAAAATTAGCTGTTAAGAAATTAGTTAATTAATTAATAAATTAATATATTTTTGTTTTTAAATTCTAATAAAAAAACTAACTGTTATAAAATTAGTCGTTCAAAAACTAATAAATAAAAATATAATTACTTATTTATTATTATTATTATTTTATGACTAACCTAATTTCTATTTTATAAATAAATAAATCATTTTTATTTATACACTAACTAACTTAATTTCTATTTCATAAGTAAATGAATCATTAATTATATAAATACAACTATAATATTTCATAATAATAATAATAATAACAATAAATCCCGGCCTGGAGTATGCCGTAAAACTGCTTCTGCTTGGCTAAGAGCTCGTCTTCCTCGGACGTAAGGAAACAGGTTAACGGCCCAAGACCCAGAGGCATCTGGCAGGAGTGAAACCCTGCTCCCTTACGGACCACCAGCGGGTTATTACAGGTGGCGTGGTTTTCCTTGATAACGGTGATGAGTCAAATCGACATTCGCGGATAGCAGCCAGAGATGGTTGTCCTCACTGTTGGTTTGACACCTGAGTTTGATAGGTTTTGCCACCTTCGGAGAATAATAACAATAAATCATAAAAGCGCTGGAATCCAATTTTTACTCAATTTTCAGTCATCACCCCTATTGAGATTGTTAGCATGCTTCTCCATCTCAATAGCCTCTCTTAGCTTCCTATGATATCATAATCATTGCAAAATGACTTGAAAAAGCCAATAATGGTTATATTTTATAAAGAGTTTGCAAGTTTGAATGTCTAAGTTTGAGTGTATGTAATTTAGAGTAGGGTTGAAAAGAAAATTACGAATTTCATTGGATAAAATAAAATAAATTAATAGTTAAAATACGTATTTATTAAAGTATTATGTAATTTGAAAATATTAAATTAAAAGATATTTGATTAAACATTATTTTCTAAAATATGGATAGATATATAATGAAATGATATTAAAGGAATTTTATAAATAGAGTCTTATTTTAACATATAGTAATATTAATTTAGTTAATTTATGAAAATTTTCGGAAAAAATCACATAGAGAGTATCTGGTAGAGGCTTTTCGAACCAGCGAGTGTGGTGTATTTCAAGAGACTTGATTCATCTTAGTATTTAGTAGATCTGGAGCTAAGATGGATCTACGTTGGTCTTTCCCCCTTTAAAGAGTCTTTCCTCCTTTAAATAGGCTATATTCCATGTGAATACCATGGATTAATACCATGAGTCAATATGTTATTTTTATTTTAATGTATGGCATTTTTATTTTTTATTTTATATATACTATAACTTAACCAAAAAATATAAGACATTACAACATCTCTTCCATACTAAGCCGAAAAACTTTAAGCGCAACAATCAATAAATCATCTTTTTAAAATGTATATAAAAATAATTTAAGAATATAAAATATTAATATCTTATTTAAAAAATAAATTTAGAGATTTTTAAATTTAAAATTTGTGGAAAAAATATAATAATTTAAAATTAAAATGATAACTAAATATAAAATACTTCTCAACTTTATAAATAAAGAAAGAAGAATGTATAAATATTTTAAGGAGAACATAAAATTTTGGAAACTAAGACGTAAATTAAAATTATATTTAGTATGTTTATAAAAAATAAATTATACATTATCATTTTCTAGTGATCTAAATAAACATTGATCTTGTTCATTAATCGTTTAGGAAGTACTTATTATGGTTTTGTTTTATGGTACATTTATGTTTTTCATAGTATTATAATTTTTTAAATATGTGTTTTTAATCATAATATAACAAATAAATATTGGGTAATAAAAGCGGGAGGGGTAATACATTGTTTTGAAGGACAAAATGAATATAATTTTGTTTGGGTTTAGGATTTGCAACAAGTAATCAAGCAGAGTCATAGGCACTATGGAAAGGTCTTCATCTTGTGAGGGATAATGGTTTCAAAAAAATGATGATTATAAGTGACTCAATGCTAGTAACAAGACATCCATCTAAGGTGATTTCAGGAATCTCCTCTGTTTTCCTTCGATTATATGAAGGATAGTTTTGTTGGCAGAAAAATTTGAGAAAATAACTCTCCTCCATGTCCTCAGATCGCTTAACGTGGAGGCAGACACCTAGCCAACCAAGGTCCTGACTCCCCAACTTGAGCAAGGAGATATTGTGCTCTAGGGTGGAGAAAGGCTAGCTGCATCGATCCCATAATTAGAATTAATTAATGAAATTTTTTGGAGTTTGATCAAATCGCTCCTTCTATTAGTTGAATTAATGAGAATAAACGCAAGATGCCAGATGGAATCACATACCCATAGGGAAGATGATGGGAGAGGACAATTAGGATTTCAATCCATCCAGCACACATTGCAATTACATGCACAACATCCTCCACACCTAGAATTACGGTAATGAAGGGCAGCTAGTTATAAAATCTCGACCCCCTTCTCAATCACAGGAAATGTGGTAAATGCAGTTAGTTGAAGGGAATCTCTTCAATGCCATCAAGATTTCTCACTACATGAGGTTTGTCTCATCGTCCGAGGATTATGCAATGATGTTTCACTTCTAGGAGGAACTAATGTAAGAAAATGGGTAAAATCTCTCCCGAGAGAAGGGGGAGTCAATAAATAAGGGATGCCAATTCAATTTTGAGTCAATTTGGGTGTTCTTAGGCTGGAAGTTACTGTTGAGGAAGTGGTCACTATCAAAGATGGAGAATCGTGATGCCCTTGGGGACTTCGACCATTGGAAGAAAGCAACAGGGAAAATATTCAAAATTGAATGGGGGTGTATGAATTGTTGGACAAGAAGTTGGACTTAATGGAGAAAGAGCAGGACGATAGGGTAAAGGATATTGAACACAAATTGTAATGGATGCGCGCTCGTATGTAGTGCAAGCTCATTCACATGGAATCAGACATTCAGTTCTTGAAGACGAGGAAGCGAGAGGTGAACTGGAGTTCGGACGACGAAGAAAATTAGGACCCCATGGAACCAAGCTTGTCTTTGCAAGATGTGGTGAGCACAGGGGCGGAAGGAGAAGCTGAAGCAGCTCGTGGAAAGCAAGTGATACCTAAGAACAAACCAAACCTAGATCCTAACCCTTCTGGGGAAAATTAAAAATAATGTAGCATGTTTTGCAGATATATAAAAAATAAAAAATAAAACAACTAGGTCGGTTATGTAAAATATATATACATTTTCAATGTAATAGTGTAGAACAAAAAGCCCACGGTAATAGGAAAACCAATCTATGACTCTACTGGAATTTTGAAGTTGTTGATGTAACTGCTTAATGTAAATGGAGTTGTCAATCTATTCTAGTATTTTAATATAATATAATATAATTAGTCACCTTGTTAAAAAAATATCATCTTTTTAAAATTAAAAAAGGGATTTAGATATTTAAGATATAGAAGTTTCATTTTTGAACTTTTATTCAATAAGGGTTCATGTGTATCTTTGGAGAGTTGGTTTCTCTTTATGTTTAACTCTTTAATATTTATCTTCAATACTATAATTATAATTGGATTTAGGGTCAAATTTCAAATTCTATTGAGCTCATTTCCTAGTGGGTTAAGAGTTTATGGTCTTCTAGAACTTGTAGTTTTTTAATGCCTTTATCACTTGTTGCTTTTGACAAGAGCCATGTAGAAAATATTTTTTTGTTGTGTTATTATTGCCTTGCCTTCAATCTAATTTAAAAGAAAAAGAATGGAAATTATTTAAAAACAAAAGGCAACCATATATACATGTACTTAGCCTGGTACCTGAGTGTACACAATCTAAGTAACCCTAGACTATATAACAACCTATGATAGGTTCTATCAAAAGTCTTGTAACTCTTGGCATTTTTGGCTTTGAAAACCCCCATAGGCACTTATGATATGATGAGCCCCTAAAACTAGAGGAAATTATTTAATTTGAAAGTTAGAATTATTTCAGCCTAGACATGGCCCCATGAATGTGAATACAACATCAAGGATGCTGACCAAAAAATGAATAAAGGCCAATTAATTGAGATATCCCTTAAAGAGGGAGCCCTCACCCTACAATAATTGAGGAATTGGACGAGTATTTCCTCCAATGCAAACAAAATCCTCCAAATAACAGGTGAGATGAATGCAAGGAGTATTGGGATACTTAATAAGCATAGGGGTCTCATACTTATCTAAGATTCGCTATGAGGCATTGTTTCCTTATCACATTAGCTGAAATTTCATCTATTAGGCCATAGATACATTGTTCATTCATTTACAAGTAAAAACATGATGAGATCCATACATCGCCACTGTCATAATACATATTCATAACTAGCATAATAACAACAAAAATACCAAGGAAACAACAATCATATAATGCACATATGAACTAGTATAATACTCATAAAATAACAAGGATAAATTACCTCATATTAATTAATGCAACGGCCAAGCATATTTGGTACTTCCACGAACCACCCGACCATAGATTGGTTGAACCAAATCTTTCTTTCATCCAATCACCCCGATGCCATATTCCAAGCATGAATGTGGGACTTAAAACCAAACTCAACCAGGGCTACCTGAGGGTACACTATCTCACCCTCCTCAATAGAACTAGGGTTTACCACAATCCATCCCAAATCACTAGGCCATAAAACAAGCATGGATGCCACCGGATTTTTCCACCTACATCATGAGGAATTTCCTTGTCTCCTAGTCTCTAGGTTTTACCGCAATCCACATCAGATCACTAAGCCCTAACTGAGACTCCACCCTTTAGGCTTTACTGTATATCTTGCAATTCACCGGCAAGGATTTCTAGGCCTAATCAAGGGCAACCACCTCTAGGCTTTGTCGTATATCTGACCATTAACTGGTCGAGGATTCTGAGGCACACAATACTTGGCTTTACTGCAACCCACAGTCTGATTCAGGGGTCACTAGGCCAATGGCTTTACTACAGTCCACATTCTGGTTCAAGGATCACTAGGCCATGTGTTCTTTCTTTCAGAGATCCACCTCACTTAGCTTCAAATCCATCCAACAATCCAACTCAACCAAAACATGAAAACCCCATCACACCATGGTTATACGGAAATGGCAATGATAGGCTGAAAACACTATCACACTTGGAAAAACCCATGCCATGACAACAAAGAACCACATGAAATACCATGCATGCCAAATATAGCAAGTAAATCACACATGCAAATCGATACATGCAAAGAATCTTGTTGTAGCTGCTTGATCCTGCTCTTCCTTGCTTGCTCCTTCCTTCCTCTTGCCTTATTTTCCTTTCTTAATCCAATGCCAAAGTGCTCCAAGAAAATTCTATGTGTTCAAGAGTGACAGAGAGAGAGAGAGAATAATGAGAGAGCTCCAAAACTAAACTGACAAAAGGTTACACTGACCCTGCCTGCCCACTGATCCACAGAAGCCTTTTTATCAGTGGGTACTCTATTTTCTTCATTTTCCATTATTTTTCCTTCATTTTCCTCCTTACATGCAACCTGTGACCTTTCACCTTCCTTTTCTCCTAATTTCCATATTTTCATAAATAAATGTGCTAAAAATACCAATTTGTCTTTCCAAATCCTTTGCCATTGCATTTGCCAATTTCCTTAGCCATAATAAACCAATGAACACCCACATTAGGATGTCTTTCCCAACATTCGTCTTGCAATAAGTGTCCCGTGATCGTGGTCTTATATATTTTTACATGGACTTTTTACAAGGGCTGTTACAGAACCCTCCCCCTTGGGGGAACACCATCCTCGGTGTTCAATGATGCCTATAAACCAACAAACTGCTGGGAAAAAAAAACAACAACAACAAAAAAAAACAAAAAACAAAAAACAAAACAAAAAACAAAAAAAAACAAAAACAAAAACAAAAACAAAAAACAAAAACAAAAACATATTGCCCATGGAGGTTTATAACACAGCTCATTACAGTATTTACAATGATCATTGTTGAAGATGTGACAATCGTACCATTTAATGGAGCTTTATAACACAGCTCATTACGGTATTCACAATAATAACCACATATACACACTTTACACATTTGCTTCACACAGCAAATAATCATACTATTTATGGAGCTTTATAAATCCAACTCGATATAGTATTTACAATAATATACACATATACACATATGCACATTTTCTCAACCAACAAATAAAATGATATGATGCCTACATCCGCAACAAGGGAATGCAGAGGCTCACACCTCCACCCTCAAAGTAATAAAAGGATTCACCTCCTTTCCAGGAAGTCCATAATCCACTGCAAAAGTCAAAACAACATCCAATGTCCAACGCCACAATCCTGCGCCACTTGTCCTCTCTGTGAATAGTTACTGGCTCATTGTTCCAGGCACACTCCCAATGTGCATTTGATTCTATCTGTCAATGCTAATGACAAAATCAAATATATCCTTGACCTACCCCTTATTTGCTACATAGTCCCTCGGACAATCCGTTCACCCCCTTCTGTGCAGTCACACACCTCCGTACCCCCATCCCGGGTAGTCCATCCCCTATCAAGGCTTCCTCGCATAAGAAGATACAAAAACCAAAGCATATCCCTACCTCAAACCATCATACCAGTCATAGCATGCTCATTGCAATCAATGGACACTATTGGGTACCAGTGTCCCACAATGTCCCTGCTTCTGAAGTGCTTTACTGGAATATTGTTGCATGTTCCAATTCCTTTCGCTATTGCTACTAATGCTTGACGTCAGATTCAACCACCCAACCGAACATTTCATGCTTTCCTGTACCAAGCACATAATTTCCATTAGATTCAAAATAAATTGAATAACTTCAAATCATAGCTCTGTTGGCTTGAGGGGGCTTGGAACTAGGTTCAGAGTTAGCTGCATTAACCAACAAAACCCTAGACTACCGACCCTTTCGGCAACAACCCATGTAGTGCAGGTTGTAGTCTCACCCGAAGCAGTATGGATGGATGCTAGAACTAGGCTTCTGCATCCAGAAGGCTATGTTACATGGGGTTAAGGTGTTTTTTTCTTAGTTTCAACCCTGATCTTACCTTCGCGAACCCTTATTCATGAAATTTCCGAACTTAAGTGATTTTCAGTTAAAGAGAGCTATAAACTTCGCGTAAACGTCTTATCATGCATAAAATCACATATAATGATGCATCCAGATCTCTACATAGCAGTAAATTTGAAAATACAGATAACTATCATTCAAGTGCGCATAAATTCAAAAAATACACAAGTATATAAAATAGACACAAAATTACTTCAAATATTATTTATTACTTCAGATCTTCCTTATACAGATTTTCCAGACCCTATGCACACAGTTGTAGGGGCCCGCGCACTCAACTATGGACTTACCAAGGTCTCCACGCACTCAGCTGCAGGAGCCTTCCCCTTCACCAAAACACAAAAAGATCATACAAACACAGAACATATCAAAATCCCATTCTATTCAATTATGTCCTCTTAGACTCGCTAAGACACCCTTTTATATACTCTTTTCTATTACAATACCATGGTCTGCAAACCATGGGCGGATCTCAAAAAATACCAAAATGTAAGGGGTTTTGACCTTCCTAAAACCCCTTGACTCATGTTGACCTGTGTGTTGCACGCTTCGCTCCTCAAAATGCAGATACTTATAATATTTTAACAAAACTTGACCCAGGGGACCCCATCCCAATAGGCCCCCAACACAAATATGTGACTCATCCTCGAGTCACTCCGTTGTACGCTTTGGATATTTTCTTTCAGGTTGGTGAACGAATACTTCACTAGGTGAAGTGCCTCCGTGCATTGAACTGTTGTCTGTCAAACTTCTTCAACCAACTTTTCTGTAGTTGGCCCTTCTGTTGCTAAGGCAATTGTTCAATGTGTTTATTTCATAAGCTTGAGTGTGCCTTCCATAGCCTGTGAGAGCTGCCCTGCTTCTTCTTCCCACGGCTGCATCCATGCAGTGATAATCTGTATCTTCTTTCGCAACTCCTCGACCTGTCCTTACAGGGATGTGCCCTCTTTCAACCGAGCGAACAATTGCACAGGGGCTAAGGTGTGTGTCATTGTCTTTATCTCGTCATACTGCAACTACTTATCCCATATGGCTACTTTAATATTTTTCACATGTGGGTCCTCCTACAGTGAGTCCCACAGTTCTAGAGTCTCTTCAAACAACTAGCTACAATTCTTGACTGTAGCGTCTAGATTTTCCCTATATGTTCTGATGGTATCCTCGCATTGATCTCGGATCTTTGATGGTGTGGTGGGTTGCAGCTTCAATTGAAGCTCAATAATTTGTAGTTGTAGATCGAAGTGAACTTTATCTACCTGTGCCTTTGATTCTCTAAATGTATCTACAAGCTACTACACTTTTCCTTTAGAAGCAACCTCGAATTGAAAAATGAGCTCGGGGAGCTCACTACATACTCTGGAAATTGCCTGCTCCAATTGTGCCCTTATTACAGCTACCTCATCACAATCTTGGAGAGCTTTGTGCTTTTCATTGCACATTTGTTGACTGGTGATCTGCGCATCCTTGATCACCATGAGAGCTCGTTGCTCTCGCACCTTAAGCTCATCTTCTACACCCTAGTGTAGCTCATGCAATGTGGATAGGGGGAGCGTTACAAGGTTAATACTTATGTTCTTAGGTGGCTCGGAGCTCTCCCTTTATGCAGCATCATTTAAGTGTAAGGATCCATCAGGTAGGGGTACAACATCAATCTCTGAAGTGAGTACCGACTACACACTGCCCGATGTCATTGGTTTTTCGCTCGCTTGAACTTGGTTCGCCTGAACCTGCAACTCTTTGAGGCCCGCCTAGACCTTCGTCAAAACAAACTGGTATTGTTCTTCAATGTGGCCCTAGATATCTTTTGTCGTGGACCTAACAGTATCTCCAATTTCATCAAGGACCCCCTCAGTGAGGACCATGGCCTCCGCACCGACAGACTTATCAAATTTATGCTTCTTACATGTGCCTCCTGCACTTCACTTTTGTCGCCTCTTGACAATAAAGGGAGAATCAATGTCCTCCAAGTCTACATAGGGATCTTCGGTACCCTGATCAAGTTCTTCTGTATGCTGCTCTTCGTCTTGCTCGTGCTCTGGTTCCTACAAGGTATTCTTTTCTCAGTAAATGGTCACTGTCTTCTTTTCCTTCTTAGTTGGTATCCACTTACGCCACATCACACATCCCTCAGATAGATCTCGGTCCTGGCAACTGAACCATTTGTTGGCTTGAGGGGGTTTGGACCCAGGTTCAAAGTTAGTTGTGCTAACCAACAAAACCCTAGACTATCGGCCCTTCCGGCAACAATCTGCTTAGCACAGGATGTAGTCTCGCCCGAGGCAGTATTAGGGGATGCTAGAACCAGGTTTCTGCATCCATAAGGCTATGTGATGTGGGGTTAAGGCGTTTATTTTTAGTTTCAAGCCGGATCTTACCTTTGTGAACCCTTATTCATGAAACTTCCGAACTTAAGTGATTTTCAGTTAAAGAGAGCTATAAACTTCACGTAAATGTATAATCATGCATAAAATCACATATAATGATGGATCTAGATCTCGCGGAGCAGTAAATTCGAAAATACAGATAATTATCATTCAAGTGCACGTAAATACAGAAAATACACAAGTATATAAAAATAGACACAGAATTGCTTCAAATATTCTTTATTACTTCAAATCTTCCTTATACAAATTTTCCAAACCCTATGCACATAGTTGCAGGGGCCCGCGCACTCAGTTGTGGACTTACCAAGGTCTCCGCGCACTCAGCTACAAGAGCCTTCCCCTTCGCCAAAACACAGAAAGATCGTACAAACTTAGAACATATCAAAATCCCATTATGTTCAGTTATGTCCTCTTAGACTCGCTAAGACACCCTTTTATATACTTTTTCCTATTACAATACCATGGTCCACAAACCATGGGTGGATCTCAAAACAATACCAAAATGTAAGGGGTTTTGACCTTCCTAAAACCCCTTGACTCCTATTGACCTGCACGTTGCACACTCCGCTCCTCAAAATGCGAAGACTTACAATATTTTAACAAAACTTGACCCATGGGACCCCGTCCCAACAACCTCATTGTTGGCCCATCAACAAAGTACATTTGCAATTATGTTCGCTTCTTGTCACAACAAGTCAAACTAGCATATTTGACCAAATCATCATGTATAAAAATATCACATCAAGTTAGCTCAAAACACAACCATCATAGATCAAAATCATAAATCACATGTAACTATCATAAACCAGAATCATAGATCACTTGTAATCATCATAGACAAGAATCATAAATCACATGCATAATAAAACTGAAATAAAATACTGATACTTATCCTTTAATCATTCCTTAGCTTCTACCTTTGTCCTTATTCTGTACGCACACTGGAATGGTTGCCACACCCAACAAACACCCAATTCTTTCTCTTCAACCATGTACGCATACACATAGTGTACATCCCACACATACAACCACACACGACATACAACACCATGCAATACATGCACCTACACCTGACATACAACTCATACACCTACACCTAGTGTACAACACAACACATACATACACCTACACTCGGTGTACGACACAACACAATACATACATACACCTACACCTAGTGTACGACACAACACATATACGTACACAGAGTACAACACAGTGAATACACGTCACAATACCACGACTACACAATACACATACATAGTACCGCATGCCCGCAACACAACATGTATGACATGCACACAATACCACATGTATACCAATACCATATGTACAACATGTACATAGTACCACTTATACACAAGACCACCTACACAAATTGTGCACAGCGTGTACGTGGCACCACCTGCATAACATGTACACAACACCACATATACACCATCGCACCACCTGTACAATGTGTACACAATACTACATGTACACAGCATGACATGCACGACATGTACACAACACCACATGTACATGGCGCCACATGCACGACATGTACACAACACCACCTGCACATAGCACCACATGTACAACGTGTACACAACACCACATGTACAATCATGCACACAACACCATATGTACATATCACCACATGCACAACATGCACACAACACCATATGTACATAGCACTGCATATACAACATATACATATCACCATATGTACATAGCACTGCATATCGAACATGCGCACAACACCTTATGCACATCACACTGTATATCCATCATGTGCACAGTACAATATGTACAAAGCATAGCATATCCAACATGTACATAGCACCATCTATACCCATCACTGCATATGCAATATTCACACAACATTATATGTACCACCCTGTACGTAACATTGCATAAACAACATGTACACACACTATATATACACAACATTGCATGTGCACAACAACACAGATGTAACATGTACAACATATGCACAAAATTAGTACCACACATCCAAAACCACACTATCTCTACCAAGCAACCTTGCTTCTAGTGTCTCTTTGTCATCCATGCTTATCCTAGCAAGCTGCAAGCACATTGTTTTCATTTTGCTGATGTATCTTTCAGCATTAAATCTCATAACATAAACATAGCCATAATACAAGCATACAATATCAATTCATATCCGCATGATATTGACCTCATATATTTGTCGTGACTACTCTTCCCACTTGATTCCTCATAAACTAGGAACCTCTTCATGCCATCCACCTGCATAAGCAATCATTCCTCCATATGAATGATCCTTGGTGACCCTGTCAGACAACGACATTCATACATACATGTATACATATAAACATCATCATAAAACAATCATGATCACAGCATAATTACTAGATATCATAAAGCCAAGGTTAAGAGAACTTCATTTATTCATGCACAATATTGAGAACAACAGTTCCCAACATAGCCAGGGCATCTGAAACCTCAAATCCATTTACTTTAAACTTTATGTTACCTTTATCATGATTGTTCTATCACTGTCCATTTACCTCAATGGACCCAACCAGTCCAACTAGTTGTCATACGCTTGCCTTCAGCTACCCTTATACATCCACTGAGCTTCATCCAGGCCTTACATCACCTATTGGGTTTCATTTAGCTTCTCCCGAGCTCCATTAACTTTCCTATTTCCCAAACCAATTCCCAAGACTCAAAACATAAAAGGAAATACCAATAAGCAAGCAAAAGAAAATCATGAAAACAAATAAAAACACGACACCACAACAAAGTGGAAAGGCCTTGTACTAGACATAAACAAAACTGCAAATCAAGCTTAACCCGAGCCTTCTTTAAGAGTTCATGATAATCTCTTTTGACATGCAATCCCCTTCAACATACTGCTATAAACACATAATTGTCAGTGTGTAAGTAAACATAACAACATACTAGTTACTTTGCCTTTTCATACTAATGCCAAGCATGTTACTCTGCAACTGCTCACATATGTCAACCACATTTTCCAAATATCAAGACAATCATATCTATCAATTTGAAATCAACCTTTACCAAGACTAACAATCATTTCCTAATCCATAGTCAACTCATAGTCATTTGAAACTTCCACCTATTACACTCAAGTACATGTCAGCTATCCCAGCACATATGTGTAAGTAAAACCATCTTAAAACAAGATCATTTCTTGATGAAATCTTATAGAGACATACTCATATTATGTAATTCATCAAACATTCAACCAAATTATAAACATACCATGTTAGATAAATAGACTAAACGACATAATAGACACCAAACACTCAAACACCAAATAGAGACATAATCAAACAGTGAAGCACGAAGTATAGTACATAAGCAAACTCATACCTTAATGTATCTCAAGGGAGACTATCATGTCTGCATAATCAAGCTAGATTAGCATGATATAACTTCACAGCATATCAACTCAACCATAAATAAGGTCATGATATCTGTAACAGTAACTAGCTAACATGTTCACATCATAAACTCATAAATAATTATCAATCATGCATAAAAATCACATATGCAAAGTCAGTCTAGATTAGTACAATACAATATCACAAATATGTCAACTCATACCTTAATGTCATAACCCTAATCATTTGCGTAGGCCAATCCAATTTAGAATGATACATATAACATCAAGATCTTAGTTGCAATAACCCTAATCATCAAGTTAAATAATATATAACAACAACAATAAGTTAACATATAACATACTAATCAACAACATATAACATAATCATCAAGTTAGCTAACATAAAACTACAACAACAATGCATATAACAATAAGTTACTATCATTCATGGATATATGACCACACTTATTCACTAGCATCTACCAGCATGTAACCATAACAACAATAAATGACAAACATGTATATAAACCTAATGCATATAACAATACTTAACCTACATACCTACATTCCCAACATACAAACCTGTATGACGACATGCTCTTGCCTCGAGGTCTAATGCAGCAACTTCACTTTGATGCTCTACATCTCTTGCTTTACCTCATTCAACACATTAGCATCATAACATGCCAATAGCATCATGATGACCTAATTTCATACAATGACCTCACAATGCATGTCTGACCTACCATACATGCATAACCATAACCATGACAATGCATGCATAACAACATATAGACACTAACATGCATAACAAATGCATATACAATCGACATGAATTCATGACAAACGCATCCCAACAACAACAACATCAACTCCTACATGGAAACACAATTGTAAAAATGACCACTACCATGCATACATAACAAGCACATATACAACCTACATGCATGCATGAAAAACACATTTTTCACATCCAGTCTGAGGGGTGAACCATGCTCTAATACCACTCTGTGGTATCAAATATAACCCAAAGAGAGGAGAACCCACTTTGATTCCACTATGTGGTATCAGATAACACCCAAAGAGAACAGAAAATAAACATTCCCCAAAAAGAACAGAACTCGCTTTAATACCACTCTATGACACCCTCATCTCACATCTACCCAAGTAACCGGCCAATCGGGGTAAATATGCGATGAGAGGCCACTATAATGGGTTTTAACCTCCTAGGTTACCTTAAGGAAGTGAACTTGACAGAAACCCATAACACAGACCTTCTATACCTCCTACAGGACCCCCAAAAGCCTTCCCAGTCATCCCCATGCCCTGTCCCTAGGTCCCACTGAGTTTTTATACCATTAAGCCCCTAGACGCTCCCTTTATATGGACAAGGGTACGTATGGGAGGCTCCTGTCGCTCCCACAACAAGGCATGGGTGTGTTTGGGGACTTTTCTTCTCAACCTTGTGCCTACGACTCTGGGAGTTGTGCCACTTTTTCAGGCCCAGAGCCCACGTCACTGCCCAGAACTCAATGACAAGTCCAAAAATGAAATTTCACAATGAAACAAAGATACATTTGCAAAAATATTGACAATGACTAGACTGGACCCCTACTAGACATGACAAGCACTTCGTAAAACATATCACAAAAATGAAATCTATAGGTCTTAATAGCAGTGTTGAGCATAGGGGTCTCATACTTATCTGAGATTTGTTATGAGGCATTGTTTCCTTATCACATTAGCTGCAATTTCATCTATTAGGCCATAGATACATTGTTCATTCATTTACAAGTAAAAACATTGTGAGATCCATACATCGCCACTGTCATAATACATATTCATAACCAACATAATAACAACAGAAATACCAAGGAAACAACAACCATATAATCCACATATGAACCAGTATAATACTCATGAAATAAAAAGGAGAAATAACCTCATATTAATGAATGTAATGACCAACTAGGTTTGGGACTTCCATGAACCACCCAACCATAGATTGGTTGAACTAAATATTTCTTTAATCCAATCACCCCCATTCCATATTCCAAGCATGAATGTGGGACTTAAAACCAAACTCAACCAGGGCTTCCTGAGGCTACACCACCTCACCCTCATCAATAGAACTAGGCTTTACCACAATCCATCCTGGATCACTAGGCCATAAAACAAGCATGGATGCCACCGGATTTCTCCACCTACACTGTGAGGAATTTCCTTATCTCCTAGTATCTAGGCTTTACTGCAATCCACACCAGATCATTAAGCCCTAACCGAGACTCCACCCTCTAGGATTTATCGTATATCTCACAATTCACCGGCAAGGATTCCTAGGCCTAATCAAGGGCAACCACCTCTAGTATTCACCGTATATCCAACCGTTAACTGATTGAGTATTCCTTGGCCCACCGAGGCACAAAATACCTGGCTTTACCGCAACCCACAGTCCAGTTCAGGGGTCACTAAGGCAGTGGCTTTACCACAATCCAAAGTCTGGTTTAGGGATCACTAGGCCATGTGTTCTTTATTTCAGAGATCCACCTCACTCAGCTTCGAATCCATCCAACAATCCATCTCAACCAAAACATGAAAAACCCATCACACCATGGTTATCTGGAAATGGAAAGGCTAGGCTAAAAACACTAACACACTTGGCAAAACCCATGCCATGAAAGCAAAAAGCCACATGCAATACCATGCATGCCAAATCTAACAAAGAAATCAATCATGCAAATCGATACATGAAAAGAATCCTATTATAGTTGTTTGATCCTACTCTTCCTTGCTTTCTCCTTCCTTCCTCTTGCCTTATTTTCCTTTCTTGATCCAATGCCAAAGTGCTCCAAGAAAACTCTAAGTGTCCAAGAGTGAGTGAGAGAGAGAGAGAATAATGCGAGAGCTCCAAAACTAAACTGACAAAAGGTTACAATGACCCTTCCTGCCCACTAATCCTCAGAAGCCTTTTTATCAATGAGGCAACTATTTTCTTCATTTTCCATCATTTTTCCTTCATTTTCCTTCTCACATGAAACATGTGACCTTTCACCTTCCTTTTCTCTTCTAATTTCCATATTTTCATAAATAAACGCGTCAAAAATTCCATTTTTCCTTTCCAAAGTCTTTGCCATTGCCTTTGCAAATTTCCTTTGCCATAATAAACTAATGAACACCCACACTAGGATGTCTTGCCCAACATTCAGCTTGGAATAAGTGTCCCATGACCATGGTCTTATATATTTTTACATGGACTTTTGACCAGGGCTATTACAATAGCCATGTGATTAAGAGTTATTGTGATATGATTCAACTCCCCAAGTACAGGTAAGAAAGTAGAATCGACAAACCAAAACCAAAATGACCTTCCTTAGGAGCTACAGGAACCCCCGAGGCTAACCAACCACTCCAAGTGCCCAACCCCTGAGTTAGATTTCCTTTTGACTGAACTCGACCCCCTATCGCTCCCATGATAAGCCCTCCATGCAATTGAAACCCTTAAGTCGCTCCCACAACAAGGCCTCCATACGACTGCAGCCTTTTTCAAGAAATTCTATGCCAGCGACCCTAAAATCTAAGCCACTTTTTCAGAGCTAGGACTCAAGCCTCTGCCCAAAACTTGATAAAATTCTCATAAATTATAAATAACAAGTAGACAATGCCTCCAATGCAAAACTTGAACTAGGAACTGACTAGACGCATCCTAACCATAGCAGGCATTTCGTCAAACACATCATAAATATGTAATGTACATGTCATATAAACACATCTGAACATAGGGACCTCATACTTATTTGAGATTCGTCAAGAAGGTTTGACGCCCTCTCAAAATAGTTGCATTATCATCTATTAGGTCATGCAATCATTAACATTTCATTTACTAAAAAAAACTTGAGGAGAGCCATAACCAAAGTCTGCCATAAAACTATGCTTATAACCAGCATATAACCAACAGAATAACAATGATAGAATAGCCATCAAAGACACATAATGACAAGCACATTTACTCATGGGATACAATAAGAAAATATATTTTATTAACATATGCAAAATCCAACCAAGTCAGGGACTTCCATGTACCACATGATCATAGATTGCACTGAACCAAATCTTTCTTTCAACCAATCACCCCTGTGCCATATTCCAAGCATAAATGTGGGACTCATAGCAAAACGAACCAGGGCTTCTCAGCATTTACCATGTATCCCTCCATTACCGTTCAAGGGATTCCTAGGCCTAAAACCCTCATCTATATGACGAGTATTTACCCTGTATCCCTCCATTACCAGTCAAGGGATTTCTAGGCCCAAATAAAGAAACATACACTGAAATCTTTACCACAATCCCATCATATAACAGTCAAGGGATCACTAGGCCTTAAACAAGAATGGATTCCTCTGGATCTCTCCACCTAAACCATGATGAATTTTCCTGTCTCCACTCTCAGGCTTTACCGTGTATCTCGCCATTACCAATCAAGGGATTCCTAGGCCCTTGGGAATTTTCCTGAGACCACCCCACTCAGTTTCAAAACCATCCAGCAATCCAGCTCAACCAAGTAAAATAACCCCATCACACCATGGGTACCCAGAAATGGCAAGGCAAGATTGAAAACCACTGTCACACTTGGAAAAACCCATGTCAATGATAGTAAGAGAACCAAATACACACATGCATGTACCATGCATGTCAAAACTAGAAAGGGAACCTTACATGCAACTCGATACCTACAAGTAATCCCATTGTAGTTGCTTGATCCAACTCTTCCTTACTAGATCTTTTCTTCCCTTTACTTTCTTGTCCTTTCTTTGCCTTTCTTTCCTCAAAGCTAGAGTGCTCCAAGAATGCTCTAAGTGTGTGAGAGAGAGAAGGGAAAGAGAGCTCCACCCAAAAACTATCAAAAGTCCATGAACTGATTCTCAGACACCTTTTTACCATTGAAGCCTCTATTTCTTCATTTTCCTCTATTTTTCCTTCATTTTCTTCCTCACATGCAACCTATGACCTTTCACCTTCCTTTTCTCCCATTTTCCATTATTTTCATAAATAAATGCCAAGTATTGTCTCTTGCCTTTTCAAAGTCTTTGTCATTGCCTTTGCCAATTTCCCTTAGCCATAATAAACCAAATGAACACCTGCTAGGATATTTTGCCCAACATTCAACTTGGAATATATGTCTTATGACCTTGATCTTATTTTGTCTTTATTTACTTTATTACGTAGATATTTAACCCACGGTTGTTACAATTATTGTAATGGATCAAATTAAATTATAAATTTGATTAAAGTGTAAATAACAAAATAAAAAAAAATTAAAACCCTAATACATATTGAAATGTATAAATTCATTTCAATTATTCTAATTTAATAATTCCATTGAGAGCTTAATATAAGTATTCCAATATATTGAAATTGTGCCATTGCATCCTGAGGAAAGATGTATATTTTAGACCTCTGTATTAAAGAAAATCTAACATCCATCTCATTTATCTATCCCACCATATATTAATTAAATATAATATTCTTTTACCATATAAAACACTATAATAACTAAATCATATCCAAAAAAATTAAAAATATATATTAAAAAAATATTATATTTATATTTAACTTAAATTTAAAATTTCTTAATATCGAACTTTTTACTTATTTTATTATAATTTTTAAATATACTTTTACAACCAAAAATATTATTTAAAAATATATATTAAAAAATTAACCTTTCTGTTAACCAATACCTCCTCCCTTTTCTCTAACTTGTAAAATTGTCTTTCCACATGTAAATATTCTCGATATGGATTTTTGTCAACTATATGAATTTTCTCTATTTTAAAATTTTCCCAAAAATAGTGTATAATCAACATGGCTCCGTACAATATCAACTTATATCTATATTAACTTTGGATCTACCAAGAGCCAAGAGGGATAAAATCTCTTTTCATTCTAAAAGAGGTTTGCAACTCAACAAATTTGATCCCTCTTGGGGAAAGGTAGATCCGGAGTTAAGATGGAACTAAGCTAGTTTAAAATATTCTTTTAGGGAACATTGTGTGTGTGTGTGTAATTCAATTTCTTCATATAAATACCTTTGGAAAAATCATGGGTTCTCAAAACCTCGAGCCTAAAAACCTCATAAATTGGCTCTTTACCTCAATTTTATTTTAATTATTAATATTTCTTTTATATTTTAATTTTTAATTTTTAATTTTTTAAATTTTATTTTATTTTTATTTTTATTTTAATGTAATATGACCAAGTCAAAATGTTTACATAACAGTAGAGGAAGTTAACATATTCCTCATATTTATTTAAAAAAACAATAATTATAAACAGGGAAAAAGTTTTAACTCACTAAATGCTTTTAAATTTTCACTCAATATACTTTCAATAATAAAAATAGTATCCTTTCATTTTCCTTTTAATTATATGTATGGTTTTCCTTCATGAATAGTCTTTAACTATTATTTCTTTTAGCATGATATATCAAATTAAATATAGAGTAGTCTAACTTATACATGAATTGGCCGTTTTCAAGACATATTTTCTTGTTAACTTTAACCAAAATCCGGCAAAGATTTTTAAAAACTCAAGTTTAAGTTGTTTAATTTGTACAATTCTAGTGCCTTAGGGTTTTTCAGGGTGTTGAGTCCATTTAAGCATTACAAATGTATTTTAAACAACAAAAAATCACAATTTAACCAAAATCTGGCAAAGATTTTTAAAAACTTAAGTTTAAGTTGTTTAATTTGTTTAATTTGTACAATTCTAGTGCCCCAAGGTTTTTCAAGGTGTTGAGTCCATTTAAGCATTAAAAATGTATTTTAAACAACAAAAAATCACAGTCTAGCTTGAAATTTTATTGTTAGACTGTAGTAAAAAATATTATTTTGTCTATAAGTTAGACTACGCCATTAAATATTATTATAATTATAATTTAATCAATCTATTTATTTAAATAAATAAAATATTAATAATTAAACTTTAAAAATACAAAATTTGATATCAACGGTCTTGACGATGTGGAAGATAACAGGATCAACGAACAAAGCAACCAGAGTGGGGGCTTCATTACAGCTATTGCAATTTTTATGCTAAATTTATAGCATGCTCATGAGACTGAAGAATGAAAATGAATTATGGTAGAATTTGTATTCTAAATGTATAGCATGTTTCATGAGAATGGAGAACGAAAATGAATTATGGCGGAATTTGGCGTTGCATGTCCCATAGTAATTAATTCCCTAATGCCATTATTAAAATCTCTAAAATAGCAAGCACTATATAGATATATAATTTTTTTACATAAGAGTACCATGGAAAAAAGATGGATTTCGAAAACTTGGAGCTCAAAAACTACAAACCATAAAAGATTATTTTACCAAAAAAAATTCAATTATTATTTGTTTATCTTTTTTGTATTTTTTATGTAATGTCACTGAGTCAAAATGTTTACAAGATAGGACATTATAATAAATGGCAAAGCTCTTCTCCTCTAGGGAGAGCGTTTAGGAGAGAGAATTCCCCTCGCCTTGATATGATTCCAACTTACATGAAAGGGGGTTACGACTCCCACTATAGTTGGTGCATTGCATGTGCTCCCATCACTTCATTGGTCATGACACAAAGCTGACACAAGGTTAAACATCATTTGAATATTGCAAGTGGAATAGGGAGGTATAGGAGGGCTCAACATGACAATTCTATCATATTGGAAAATCTAGAGGGAAAATTTGACAGTATTGACCACAAACTAACCATTCTAGCTAGAAGATCAACCAACATCTCTTTCTCCTTGGATGAAGGTGGTGACCAGCAAGCACAGGTGCTTGGAGATTCTGCCAAACAATCGTTATGACTCACTAATTTTTTGCTTATAGTACTAGTGGTACTTTTTGTCTTCTCATGTCTATGTATGTCAAGGTTTAACATAGCCAACCTATTTTTATATGTTTATATTTGCAATATACCTTGTTAGACGAGGTCTTAGAAACCTCAAGACTCTGAACTTATGTTATTGGTTTGGTTTCTCTTCGAGCAAACTAGCAACATAAAAATGTTGGTCTATATAATCCTCATTTGACATAATCCAAAGTGCTTAACTTATTTTTTTAAAGGCAGGGCTCTTCTTTGTCTCACTTCTCAATGGAGATAAACTTTTACATAAAAACTTATAATTTAAATAAACAAATAAAATAAACACAATACTGGAAGGAAATGACTTAAAAATAGAATTTATTGAAAACTAATAAAATGTATTTTGTTTATAGTTATGTGAAGTCTTCAAAACCTAGACTTTGGTCTTGAAGATTGACATGCACTCTTAAAATATATTAAATATAGGTTTTACATGTCATCAATAATAATAATAATAATAATAATAAATTAGTTTACATGAAAAAATAATCTTTGGTCTTGAATATCAACATGTATTCTTTTTTTTTGTAAAGTGAAATTCTATTAACTAGAAAAATGTGATATACAACCTTGATTACATTTTAGTAGTTAGTGTCTCACATGGCAGACCTAACCATAACAAAAAAAAGATTCTTTTGAGTGAGGATATAAATAATTGAGAGTCCATTGGTACAAAATTTACCAAGTTGTAGCTGACACACATGCATGATTAGCCATATACATAAGACACATCATAGAAAAATACATCAAACATAATAAGAATAGCATCACACCATGGGTTCTGAGTCGGGGCTTGCCACCGGGGTGAGGTCCAGTGGACCTTCTGGACGACGTTCAACATTTGGGGGTATACCTAGGTGGCACTAAACTCCTTCCATCCTCTGATCTAGAGAGTGTAGATGAGTCTCCAAGTAGTATGGTGAATGCATAATATCCAATTGAGACTCACGATGATCTTGAATAATTCTCCTAAGCAGAAATTTAATCTGCCAGTACAAGTCCACTATTTGCATGTACTGGTTAGTTCTACCTCTCATGTGTCCCATATCGAGAACACATTTTTCCCAATCCATCATCACCTCAGAATCAGAAAGGGAGGTTCTATGGGATGAAGCCTCTCCTTTCAACTGGGCAATTTCTTCTTGTATCTGATCTCGAATGAGCTCACAATAGTGTGAGGAAATACCTGTTATATGTTGATGCAACTGAGGATTACAACACATGGCTCTCTCTAGGGTAACCCTTCCAGGTCGATAATTGGACTTTCTTTAGCCCAGCACAGACACAAATCTAAGCAAACTCAAAAAGGAATACAATCCACCCCCAAATTGCTTCCAAAAAAGCAAGCACAATACAACCAATAGCTGGGAAGTTGAGATGGAAATAGTCACTACCAAATTTAACCAAATTAAGAAACAGAGAATACCACCACTCCAAAAAAAACCTCTACATTATAACAACTCCAATGCAAAAACCAGTGAAAAGGGAAAAAACTTACCATATGCCAGCAGAGTTGGTGCCAGAACGAATCCCATGCTGCATCAATCTTCACTGAACCCAACTATCATCTGATTTTGTAATGGAAATCCAACGGGATTTCCTATACTCACAGCCACTTGCTTTACCCCCTAGAGAAATAAGCAAACTTAGGCAATGCTTGCCTCAGGCAATTGGCTTACCTTGACCCACATAGACTATTTGCATTCTATGGGCCTTGACATTTCCCCCCTCTCTTAAACATGTACTCTTGCAACTTAACTACCTCAAGCGCCTAGCAACCAGGCTCCCCCTCTATGCCATCCTTTAGAAACCATGAGTTGGGATTGCCCTCCCTCATCTAGACTCCTAATAATGCAATCCAGCCTTCAATTTTCTCAGAGACTGCTTCCACATTGTGCCATGTGCACCCCTCATGTTTAAAGCAATCAACATAAGTCTCATCACACGATTAGATTTCTTGGCAACCTCGCTCGCCTCATCCCAAGGACAATATATCTATACCAGACTCTGAAGACTAATGTCTAGAACATGTGCTATTAAAACTTCCTGAGGGTAAGAAGCCACACCCCCCCCAAGCCAATGTGCTAGGTGGGGCACTTGCATCCAGCATCCACCGCACCCTTCCCTCCACCTTCCTCCATACACATCACCCCATCTAGGGTTGGCTAGTCTTGCACCGGAAATTGCCTATAAGAAATCCTTCGAAGAAGATTAAGGCATCTATGACCATGATGAGGCCAATGGAACCGACAATTCAAGACATCCATGATTGGCTAGTAGATCTATTATTTTGTGCTCTATTCGTCAATATCGACATGTATTCTTAAAACATATTAAATATAAGATTTATATATTATTAAAAATGATAATAAATTAGATTTTTTTTTTAATTAAGAATAATTTTACAATATTTAAAATTATGAATTTATTTATTTTGTGAATATGATTTTCAAATTTTTCATATTATTAAATGTATATAAAATTTGGTTATTTAAAATAATTTATTAATGATATGTGAAGAACGTTGAATTTCACTTTTATTAAATATTTTAAAATTTTAATCTATTAATTTATTTCAAATAAATTTTTAAGTCACACTATAAAAAAAAATTAAATTAAAAATTAAAAAATCCATATAACATAAGTTGTATCTCTTCTAAACATCTCATAAAACTACTTAAATAAAGTCATATACTTTATAATAGCATTTAAATTAAATCCCATACATAAATCAAATACCATGTCTAATTATAACTCTTATTAAAAAATATTCAATTTATTTCCATATTACATTAAAAACCATGGTTAAAATTTAAAATAAATATAAACACTTTCTTCCATACATAAAAAAATACATATCAACTTTTTAGAATTATGAAAGCTTTACCTGTTTAAAAAAACTCCCAAAGTCTTTAAGGAAGGGGCCAAGTCCTTTCACATTCAAATTGAAAATACATTTAAAAAAAATAGTTAATTAGGCCGATAGGCCTTTCCTATGCATCAACTTTTCGTCAACACTTTTACTTTGATCCGTTAGATCAGATGAAACACTTTCAACCGTTGATCTGAACCAGAAAACAAAACAATGGAAAATCAAGAAAGCACGGAAAGTCAAGAAAGCACAAAAGCTCAAAAAAGATTCTATGCAAAAAAAATCAAGAAAGCACGAAAAAGATCATAAAAATCAAAGATCGAAAGAAAAAAGCTCAGAAAAGCAAAGATTTTTAGGCCGATAGGCCTTTCCTATGCATCAACTTTTCGTCAACACTTTTACTTTGATCCGTTAGATCAGATGAAACACTTTCAACCGTTGATCTGAACCAGAAAACAAAACAATGGAAAATCAAGAAAGCACGGAAAGTCAAGAAAGCACAAAAGCTCAAAAAAGATTCTATGCAAAAAAAATCAAGAAAGCACGAAAAAGATCATAAAAATCAAAGATCGAAAGAAAAAAGCTCAGAAAAGCAAAGATTTTTGAGGATTTTTATTTTTTAAATGCAATGTATTATTAATTTATTTTTATAATTTAATTGAAATATAAATTTTAAATTTTAAATTTAAAAATTAGTTTAGATTTATTTTTAGTTGTAAGTTTATTATGTGTTAAGAGGGATTTTTTTTGACACTTTGATTTTTTAAGAGTGAAAAGAGATTTGATTTTTTTGGCATTTGGTAGATGTAGAGTTAAAATGAATTTAGATTAGTTTAAATATTAACCTTTAAATAACTCACATTAGAGAAAAATACCATGGGAAAAAACCATAGATTAAAAATATGATAAGGAAAAACCATGGGTTGGAAAATTTTATATTTTATATTTTAATTTTAATTTGACTAAGTCAAAATGTTAAACATTGTAACAACTCTCTAAAATAATTAAATTCAATTTAATTCCATGCTAGCTCCCATCATTTTCCTGCTCAAAAGATAGGCGTTCTCAACACCTTAGCTACTTCGGCGGGCGTTGCAAGTTTATTACGAAAATCACCTTGAAGATGAGAAAACTTACCTCCTGGAAGTTTTTAATAAGAATGGTTATAGTAGGTCTCAAGGTCTTAAGGCTTTTCAAAATGCTGAAAAGGGTCCTAAGAGTAAGATTGACCCCAAGGATTGGTCTTCCGGTGTTCATCTTCCCTTTATTCAAGGGACCACGGATAAAATTGCTAGGATCTTGAGGAAGCATGAGATTCATTCTTCTTTTAGACCTCTTAACACTATATGAAGTTCTCTTCATTTTTTTAAGGACCCGATTAACCCCAAGGATTAGAAGGGTGTTTATATCATTCCCTGTTCTTGTCGAGCTCCTTATATTGGTGAGACCGGTCAATCCATTAACCAAAGGATTTGTGAACATGCTGCCGACATCAGGCATGGAAGGTCTCGCTCCTCCGCTTTGGTAGAGCATGCAGAAAAAACCAATCATCACATCTCCATTGAAGAGGCTAAAGTCATTGCGAGGATTGACCATTTTCATTATCATAAATTTAGAGAGGCCTTAGAAATTGAAAAAAAAAGACTTGTTAATTTAAATGGAGATGATGGCTGGAGTATCAACAGATGCTAGATTCCTGCACTTTCTTCCTAAAAAATTATTTTTATTTATTTATAGATTAATTAATTAATTTTTTTTGTTAATCTCCATATTGCTTAGTTTATGACTCTCTTAAATTATTTTTGGTAATATGAATAGGATTAAACCTTAATATTAATATAATATTATATATAATAATATTCATTAATAAGATTATATAGGGTTATGAATCCTTTCTCACTTGAGGGGGGATGTGAAAAAGAGAGCGATGAGGGCTCTGTCGGCAGGAGGACTCGAACCAGGGCAGCCTAGGCCATCGGCCTAGGGTGCTGCAGACTAGACCTCATTTTGGATGACGAAGACTAGGAGGTACGGGGTGGGTCAACAGGTTTTCTGTGGAGATGGTCCATACAATGGCCATGTAGGCTGTGGGTTGGATCCAGGGTGCTCAATCTGCAAGGATCCCAAGGAATATGTTTACTGGGACAAATTTCATCCAACTGAGAGGGTACAGTGGATGATTGCAGAGGAGGTTTTGGGCGGGGATTCTTCCTTCGTTTCTCCCATGAATCTCAAAGGCTTGATCCAGTACACAAACCCCACCCCTTCCCCCTTTGATCCTTTGTTTACGTAATAGATTATACCCTAAATTATTCATTAATCGAGCATGTCCAAAGGTATGAATCAACAATCCAACTATATATATTTGTGATGCTCACTGGTGCAAATTTTCATTTTTTCACAAATGCGTAATAGCAAATAGATTTACCTTAAATTATTCAACGTCCAAAGATATCAATCAACAATCCAGCTGTATAGGTATATGTGTGACGTTTACTGGTGCAAATTTTAATTTTTCACAAAAGCAGAATCGTTGTCAGGGTTTACCGGGAAGAGTTGTGGCAGTGTAGGAAACCAGGCTGATTGAACCAATATCTCTTCTAAAAAAATTCAACAATTCCAATTTAATAATCCTATCGGCCTCTATTTGTACCTTTTGGGACAATTGCTAGTTATTAGACGTTATTATAAAGTGTATGATCTACTTGCACGCAGGTTTAATAGTGATGCGAATATCGTGATTAAATAGCGATTTTTTTCGTGCAACAATTTAATTTTCGGTTTTTTGGCGATTTTTTTTTTTATTTAAAAAAATATATATATTTTTTGGAAAAAAAATTTGATCTGACCTGAAAAAATCGAGAGCGTGGAACAATGATTTAGAAAAACTATTTTTTGTTTTTTTTTGTTCATTTTTTTAGATAGAAGGCAAGAGTGAGAGCTAAGGAGGAGAAGAACTCATCTACAAGGGCAAGAGAGGAGAAAAGTCAAGGAATTTAGCATCTTAAGCAAAAAAAAATTAAGTTTGGACCAAGTTTCTTCAGTGAAGCGTGGTTTTCAAGTATGGGCATCAAATTTGGCCATTTTTTTGTTTTTTGTTTTTGTTTTTCCTTGGGTTTCTTTCACCCATTTATTTCCCATGATTTTTGTTTGGATTTGATTGTGTTTTTTTTCATTTTTGTTTCATTTAGTAGAGAGGATTTATTTTGGTAAAAAAAATGCAAAAACTTGATTGTTAGATTTATTTGTTTGATTTATTCTTGTGCCCTAGTTTTTTTCTATCGTTTTTGTTTGGGTTTGAATGTGTACTTTTTTGCCATTATTGTTGCATTGTGTTGAGGGTTTTTTTTTTATCAAATATTCAATATGTTGTATGTAAATTTTAATTTTAATTTTTTAACTTGCAATTCTTCTTGTGCCCTAGGTTCAAACTTCAAACTTCATCTTACATTAAAACTCAAGAGTTCAACAAAGTTACAAACATGCCAAGAAAATTGGACCCTCTATGAGAATTTGGTGAACTCGATGGAGGGTTTGACACATCAAATTTGACTTGCAAGTTATGGGGGCATCATATGACAAGGAGGGTATACAGAGTGAAGTATCACCTTGCACAAGTTCCAGGACATGAAGTACGGCCTTGCACAAATACAAATTTAGAAATCCTCTGAAGAACCCTCGTATCGTTGGAATAAATAGAGCAAACCAAATTGTCCAAGTCAGGTCTAAAGAGTCAACTAACAGGGAGTAGAGTGTCACGATTGGGAAGTGAACATGAGAGTGGTACTAGTTCTACTTCACTATCAACATCTACAACCAACCCTATAGCTACGTCATCATTTTTTGTTCCTAGAACCACACCTGGTGCACAACCATCTATCTCTTCAGTTATTAAAAAAATGGAGAAGGAAGAAGCCTACAAGTTGTTGGGCAAGTTTCTTCTTTGGAGTGATATTCCTTTTATCGTTTCTAGGAACAATCTATTTTTCCAGCCCGCGGTTGATGCTATTGTTATTGTTGGCCCAGGGTACAAAGTCCCTTCATATTATGACTTTAGAGGGCACATTCTTCAAAATGAAAAGGTTGACTATACTAAGAGATTGGAGGAGTTTAGGGCATCATGGACACACACAAGATGCAGTGTGACCTCAGATGGATGGACCGATCAAAAGGGTAGAAGCCTTATTAACTTCTTGGTTAGTTGTCGCAAGGAAACAATGTTTATGAGATATGTTGATGCATTTGCACATATCAAAGATGCACGGTTATTATGTGATCTGTTGGATGTATTCATTCAGGATGTGGATCCATAACATGTTGTCCAAGTCATAACGGACAATGTTGTAAATTATGTTGTTGTTGGCAAGATGCTTATGGAGAGGCATCCTACCTTATTTTGGACACCTTGTGCCGCATACTCCACTAATTTGATGTTGGAGGACATAGGAAAATTCTTTTTGTTAATAATATTGTTGAGTCATAAAAAAACATTACAAAATTTATATATAATCATGCATTTGTGCTTCATTTGATGAGAACATTCACCAACAACAAGGAGTTGGTGTACCCTGTCATTACACTATTTTCCACCAGTTTCATATCTCTTCAATCCCTCTTGAATTTTATGTGGGATGTGAAGATAATATTTCTTTCATAGGAGTGACGTGCTTTGGCATTTAGTCGCAAACCAGAGGGAGAGGCCATATGCAAGTTAGTTTCATACCAGGAAAGCTTATGGGCAGGATTGTAGGAGGTATGTATCATTACTGGACCTTTGGTAAAGGTTCTTCGATTAATTGATAGAGACAAGCCCGCAACGGACTACTTGTATGAGGCCATGGATAGGGTCAAAGAATCCATTCGGAGCTACTATGATAATAAGAGGGATGAAGGGTTTGAGAAACAACAACTCCTATGGGAAGTGATTGATGAGCGATGAAACAATACTCTCCATTGTCCCATTCATGTTGCATGGATCTGTCTAAATCCCGCATTTTATTACTCCTGTGGTTTCTTATTTGATATTGAAGTTGATGTGCACCAGTGTTGCAGCAAGAATGTTGCAACTCCTGGGGCTACCAACTTTACTTTATCAACCCAGGGTTCGTACAAACTTGGAGGTGACAGTGTTGTATACATTGGTAAAAGTGATGGTTATGCCCTTTTGTCACTGTTTAACTGACGAGAGACCACTAGGGTTTTTCAAGCCAGACTTCTCTAGATTCAAAAGAAGCTTGATTACTGATGAGGGAAAGAGAAATCTACTCTGAGAGAAAGCTTGTCTACTACAATAAGGAAAAACATTGAAATCCAATGCTAAAACACACCATTTCCTAACTAAATACTAAGAGACTATACTTCAACAAGAATGCTAAGTTAACATGTATGAAATTTTACTGTTATAAGCATGTAAGTTCAAAACATCAAACATTACTACTGTGCATGTAAATGACAAGAATAAATCTGTTTTTCTTTTTATATTTTTTATGGAAGAGTGTGAAATCTAATCTCTTTTGGCGATGTGGCAGGTGGCTTATGAACGTTGGTGGATGGTTGGAAGGTTTGGGAGACCCTTAGGTGACCTTTTCTGGCTTCCTAGAGGCTTTTCCCTCAATTCAACCTCAAAACAGGTCACTACAGGATTCCCTGTATTTCTACAGGATACAGCCGAGAGCAAATTGATGGGTGCTGAAGGTGATAGAAGGCTTAGGGAAGGTGGTTGGTGGATGGAATTAGCTGAGAAAATTCCTAGGATCACTCAGAATTCAAAACCAAGGTTGGGAGATGGTTGGATTTTTTCAACATGCTTGGAAAAGTTTCCTCATAAAATGATGAAATTGGTGAGGGTCTTAGTGAAAGCAAGGAATGATCATGGATGGATGAAATTTGAAAGAGGTTGTTGGCTATGAGATATCTCTTTACTTCTAAAACACCTCCACTGCATCAAACATTGATATTTGCCCAAAAATCATGTAAACAATGAGAATTTCCATAAGCTAGGAAAACAAAGTTTAATGAGCTAGTTGTCTTCTTCATGCATGAGAAAACTTGCAGCATAAGATGGAATCATTGATGAGATCTACTATAAGGCTAAAGATGGAAGGAATGATGACTAGGTCCTACTCTTGCAAATTGATCAAATGTTGGCTTAAGTACAAAAAACTCTAAATTCTATGAGAAAGTAGAATTATGTCTTTTTAGGGCTGCATAGGAGTTCTTTCCTCAAATCATCATCCTTGAAGGAAGAAGTGAGATCAAAACACCTATTGATAGCTTCTTGATGGTCCTTTATCTCTTCTAAACTACTGCTGAAGTAAAGCACAAATGGAAGCAAATTAATAAGCAAACTAATCAAATCTACACTATTTGCAATGAAATACCTCTAAGGACAATTTAACCATAAATCTATGAAATCAATCTAAGCATACATATATAAGAAGAGGAGCATTTGCTGCTAGGGTTGGGCCCTAACCCAAGAGCTTCAACCCTCTGAGTTAACTTAGTACTGGATCAAGAAAAATTTCATTCTCATTATCAAAACAGAAAATTACATAGCAATGTCTTCCACAAGTCTGGAGCTCAAAAATAACTAGTGTTTTTACAACAAAAATTTGAATCCTAATGAGGCTCTAGGCCTCTTTATTTATACAACTGAAGTCTCCAACGACTTCCTTAAATCTAGGGAGGCTCGGCTCCCAAACTCGAGATAAACTAACTCTTTGACTGTCACTTTCTCGGCTGCCTTTTGATCTTCATGACTTGGCTGCTTGTACTCCGAGCTAGTGTGATTGATGGAGGAATATTCAAATGAGGGAGGAGTAAATGAGGAGGATTTACCTCCTACAATCTCTCTTCCTTGTCCCATTCGAGTTTCAGCCCTTAATCTTGCCAAAATTCCCTAATTTTCTCTCACAAACCTGCATTCAATGCACATTAGTCCACTAGGCATAATATCTCACTTTGACTCATCTCATTAAACAAAATATAATCAAAACATGTAATAAATTGTGAGAAGAGTTGATTTGACTAAGCTAGGAGGTGAATTAAGGTCCATATAGTTACCTAATGATGAGGTTCATCATCACCTCCCTACTGAAAGTATTGCTCATCCTTTGATCAACTCAATCAATATCCATATCTTTCATAGCCCTAGTGACCTCCTTGACATCCCATGCTTTTATTGTGGTTTCCTCTTCTTGTGCATAGAATCCTGCCCTCCTTTATATCTCCTCCCACTACTTTCTTTCTTCCTCTTCCTTCCTTCCTTCTAACATCCCCAAGAGCAGTGGTGGACTGAGTCTCAATCCAATCCAATTGACTTTGAGCCTTTGGATGGTTTGCTTGTACATGGGTGTCTTGTTCAGTGCTTCTCTCATTCTTTGAGGAGAATGGTACTCTTTGATTTTCAAACTATATGGCAAATTATTCCATCTCCTTTGGCAATCTTACATGTTGTCATCCCCTAACAACCTGAACATATCCTCAAAATGTGTAATTGCTTGCTCTTGGGCAGCAAGATACCTGGGTGCAAGTTGAGGATCATTTGCGATTAAATTATGTGTGCTGATGACAGCCATTGGATTTGACTGCTCAACTCTTATCATGAGAGGCTTTGTTTGTTCCCTTGCCAATATCTTCTTCATTTATGCAGCCCTTTCTTCCTCATGGTTCATCCATGATGCCAAATCCATCAACTGTAAATCCCCTAGTTTTGCATTACGGTCCCATACATTCAAATATGTCAAGGCCATGTTATGCAAGTAGAACTCAGACATCTTAGCCCTATCCTCTAGTGTGCTTTGATCACAAAGATCAATGAACTATCTATAATCCTGGAATGGCATAGTGCCTCTCTGTGATAGGGTCTTGATTTGGAACTGCAGCCACTGTTCCTTAAGGTATAATGCATAGGACTTAGCTGGCATCCTGCATTGGATTGCCTCTAGGGATAGACTGGCCATGGTTGCCAATTGATTCTCTCTTTCTTGCAGTTGTCCTTTCAACCATGCATTTTCTGCCTCCAACTGAGCTTTCATTATGGCCTCTCTGTCCCTCAGGCTACTTAGTTCTCTGCCCATCTCTTTGAGCTTTTCCTCCATGTGACCTATGTCCTCCACTCCCTTGGACTTGGCAATCTACATCCATCTATGTGTTCTTTCTCTTTCTTTCTCAAGCTCAAAGAATAATGGGATGGAAAATTTTTGTGGAATGACCCTACCCCCTTCAATAAATCTATAGTAGGAGTCAAGGTTAGGTTGAGGACTAGGTTCCCTTAGCTTTGGATCCTCCTTCTTTGTTTCTTGCTGCATACTCCCTTCCTTATCCAATTTTGAGTTTTCTGTAGGTTTAGCAGAGTTTTCTGTAGGATTTCCTCTACTTCCTATAGGTCTTGATGTGTATCATGTAGGATGTCTTTCCCTTGGATGAGGCATATCTAGTCACAGGCCTTCTGACATAAGTGATAAGAGACTTAAGGGAGGTTTATCTTGAGGATCCTTCTCCTTGAGTGTTTATAAGAGGATCCATTTTCTCCTGCTATTTAGGTGAGTCTTCAATAATAATGGGGACCTTGGTGGTAGTTTGATGTTTTCCCTACCTTATTCTTGTACTTTTTCTTGTTCTAAAGTACAAAGGAGTTTGTCTTTGTCTTTTGCCTTTTTTTTTATAGGGGTGCTAAGGGCGGTGAGGGCAGTTGTTGCCTCTTTCTCAGTGGGTTCTGGAGACACTTCGGGTGACTCCTCCTTGTCTTCTGCCTCCTCTTTTCCATTGCCCTTTTCATCTTTTTCTTTCTCCTCTTCTTCTCCCTCTAGTTCCTCACCTTGTTCATCAGTTTCCTCCTTGGCATTTTCTTCTGTTTCTTCACCACTTTCCTTCTCTTTCTCTTCCTTTTCTTCCTCATCTATTTCCTCTTCATCCCTCTCTGCTTCTCCTTTATCTGTTTCTGTAGAAATTTTGAATAATAAACACATGTTCAACAGAGATTATCCTGATCATGCACTATTGCGGAATACATGCACAATACATAAGCTCCTCTACGTTGATCAACAATTTAGTAGCATCAAAAACAATGAAACATCAATCGCATGCACACATTAACACAATATGTATCCCGGGGAAATCTTACAGCTGAAAACCCCACACTATCTGTATATTAATGATTGAGAACATGTAACAATGCATAGTACAACACTCCTCACAAGTATCCAGCACTATCTCCACCGGTTACACACAAAACTAGCTCAGATCCGAACAAGTCACAGGTTCAAATCTCCTCCGCTGCTTTGCCTGCCTCTATTGCACAATGCCTGCTGAGAATCACTCACACTGGAAATCACATGAGCATAGGCTATTCTACTAGGCATATACTGGGCAATTATCATGGGCATACTCAATACATTACTTGTGCAAGATCTCATGCACAACTATAGTCACAACTGATAGCAATCTCAACCTCTAACACTTGTCTCCACTGAACTGTACATGCACTGAGTTAACTAATGTATTCTTCAGTTGCATTATGAGTTAATAATTAGTGAATTAATTTAATCAATTAATTCACATCACTCATCACTAGTCTATTTGCAGTTAGACTAATTACAACTAGTTTAACCAAGTCAAACTGAACACAACTCCACCAACTCTACATACAACTCCACAGAACTCACATGCATGAGTTCCAACTGATGTCCTGCATGCAATAGCTCAACTGACTCATAAGAAAAGCATATTTCCTTCTGACAGCTGCATGTGCCACATCTGTAGCTCAAACTGAAGTGCTCCAAGAGGATAAGATAAAGTTTATAGTCTAAATATTATTATGAGACAATAATATTTGACTTTTCTATTTTTGACTAGCAGTCTAAAAATAGACTCTAATCACTCCTGCTGTGGTCCAAAAATAGAAGTCCATCTATTTTTCCCAACATGACCAATCATCCATAAACAGCATCCTGCAACTCATAGACCATGATCCATATGTCTAAAAATAGACATAGTCTAAAAATAGACTTTGCGCCATAATTTGCCTACGGGCCCACTTAGTGAAGGCGACTCCTTTCCACTAAGCTCCATCATCTTGTTGCATTCTCAACACTCCATCTCAACAAGATATGGATTATCAGCAACCCCTATCCTGCCTCGGTGGTATTCGAATTTTCTCCTGGTGAGCGCCTTCGTCAAGATATCAGCATCCTGATCCTCCATTGGAATGTATGAAAGTAACATGATTCTCCGCTGCACACAATCTCTGATATGATGGTACCTGATGTCGTCCATTGAGCTCCCTGCCCAATCTACATCCTCCTATCTGTACCAAGATCCATATCCCGATGCGCCTCTCTTGAGCCTGCACACATGCGACTCCACCAACTGTCAATAAACAGTGGCATCCACTTCTTTTGCTGAAGTGGCATCCTCCTTCCTCCAACCTCCAGGAAGAGGAGTGTCAACAGGCTTGTGGCCATGCATGTTGAACTTCTCCAGTATCTCCCGAGCATACTTACCCTAAGAAACAAATAGTCCATCACTGCGCTGCCAAATTTCCAATCCCAGGAAATAATGAAGGAGGCCCAAGTCCTTCATCTCAAACTCCTTAGCAAGATCATCCTTGCATGAAAGTATCAACAGCTCATCACCCGTTAGAATCAAATCATCTACATAAAGTACAATGATAAGCAACTTACCCTCCACCACAATTTGGTATAGGTTAGGATCCGCCTCACTCTTGGAGAATCCAAGTCTGGTGAAATAGTTGTCTATCCGTGTGTACCAAGCATGTGGTGCTTGTTTCAACCCATACAGTGCTCTCTTGAGCCTGCACACATGCGACTCGCTGCTGAAGATCTCAAAACCTTCGGGCTGCTCAATGTACACCTCCTCCTCAATGACTTCATTGAGGAACACAGTCTTCACATCCATCTGATGAATGTGCCATCCCATCTGCGCTGAGAGAGCAAGAATCGTCCGTATGGAAGAATACCTTGCGACAGGTGCAAAGGTCTCCTCATAATCGATCCCCTCTATCTGTGAAAAGCCTCGGGCAACAAATCTTGCCTTGTACTTCTCCACACTCCCGTCAGCTGCCTGCTTAACTTTGTAGATCCATCTCAAACCCACCACTGATTTCCCTTCCAGTCTAGGAACAATCTCCCATGCACTGTTTCTGACAATCGAATCATACTCTTCCACCATGGCGTCTACCCATGAGGGATCCTCCACAGCTTCCTCGAAAGAGGATGGTTCAGTCACAACAAATTTGCTCATAAGAGCCATGTATCTAGTGTATTGATCAGGTCACTGTCTCTGCCTGTGTTGGGCTGTAGGTGGTCCTACAACTTTCTCTGCATCTTGAGCCAGTCGCTCAGCTTCTGTCAAGCGCTTTCGCCCTCTGATGGTTGGCGCTGCATGAGTGGTCTCTTCCTGAACCTCGTCCTGTGGCTGATCCACGTCCTGAAGCTCATCCTTAGGAACTAATAGCTCCTCATCTGCATGCAAGTGTAGCTCCCTCTCAAGCGAACACTTCATGGATTTCTCCTCCTGAAATTTTATATCCCGTCGCACAACAGTTTTACCACTGTCTGGCAAATACACACGATAGTTGTGGGGCGTATCAGTGTACCCCACAAATATCCCAACCTCTGCGGTCGGCTCCAACTTCTTCCTGGCATCCCTCGTCACATGCATGTAAACGTTAGCACCAAAAATCCTCAAATGAGAAAGATCAGGCTTCTTACCAGAATAAGCCTCCTCGGGTGTACTCAGGCCAAGTATCTTGTGAGGACAACGGTTTTGCACATAAACTGTTGTATTGCATGCTTCCGCCCACAAGTGAAGGGGTAGGCCCTGATCATGCAACATCGCCCGTGCAGCATGCACGATCGTTCTATTCTTCCGCTCAGCAACCTCGTTCTTCTGTGGGTTATGGGAGCTATGAGCTCTCTTCGAATCCCTTCTGCTTTGCAGAAATCCTTGAACTCACCAGAGATGTATTCACCACCATTATCGCTCCTAAGAGCCTTCACCTTCTTCCCCGACTCCTTCTCGACTAGTGCTTTGAACTCACAGAACTTTGAGTATGTCTCGCTCTTCTTCTGCATGAAGAAGATCCAACACTTACGAGAGAAATCATCAACAAAAATCACATAATACCTGTGTTTTGCTGTCGAAGCTACTGAGAAAGGTCCACACACGTCTGTGTGAATTCTCTCAAGGATCGTCGTGGCACGACTATCCTTCTCGTGAAAGGTGGCTTTCACAAACTTTCCCAAAATACACCCCTTGCACTGATCTGACTGCGCAAGAGTGCCTTTAGGAAGCCCTGTAGTGATCTGTTGCAGTATCTTCAAGGCTCCATGGTGAAGGTGACCCAATCTCCTGTGCCACAGCTCGCCATCATCTCGGCACACCAATCCTTCTGCCTTGCATGCCATTGCTGAACATCCATCTACATGCAACTGATAAAGGTTCCTCACTCGAACCCCTATCTTCCGGGTTTCTCCAGTTGTCTTACTGCGCAGGAAAGCTTTTCCCTCGCTGAAAACAGCATCATATCCCTTGTCTTCTAACATCGCCACAGAGATAAGATTCTTCTTCAATCCTGGAACATGCATCACTTCCTTCAATACGAAGGGTTTACCAGACTCCCTCTCAAAGGAAATGGTACCGATACCGGTCGCACTGTATCTACCATCATCGCCCATCTCGATGTGCACTCCAAGATCTTTGTCCTCCAAATCAGAAAACAAATTTCGATCTCCTGTCATGTGAAAAGACGCACCACTGTCCAAGAACCACACCGATCCCATCACACTTGAAACCAAGCATGCGATCAATGAAAAATCAAGCTCAAACTGCGAGGCTAGAGCCCCTCCTGCTGCAGATCCAGCAGCTTGCTTGTTCTTCTTCTTCCGCGGACAATTAGTGGCATAGTGTCCGTGCTGGTGACAGTGAAAACTGCTAAACACACATGGGAAACATAGAATAGGAAAGATAAATCATTCAGTACATTTTTTTATTAACAGGAGATGTACATTTATAATACAATGTTGTGACTCTTGGGTTTCAGATCCCAAGGTCTCTTGGACTCCTTTTGTCCATTCGACTTCCACACTAACCCACTTAGGATTAGGTGTCCAACATTCCCCCCCTTAATCCGAAGGGTTATGTATGAGTCCAAGAAGAGAGCTGTAATACAAAATGTGCAAAAATGCATGGCAGCACTAGGCTGAATGTGCTCTCTGAAATGTTGGTATAAAGGGCAGTGGTTTAAGGATGACCACCAACACTGGAACGCTTAGTGCAGTTCCCGGAACTCTTCCAAAACTGGCAAGAAACTGAAGTTTTCTGCTAGAGGAAGTGATCCTATTGTTTTAAAGAGGGAAACCTTCAACCATAAAAGGGAGGTCTCACCCCTCATAAAAGGTAAAACTTCAACCTGAAAAGGGAAGTCTCAACCTGTGATGGTTTAAGGATAACCAACAACTCTGGAATGCTTAATGCAATTCCTTGAACTCTTCCAAAACTGGCAAGAAGTTGGTGTCTTCTGCTAGAGGAAGTGTTCTCAATTTTGTTCACGGGCATCTTTTTCTTTGGCTACAACTCTGAAACTGGTGTGGCAGGTTGTGGCTCAGGCTCGCTTGATGTGACTTTGAAGCTTGTAGATGACCATCATTTCCCCCCCTGTCAGATACAAGGTGAGATGATGGAGAAAACTCAACTGCAAGACTGTTCAATACTCTGGAACAAGTTCTGACATGTGTTTGGAATATCTTCTTGGCTGTTGATGCCCATTGCCAAGAAGCGATCCATCCAAGATGAATCTTTGTTCTTGCAGGATGTTTGTTTCTGAAGCATCTGTGTGAAGAATGGCTGGTTTTATGACAATGCTTACAAGGATGAAGATCAAAACAGTGATCTTTCAGATGGCCAACTCGGTCACAGTGTTGGAATTTCACGATCTGTTGTTGTTGTTGTTGCTGTGGAAGAGGGGCAGAGTCTGGAACAGCTGAAGCTGAACTGTCATGAAGAGTAGATGAACTGTCATGAATGAATCCAGCACTCTGAAATTGAATGGGCTTGGCATAGTCTGGAATATGAAAGGACAAGTCCTTGTCATATCCAAGACCAGTTTTGTGCTTGTTGTGGACAAGCTGTTCCCAAGGTCTGATGATGGGCTTGGGAAGTGCAGACTGAGTTTCTGCATCTGCATGTACAATTGCTGCTTTACTTGAATGAACAGTAACATTATTGACTTGTTGTTTATGGGAGTCTGCTTCATTGTTCTAAACAGAAACAGGTTCAGAATGACTCCTTCGTTTTAATTCTTCTTGCTGTAGCTGTGTTTCAAGCTGCAAAAAATCAACTTTGTCTTGTGCATATTGTAGACATGTCTGAATTTCTGAGAGAGAGCCTTTGCTGATTTGGAATGTTTCATGATTAGAGGAATGTATCAGAGTTTTTAAGAATTCTAATACTTCAGTAATTTGAGGCATATTCTTCATTGTCAAAATTACACCCCTTTAAAAGACTGATTACAACTATGACCCAATGAGTAAAAGTAACACCCACTCACAGTACAAAGACACAGAAAAATCCTTTGTAAATGTGCAGCAAATGAATCAAGGAACAGAAACTATAATGAGTTTTAAATACAGTTCCACAACTGGGGCAGCAGCAACTGCAAACTTGTTTGGATCCTTCAAGTACTCCTTCAGAAATGATGGTTATCAAAACTTTAATAATTATAACACCATGTCATGGGCATTCTTTGAACTGTAATTTACAGCGGTCAACCTCAGCAACGCATTAAACATATGAATGGCACCAGCAATCAAATCGGATCCAACTATAGGAACAGAAGCACAGAATCTCGGTTGCAGATGGAATTCGAACTATTCAAAGTGTATCACCATACCATTGGATTGTATACCATTCAGGCCTCATACAGACTTATTTAAAACAGCAGCTTCAACGTATTTCAGGCAGCTTAAATCACAGTTTTCGTTGCATTCAATACAGCTCCAGGTCAGCACACAAATAAATCAATGAGTGATATACAAAACTGATTTCTTTCATGCATAAACAACACTCCTTTGCAAGAAAAAATGAATGTCTTCCACAATCTGCAGTTGAAGTACAAAAAGTTCGAGCACTCCTGAAGGTAGAACCAGCACGCTAGTGAAGAATGAGTTCAGCTCACTTACATAATGCACAATTCATGTTGTTAACTTCACCATCTGATGTACGTTACAATGATACCGCATATTTTATATCATTATTGTCATGCAACAAATTTGATATAGAACAATTAGTGATAGGATTCATCTCCCATTTCAGTTTCTTTACTCGCTCTTTGTAGAGCACTCCCACTGGTTCGGTCTTTACCCAAGATATTGGATGAGAATTAGATTACATCCACAATATTTAAGCAAATTCAGCGCATTGAAGTTGTAGCACTTGGGCAAGTATAGTCAACCAAAACAAAACAGAGGATTATTGGTGTACCATTGGAAATTCTTCGCAACAGTGGGTATGAAACGGTTATATTGTCTTTGCTGTCCTTTGTCTCAGGGCTGATCTGCTTTGCAATCGGAGATATATGATATATGAATGTCTCAACGCAGTTGGGAGCTGTTAGATTTCTTACATGATTCTGAGTCAATGCTCTTAGATGACTCTGACTGAATGCTCTGAGGGATGTTTGTATCCGAACAGCGATTGCCGCTGAGAACGTAAAATTAAGAACTTTGTGATCGGACTCCCGTTTTAGCTTGGGCTCCTGCTCCAGAACAGCTAGGTCATAAAGATGCGATACTTTGATGAAGTTAGTGGAAACTGGAAAGTAAAATGCAATTAGATAGTTTCTTGATCTCTATTGTATCTGCACGCTAAAATGTTTCTGTAATGAAATATGTGAAGCTTTGTAATGCAATAATATCTCAGGCGCACTTCGGAGAAACTCCGAACTAAATAAAATTGAATTGCATCTAACCGATAATGGGGATCACAATATAGTTTCAGTGCACCCTGCTATTGTCTGCGAATGAGTCTAGACTCTCAAAAATGTTCAGCTTAAACAAATATTCCCTTCACTTTTTAAAAAAATATGTTCAAAGAGTAATCTTGAGAAACCCGACAAAAAATGCATCTTGAATTTGTTTATTCCCTCGGAAGACAAGAAATCGGAAACACATGGGACAGACATTTTGCCAAACGGGTACTACTATTGATAATCATTGTCATAAAACCCCGACAATGTATTGTCATTTTCCGAAAAACTTCATCCCACGAAGCCGAATTGCTCTAAATTGTCCTTAAAATTTACAAAGTAAAAAAATGATGGACTTTGAAACCAGGCAGACGGTGAGAAAATTTTACATGGTCAAATAAAATCCATCAAAAATTCCATTCACCTTGCCATGCATGACAATTTTAAACCCGAAAAACAATCACCAAGGCGGCTTGAGCTACACGTTAAGTAAGGATTTCCTCACTCTATTCAGACTCAAACTTTACCTATTACCTTCTCATCACCTCAGAACTCCATTGTTGTTCTGTCACGCCATCTGATATACATACGCCCAGAAGACTTTCTACACCCAGCCAATTTTCTGCATCTGAACCGGAATCACTAGATCAGTCGGCGCTTGAGCAGTTATAAGTTTTTTTTTTTTCGCAGGCTCTGCAATGTTATGTACTTTTATGAATTCACTGGTATGGTGGAGTATTCAACAGTGCGGGAGTCGATTGGTATTGTGGAGGCGTTATACCAGTTAACAGAGTTGGGGCTCATCCACAATGTTCAACATATATATAATGTATAACTCAATGTAATACCACCATCAATAACTCAACTGACGCCACAGTCATTCATTTGAAACAACGGCAGTCATTTGTACAAATACTCAAAGCAGCACACTATTTCAGGCAGCGTGAAAAACAATTATGTTACCAGTCGATTCAACAGAGGCGTTCTTTGCTCCACCCATCAGTCCATCGCGGAGGATTCCTCGCACAGGGAAGCAGCAGGCCAAGCCCGGAGACGTGCTCTTCTTTCGCTACAGCGGCCATGGAACTTTGGTTCCACTGCAGAACTCCACCGGCTATGACGAGTGTATCGTCCCATGCGATTTCAATCTTCTTACAGATGAGGACTTCTGATTAATGGTGAACATAGTACCATGGTTTCAGACTCGTGCCACAGTGGAGGCCATGGACTCAATACTCCGTTTCTTGAGAGAAGAAACTGGAGAAGCTGAGATGGAAGCTCATAAAATCAAGAGCGCTCTATTTAAGCTTTTCGGCAAGAAAGCTAGCTCCAAAGTTCAAAGGCTTGCTACAGATAACGACTCTTTCCTGGAGGAAATGGGACAGCATGGACAGCGCTGGACAGGACAGCGCTTCTTTCAGGAACGTTCATGGGCAGTCCAGAGCGCAGGTACAGAGAGGGCAGGTATAAAATGTTTATGAGCAGTTACAAGGAGCGTTTCGTATGCAGAGAGCAGCGTATTAAATGCAGGTGGAGCAGCTACAGGAGCAGCGTAATTATCATGAAACGCTTGGCAGTCAGTAAATCGCAGATGGATCAGCGCTTTAAATGGGGCATTTATGGACAGAGCGCAGTGGTGACAGAGGCGTTGATGACAGAGGCGTTATAAGGCAGCGCTTGAAAAGAATATGGCAGAGGGCCAGGACTGCTCACAACAGAGGAATGGCAGAATATTGTCTGTATAAAGGAATATGGCAGAAATAAACTGCACAGATAGGCCACAAAACAAATGGCTCACATTAATTATGCAGGGCAGGAATACGCCTGCTCTGATACCATGCTAAACACACATGGGAAACATAGAATAGGAAAGATAAATCATTCAGTACATTTTTTTATTAACAGGAGATGTACATTTATAATACAATGTTGTGACTCTTGGGTTTCAGATCCCAAGGTCTCTTGGACTCCTTTTGTCCATTCGACTTCCACACTAACCCACTTAGGATTAGGTGTCCAACAAAAACACTTCACCTTGGACATGTCCTACTTCTTGCCTTTCGCACCAGACTGAGAAGCTTTCTTTCTCTTCCCCTTCTTTGCTTTGGTAACCAAAGCGCAATTTTCTTCATCAGGTCCCTTTGATGAAGATCCGTCCCTGGTATTCCGCCTGATCTCCTCCTGCACAAGATCTGACCAAAGTCTCTCCCATCTTGACAGTTTCTCCCGACCTTTGACAGAGTCTTGATAGGAATGCCAACTCTTCGGAAGACCAAGGAGAGCCAAGCTCACCAAGTCCTCATCATCGACAGTCACCCCCACACTTCCCAGCTCATCTCTGCACTGAGTGAACTTCATGAGATACTTGGGCATACTGTCTCCCTTCTCACATTTGATGTTTCTGAGTTTATCCTTGAGTGCCAGCTTCCTCTGATCACTCTTGGTTTGGAATAGATCTGTTAACGCTTTCCACATCAAGTATGGAGAAGCCTTTCCATGCAAGCTGGACACAATGTGATCCTTCACGCCCTCCAACAGAATCCTTCGACACTTTGCTGTCTTCTTTTGCCAAGCCTCAGCTACGGCAGCATCAGTAGGCTTTGGGACCTCAGCCTCTATGAACTCCTTTAGCCCATTATCATCTAACACCGCCTCCATCCTGTCCTTCCATGCAATATAGTTCGAGCTGCCCTCAAGAGCATACTCCAATCGCAATCCGTTGAAAGACATTGCAACGTTGACACCAAGAAAACACTGCTGCAAATTCGAATTCCACCAGCTCCAAACTCAACCGCCTCGGATCTAAGATTCGTGAGAACAAAGTATTTCTCGTACAGAGATTGACTGTATGGGCTTTTACTAGATATCTCACCTTTTGAAGGAAGGGTGAATCCAGAGGCTACCTGGCCCGATTACAGACTCTGCCTGAAGAAATAAGATGTAAACACTTCCTGAATAGTAGATCTGATGATCAACAAATTTGATACCATGTAGAAATTTTGAATAATAAACACATATTCAACAGAGATTATCCTGATCATGCACTATTGCGGAATACATGCATAATACATAAGCTCCTCTACGTTGATCAACAATTTAGCAGCATCAAAAATAATGAAACATCAATCGCATGCCCACATTAACACAGTATGTATCCCGGGGAAAGCTTACAGCTGAGAACCCCACACTATCTGTATATTAATGATTGAGAACATGTAACAATACATAGTACAATACTCCTCAAAGTATCCAATACTATCTCCACCTGGTACGCACAAAACTAGCTCAGATCTGAACAAGTCACAGGTTCAAATCTCCTCCGCTGCTTTGCCTGCCTCTATTGCACAATACCTGCTGAGAATCACTCACACTGGAAATCACGTGAGCACAGGCTATTCTACTGGGCATATACTGGGCAATTATCATGGGCATACTCAATACATTGCTTGTGCAAGATCTCATGCACAACTATAGTCACAACTGATAGCAATCTCAACCTCTAACACCTGTCTCCACTGAACTGTACATGCACTGAGTTAACTGATGTATTCTTCAGTTGCATTATGAGTTAATAATTAGTGAATTAATTTAATCAATTAATTCACATCACTCATCACTAGTCTATTTGCAGTTAGACTAATTACAACTAGTTTAACCAAGTCAAACTGAACACAACTCCATCAACTCTACATCCAACTCCACAGAACTCACATGCATGAGTTCTAACTGATGTCCTGCATGCAATAGCTCAACTGACTCATAAGAAAAGCATATTTCCTTCTGACAGCTGCATGTGCCACATCTGTAGCTCAAACTGAAGTGCTCCAAGAGGATAAGATAAAGTTTATAGTCTAAATATTATTATGAGACAATAATATTTGACTTTTCTATTTTTGACTAGCAGTCTAAAAATAGACTCTGATCACTCCTGCTGTGATCCAAAAATAGAAGTCCATCTATTTTTCCCAACATGACCAATCATCTATAAACAGCATCCTGCAACTCATAGACCATGATCCATATGTCTAAAAATAGACATAGTATAAAAATAGACTTTGCGCCATAATTTGCCTACGGGCCCACTTAGTGAAGGCGACTCCCTTCCACTAAGCTCCATCATCTTGTTGCATTCTCAACAGTTTCAGTTTCTTCTTCATCCCTCTCACTGGAAATAGGGCTCTTGTCATATTCGAGGGCTTTTATATCCTCCTCTGTCTACATGTCTCTGGAAATTTCCCATGTGATAGGAATTCTATGATGAGTCTAATTAACCCATGATGGGCTAGCTATTGGTAGTTTCCTTCCTGCACCTTCATGCTCATATCTATCAGTGATTGGAGAAGGAATTAGGGTATGTCTAGTCTGTGGTGAGGAGGTGTATCTGATCCAAACCTCAATACTTCAAAAGGCCTAAAGTGGTATCCATATACCACACTATACCTACCTTCACATGATATATATTTTATAAGGTGGTAGCTTATTTCATTCCAAGGGTATGGTAGGCTTGCTCTTCTTACTCCATTTTTGTCTTCCATGGCCTCCTCTCCCTCTAAAAAGAATTTCTTCTTTGCAGTTTGGCTATTTCCCTTGTCTTCCTTTCTCCAAGGCACTCTTAAGGGGAGTGTGGTAATTTTTCTTATGAGTTCAGGGGTGAGCTCTATGGAGAGGCCTCTCACCACAACAGTGGCATGGGTCCTAGTTAGTGGAATGAGGGAGAGATCAAAATCTCTTGCTACTTCATCATCATACCCCCTCAATTTCTCAAAGAAACCCATCCAATTATGCCTTGTGAATATTTCTAGCACAGGAGGGTGTTGGTGAATCCTCACAGTGTTGATGGGCTCCCTTCTATTAAACCCCCCTATCATTTTGTCTGATGGATGGAGGAGTATATATGTCTGATACAAAATTTTAATGAAGGAGGAAATTGAACTAAAATTTTTGTGGATACAATTCCCTTTTACTGCAATCAATTTCAACAAACTAGAGGATTTTTTTGTTCCTTTCACTTGGAAAAATAGGAGGAAATGTAGATCCTACCTCCTTACAATGCTTGATGTAGCCAACCCCTGTTTTTCTCCCTTTGAAATTTCTCATTGCCAATCCTATAGACTGCCTGACTGTATCCTGTAGGATTCCTGTGGGATCCTATAGGATTCCCTGTAGGTGGTCCTACGCAAGAAAAAAATGAAATTTACCTCTCCTATAGACTGCTTGAGGGCCGAGAGTGAATTTGCTAGTGTGAGCCTCGAGAATGTGAATGCATCTATGCATGGGTATCAACATTTATTTCCTCTTATGGTTGATTTGAGTGAGGTGGTGTGCTGGCATCCGAGGTATAAATATCTATTTTTGGACTATTGGTCCCACTACCACATCATCATTCTCCTCACCTCGTAATCAACTCCCACTTCGAGCATCCGTAGCTTAACTACTTTCGACCTCATCCTCCTTTTCTTTGACTTGATTATTGCCACGTGTGTGAGGACTAATTGTTTTGTCCTCGCTGACTGAATGAAGGTGGCCAAGTTAACTGGCCACCTTTCACTTATAAACCAACTCGTTCACAATCTTTACATATTTTGATCACATTATGCAAATGAGAGAGTGGAAGCGAGATACTTACCTGTGGTAACAATACCTTGTTGCAGTTTGTTGAAGAAATGAGGTTTTTGTTGTGTGTTGGTTGCATGTGATTTCTCCTCTCTATCTTTCTTTTTTTTATTGTCCTTTGATGATTTTCCTTGATGTGTAGGTACTTGGTGTTGATGATGATGATGTTGTTGCTGCTGCTAGGCTCTAGAGGAGCTTCTCCTACCTTTGGATCTCCATGCTTGAAACTTGTTGCAACCTATGATTTTTGTTCTATGGGATAGGCTGCTACAGGATTTCCTACAGGATGTCTTGTAGCTGCTTCTCCCTAAAAAAATTTAATCATATTCTATTGCTGGGATCTGAGGATGATTAGCATGGGTAGAGAGGAGGTCTAGGGGTTTGTGAATGATGAAAAATAACCTTCAAGTGTTTTCCCCTTGCTCTCTGTCTTCATCTTTTTTTCTCTGTGAGTGTGTGTGTTTTTTTTTAAACTGTAATGTTTTGGAAACTGATTTTTTTTACGAATGCATGGGGTGATCATGGTGGAGAGAGGTATGGTAATGAGATGGTGATGTAGGAATCTATTTCTTTGACATGGGCAGACCATTTCCTTGCTCTAGGGTCACTTCCTTTAAGATTCCCAAGCCACTATAATTCCTACAGGATCATCCAGTAGGTTTTCAGGGAAACCTGTAGGTTTACAGGGAATCCTGTAGAAAACACAGAACCCTTGCAAATTGAGGCAAACGAGTGAAAAAAATGAAAGGAATGGTGGAATGATGAAGGATAATGATTGCAGAAATAAAAATATGAGTTGAATAGGTCCCTTTTGATTCTCCATTGTTGCTCTGATCGTCCTCCTGCTGACCTGCAAACAATATTTTCATAATTCTTTTCTCTTTTTTATTTATATTTTTTTTTTTGAAAAACAACTAGTTTGCCTCCAAGAGGTTTTCATCCTAGCTGCTTGCCCTGGGCACCTCAAGAGAGGTTTTCACCCAGAGATCTTTTTATTTCTCTCTCTTTCTTTTTTTTGACACCATTGGGCCGCCTCAAGAGGTTTTCAACCCAACAGTGGGACTCAGGCGCCTCATGGAGGTTTTCACTTGAGTCTCCTTATTTTTTCTTCTTCTTTTTTTCTTTTTCTCAGGGACTTGATGAGGTAGGAGCTGAGACTTGCTCCACCACCATCACTGTTTTGTTGATACCATCAATGAACTCTTGCTTTGACAATGGCCTTTTGTAAACTTTCAATCTGTGCCCATTAACAAGTAAAGGAATGGCCTCTACATCTATGGTTATGATCTGCACTGAACCATTATCATGACATTTCTCTATGACATAAGGCCCTAACCATCTAGTCCTTAAATTTCCCTTAAAGTATTTATATCTGGAATCATATAAAAAAGCCCAATCACCTTCTTGAAATTGCTTGTCCTTGATGTTCTTGTCATGCCAGATCTTCCTCTGAATTTGAGTTACCTCTATGTGTAGGAGGGCCTGCATTCTGAACTCATCTAACCCATTCAACTGGAGCAATCTCTCTTTTTTTGCACTGCTGAGATCTAGATCTAGTTGGGCTGCCATCCTCAATGTATTGTACTCAAATTCAATGGACAGTAGGGCCTTTTTCCCATAGACCAACTCATAGGGTGTGAATCCAGTGGTGGTCTTCCAGGTGGTATTGTAGGCCTAGGTGGCCTCAACTAGTCTATCTGCCCAATCTTTTCTACTGCTGCTAACCACTTTGGTCAAGATGCCCTCCAGCGCTCTGTTGGTCACCTCCACTTGCCCATTAGCTTGTGGGTGATAGGGAGTGGAGGTCCTATGCTTGATCTTGTGTTGGCTTAACAAGTCTTCAATCATGTTGGATGTAAATTGGCTACCTTGATCAGTGACCAGTTCTCTAGGGTACCCAAACTTGTAAAATACATTTTCCCTTAAGAACTCAGCCACCTTCTCCTCTGTTGTTGCCTTGATTGCCTTGGTTTCAGCCCACTTAGTTAGATAGTCAGTGCACACAATGATGCACTGTTTTTCCTTGGAGGAGGGTCAATAGGCCAAATGAAATCCATGCCCAACTTGTTAAATGGCTCGAAAGTCACTTGAGGTTGCAAAGGCATTTCATCCCTTGGAGTAGGCTTTCCCATCCTTTGGCACTGATCACACTGACTAGTATATATTTTCACATCCTGATGAAGAGTGGGCCAATAATAACCAGCTTGTAACACCTTGAATGTTGTCCTCTTTGCTGCAAAGTGACCTCCACAAGGCCCATCATGACAGGTCAGAAGGATGTCAAAGACTTCCTCCTCCCTGACACATCTTCTCAGAATTTGATTTGGGCCTAGTTTGAAGAGGTTGTCCCCAATCCAAGTGAATGGGGCGCTCTTCCTCACAATCTTGCTTTTCTCTTTGGAGGAAAAATTTGGTGGGAACTGTGCAGATACCAAATAGTTTGCTATGTCAGCAAACCATGGAGAGAGAATTGAAATGGCGAATAAGTGTTCATCTGGTAACTGATCATCAACCATTCCTTCCTCACCTGCAGGCAAAGTTAATCTGGAAAAAAAATCTACAACAACATTTTCCTTGCCAGGCTTATCAACAATGGTTAGATCAAATTGTTGTAATAAAAGTAACCATCTAATAATATGGAATTCACATCAGGTTTATTCATTAATTATTTTATTGTATCATGGTCAGTATGTACAAATGTTTGATAACCTGTAATGTAATTCCTAAATTTGTTCAATGAATGTACAACAGCCAGGAGCTCCTTTTCTGTCACTGTGTAGTTTAGTTTGGCCTTTGACAGATTCTTACTGATAAAGTAAATGGCATAAGGCAATTTTTCATCTATCTGGCCTAGAGCAGCTCCTATGGCTTTGTGTCAGGCATCAGCATGTATATGAAAAGGAAGGGCCTAATTTGGGCCTCGAAGAATCGGTGTAGTGGTTAACTTGTCCTTCAGGGTGTCCAGGGCCTCTTGACAGCTTTTTCACCATACAAACTCAAAGTCTTTGGCCAACAACCCAAATAAAGGAGAAGCTAACTTGCTGAAGTATTTTATAAACCTTCGATAGTATCCAGCTAACCCTAGGAAACTTTTGACATCTCTCTGCTTTTGCAGAGGTGGACCCTTTGGATGATAGCTATCTTGTTTGGGTCCACCTGCAGTCCTTGCTGGGATATTGAATGACCTAGCACAGTCCTTGCAGTCATCAAGAACTCACATTTTTCGAGACTAAGAGACAAGTTCATTTCAATGCATTTGTTCAGCACCTTACCTAAGTTGGACAGAGCCTCCTGGAAATCACATCCATAAGGTGTAAAATCATCCATATAAATCTCTACTGCATCATGGACTAACTCGGAAAAGATACTCAGGACTGCTCTCTGGAAAGTGGCAGGAGCATTGCATAGGCCAAAAGGAAGGACCCTATAGGCGAAAGTACCCCAAGGACAAGTGAAGGTGGTTTTATCTTGGTCTTCCGGGCTGATCTGGATTTGATTGTACCCACTGAATCCATCTAGGAAAGAGAAAAACTTTTTCCCTTCGAGGCCATCTAGCACTTGGTCAATGAAAGGTAGATGGAAATGGTCCTTCATTGTGGCTTTGTTTAACTCTCTGTAATCGACACAAATCCTCCACTTACCATTTTTCTTTGGAACCAACACCAAAGGAGAGACCCACTCATTGTCGAAGATAGGGTAAATGAATCCTGCATCTAGTAGATTTTGCAGTTCTTCTTTGACTATATATTTGAGAACTGGATTCATCCTCCTTTGGGGTTGTCGGACTGGTTTTCAACCTTCTTTGATATAAATGTGGTGAGTACACACCGAGGGGTGCACTCCCTTCATTTCTTTGTAACTCCAAGTAAAGTCATCCAAGTGTTCCTTTAGCATGTTGCACAACTTTTCTTCTTGGTAAATAGAAAGAGATGGGTTGATTTTCAAAGTTCTCTCAGGGCCGAATTCTATGGTTTTGACATGAATAGGGTTGGAATCGGCTAAGCATAGATCAATCTGATGGTTGTTCTAGGTTTCATTTACTACTTCTTCTAAGGACAATGTACTGGGAGTTGGACTTTGGAGTATGTGTTCAATCAAATCATATTCATCTGGTTATCCCCCTCTCATGGATTTTTCTAAGGTATAGAGTTGGGTGGAATAAACTTCATCTTCTTCTTCCTCTTCCAGCCATAAAGGTAAGTCATGTTCTATAGATCTCTGAGCCGGAGGATATAGGATTAACTGCTTGGACATATGCCCATTCTTAATAGTCATATTTCCATCCCTGCAGCTAATGTAGGCATCGGTAGTGGCTATCCAGGGCCTCCCAAGGATGAGAGGGTAACCAGTAAGCTTGGCCTTAGGATGGAGAACTAGGAAATCTGCAGGGTAATCCCAAGAGTCAATGGAGACCATCACATCCTCCATAATCCCCTCAGGGGCCACTGTGGAGCGTTTGCAAGTTGCAGGACTATTGTGGTCTTTCTCAATGAACCCTGGAAGTTGAGCTTGAGCATGGTGTCCTTGGTCATCACACTAATGGTAGCCCCAAGATCAATGAAAGTGTGTGGGACAATGGTGCCATTAATGTGCACATCTACTACAGGGATTCCAGGGTCCAAATACTTTGGACAGATTACCTACCCCAACATTAAGTCAGACAACTGTCCAATGACATTAAGGGTAGGGACATCTCTTCTTCGCCTCCCTGGATGCTTGAAGCACTTCTCCTTGATCAAATTGTTGTAAATAGGCACATCTTTTATAGCTTGGAGAAGTGGAATTTTGACACATAGATTTTTCAATTCTCCCAGAAGTTCAGTCTCTTCTAGGGTAGGCTGGAGTGGTTGGGTTAATCTCTCAGGAAAGGGTGGTGGATTTACTTTAGGCATGCTTTCCTCTCTTTCTTCCTCAACCTCCCTAGGTGGAGGTAGAGGTTGGTTGTCCGGGAGCACTCTCCCAGATCTCAAGTTGATTTCCTGAATTTCCACAACATAAGCTGGATAGGATGTCTCTCCACTGTATACTGGTTGTGCCTATCTATTTTTCGGGTTTGGATTTGGCTGGGTAGGCATCTGGGGTTGTTTAAGTGGAGCAAAATGTCAAAGTTGTGGTTGAGAAGGTGGTGAAGGTAATAAATCTGGAGCATTGTTGTATGGGGGACTCCACCCTTAGGGCAATGCATTCCACTGAGGTTGTGGCGGAGCATATGGTTGAAATGACTGGTTGGTTGGCTGGGAATGATACTAAGGTGCAAAGGACCAAAGAGGAGGTATATACCAGGAAGGATGAGCATGGGGGGGGCCAAGAGGGAATGGATGTGGTTTGATTGGGGTTGTAATATGCATGGGATGACCCTTGCATGCCTTGTTGGTATGGCCTAGGCCCATGAGGTCTCCTTTGGTTTATGTAGCAGAGTTGTTCAGTTACCCCTTCAGCTCCTTGATATACAACTTTTAGTCCAGGTAGAGAAGGGCACTTGTCTGTGGAGTGGTTTTCTTCACAAACTGAGAAGATTTCAATCGAATTCAATGGACATTCATTCCTAGGGTGCCTCTTGGTGCATCTAGGGTAGAAAATGGCTAAGGCTCTCTTTGCTTCCTCTTGTTTTCTCTTAATGTGCATAATGTCCATCTGTAGGGCGAGGGTTTGCAGCATCTCACTCTTGAAATCCTCCAACATGTTTCCAATTTCACCCTTGATGGATGAATTGGAAGAGGATGGACTAACCATAGGTTGACTACCCCTACCCTTTTTCCTAGCTACCCTAGAATGGTTTCTAAAGACAGTCTTGATATCCTCATAGGGTAACTGGTAGATGTCCCCTCTTGCTAACAAGTTTAGGGTATCCATAAGATCTTCCCTTACTCCTCTAAGCAGGACTAGCTTCAATGACTTAGGGTCAAGTGTGCACCTGGCCCTTTTGTAGCTAAGATGGAATATTTCTTCATAATCCTCTAGGGATTCATCATGCCCTAAGGTCATCCTAAAATTTTCCTCTTTAGTGTCTTTAGACCTACAGTAGTCTCGATACTTGTTGTTGAAGGCTTGTTGCATTTGAGCCCAAGTGGTGATGCTATCCCTAGGTAAACCCATGAACCAGCACAAAGTTGCATCCTTGAGAGTGGATGGGAATAGTTTCAACTTCTGCTCATCATTGGTGTAGTCATAGGTTCAACATATGACAACAAATTCAAATAAGAAAGTGTCTGGATCTTCTGTGGTCAGGCCATGGAAATGAGGAAGGGCAGAGGGGCTTATATTCTTCATCTTAGTATCCCCATTTGTTTCCTGATGGGGAAGGCACCCTCAATTCTTTCTCTATTTCCTCTATCATTTCTATTTTCAGCCATTGTATTAGTAGGAATAGGTTCTTCTTCTTCTTCTTCCCCTGTAGGTTCTTCAAATATTTCAGGTTGCTCACTTAAGGGTTCCTCCAATTCACAGCCACTGAAGAAGAGGGAAGGTTGGTTGTTTGAAGCAGTGGGGGTATTTGGCAAAAATTTCCTTAAGTTATCCCTATTCATACGAGGCATGAAAAAATTGTTTTTGTTTTGTTTTGAGGTTTTTTTCAAACTTTGAAAGTGATTGCAGAATTGAAATTGCAGACTGAATGAAAATTAACTGACTGAATAAAACTAACTATTTGAGTGGAATCTTACTTGCAGAATGGAAAGGAAAGTAAAGAATGCAGAATGGAAAAGAAAACAACTAAATTACTCTTGCAGAAATGAAACTAATAGCAGAATATCAGAAACAAGAAATGGAAGGAAGAAAGCGGTAATCACATATTACTCAGACACCTCCCCGGCAACGGTGCAAAAAAGTGATGTGCACTAGTATTGCAGCAAGAATGCTACAACGCCTCAGGCTACCAGCTTTACTTTATCAACCCGGGGTTTGTACAAACTTGGAGGTGACAGTGTTATATACACAAGTAAAAGTGATGGTTCTGCCCTTTTGTCACTATTCAGCTGGCGAGAGACCACTAGGGTTTTTCAAGCCAGACTTCTATGGATTCAGAAGAAGCTTGATTATTGATGAGGGAAAGAGAAATCTACTCTAAGAGAAAGCTTGTCTACTGCAATAAGGAAAAAGACTGAAATCCAATGCTAAAACACACCATTTCCTAACTAACTGCTAAGAGACTATGCTTCAACAAGAATGCTAAGTTAACATGTATGAAATTCTATTGTCCTAAGCATGTAAGTTCAAAACATCAAACATTACTACTGTGCATGTAAATGACTAGAATAAATTTGTTTTTCTTTTTATCTTTTTTATGGAAGAGTGTGAAAGCTAATCTCTTTTGGCGATGTGGAAGGTGGCTTAGGAATGCTGGTGGATGGTTGGAAGGTTTGGGAGACCCTTAGGTGACCTTGTCTGGCTTCCTAGAGGCTTTTCCCTCAATTCAGCCTCAAAATAGGCCACTACAGGAAAACCTACAGGATGTCCTAAAAACCTACAAGATTCCTTGTATTTCTACAGGATACAACTGAGAGAAAATTGATGGGCGTTAAAGGTGATGGAAGGCTTAGGGAAGGTGGTTGGTAGATGGAATGAGGTGAGAAAATGCCCAGGATCACTTAGAACTCAAAACCAAGGTTGGGAGATGGTTGGATTTTCTTAACATGCTTGGAGAAGTTTCCTCGTAAAATTATGAAATTAGTGAGGGTCTTAGTGAAAGCAAGGAATGATCATGGATGGATGAAGTTTGAAAGAGGTTTATGGCTATGAGATATCTCTTTACTTCTAAAACACTTGCACTGCATCAAACATTGATAGTTTCCCAGAAATCATGTAAACAAGGAGAATTTCAATAAGCTAGGAAAACAGAGTTTAGTGAGCTAGTTGTCTACTTCATGTACGAGGAAAACTTGCAGCATAAGATGGAATCATTGATGAGATCCACTGTAAGACTGAAGATGGAAGGAATGATGACTAGGTCCTACTCTTGCAAATTGATCAAATGCTGGCTTAAGTACAGAAAACTCTAAATTTTGTGAGAAAGTAGAATTTTGTCTTTTTGGGGCTGCATAGGAGTCCTTTCCTCAAATCATGATCCCTGAAGGAAGAATTGAGATAAAAACACCTATTGACAGCTTTTTGATGGTCCTTTAGCTCTTCTAAATTACTGCTGAAGTAAAGCACAAATGGAAGCAAACTAATCAAATCTACACTACTTGCAATAAAATACCTCTAAGGACAATTTAACCATGAATCTATGAAATCAATCTAAGCATACATATACAAGAAGAGGATCCTTTGCTGCTAAGGTTGGGCCTTAACCCAAGCGCTTCAACCCTCTGAGTTAACTCAGTACTGGATCAAGAAAAAGCTCATTCTCATTATCAAAACAGAAAATTACATAGCAATGTCTTCCACAAGTCTGGAGCTAAAAAATAACTAGTGTTTTTACAGCAAAAATTCGAATCCTAATGAGGCTCTAGGCCTCTTTATTTATACAACTGAAGTCTCCAATGACTTCCTTAAATCTAGGGAGGCTCGGCTCCCAAACTCGAGATAAACTAACTCTTTGACTGTCACTTGCTCGGCTGCCTTTTGATCTTCATGACTTGGTTGCTTGTACTCCAAGCTAGTGTGATTGATGGAGGAATATTCGAATGAGGGAGGAGTAAATGAGGAGGATTTACCTCCTACAATCTCTCTTCCTTGTCCCATTCAAGTTTCAGCCCTTAATCTTGCCAAAATTCCCTGATTTTCTCTCACAAACCTGCATTCAATGCACATTAGTCCACTAGGCATAATATCTCACTTTGACTCATCTCATTAAACAAAATATAATCAAAACATGTAATAAATTGTGAGAAGATTTGATTTGACTAAGCTAGGAGGTGAATTAAGGCCCATATAGTTACCCAATGATGAGGCTCATCAGAGGTCAGGGATGGATTCTTCACTTTTATTTAGAGGATGGTGCCATCACCAACAGAACTGTAGAAATCTCTAAAGAAACAGAAATATACATGATAGTAGGTGGCACATTTAGCTTTGACATGGTTGTTGTGAATAGGAAGACTAAAATACCAGGTAAGCTTTAGTTTGTTTCAAATTTCATTATCTCTTCAAGTTCATACTTTGCTTCAACTTTCAAATTTCATTTTTTTTTCTTATGTTTATCTTATTTGTTGTAGACGCATGGTGGAGAAGCTATGGTGGTAGAGTACCCAATCTCTGAAAGCTTGTCATTCGACTGCTCATCCAAACATGTAGCTCCTCGAGATGCGAGCGCAACTAGAGTGTTTTTGAAAAAATACACACCAAGATGCGAACAGGTTAAAATATTCCAAATTTCCAATTAATTTTTTGAATTCATTAAATAGTAATTTTTTATAATTATTATTTATTATTTATAATTTACTAATTTATGACCCTTGTACATGTTGGAGTCCCAGTGACTTAATGACATCTTCTACGTCTACTACAATCTTCGATTGTGGGTGATGTAGCTTGAGAGGACACCTATTGTGAGGCCATCTCATTGGATGGGATTGACACCATTGTTGCATGGAGGGTTGAGGCCGATAGGCCTATCATGGAGTCGGCCCCTGATTAGTTAGAGAAGGAGGTAGTGGAGGGGGTAGAGGAGGAGGATGAGGGGCAACAAGAGGAGGAGGTGACACCACCTACCCATTTTACCAGTAGAGGACTTGGTCTGCCTCCTATAGCTCCTAGTTCTTCAGCTTCTAGAGCACAACAGAGTCCACTGCCAGCTCCACTACCATTTACATCTGGAGGGAAAGTTGTTGCATTTTTTCGCAAGAGGGGCAAAGGAAATCAGTAATATTAGTTATTTGGCTCATTTCATTGTATATGACATTATGACTCATGATATGAGATACATTATTATATTTTTTGTTGATATTTTGAGGCTAAGTTGGGACTTAGGACGTAGTATTCAGGTTATGATTCAATGTTATGTGTGATGTAGCACTAGAAATGATATTACACATCTTATATATTAGCTCATTTTTCATATTTATGTGTCAATGCATTTATTTTATGTTGTGGATGCTTTAGATATTAAAAAAAAAAAGAATTTTTTTTGTATTTTTTGATTTTTTTGCCGTTTTTACCGATTTTCTCCTGATTTTCCCAATTCTTTTTCTGATTTCGAAACCTCACCGATTTAATCTTGATCATGAACACTAGTTTCAATGAAAATTAAAAAAAATACCATCTTATAAATTGCTTTTATTTTAACATAAACTTAAAATAATATTTTATTAATTAAAAATCTTTTTTTCCCTTTATAATTTTGTCACTTAAAAAAAATATTAACTATACTATCCTATTTTTTACAAAAAAAAATTCGGCGAAGATCACATGAGACATCATTTGTCGACGTGTTTCGAACCAACCAGTGTGGTTCATCGTAAGGACAAGTTGAAGAAACAGATCCAGCTTAGCAGTTTAAATAGACAGAGCAAAGCCTCCAACAGCTACTTTTGACTAGGTACCTTAAAAAATGCTACCCGGGAAGACCAGTCCTATAAATAAATAAAAAAAGCATATAACCTTTTATTTGCTCCCTAAAATAAAAAATTTACAACCAAATAATCATTAAAAACCCTAATCAAAAAAGCATATAACCTTTCATTTCATCCCTCAAAATAAAAATTTTACATCCAAATAATCATTAAAAACACAATAAAGATAAGTATAATTTTTTAAAAGGACATAAAATAAAGTTCCTACAACCAAAAAAATCATTAAAACCCAATAAATAAAGACAAGCATATAATGTGTAAAGAAGAAATTAGAAAAGAAAAAAAAATTATTAAACGACGTATTAAAATTAAACTAGAAAAACATATAACCTTTCATTTCGTCCTCTCAAAATAACAAATTTTCAACCAAATAATCATTAAAACCCCAATAAAGATAAGTATAATTTAAAAAATAAAATAAAGTTTCTACGAACAAAAAATTCATTAAAAAACCATAAAGATAAACATATAAACGGTAAGTAAGAAACCAGAAAAGAAAAATTTATTAATATAATTGAAAATTTTCAATCACAAAATATATATTTTTTCCTTTATTAGTAAACCTTGTGATTATTATAAATATTAATCAATATAACAACCACAATCAAAAAAAGCAAGTAAATTCCTAAAGAATGCCTACAATATTCATTATTTTTATTATTTTGATCAGTCAATTCTCAATGAAAATTCACTATAATGAACTATGTACATCCCGCTTAATAAATTAACTTTGCACATCCACAATTTTGGACATCAAAGTTTATATATTATTTTTATAACAAACTGTTTAGGTTTATCTTAATTTTAAATTTATAAAATACAAATTTTGGTTTATCTTAATTTTAAATTTATTAAAGTATAAATTTTGAGGAAAGGTTTATATTCTAAGGGATTTCGTTCTTCTTTGTGTTTTATAAAATTATTAAATTGAAAGTTAAGAGAGATATAGGTGTGTATATTTTATTTTTATTTTTTATTATTTTTTAATAGCAATAGGATATATTATATTAGTAAAAATTGATAAAGATATATTTATAGTTTTTTGAGGTAAAATATAGTAGAAGTTTTTAAGATTAAGTTAATTTAACTAGATTAATTGTGTCCTTGTTCTACAACTAGATTCCAAAAGAAATCATAAGGATGTAATTTAAAGTAAAATTCCAAGAATAAGACAACATTTCGCTAGCATCAAAATTAAATTAGAAAGATATTTTAGCCATATAAAATGATCAAATTTTTAGCAGATGCTACCCGGTTGAGGTTAGATAGTCCAACTAGAATAGATTGGGTTGAATTTGTTGAAGACATATTTTTCTCACTTCCTTAGGTATCTCCTTATTGCAAGGCCTGTAATTGTTGCACTTGAGATTGGATATGTTGCATATCCATTTTCAAATTATACATTCACTAGTGTTATGAGTAGAGGATAATAATTAGTGTTTCCACCTAGATTGAGAGGCGGTCCATTTTCCAACCTAGCACCCCTATTTCCTTCTTGACATCACCATCAACGTCCTTCTCATCTCTACTTAATCCTCACATTCCCCCCCTTTTGTCCTCCATTCCACCGAAATGCAAAGTTTGATAAGAGTCTAACTAGGTGGCAGAACACTATATTGTTCCTATCGATTCCAATTATACAATCATCCCTGCCAAAAATGGAATTCCACCATGGACACCTCAAAAAGAATAAGAAGAGATATCCTGCATTTATTTTCCTTCTCCACATTTTAAGATGTCAATTACTTCTGTAGGAGGATGGGGTGAATGCAAATATAGGTAGTTAGCCTCCCCACATTCCAAGCTCCATAATTTTGTTGAGGTTCAAGGATTTCTTGGTATGATTTCACATGAAGGGGTTGCATTAAGGAATGATCCATACCAAGTTGCCACCCTCTGATCCTAAGATATTATTCCCTTAAATAGCCATGCCTTTCATCAAAATTATTGTATGGTACCTTCATCTAATCTCGACGACATGGTTATAGCTAAGGCAATACACATAGGTCAGAATTTGGTGGCTTGTCTTAATGAATGTTCCATGTGTCCATGGTTGTGTATGGATGCCACATTCTTGTCATGCAGGTTGCCCTTTTATAAGGTCATACATTAATAAAACCATAACCAATGTTATATGGGATCATTGCTTTTTGCAAGGTTCCATTGACACTCAGTGTTCCAAGTGGTAGAGTTAGAGCTTGATTAGCTAGCCTATCTACTGCACTATTAAGGTCTCTTAAAGAGACATTGAACTTGAATATGATGAATTAAGTTAAGACTTCTCATGATTCTCAAATGGAGATGGCAAAGAAAAGACTCTAAAGGGGATGTTCCCAAAGCAAGATGACAGATGGTATTCTTGGAGTCACCTATTAGAATGATGTATGCTATTAGTAAGTATTTTGCTAGAGTAATACCTTGAAGGAGAGCATACATTCCGAGCTGATTATTAAAGGGTGTGCCTAGGCCCCATGAGTATCCTAATTCAATTTATCTTTTGGGGCCAAAAAGAACCTCCCCCCCCACCCTGCATCTACGACCCCAGATATTTCTTTTTCTTTGTTACAAGTTAACATTATATTTAATTATTTTTGTTGAGTCAACATATGTTAGTATTACTCATGTTACTTTACAACATTTGTGTCTTAATAAGTTGTAAAGTGCCTCTCAACATAATAAAATATAATAATTATACGTAATTTGTTTATTATATACCAGTGTAACTATTTATATGTTAGAAAATCGGAAAGGCAGAAAGATTTTCTCTTGTTGATAATTACTTGTGATATCTTTGAGTTCTTATTATCTTTCTTATGTTCTTATTTTATCTTAGTTTCATCAAGCAATTACCAAAAGAAAAACATGAAGATCAAGTACACCAGATGTAGGCACTCTGCCAGGGCTAAAACCCCTCTATAGGGGAAAACCCAGTAAAAAACTCTTCCTTCAGTAGATTCAAAATGAGATAGACCAAGACCTTAGACCAAAGACATTCCTCCTCCACCAAGTCATTCTTCCAATAAGATACAACAACCCTTAATAGTCTCTTCTTGTTCAACATCTATAGTCCAACATTAACCCATAATTTTCAGCCCCAGCTTCACCAGAATTTCGGCCAGCCTTCAAATTTTCGACCTCCCAGCTACTATAGAATTTCGATCCCATGCAACACTCCAGAAATTCACACATGTGGGATAGGAGAGAGAAATTTCTGTTTATTTTGCAAGATAATGACCTCCTTCTTCTTTGTTAGACTTTGCCTCCTTGATCGTTGAATTTCGCACATTTTTCTTGTTTGATAGTTGCATATACAACTTGATGAGATAATGCTCCAAATGAGGTCAAGTTGTTGCCTTTATATAGGTGATTATGCCTCTTAGTTAGGCCGACTTGTCCTTCTTTGAGGCCAACTTGGTGGAGGAGGCCTAGGAGACCTAATTTTACATCAAATAAATTTCTTCTTTCACAAAAAAATCCCCAAAAGGGTCTTTTACAATATGACATGGATAAGGACACTTGACATAAACCTTAAAAGCCTACAATGGAGGCTTTGACCTATAAAAATTTGACCCGAGCATGAAACCCATGCTTTAATAAGTCAATTTTATCTATAATAAAATTTCTTTTGCATTCTTTTGACAAATACAATGACTGAAATATAAATATGAAGATTGACATGTTGAAAGTTCTAAGTCTAACAATCACAAACCCTCCATGTACTTACTAGTTTATTTCTACCTACTTGTTTGATTAATTAACAAGTTATTTACCATGTAAATATTGAAAATCAACACAAGTACATGCTCAACATATTACAAATCATCAACTGAAGTAAACAAAAACAAGCACACAAGTGACACCGTTGTTTTTGGACTAATGTCCCCGAAAAAACCCAATGCGGGAAAATTGGTGTAGCTATCTGAGGGTTTGATTTATTAAGCAGTTTCAGAATACAATCTGGGTGCCAAATCCGGCTGACCCAACAGAGAAAAATATCGGCGTAGAACCTCTCTACTTGGAAGTAGATATTCCGATTGAAACCTCGGATAAACACTCTGGCAATTCCACAGCTCCAATCTGCCCCATGAAACCCCAGCATCATCCTCTAGGGACAGCATCAGCTCTCCCGGCAGTTTCAGCTGTTCCCAGAAGTTCTGGCTTCTGCCCTCTGCATCAGCTTTCCCGGTAGTTCCGGGTTCTGCTCTCTACGTTAGCTTTCTTAGTAGTTTCGGTTGTTCCCGGGAGTTTCGGCTTTTGCCCTCTGGGTCAGCTTTTTTGGCTATTGCAGCAGTTCCTGACAGTTCCAACTTCTGCCCTCTGCGTCAGCTTTCCTGGATTTTCTTGCAGTTCCAGCTATTCCGGCAGTTCCAGCTTCTGCCCTCTGCATCAACTTTCTCGGTTGTTCTGGCAGTTCCCGGTGTTATCTCTGCCTCTCTACTTCTGTATTCACTGCCCCTCAACTGCAACTCTGATCACTCTCTCAACTTTCTCAGCAATCCCAACCCCAGAAAGTCGAAATCTTGATCTCTTGGTGTGTTCTCCAAGTGACCCTCAAGCCTCCTCTTATACTTTTCTCGTTAACAAATCAATGATCAAGATTAAGTCCCTAATCAATGGCTAAGATTAGATCTCACTTGATCCATGACTTTTGAACCATTCTAACACAGTTTTATATTAATTCACGTTAAAATTTTAATTTCCCTAATTCACGTTAATATTTTAATTTACCTAGTAAGGCCCTAGTGGTGGTGGCCAACAATGGGTTTAAGAGGTGGTGCAAGTTTTGGTGGAGGTGCAAATGGTAGTTTTGGTGTCGATTCTAATGCCGGTGGTGATTCGTATTAGGGTTTTGGTGTTGTAGGTGGTTCTGGGTGTAGTTTTGGTGGTTACTTAGACTTTGGTGGTGGTGTCAGAGCTATTGATAGTTCTATTACTACACTCTTTACTTATAGGAGGTTGAAAGATTCAGGCATGCTAAGGCTTAGTATTTGGTGTATGTGTCAACAATCAAGGGTTCATGCCATGGCTAACACGGGAATTATGATGCTCATGACTCAAGCAAAAAAGCAACAACATGAAATATAAAGTCAACAACCTCAAGACATACATAGGAAATGGATCCTCTACAAGGCACAGGGGCAGAAGAGGTGGCCATGTAAGGCCAATAATGGTTCATCAAGAAAACATCTCAAGAAACTTAGAGAAAGGTCAATGATTTGGTAGATTTGGTCAAGTAATGAAGTTTCCAGACCCCTTCCAACAAATCAAGGGTGAATTCCAAGCTTGGATCTTGGACTCTAGATTTTCCTAGTCTAGGAACACCATACTATTTAGGGCCATGGAATTTTATCGGATGAGAAAAACCCTAGTGCCCATTACTTTGAAAAAAGTAGGGATGCTAGGAACATAAAAATGTACATAGATTGAGAAGATTAGGGGTTGAATTTATAGTTTTATATAAAGTGGCTTTTGGAATGAGCTTCAAAGTTACTAAGTGGGAACTGAACAAAACAATGGGCATTTTATAGGTTACTAGCACATTGGGCTCACAAGGCACTAGTTCCAATTCAATTATTATTGAAGATGATTATTGGAAAAATATTTCAAGGAAAATCAAAGGGGTTGAGACAAGCTCTTAGCCAAGCCCCTATGAATCCACCTCTCCATGGTGTTGTTGTCAGTTTCATTATGTCTATAGTTGTTTACATGTTATATTTTTTGTTTTGGTTCATTGTTTATTTGCAATTAGTTAGTTATAGTCAGAAAAAAAAACCCTTCATGTATAATATGGATCATATATAGAGATATTTACCAAGTTGGTGGAGTTTTAGCTTTTTTTTGGTAAATCCCAACTAGATGTGATTGTATTCAATTTTTGTATGATACCAATATATAATTAGTATGGCTTTAAAAAAATCAACATTTATAAATGGTGGAACAATGTTTTAGAGATTTTATCCAATTATAAATTGATTCAAATTATGAAATTGTAAATTACCCCCAATCAAGGTGCGAGCTGGAGGGCAGCCTCATTAAGACAGATTTAATGCCAAGTACGTTGAGTTATACCACCACCTTCCCCCACACACTCAAGGTGATGGGTGCAATGGCTCCCTGCATGCATAAGGATATCAACGCAATGGAAGGTTAAAAGTTATTATGTTAAGGTTTGAGTTCGATGGCAAGTGTATCAAGAGGTTTGTAGGTTGTTTCCACGCCCAAATGATTGTAGTGCAGCAATTTCGAAGGAGGGACTCTGCGAACAGTGAAGTGCAATGATTCTAGAAGAGATGGTGGACTCTTCAGCTCCATGCGAGGGTAATCTGGTATGTAAACTGCTTTTTCTCCCCCTCCTCCATGCATCTGAGTGTCTAGTTTTGGGATTGGGTTCTGCATGGGGAAAATTTGTCTGCGGGTGGGGGTAAATTGGGTTGGTGGAAGCGTCTAGCGCCGATAGTCTAGAAACAGTATGTTATCCTCACCGGAATAACCTCGGTGTCGATTTGCTATGAAATTCTCCTCTCCCGAATGGGGTTATTTGGGATCTGGGACAGGGGTGTCAACCCTGGGGAATGTTATTTTCTGGCTTGGTTCGAAGACCAGGGGGCTTGGGATTGGGTTTCTGTCAATTTTACATTTAGTGTGTTCTTTACTGTTTTTTATGGGATTGAACAGAAGCCTACATCCCTGCATAATTGGCGGTACCGACATGGTAATGACTTGGCTGGCTAGCTTTCTGGGCTTTGCACCTATGGTCTGTGTTGAAGCGTCTGCGAGGTTGTTGTTGAGGTGTTGCATCGCCCTGGGTTTGGGAATTGTCATAATGTTGTTGAATTTGGCTATGATGGGCTCGTAAATTTTGTTTCTGGTAGTTATCCAAATGGGTCTAGGGGTCAAGAGATTCAATGCTTGGGTGGGTTGGAGGACTTCGATTAGCTGCACAGTCTATGACTAGCGGAGAGACAAAGTTTAATTTTAAGTCAATTGCGGTTTCTTTCTCCCATTGTAGGTGCACAGAGAATTAGGCTCTCTAGAGCGCGAAGGGCTTCTGGGCTCTCACCCTCACTTACATAGGGATATTCTAACACCCATTTCATTACCAAGCACTGGGATTGTGTTATGATGGCAAGGGAAATGAAGGATAGGGGCCGAGGTAGGAGGCCTGAGACGGTTGAACAAAAGGAAGATCACATTTCCTCGTGCGGTAGATGTGGCAAGAAACCGGTCATCAGCCTCATTAATGAAGCAACCAATGCATACCGAGAGGGGACTAGTGAAGAGATTAGAAGTTTGATTGAGGAATGGGAAGCCGACCTGAACCGCCAAGCGAGCATGACAGAGATAGAGATGGAGGATTGGCACACGATGGTGTTGGACCCTGGGCATACTCGAGGGCAGGTGAGCCAGTTCAAACAGAACTTGTACCTATATTGGATTATGAAAAGCCTCCTAGGCAAGGCCCTGGGGAAAATTTCAGTGAGCATGGCGATAGCAGTGCAGGGCTTCCCTAATTACAAATAGGATTTCCAGAAGCTGTAATTCCAAATGCAAAAGCAGGATCGACACCTCAGCCGCATCGGGAAACTCTTCCCATGTATTTTCTCACACACAGTGTTTCCTGGCTCTAATGCCAAGGATCCGGCTCCAATTGAATCTGCGTCTACTGAGCAAGATGATTAGAATGTTAGCTAGTTTTTAATATTTGCTTAGTACATATGCGGATAGCTTTTAATTTTCGGTTTGAAGTCATATATGTTTATAGTCAAATAGAGTATTCTCAAGGACATGACATACAAACTTATATAGCTTGGGTAGAAATACTTATCACTTTTTTCTATTGGATGGTTTATCATGCAGTTAGATGGCCAACAGACTTGGTTTCCGCTGGGCAAGTTGAGGCCACCTAACCAGTTTTATGTGGTTGTAACTTGCTTATATATTAATGAAAATGAAATGATATACCAAGCTTACAAAAACAAATTATGAAATTCTAAATTAATAAGAATTTTAAATTCTTACAATGTTCAATTTCAAGAATTAGAAATAAGTCTAAGCAATTAAATTGAGAAAAATGTTTATTCTTACTACAATTCAAATCATTAAAAAATATTCAATTTTTAATAAATTATTTTTTAAGTAGGGAAAGGGAATGTTGAATAGATTGTAGAGTCTATATGTTGCTATATATATAATTAGAGTGAGCTACATTTCTCTTACTCACCATCTTTATGTGTCTTTCTTAAAGCCATATATTTCAAAATAAGAATCAAACCATAGTATAGATGGTGAAAGAGGTCAAAGGGCTTTCCCAAAAATAATATTGATTGGAATGGTCCAAACATGTAACCCTATGGTCTCTTGTGATTAAATGAGCTATAAATTCCTACTTCAACATGCCTAGACAATGTGAAAATCGATGATCTATCTATTTGTATAATTAAATATTAAGTAAACATGTCAACAATGAAGAACATTAAATCAATTTGTATGACAAGCTAACCTAAATATGTCAGTGATGAAGAATATTACATCCATTTGTTTGAAAAGCTAGTGCGATTTGAGACAATGACGCCCAAGCATGTGTTAAGTGTATTTGTCACAATTATAAGTAGTGAGTACATATGTGTGAAATGTAGGTGGAAAACATAGACCCCAAAAATATATAATTAACTAAGAAAGCAATTGAATGAATAAATTTTGAATCTAGCACAAACTATAATTGTCTCATGGTGATGGAATATTGTGATTATATATATATATATATATATATATTGGAAATTGAGTTTCAGATTGAGTACCTAGTAATATTTATTATTTATTCCTTTTGTTGCATAGAAAACCATGCCATGCCAGTAAAGCCTTGTTGTTTTTTATTGTCATTGTTAGTATTTTCCTTGATATTGTTTCATGTGCAAATTTGAAAAGTTGTACATAGGAAAGCCATTTGTACTCTCTCTCTCACACACATACATACAGGCACACACATGCACTCACACACACACTTCTTGGATACTTTAAACCTTAGTACTCTTCACACTTTTTTAACTTTCCTTAATACTTTTTAATATCCCTTAGTTCTCATACTATCTCATTTCACTGCAAATCAAAAGCAAGTATAGGGATCCAACCATGCAAAAAAAATAGTTTTCTATTCATGGAGAAGTTGCATGATATTTCATTGTATGGAGAAAAAAAGGAAAATCATGGGAAAGCCTCATAGAAAGGACATACCATGATTACACCAATATGAGTAGACTTGTAAAGAAGGGAATCTTGATTGTTGAAGCATACATTAGAGGTAAGCCAAAATATTTGGGAAGGCTTGTAAAGAAGAAAAAGTCCTTAGAGATAAGCTTCTAAATTTAATCCAATAACTTTTACAATTCTAGAGAAGACAACAATCCATAAATTAACTTGTTAAAGGTGAAGAAAGATTCTTAATAGTTTAATTTGAAAGAGTTTGTTTAATAATTAAGCTTTAGAAATTGTTGAAAAAATTTTGGGACTCGAAAATGACCTAAAAAATGGGGAAGCGGGGTGGTGGGGTCATAATTTGAAATGGATCTTTATAATGAAGGAAATTTGATAAATAAAGAGGACATTGTTTTCATGAGGTATTATCTTGAAAAGTTGAGTAGTCAAGTACAATAAGTTAAGACTCTAGTCTAAGGTGGTTGAGGAGAATGAATAGATAGAGTAGTGACTTAAGATAGAACTAATTGTGTCACTTTATTGAGCATAACCAAGTGAATGAGTGCATAATTTCATGGTTAATATATGGGAGCCTTGAATGAATTCCAATAGAGCACATCAACAGAATACCTAGCATGCTCTAATAATTATTATCATTCAATTGTTTATGAGAGACCATGAATAAGTAGTTAGAATATGAAGGACTAAGTCAAGAGTGACTATTATTCAACTACCACACAAATTCATGGAAGTGATTGAGCTTAATATTTTCTTAGAGGATGCATAATTTAACCTCTATAGAATGACTAAGAGGGTAATTGATAACTAAATCCAAAGTAGCACACACATGCCACATCAATGATAAGTATCAAAATAACTTGTTGAATTTAGGAAATTGGAAATGAATGACATGTGAAAGCCAAATCAATTGTTTAAATAACAAGTACAAAAGGGGACCAATTGTAATTGACTTATTGGCTCATAAGAACGTGAGCTATAAGAGTTCGAGGGTTGCTAGAAGTTATCCAAAAAGATGTTATGCATGTGTTGTAGGTGTTACATATTTCAATAGTAAATAGAACTTGAGAAGAATTTGTGAGCTAAAACAATATTGTTTTACTCAGTCTAAGGAGTCCTTGGATAAGCCAATAAAAGAAGCTACAGGTCAGGATATAGATTATAATATCAAACATTGCAATTTGATTAAGGGATCATAATTGGGTAGAAGTTTTTTTTGTGGAAATAGTTATTCTTAAACATTATGAACATCCCCTTACGTGTCAGAGGCTATAGTAGGTGGGAAAATTTCATAAACAACTGAATCAAAGAATTTCTCTAGAAGATTATAACCTATAATTACTTTGTATATACAACCATGTAAATGTTTATGTCTATAGTCAATGCAAGTTTGCATTACTAAGCAAATAAAATAAATGTATTGGTATTCTTTCTTTATGCTCCAAAAATTAGTGATCCAAAGTTGATTAGTGATATAATGATATAACTAAAAAAAATTAGCAAACAAATGATTCTAGAGATATATAGCCACATTTAGAAGAGAATTTATAATTGAAGATTTTCCTTGTGAAACAAAGGTATTGCATCCCTAGGTATCTTAAGATATATTTTTCCTACTTAGTGTCCCTTCTTTAGTTTCTTGGTCTTTGGGCCCTTTCTTTCCTGCCTTTTCTGATTTTATTTTCTTTGGTGGTGACCTACAATATCTAGAGTACTAGAGAGACTGACAGTGAAAGATTGAAGAGAATTGATCTTATAAGCATTAAGAACAACTATGTTGAGATACAAAACATGTCAATTAAGGAAACAAATGATTTCCTGAAGCTTTGATGATGGATTAGTGCATCTGTTGATGATAAATGGATGATCAATGCCACCATGAATATTGTTGATATATGATGGATTGTAGTTAATATCTTCAATCTTCTTTCAAGGCATATTACAATCCTTATTTTGGTTTTGTATTACAAATTTATGAGATATTCAAATACTTAGATCATCATTGAAGCATTTCTTGAGTTTCCAAAAAAGTCAAATTTTAGAGAAGTGTAGAGGGCATTAGACCTGTTCATATTTGCATTGCCACAAATACATCATGAGAGATCATTAACTTGCACTCACCTTATGTTGTTGAGATATCATGCATAAAATTGTTTAGATTAACCATAACTAATACACTACAATATATAAATAATAAAATAATCAAATACTAAATTAAGTTAAAACCATGAAATGCAAGAATAAAACAAATACATCATAAAATAAAATTCATAAATTAATAGAACTAAAAGTATGGAGTTATTTAATCTTGTCAAAAACTTTTGTCTAATTATTTGGCAAACTCCATAAAGACATTGTTTCACCCTGCATAGATTTTTTTTATGGTAGAGGTGAATGGTAAGTCTTCTTTTTTGAAAAACCCCAAATTTTTTTTTTTTCTCTGTAAATGCTATTCTATTAAAAAAGTGAAAAAATATTTACAATGAGGTCAGAGCCTCAGAGGAGGCCTAGGCCGTCCTCAACCATAGACTCATGGACAGTACAGTTTAGCCAGACAACCGGATTTGCAATGCAGACCTCAAAAATAAGATTTCGGTCCCTGACATACTGACATAAAATACCCGGACTGCAGTTAACATGCCCTTCAGTGATCTTAAAAACACAGTAGCATCTATCATGTCTGACTTTACAACAAAAATTGCAGTCTGAGTTGACTGAAATCACTATCTGAAGCATAAGACTAAAACAGACAAGAGATTTTAGCTGTAAAACCGAAGACATAGAATCAAAAAGCATATCTTGTGCACCCAGAGGAAAATCAGTCCGCCTGACTTGGCTCAGCTTGCATGTCCTCCTTCGCTGGGCTTGGAGAGGCAACCCAAGTAACAAAACCATCTTCGTCCAGAAGCGGCTCGCCGCCAGAATCAGTTACTAAATGCATACGGCCAGAAGGGCGTCGTGAAGGCTCGCCGACATTTTCATTCTCCTTGGCTGGGGCTGGATGCTGAGGCACGTCCTGAGCAGGGGCTCCCTCATTCCTGCGGTCGACATGATACACCAGCCCAGCCATATCCCCCAGTAAGATGTTGTTCTCCTGAGAATTTGAGGAAGCCGGAGGGGTCGAGCTTTGCTGGTCGCTTTCCTCTTCAGAAACAAAAACTGTAAAATTCACAGTCACCGTTGGCCTATTGAGCCGGCTTTGGAAAACAAATCTGGATGATTGGTAAGAATTGTTTGGGATGAATCTCTCTTGGTCTGGTGGCGGAGATAAGGGAGGAACCAAGGCCATTGGGGCAATTTGCTGGGGCTCAGAATGAGCGGGACTAACTCTGATACCAGACCGACCCCCCCGACGCGGAATGCCTCGACTGCGAGGCATTGCAACAGAGCCAGACAACCTGAACAAACGACTAAGACAGAGGAAACCCGAAGTGGCTAGAATGCTGCTGGTGTCCAGACAGTTCCGGAGCCAACCCACTAAAACGACATGAAAAACCAGATAAGGGAACTGAGCCGGCATAGTTTCATATAGCGCAAAGGCATTTACTGCAGCAGAGGAATTTAGGCGATCCATGATGCGGAGCCGAATCAAGGACAGAGGCGCCATGCGCGTATTGATAATCAGCTTACCTCGAGACTGAGCAGGCTTTAATTCGCCTGCCTTAAACCTTGAACCAGCTTTGATGACGCGTACCCGGTTCATCTCCCGCCTGCCATTCGTCAGGGCAAGTGTCTGCGAGGAGGGCATGTTCATTGATTGCTAATGTTAACACCCGCATCCGGGTGGAAAAACCCCGATTTTAACATTAACGTGTGGATTAAATTTATTATTAAATTCCACTAGTTTCATTATCTCTAAAAACATTATTAAATTTTAATTTCTAAAAATATGGATTAAAAAATATTAGTAATTCAATAAATTTATTTATCAATAAAGAGGTAATTTATTCAATATGAGTAGGAATAACAGTGTTTCAATTAACAAGGTTGGATTAATTATCCTAAAATTTATTTGAATTTGTAAATATTATGAATCATAATTTTTATTTTTATTTTAATATTTGAAAGTATATATTTTTAGTAATTTAAAATATTTTAATATTCAATTTATTTTAAAATATAAATTATGATAGTAATGATGATGATTAATGTCCACTGAGACCAATATTGTTTATTTGACCTTAGGGTAAAAGATTACCTAGAATTATTTAGCATTTTTTTTGTAAGCTTAAAAGCTTATATTTATCAATCAAAAATGAAGTGCATCATATCCAATCATGACTCTTTTTCTTGCGTGGTGTGAATATAGTAACAAGAAAATAGTTGAGATGTATGAGACTGATAATAACAAAAGAGATATATAGGAACAGAGAAACAATTACAAAAGAGAATCATCTAATTTGGGGCAGGTCCTCGAAGTGACCTTTCTTTCTTTTCTTTTTCGAAACTTTGACCCAACCTTCCAAAGGCAGGTTTATCAAAGTGATATGAATATGATCATTGTGTGCTGAAGGAGAATCCCTGTCAAACCCCAAAGAAGCCAACTCATGAGCTCGCTTTAATGTCCTCGAAGAAGCATTATTATTCAATATCTTTGTGCTTATGAAGGAGAGTGGTTCACAATATGATCATCATGAGAATTTTGAGGTGTTGAAGTTTGAACCTTGTCCACTAAATACATTTCATCATCAAATAATTCATCATCCTTTTCTGAAACAAAGGAAATCTCACCCTCCATAGGAGATAGGTCACGGGGCTTCCAACTTTTAGTTCTAGAATTTCAAATGTTCCACTTTTAGTGAGATTTGAACAGAGGGAAAGAATTATGTAAATGACCTATTTGATGATAGAAGTGGTAGCAAAAAGTAGTATTCTCATAGTACAAAGGCTGGGTCCAATGAAAATCACATATTTTAAAATTGACATGTCCTAGCATCCCTTTATCGAAATCGATTTCAACACAAATTATGTCATAGGTATAAATGCCAAACTACACATGAGAAGCATCAATTGCAAGGAAATAGCCCAGGAAGTTTCCAATGCCCTAAAAGACTGAGTAGTGCCACAAATGAGCAGGTGGACTAGAAAGTCAAACCCATATTGTAGCTTGATAAAACCAATGGGGTTTGGAACAATCTAGCATTTCCCCGAAACCAAGGCCTTTTAGATAAAACTTTCTGATAGTCTTTTGCTTCAACCAACAACATAATGAAAAAGCATTTGGAGCAAAAAATAACCTTGCAACTCTTGGACAATGAAGAAAGGATTCATTGGTAAAGATCAATTGAGTGGGACCATAAACCCTTGAAATGATAGATTAGGGTTGAATTTTCATAGAGCTAATGGATTTCCTCAAGATTAGGGTGAGAGAACTCTAAGGAGGGAGCTTCCTCAAAACTTTTAGCTAGAAACAAGTCAGGAATCACTTGAGATTAAGTTTCCTTTTGGGAGGGCGGAGCATGAAAAACATATTTATAGAAAAAATCCTAAGAGGAGGAAGGCTTTCCCACAACCCCCCCTCATAAACGAAGAGCCATAAAAATAGTGGCATCTTTACCAATATTATAGGTTGAAAGAGAGGAAGAATCGCCCAACTTCTTACCTTCGAAAAGTAGGTGTAGCATGATAGAGGGAATACCTACTCGGAGCTCCATGGAAGACTTGTGGTCCCATATCAAATATGTGGAGCAAATCCCAAGGAGAAGAAAATGCCTAGAGAGAAGCTTGAAAAGGATCTAGAAAAAAAATTTGAGGAACAGGGGGACAATGGAAAAGGATCGCAAAAGAGCATGGTAGCGGGTTTCTAACACCATCACCGTGACAACCTTCGATGCCCTCCACTCTACCTAATCCAAGCCCTTCCTAAGTTGCAACAACAATATTAACTCGTGATTCATAAGGTGGGGGCAGGCCTTCGATCATTCCTCTACCTAAGACTTCATGAATGATTTTTTGGCAGTTGAAGAGCCAATATCAAGTAGACGTCACATTGTTTGCAAGAGAATCAAGGGGCTCTAATGCAAGAAGGTATGATGACTTCTCAATCAGCGTATTAACATTCGATTCCATAGAAAAAGGGTTTCTTCATAACCCTAAGTTGCAAAGCCTTTATTAAAAGATTTGATCTTCGGAAATTTTTAGCATTTTATTTTTATGCTCAAAAAACATTAAGAGAAGCCTTCCAATATCACCATAGTTTTGTTGATTTAAAAGGTTAAGCAAGCTAATAGTGTGTTAAATATTATGAAAATTAGATAAAACTTGAGTATAACATGGGCAATCTATGAGAAAGTGATTTTCATCTTCAACCCTCTTATTGTCACAAAATGTGACAAACTCTTTCATCCCATGGTCTTTTCGGAATAAACCAACACTAAATTTCACTACGAAGCTCAAGAAATTTTGTTCTTATTTTAGCAAGTTCATTTTCTTCTTAACGTTAGTCCTTTTAATTTTTGAGATTAAGGTTGATCACCTCCTTATAATATCTTAGTTTATTTTTCTCCTTTAACTCTTTATCACCCCACAATTTCTCCCTAAAATTTGAAGTAAAAATATTTTGAATATTATCATTATTCTACAAAAATAATCTCCTCCTTTATCCCCCAATGGTCAAGTCAAGACTAGGCATCCTTGTGCCATCCCTACTTGCGCAAAAGGTGGGGGTTTTGGCTAGAGTTAGAAGCAATTTTAGGAAACCTTTTGGCTTCCATGTTGTTTAATTTCTTCTTATACATAGATACCTAGTCATAGCCATGCTTTCAATGGGAGAAGACTTGCTTCAATCAGGAGGATAGGATAGGGAGTATTTCCTTTAATCTTGAGATTGTAGGTTATAAATTTCTTTTGGATCTATTTTATCTTCCTCCTTGACTCTCTGGAGATACTACAATCACAAACTCACATCCATATAAGATAACAAGAGTGACGAGAGTATCAAAGAAGTGTTTCATTTTATCCCTTGTTCAAAGATTTGTTGACATATAATTATTTTCAAGCCCAGAGTAAGCTTTTCATCCCCCATTTATCATTTTCTCACTTTATAATTCTAATTGAGCTTGTGATGGATATCAATTTCAAGATATTTATATGAAGGAACCTCCTCCAAGTAATTTTTGTCATATATGAAAGTATTATATGCAATATTTTTGGATTTAATTTTCTAGCAATTTTATAATCATTATTATCTTTTAAATTAATAATTCTATTATTCTTTTTATATGACACCTCCATAAAAAAAACTTGCTAATGAAAATAAATAAAATTGCAATAAAAAATACTTATTTAAGTTATTAAATAAAATATCCATGGTACTTAAAATTATGATAAAAATGTAAATACCCATTTAAGTTCTTTAATAAAATATCCATTATACTTTCTATTAAAAAAGCAAAGGCATTTGGTTCTATTCTCACAATTCTATTGCATGTGAATTTTGTATATAGCCAAATTTAAAATTTAAATTAAAAGTTTATAATTCATAATCATTTAAAATATTAAAATTTACAATTTAACTATTTTATTACTTATATTTTGAATATATAAATGTTTTTTAATTAATCATTTAAAATAATATTAAAAATCAATTCACCATATATATACATGCTCTAACATGAAAATGCCAAAACCAAAATTCCCGTTTATCATAAGGCAACTTATGATTAAAGATATACATTTACACATTATTCAAATTATTTTATAAAAAATAGCCTATCATTAATTCAAACATGGGTATGAATTATAGAAATTATTAAATATCTTTGATTTAACTGATTTAATAAGCAATTAGCAGTTTCGTAGTTTGAATTAGTTCATATTTTAATTGATTACTGGCAGGAGCATATGACTATAAAGATGTCTAAAATTATAAGATCTAAACTCTTATAATAACTTCGGAGTTAAGACATGTATGAGTAAAGTAATTTTAACCAGATATTTCTGGTTCATCATAATAAAAAATTTAAATCGAAATTTCTTCTAAATATCTATATATTTTCTTAATGCAGAGATGAAAAATATTAAATATATTATTTTTAAATAATTTATATTTTTTATTTATGATTTATATATTTTACTATATTTATTGTGTTTTATTTTTAATAATAGATGTTAAGATTGAAATATCAAATTTAAAATTTTTATATTATAGATTTAATTTAAAAAATAATTAAATATCTATTTTTATATTAATATTTATATAATTTATAAAATTATTTATTTTAATATATTTTATTATTTTTTCATAAATTTGGATAATGATGTATATTTATTTAATTTCTTTTTATATATGTTTTTGTTGTTGTTGATTAATTAGCTTTTTTTAATTTATCAAAACATTAAAAGAGATAAGTAGGAATGTTTTTGCTCTTCCGACCTCAATCCTATCATATTTGTTGGCCAAGAGATATATAAAATCTAAGGTAAAATGCCAAAATTTACATAGTAAACAGAAACAAAATGAGTGCCTAGAACATGCAGAATATGAAAATACAACCTTTTGTCATCAAGGATCATGAGGAAATGTCGGTGCATGATCGACACCGAGTACTTCCATAGGTCTAGGATCCTCGTGAGCATGAAACTCCACATGAGCAAGCCGACTCTCAACCTAACCAAGTCAGTCGTTTGTTCACCTTTGACTCTACCTAAGAGATGTCAAACGATCGAGGATCTCCCACTGATTATGTTGTAGGTCATTCATAAAAGTTATCACTCCATTACAGTCATCATGTTGTTGTCGACCCATATCCTCCATGAGTGAAGTAACAATGTGCAGCTGCAGGTCCAAAGAGTCCATAGAGGGTGGAAGATCCACACGATCAGCAGATGGGACTTGGTCATGAGCTATTTCACCTTCAAAATCTACATCTACACCCTATCACCTTCCACTTCCCTCGCATGACCTCCACAACCCGTCGACTAGCCACGAGGTCCCATCCCCTGTCGAGCCTGCCCATGTTGTTGAAGCATTGTTTCAATTTCAACATACCATCAGGACATGCGCCGAATTATTACCCAAGTGTGGGAGACCAACAGTTGGCCATCTGGGACGCATAAACTTCCCCCCTAAAAACCCAGAGCCACCCCTTGTCTACATGGCCCCAAGTGGCCAAGGGACTGAGACCTTGACATGGAAAGACAAGACCAGAACTCCAAATTTCATCCCCCACCCCAAAGCCACCAGGGGTCGAAAACACACAGTAATTACCACTATCAATTGAAAAAACCTAAAATGATTCTGAAATTTATGAGGGAGAGAGGACATAATTGAAACGAAACAACCCCACACCCAAGATTCTTTAAAAGAATCTCTTTATGACCCAGAGACTAGGACAATATGACTTACCAGATAGGTGTTAAAAGAACCCAAATATCCTTTGAATCAATGAACATCAAGCCAAAGCAGCAAAGGACACTCCCACTCCAGTACTAGCCAGCAATCAAGCAAATTCCAACAGACCCTCGCTCCAGGATCCCACACCTTGCGAGTTGGTTCACCAATGGAGCCATCACGCAAACCTTGCCTTCCTATTATAATTTAGACGCAAATGTCACCAAACTTAAGAGCATGCACGGGTTGGTAGCCTATGCATACTCGACGTTACGCTCACCACCTTCGAAATGGAACATAACCTGAAACACAACTATCGTAGCCAACCTGCCAACCTAATTATAAACCAAACGTCAAGTATCTCAAACCTTCTTGGATCTTGCCCATACATTTCCCTGGCACACTACATGTATCTTCTCATTATCATGTGGGAGGGTCTGAACCACTCCTTGGCACACTATTAATTATGAGCTCATCCACCGCCATCGAGGTTTCTTTTTATATATGTTAATGCGTTGTAAGAAAAAGAAAAAAATATAACTAAAATAAAAATAAATTCTCATTAGTTTCATAGTGAAATTGGGGTTGGCAAATTCCAAAAATACCATAAAATCAAAGAGTTTGTCACCTATATGACATTAAAAGGATTGAAAATGAAAAACATTTGTTTTTTAATTGTCCAAATTATCATATAAATTTCAAAATATTTGTCAAGCTACCAACTTTTTTTAGCATTTAACTTAACAAAATTATGGTGTTTGTGTCTGTATATTTCAACATCTCATAGTCATATTAATGTTGGTTTCTGGATATATGTTATGTGCAGGTTTAATGATAGACATCATTAAACTTGTACACAGCATATATCTAAAAATTGACATCAACAAAATTATGGTGATCTTAGAACACTTCGCCTAATATTTTTAAAATATAGAAATACAATTTTAAAAATTTTCAAATAATTTCATACTTTTTAAAACTTGAATAAACTATTTTAATTTTAAAAAAGCATTACCAAAAAGTTTATTAAAAATAATTAATATAGATCGAATTGGAGCGGGAGCCTGGTGCAGCCTGCGCGAGAGGATCTAGATAGCGGGAGCCTGGTGCAGCCTCCGGGGCTAGTAGGAGGAAGCCCGGGGAGCGCACAAAGAGCCACAACCACCTTCGAGACTACGCACACCTCCAGAGCCATGGCCCCAGGAGGGGGCCGTGAAAAGGAAACATCTTTGCAACCTGAGCTAGCTGCATTCCGTGACCTGGTTGCAGCATGCAACAAACGACTAGCAACCGAAAACCAGCAGAAATTTGTTAAAAAAATGGAATCCATCCCCACAGTTGCTCTGTCGATTGAAGAACCCTGCAAAGCAGCACTAAACCTAGTTGAACGAGGGCTTATCGGCCAGTTCACAGGCTTATGGCCCTCGCCTAAAGTGGTAGAAGCCTGGGTGCAAAGGAACTGGCGATCCCTAGTCAAAGAAGGAATAAAAATCCATTTCGTCAGCAAAGGCTTCTTCATATTCATATTTGAAGCAACAGAAGATAGGAACCTCATTTTCAGAAATGACCTATATTTCATGGGGCCTCAGGGTCTCTATCTGAACCAATGGACTCCAGATTTCGACTTGACTCAGGATGTGCCCTTGGCTGTTCCGGTCTAGGTGCGATTACCCCATCTACCTTTACACTGTTGGAACCCTAAATCCTTAGAAACCATAGGCAAAAAGCTAGGCAAATATATCGACCGAGCAGAAAGAAGAGACCAGTACTCCTGTGCAAGAATTTATGTAGAAGTAGACCTGAAGGAAGGCCTCCCAAAAGCCATAAAACTCACAGTGGCTGACTAGACACACATACAAGTGTTAGACTATGAGAAACTCCCATTTAAATGCCGACACTGCCATGGCTATGGGCATTTTTCCAAGCATTGTAAAAAGAAATCAGAGGACAGAACGGAGAAGGAGAAAGGAGATCAATGGACTCAGGTTCAGAAATCAGGACCAACTAAGCAGAGCAATAGGAACAAAGGGAAAGTCGTCTCCACTGGGAAGGTTCCTCCTCTCGAAACCCAAGCAGAAGGAAGCTCAGTCCCACCAATACCAGACATATCAACAAATCCCTTTTAAGTTCTCAGCACACCTGAAAAACTCCAAGATCTAGCAAATAACGAGGTTGAACAACAAGCTAACAACATGGAAGAAGTCAAAAGGCAAGAGGATTCAGTCCCTCTCCAAATCACATCCCTAAAAGGTATCTCTAGCTCCCCTTCCTATGCAGAAATGACAAGAAAGAAGATCCTTGAGATATCGGGATCCTTGGAAGATGAATCATCTGAGAGGCCCTTGAAAAGAGTGGGGAGGAAATCTCACAAAGAGGCCAGAGAAGAAGAAGCAAAGAGACAAAAAATGCAGGGAAGTCGAGCCATTATAGAGATGTCTATCAGCAGAAATACTAGAACCAGGCCTCCTAAGGGAGGTGCTGCCCCAACCCCCACCAGTAAATAATGCAATTAATATCTTGGAATTGTAGAGGACTGGGGAACCTATCAAAAGCTGAAGCAGTCAAGAGCCTAATAAAATCAGAACTGCCCAAGATCCTCATGCTCCAAGAGACTAAAATAGAAGGTGAAGCCCTTCTGGAACTCAGCAAAGCAAAATGGAAAACAAAAACTTGAAAAAGTTGTTAGTGCTAGAGGTACATGCGGCAGATTAGCCACTCTTTGGGAGGCTGATAAATTCCAGCTGGAGAGCTCCTTTCAGATGCAGCACTGGATTTACACGGAACTCCAACACCTACCAAGTAAGATAAACATTGCACTCTTTAATCTCTATGTACCTGTCCTCTATGCAGAAAAGGAACAATGTTGGCAAACTCTGACTGATTTTTTGGAAGCATACTCCCTCAATAACATAATTATTGCCAGAGACTTCAACCTAATCCTAGAACCAAAGGAAAAAAGAGGAGGAACCAGCAGCAGGGATCACTTCCTCCCCTTAGTGGAAAATTTGATTCAACAATGGGATTTAATGGATTTCAAGCCAAAAAAAGGGCTATACACATGGACAAACAACAGAATAGGGGAGGAGCATATTTCAGCCAGGCTGGATAGATTCCTTCTTCAGAGTTCATTCCTCTCCGAGAAGATCATTATCTCCACAAAAATTCTACCTAAGTGGAACTCTGACCATAAACCCATCCTCCTTCTGCTGGAAGAAGAAGAAAACCTGGGACCAATCCCCTTCCGGTTCAGCCCACTATGGGCAAACAGAGAAGGGTTTTTGGAAACAATGAATAAAGCTTGGTCCATCCACGTTCTTGGATCACCCAGCTATGTTTGGGAGCAAAAGATAAAAGCCACCAAAACAACCCTGAAGCAATGGATAAAAAAGCCCACAGCTTCTCCCACTTCCTTACGAAAACAGAGTACAAAGTAGTTGTTGGATCTCCAAATGGGCCTGGAGATACAAGACATAACTAGAGCAGAAATACAAAGTGAGAAAGAACACCAAATCAGTACCCTCTGGACTTTTAGAGAAGAGGAAGAATATTTGAGGCTCAAGTCACGCAACCTCTGGCTTGTGTCTAGAGACAAAAATACAGCCTTCTTCCACAAGCAAATCCGAACCTGCCTTTCTAGAAACCACATAGTTGAAATCACCTCGCCTAATGGAACTATTCTTAAAGGCTCAACTCTGATAAAAGAGGCTACAACCTCTCATTTTCAACAGCTATTCAAAGAAGAAGGTGAGGAGGATGATGAGGAAGCACATGACTTCCTCAAGCACGTTCCAAGGATGGTCAATGAGGAGGACAATTTAACACTCCTGATGCCATTCACTGAAGAAGAAATTAGCAATGTCATATGGAAGATGGAACCAGACAAAGCCCCAAGACCTGATAGATTCTCAATACACTTCTATAGACTCTGCTGGGACATCATCAAGGCTAACTTGTTCTGAATTATCAAAGGTTTCCTTCAAAAATACAAAGTGGGAAGAAGCATAAACTTCACCTTCCTAGCCCTAATTCCCAAAGAAGCCAACCCGGAGACTCTCGACAGATTCAAACCAATCTCGCTTTGCAATGTGTCCTACAAAATTCTCTCCAAGTTACTTGCTAACAGAATAATCCTCTGCTAGACAAACTCATCTCTCCCAATCAAGGAGGGTTTGTCAAAGGCAGGCATATCTTGGACAATGTGATTCTGGTGCACGAATTCATCCATTCCACCCATCAACGCAAAGAGCAAGGTATGCTCATCAAACTGGATATGGTGAATGCCTTCGATAGAGTAAGACACTCCTTCCTCCTCCATGTACTTTCTGCATTTGGTTTCAGTTTTGAATTTGTAAAATTGATTAAAGAATGCATTGGAGAACCCTGGATTGCCCCTCTAGTAAATGGTAGGTCGGCAAACTACTTCAAAGCTTCGAGGGGAATCAGGCAAGGCTGCCCTCTGTCCCCCTTCCTATATATTCTGATGGCAGACTCTCTAAGCTGAAAGCTCTCAGATGAGAAGCTCAATGGGACACTTCCTGGCATTAGGGTGATACCCAGAACAACCCCAATCAATCATGCCTTGTTCGTCGATGACTCTATTCTTATGGGAGGAGCCTCCATTAAAATTGCAAGAGCCTTCAGTGGAGTTATCCAAAGCTTCTGCAGAGTCTTCGGAGCTATGGTCAACAAGAAAAAAAGTGCAATGTACGGCTGGTCAGCAAACCAGCAATCTATACTCAGGATTGCCCAAGCCCTGGGTTTCACCGGTCATGTCTCATGGGATAAATTCAAGTATCTTGGCCTGCCTTTAACCTTGGGTACCACAAAGGCCCCTCATTGGATGGAAATCATCAGCAAAATCAAGGCAAAAATGACTGCTTGGGGCGGCCAGTGGCTTACCACAGCCGGAAAGCTCACTCTGGTCAAGTCAGTTCTCTCATCCCTTCCTATCTACCAGGCTTCATTCCTTTTAGCTCCAAAAATGATCACCGAATAGTTAGCAAAGTTGATTCAAAATTTTCTATGGCAAGGAGGAAAGGGGAACCAAAAAAATATCATATAGTAAGCTGGGACATAGTGAAAAGACCAATATCTGAAGGTGGACTTCAAGTAAGAGATCTTGTGTTGGCCAATTTGGCAATGGGAGGGAAGATCCTCTGGAAAATCTTCTCAAACCAAAGACACCCTGTAAGTCAAGTACTAATTAAAAAATATCTGCATAGACTCACAATAAAGAACATGGAAGAAGGAGTCTCCCACAAAGGAACCACACTATGGAAGTTGTGCAGCCAAGGCTAGAATTTCTTCAAAGATCAGCTCTACAGAATTCCAGGAAATGGGAAAAGAATTAGACTGTGGGAGGACAAGATCATGGGTCTTCATCCCCTAAATCTTGCTCCGGAAATAGCAGACTTGCGTAATTGGCTCATCCAGAAAGGTATCCACAAACTTGCTGACATATGCACATGGGACTCAGAAGGGAGTTGGAGTAATTGGGCCCTCCATCGCCCCTCTTACTGGATGCTCCCTCAACTCCATCAATTACTAGCTAAACTCACTGGTCTTACACCTGTGCATCTCATTCGAGGGACAAGTGGGGCTAGGGGAAGACCGGTGCTTACTCAACTCGACTGGGCTTTGCAGCTCTTTAAGAACAACAACAACAGATCCATACTACAAAGCTTTGGCAGCGTGTTTGGGACCCATTTGGTCTCCCAAAAATCAAACTCTTCTGTTGGATTATTATGCACAGAAGGACCCTCAAAGGGGACAACTTAGAGAAAAGAGGAAACATTGGACCAGATAGATGCCCTCTCTGCTGCAAGGACCAGGAAACGATCAATCATCTGCTCATAGGCTGCCCCTTTTCTCAAGAGGTCTGGATGCAAGCAATTTTGGGACTCAATGCCTAAATCCCTCAGCATACTTTAGTGGTCAGTCTTTTCGCAACCTGGAAAGAACGTTATCCTCACTATTTGAATAGCAAATCAAAATGGACTAAAATCTGGAATGCAATCCCAAAGTATATCTGCTAGGGAATCTAGTTGGCTAGCAATGAAGCCATCTTCAACGACAAACTACAATCCCCCAACACAATGACTGCCAAGGCCAAAGCTCTGTTGCTGGAAACTTTTGAAAATAGACCCCACAACTCAGACAATACCCTTCTCCCTAAAGAGCTCAGCTGGCTAGGTGATTCCTAGAGACGAGCAAGCATAAAAAAGAATATTTCCTCGCCCAACCACAATCCAGAGTGGCGCCTGCAGATCTCTGAGGCGGACTTTAAAAAATGGTGGAAAAGTCAGGGCAAAGTCACGATTTTCTTCGACGGAGCCTCCAAAGGAAACCCAGGGATATCAGGGGCAAGAGGAATAATTTACTCCATAGATGGACAAAAATAGGACAGCTTCAGTTGGGGCCTAGGTCAGAGCACCAACAACTAGGCAGAGATCCTCGGAATGCTCAAAGCATGTCAGCTAGCTCAGAGGAACAGAGGGGAAAATCTTCAAATCATCGGGGATTCTAAAATCCTGATTAAAACTCTCATCACGGGTGACCAACTTAACAATTCGGCTCTAAACAAGACCCTTGAAATAGTAAGAAAGGTTATTCAAAACTTCACATCCTGCTCATACTACCATGTCTTGCGATCTCTTAACAAGGAAGCTGATATAATGGCTAACAAAGGATGTCTTCTAGCTCAAGGTATGCTGGTAAAGAATGATGAAGAAGTTGAAAGGCAACCAATTCCTTAATAAACAAGGAGAGTTGGTCAAGGGAAAAACTCCGCAGAACACAGGTTGACTTTCACTGACGAGAGAGAGTGGGAAACTCCTCGCTGGTTTATCATCACGCGGAGTCATCAGGTAATTGGTTTTCAGCATGGGACAATAGTTTTGGGTGTTTTAGCATGGAGCAGAACTGATTTCATACAGAGGAAGGTTATGAAAGACGCGATGTGTAGGATCTGGGCGGGAGATGATCTGATGGTCATCGCACGCTTGAAAAGGAGGGGAGTTAACGATGCGGGGAGTGGTAAGCAGTATACATCGCACCGCTTCAGGCCCCTGGGCAGTATTTCATGAAATGGATGTGAAGCACCTTAGGTTCTGACGTGTGGCAAGACAAAACCACTCTTATCGCACGATCCTCAAGTGATAAGGGCCAGACAGAGAAGGACGCGATAAGCGTCGGATCTGGGCGGGGCTTGATCTGACAGTTATCGCGCGGTGGTTATTGAGGGGACTTAACCTTGATGTGGGGTCGGGCACGGATGAGGCTTGGAATATCGGAGGTGGGGTCAGGTTAAGGGCTGAATAGGGAGGGACGCGAAATGCGTCGGATCTGGGCAGGGGTTGATATGATGCATCATGCTTTACAAGTGGAGGGGCGTTAATTATGCTGGGAGTGGTAAGTGGTTTTCATCGCACCGCTCCTGGCTATTGGGTTGTTTTGAATGAAACGAACACGATTCCACTTAGGAGCTGACGAGTGGCAAGACAAAACCGCCCATATCGCATGCTCCTAAGGAATCAACGGTCGGATAGTGAAGGACGAGATAAGCGTCAGATCTGGGCAGAAGAAGATCTGACGGTTATCGCGCGTCGATTAAGGCGGGGTCTTATCCTTGTTGTGGGGTCGGGTTCGGATGAGAAGCTCGATATCAGAGGTGGGGACAGGGTATATATTAAAACAATTTAATATATGTGGGTTTTAACTTAAATTATATGCGGAATTAACTTAAGTCAGGAAAGTTTCAAAGCAACGAAGGAAAGCGGAATGCAAGACAGGACACTCAGATGCCATCAGCAAAGCAAGGAACACTAAGCCATGATAAAAGCGTCAAAAGCAACAGCTCTTCTCTGACACTAATGCCAGAATATGAGGACTCTATAAAGTCAGAAATCTCACAATTGACTGTAATCGAGGTTGTTTGGCCACGGCCAACCTCTTCTTATGAATAAAACTTAACCGCTTTTGTTAAAAATAAATAAAAATTAATATATATCTTTATATATAGAAAAAAAAAAAATTTTTTTATATTACGTTTACAATTTGATTTAATAAACATTAATAAAGATAGAGATAAAACAAATATAAATATAGTTCAATTAACATTAATAAAGTAAGAAGGAAAACAAATATAAATAGAGACAGTTGGAAAATTAGCACTTGTTGATCCCATTTCCTCTAAGTTTTTATTTATTTCGTTTATATTTATTTATTTATTTTTTCCGAAGGTGGCAAAACCTATCAAACTCAGGTGTCAAACCAACAGTGAGGACAGCCATCTCTGGCTGCTATCCGCGAATGTCGGTTTGACTCATCACCATTATCAAGGAAAACCACGCCACCTGTAATAACCCGCTGGTGGTCCGTAAGGGAGCAGGCTTTCACTCCTGCTAGATGCCTCTGGGTCTTGGGCCGTTAACCTGTTTCCTTACGTCCGAGGAAGACGAGCTCTTAGCCAAGCAGAAGCAGTTTTACGGCATACTCCAGGCCGGGTTTATATTTATTTATTTATTATTTATTTATGTTTTATTTTTATTTTTTCTCTTAATTTTTTAATTTTTATTATTCATTTGTATTTTTTTTATCTTCGTTACTAATTTATTCACCTTGTTTTCTTATTATTGATTTATTTTTTTTATTTTTATTTTTTTTAATTTGTCCATTAATTATTTTTATTTATTTTTAAATTTTTAGAATTTATTATTTTGATTATTTATGTTTGACCCAAATATTATTCTTATTGTATTAATTGTTTTAGTGTCTTGATTATTTAGGTTTGACCATTTATATTTATATTTTTATTATTATTATTATTACTATTATTAATTGAGTTTAACTCAAATAAAAGTTTTATTTTATTACTTGTTTTAATTATTTAGGTTTCACCTAAATTTTATTTTTTATGTTAGATATTCATTTCATTAAAAAAAAAACTTTTGATTAATTATTTTCCTTAATTCAATATTAACAACTATATTTTAATAATTTTTTCCTTATATTAAAATATTATTTATTAATACTCAAGTCTCACTAGCACAATCAGTTGAGGATGGTCCTCGTCATCAAGGCAACCTAGGATCACACCTCACGGGGGGTGGTTGTGCCTTGTGCTAAGGGGAAGAGACATGCTAAAAAATCCAGTGAGCTAAGGGTTGGTGTGGTCTAGGCCAGGTGCGATCTCCAGGTGACTTTGATGGCTTAGATGCCCCTGGGTCGCAACTCCTCAAGCCACAGGTCAAGCCTAGAGGATCACATACAACTTGACAAACAAACAAAAAATATCATTTATTAATAAATAATATTTATTTAGTCAAATTTAATTGTTATATTATAACAGCTAAAAAAAAACTCTTTATCTATTTAACTTGATGCCAAGATCTGGTTTTTCATCTTGCCTAACGATGAACCACACTAAATGGTTCAAAACGCGTCGACAAAACTCTGATGATGTGATTTTTACCGAATTTTTTTTACTTTTCATGAAATGGATAACAGAACCCTAAATTCAAATAAAATATATAAGATTAAAATTTACGATACCCAATATATATATATATATATATATATATATATAGATATATATAATATATTATTCACGTGTTATTTGAATGATGTAGGGTGAGGTTTAATGTTTTAGAAAAGTTCCTTAATTTACATGTCATTTTTTATATTATTAATAATAAAATAGTTAAATCAAATATTTGAAAATAATTAAATTAAGTATTTTTGGTAAATATGATTGATTGTGATAAAAGTATTTTCCTTTCGTGAACAATGGTACCGGTTTGGCCTCCCTTCTTCTCTACAACAACACTTTCGTCATTTTGGGGGCCTTTATGGAGTACCTTGTGGATTCTTGGTTTGCTTCGGTAGTTGAACTCGTGACCCCTTCATGTGCAAGCTCTGTAGAGAAATATGTGCTAGAGAAACCCAACGATGCAGGTGTGAAGACAGAGTAGTCTAGCAATGAGGGTATTAAGTAGAAAGTGCACAATTTCATGGATTGGATCACAGCTTGTGCATGCTCGACGCCCAATCCCCGTTTGTTGCTCGCCTTAGCTTCAATGCTCAAGCAGAGGGATGTGAGCTGGAGGATTGTGATGGAAACCCTAAAGCCTTTAGTTTCCACCTTATCTCTGGGGGATTTTCAGCTTCAGTATTCTTCCCTTCATTCGAAGCTCCCTCATTGTATTTCCATCACTACAAATATATTAAACTATGAGGAATATTTTTGCAACAGGGTTCTCCCCTCCTACAAGGTGATTCCATCACTTCAAAAAACTTGAGATTTTCAGTCTTTGTGAGCTCTCTCTCAAGTGGTACCTTGTGTTTGCAAGTGGGAGGCATAAACTTGCAGTCAGAATCCAAGATCTAACAGGAATCCCTTCCATCTCATTGTGGCTCCTACATGGGGGTAAGTAGCTTCAATAAGGTATTTTGCTTAAATATTATGGTATAGTCAAGGATGCCATAATCCTCTTAGTCTAAAGCTTGAACGAAGGAGCCAAAGGTTGGGGTGAACCCTCTTCCTCTCAACCATGATTCTTTAAGGATACTCTAAATCCAAGACTCTCACAACTGACTTCCAAAGATCTCTTAAGGTTAGCCTTCATTGTAGAACAAGCGGAAGATATTCCAGAACTGAAGGTGGACGATCCCCAATCTAATATGTACAACTTATCCTATGAGCATAATTTCATAATCTGTCATTTTAATGGGCTTTTCCCATCAGCATGGGTGTATAAAACCTTGTCCTCGAATATGAATATGTATTTATGTTCAAAGGGCTTCTTTGTGGTTTGTTTCAAACATCCAGAGGACATTAAAGAGCTTTTGATCAAGGACCCTAGTTCTAGGGTTGTTCAGGGCTCTCCTTTCAACCATGGTTTCCAGAATTCAACCCTTTATCCATGACAACTCTAACCACTCTAGTTTGGGTAAGGCTTCTTAATATGCCCATTCATTTGTTAACTCTATAAATCTTAGATTTTATAGGAAAGTTTCTTGGCTCTTTCATTAAGATTGACACTCACAGGATTAAGAGGGGAATTGTAACCATTAAACACATTTATGTCGAAATAGATCGTAGCATAGGGTTGTCTAATAGGATCCTAATCAATTGGAACCATATAACCTTTTTGCAACTGGTGGATTATAAAAAAAAACAACTTTACATTGTAATTCTTGTTAATTTGGCATATCAATGACAAATTCCAACCATGGTACAAGATTCCTCTTTTCGAGAGGACCAATTTTGACTATTGAAATGCTTAATTTGGATAAGGGAAAGTGTATTTTTGAATTAAAATCCCACATATTCATATTTGATCAGGTCGGCCCTAAAGCAAATTGGTCACCCTTGGAAGCCTATAAATACAAGTAACCTCAACCTCATTAGGACATTCCTCTTGGATAATTCATCTATTTTTTCTCTTTCTTTTTTTTGGCTCGCACAATCCTGAGGTAGGTCCGCGGAGTAATACATTCATACGCATGTGAAATTATTGGGTATGAAGCTCGCATCTCTGTTTTTAGGGTTTTGGGTCTCAGTCGCAGGCATGTCATGGAGAATTTTTTACATTAGTCACTGGTTTGCAAGCTCAAGATAGCGACTGGAAGGTCTCAGTCGCCCGCATACCTCATCTTCCCTACGACTGGACCCTAAAGTTTGAATTTCCAGTGAATCAAAGTTTGAATCCCGTTGATCACAGTGTTCGACAGTTAACTACAAGCAGTGACAGTTCATCACAATCTTCTGAATCGGGATTTTGAGTATCAGTATTGTTGGGTTCATTTCATGGATGTTGTTTAGTTGATTTTGTTGGATAGTTGTATGGATGAAGATATGGAGCATTGTACGCTCTTTTGTTGAATCGTTCAATGACAATCTAATAAGCAAAAGAATCTGAAAGGGTTTTTCCCTGGTCTCCGACCAATCCTGGTGTCTTTATGTGTGAATGTTTTTCTTCTATTTTTCCTTTATGTTCCACTGCATTGATGATGATATTGTTCTTTCTTCATAGTTTCATATGTTTCTGAATAATGATGTAAATCTGAATAAATGATATGATGTTATGGGGTGAATTTAAATATGGAAATAATGAAATGCAATTATCAAAGTAAATAACAATCTACCTCTAAGAAAAATTAACAGGTCCTGTCAACAGCCAAGTCATCTCCAGAATGCTTTCCCTTCTTCTCAAAGTAATTCTCATACCCTTAATGCCAAGGAAATGAATTAAGGATGGCAAGGCCCGAAAAGATATAAGAATTCCTCATCCCACAAGAAAGATATCATGCAGCAACTCTAGAAAAGCTAGTCCTTCGGCCTCAACTCAGCCCCCCACAATGACAACTCATCCCATAGACTCTATGATCCCTCCTCCTCCTCCATATCCCCACCCTCATCCATATCCCTTAGATGAATAAGAGAGAGAGACAGCCATGATCCTAGCATCATCCACGAGCGAACATAAACATATTCACGAATCAACTCATTCAAACATTGATAAGGAAACAACCACTATTGAAAATCCTCCTAAAATGGAAGTGCCTCAAGAAAACACAGTCATTGTCCCCGAGTCATTTTCTCCCGATAAATTCTCGAGATGGATTCACATTCACAAGAAAACTGGAAGAAAATACATTCGAACAACTCAATAATCATTTCTATGTGTATTGCATACCTTGACTTTATACGTTGTTTTTTGTTTTCTGGATTCATTTTTGGATATGGTCGGTCTTCCCTAATAATCAGCCAATGTAAAATATCTAGCACTCTCATGTAACATCTTGTTTATAAGGAAATACAAATATTTGGTTCACAAAAATAAAATAAAAAAATATTTTATATATATATATATATATATATAATTAAAGCAAATTAATATTAAAATAATTTATAAATCATATTAAATTCTTATTTTAAAATTATTGAAACATAAAATTTAGAAACTAAATATCTACTTTAAAAACGCCAAATATCACAATCCTACATCTATGTAACAAATGCTATATATTGGTGTAGTCTAACTAATAGATGAAATGGCTTTTTTAGGGTATTTTTCTTAGTTAATTTAAACTAAAATCTAATAGAGATTTTTAAAAACTTGAGTTTAAGTTGTTTAATCTGTAGAATTTGAGGCCCCAGTGGTTTTTCAGGGTGTTATAATCCATTTATGCATTCAAAAATGTATTTTAAACAACCAAAATTCGCAATATTGCTTGAAATTGTATTGTCGAATTTCAGTGAAAAAACTATTTTCATCTACAAATTAGACTACACCCAATAAATTTGGGTTCCAAGTGCTAGTTCAAAATGGAATTATTATTAGTTTTTATGTCATTATATATTATGAAATCAACACTTATAAATTGAAAATCAAATATTTAATACAAATATCTCGATTATATATATATATATAGTTATGTCACTGCGAAGTGACATATACTTTTCAAGTTTATGTATTAATTTTTCATTGGTACACAAATATTTCATGGGTTTCTAATGTTAACATTTGAGTGTTTATGTCCCAAGGTGCTAACGTCGTTGTGCCGCCGCCACCGGGGCTACAAAGCCCAAGGAGGGACGTCAAAACCTTCCTTTTGTCTTGCAATACTATGTTGATGGATGTAGGTGAAAGCGCAGTGTTAAGGTCACGTACCCCATCATATTCATAATCTGGTTGTAGGTTTGAAAGAGTATCTAATCCATCTAGTATGGTTTGGTATGAATCAACATGTTTTTAGGTTAAGGAGCTCAAATAAAGGTATAAAATAAAGCCTAGTACACAAATTAATCTATCTCTAGCTTATGGGGCATATCAAATTTTTACGTAAGCTCAGAGACTAATTATTCATGCCTGTATTTGTTTTCATATATATAGTGCATTCAGGCTCCATTAAATATAGATGTTTGACACAACTGCATTGATAATTCTTGAAGAAACAGTAAATGACATAATAAATAAAATATAGTGCATTCAAGCATCATTCAATATAGATGGTTGATGCAACTGGATGGATAATTCTCGAAGAAACAGTAAATGACATAATAATTAAACAATCAATGCATTAATAAAATATCCTCATAAAACTAGTGCAGGGTTCATCAAATATTGTTGAACTTTGGTTAGCTTGGGAAAATGAAAAACTCATAGATGAAGTCGGCTTCATCAAATAACACGGAGCGTTAGATTTAATCAAAGTGTATGTTTTGGATATTTGTAAAAATGTAATGGATAGTACATTAATGAAATATTTTGATTAAAAAAAAAAACAATGTAGGCTTCATTGAATACCATCATCGTCAGATATAGATTCTAATGACACATCTAATATCTAGACAATTTGTGTTGTACATCTAATTACTTTGCGAATTGAGTAGAGTTGGATATAGTTGTGCATTGAATTTTGTCAATGGGTGGTGAGACACGGATAAAAGTTGAGGCTCATCTCTACAAGAGGGACAATAGTGGTGTTGTTGCATTCCTGCTTCAGGAAAAAATTTCTATAGTGTTGTTGTTGCATTCCTTCTTCGGGAAAAATTCGTGTGGTGGACATTGTTAAGGTTGAATTTCTTTGTCGGATTAGGTATGTATTTCAATTCACCTACAAAAATACATTGAAATTTTACAACATGTGGGTTGAATGGCGAAAGAGGAAATATTAACCTCGATGAAGAGAAGGATTCATGTGGATTACCCGGGCATGTACACGCAGCCCATGTGGCCTGCAGTTTTCCCCTTAGTTGCACAAATTAGCATTATAAATGAACCATCTCCATCTTCAACTTCGTTCTGAAACATACATACCATTGTCAATCCCAATCACATTCCCTTATTGCCCAACAAAAGTATTACTTGGAGAGAATCTAATTCTCCTTGGTCCCTTCAACCTAAGATGAGTAGTGGCAGACAAAATTCTGTGTGAGGAGCTTCTTGTTTCACTAAAATTGGACAATTTTCCATAATCGACATAGTTATAACCCATTTTTTGCACAGACTTCACAAGGGGTGAGGGGATTGAAGGATGGAATCCATGGGAAGATTTAAGAGTTGTCGATAACTAGGTAATTATGTCTATGTTGTGAGAATACGAGTATCAACTAAACATAGAAAATGAAGCTTAAATGGATTATGGCTCGAATACATTTCAAATTTGGTCACAACCAAAAAAATCAATTATAAAGTGTAGCATGCAGAGAGGTGTTTTACCTTAGAAAAATGTTGAATGCAAAACCTCCCTTGTTTCCTTCTGTGATCCCCAGACTGTGCACAGTGCACTCAGACCTAAGAGCACTTCAACCTTCCTAGATAGAATCGAGGCCCTGTTAGACAGATTTACAATGGATATCCATGTGAAGGGAATGTTTGCATGAGGTGGAGATAGGGTAGTGATGATACATTATAAATGGTCATGAAATCAGCGAAAGTAAGCTTGCATGGAGTAGAGATAGTGAAATAATGACACATTCGAAAATCTCTTGAAATACATGGGGCTGCATAGCTAGTCGTGATAGGCATTTTGCGCACTGTAGTGTTGATGCACCTTCTTTCTACTCTCTCACTGGGACCTTCCAACTTGGCAAATCTATCGTACATGCCGGAAAAATTGTAGTGTACACTTTAACATCTAGGTGATCCGTGCCTACTTGTAAATGAAAACAAAATGCCAGGTTGTGATCTGTATTCAATTGAGGCGAGCCATATTTCCCAGGCTATCAGGCCATAAATGAATGGCGGGTGTTTATGCCCACCGTTCGATTTCGGGCTTAGCAAAATCGAACGGTGGGCATATACACCCGCCGTTCATTTATGGCCCGATAGCATGGGATTTATTGATCCCCTTCAATTGATGGTCTGTATATATTTTTAGAATATACATATAGTAATTTAGATTCAATTGATGGTTTATGTATATTTAATATCAAGAGGGTCGAATATACTAAATAATTTATTTAGTGCAGGAACCCTTCTCTACATCGAGGTTATTTCTCATGATGGAATATAAAATTCTATGTCTTTTTCTTTTTCCATTCAACGAACAAACTGTCAATGCAATTTCGTTTTATGCTTTCGGCTTCGTTGTAGAGGTAGGTACATGATAAATATTAACTAGGAATTTCGATTTTTATAGTTGTCTCTTCTTACATTATGTGCATCATGGTTTGAATTATGTATCAAATAATTTTTTAGTGTATTGTATAACTAGAGTATTTGGTTGAAATTTAGTGACATGTATTTTTTTTTATTTTTTTTCCTGTTATGTAAAATACATTTTGAATACATAAATAGATAAAATTCATTGAAAATTTCTTGACATATACAAAATTTACATATCAGATTTATAATTCGAATAATTTTCCATCGAATTTGGAACAGATTTAACCAAACTATATACCCACAAAATCTCAAACCCGAGACATAGAAAAGGACAAAATCCCAAACCCTGCTCTTTGTTTTCATTACCATTTTTCATCATCTTAAGTATTGTGTAATCATTGCTCTTCTTCATTCTTCATCTTTCTTTTTTTTTTTTGCAGGGTTTTGTCTTGTACCAACAAAAACATAAATAATCTCACTCTCTTTACATCATTTTTTTGGAGAATTCAACATCTACGGATAAATACTAATTCACTAGACAAGTAGTTGTGCCTAGAACAATAGTTTAAAGTGTTTTATACTTTCCCTATAAGCAATAGATAAGAAGAGAGGATAGAAGGCCTACCTGTAGTTCTGCTTTCCTCTCGTCTCCCTTGTATCGATTCCGTCGCTCCTTCCCGTACTTAATCCGCTTGAAAAGTACCCTATCAACACAACAGAAGATGAAAACCAATCAAAGCATATGATCCATTGAATATAAATGAAAGGAATCAGAAGCAATTCATACATATAAGCATTATGAAAGAATACATCATATGGAAAAAGGTTCAAACACTTTATTAGATAGAAGAAGGAATTACAACCATCAGTGTCTGATTCAAAGTCATTCCTCCAGCTTGGATCCCATCCACATCACATCAAAAGCAAGACAAGCTTGTGGCATCACATCATTTGCTCCAAAGTCAAGTCTCATAGCAGCATTATCTCCTTACAATTCAACATAATCCAACCAGCCAACCAGCCACTAATCACTTAGATGAGTGATCAATTTATAGGAAGATGAAGGAGGTTTTGTCATTAATGGTGACATTGAATTAATTCCATGGAGGAAGGGATGAGAGGATAGGATGATCCTTAACTCATTCCTCATCCATTTTCGAGCTCATAGGAGTTGATAAGACAGGGAAACTTCTAGATGACTCCAAAAGATAAGAATATTCCCCAAACCCTATGTGAATTTCGCTCATTCTTGCCTAGCGCAGGTGAAAGGAAGCCTAAGTGCTTTGTAGAGCACCCTGGCAGTGGACTCAACTGCTCTGCAACGCACCTTCATAAGGGCTTACCTACGCTGGTCCCTCTAGAGGCAATTTCTGGATGTCTTCAAGTCATGAAATTGTCTGGGAAGGAGGCATTCAAAGGGTTGACTTGTTTAGGGCATGAAACAACTGAATTTAGGGTTTAATGAGTCCTAAAACATTGATCTGAATGTTCGGATTTGATGTGCCCAAATGGATCTGTAACAGTCATGATCAATTATCATCTTATGTTTTCTTTGGTTAACTTATAACCATTACACCTATAGGATTTTTTTCTTTGGCTTACCCTTAACGTTCGAATTCTCAAGATCCCAAGTGATTTATGCTTACCAAAAAGTAGTAGTGGTTTCTATTGTTTCTTCTTGGCACAAAAAGTACGTCACTTCAATTCTTATGTGGTTTCCACTTGCCACAAACAACAATTCTATCTACTTCTACCACAAATGTCAACGGATTTGGATGACCACAAACCATAGATTGTTTCAGTCCTTTTTTATTACTACAAAAAATACATTACGGAGTGGTTTTTAGATTAGCACAAACTTTTCAATGTAATATATGTTGGGGGTATACATGTCTTGCCAGGCTTTCATGATTAATTCAAGTACATACAATTGCATATTTTCATATGGGTCAAAGTGAAATATTATTTAACTAGGATCATGAAACTGATAAGGGATGTTTTCTACAAATTCATTGCATCTACATTTACAATGGTAGTATCATTCTTACCTTGCTTTTCTTCTTTCTTCTTCCCTGGCATGTTTGCCATTTTTCTTTCATCTTTGTGTCATCATCATTCGTTTTTTCATGTTGCTGCACTTTTATTACTGAATTATAATTAATGTTTAAATATTAATGCGAAATGTTATTATTGTAGATACAAATGTTATGTTGTAAAAGAAATTCCAAAACACGCAAATATTAGGCATTATCCAAATTATAATGACTATGTTGTTAAGGAAAACACAAACTCTTGAGCATATGAATTATCCAAATTAATAATGAGTGTTCAATAGGAGGAAACACGTGTTCTAGATCAAAATTATTGTAGAAAAACTTTTCATTGCTAAATAGAAATAATTTTAGGAAACATTTTACATCATTCAACAATGAATAATTTGAACATAAAGATTGGTAATATTTGAATAATACTTGAACTAAAATAGTGTGTTTTCTTTTTTCTTTACTTAGGTTGCATAAAATTTAACTAGAACTTGAATTTATAACATAGTTTGGGTCCTTTATAATTTGGGTCATAACTAATTGCACAAAGTACTTCAATAATACAACCAATTAAAAACTTTGTAGACAATTATATAACATTTATTGAAAAATAGTTTAAAATTAAATTTGGAAGAATATTATATGCATTGAACAATTTCTTGATACATGTTATTGTGCCTTTATTATTTTTCCTTGATATATTCATTTCCTATGTCAAACACATTATTATACATTTTTTCAATATATCATTTGTCATTGGAGAACATGTCTTTGCTAAGAAATGCATTGATTTAGTTTCATGACGAAATTTTGATTCTATCTTTTTTTAGGTAAAATTTGTAGTTTAGAGTTAATACCAATATGCTTCATATGTAGTGTTTGCTTAAAATCAAAATTTCCTATTTGTCTAGGATTTTTTTTCGTATAGCCAATGTTTGAACACATGCAAACAATGCAACTTTTCTCATTTACTTATAACTTTTTCTTCATCTTCTTTGTGGAAAATAAAACTACTCACACTTGTCCGATTGTCAAAAAAAAGGGGGGCATAATACATTCTATATAGCAAATTTCACAGTCTTCTTCAATAATACTTGTTGGTTGAGTACTTGAAGTATTTTGTGCTTCTTGCATTTAAGAGAAGAATTGCTTAAACAATTTTCCCTATTTGCTCATTGGCACTTATGGCAACAAATAAATGTGTTTGCATTGCATGAGTCACATGTCCAGGAAATTGATCACATATTATCCAAATTCCATTTATATAGATTGCAACATTTCTTCTACTACCCAGGAGACTGTCTTTTTGACTCATTTGTTGTTCTCCTTCACTTCTGTTATACATCAATTGAAATACGACAAGGAATTGTAAATCACTTCCGCCATTGCTTAAGTCACGAACATGATGTTGTTTTGCAATCACTGCATACTGAACTAAGTACTGAATACCTTGAAGATCTCCACCAAGTTACTAATGTTGAGACATATTTGCAAGGATTGTCTACACCTGCTTCTACTTCTTCTAGTTCAACAATTAGCTTGGGAGATTCTTTTTGCATCAAATGGTTTTCTAATTGGTTGTCAATTGCAGTCAATTTTTGGCTATTTACAAATGGGCAACCATATCTCTGCTTCAATCAAGATATCCATGGCTATTAGTTTAATATTTTGTTACATAACCAAAATCCCATATGTGGACATTTTGAACCACTTCTATTATATTGCACAACAAACATTCTATCTCCAGTTTCTAGATCACTTGCTCCATGCATTCCTGCGTACCAATGCTTTCCTATGCAATTTGACTTGTTTTCCATTACGCAAATATTATTAGAACAAGTATTCTTAATTCATGATCACATTGTCAATGATTGTCATGACTCATTGTTCACTTTTATTTGTACACTTTCACCATGGTTTGACATGTTTTCCATGAGAAAAACAATTGCTACACTCACAATGATATTAGAGCTATGAGATGCTTGGAAAAACATCTCGATGCCAAAATCATTGAGCAAGAGAAATGTATCAATGATTGGAAAGGTTATATTATTAACCTGTCAAAGCCATATGCAGATGGACATATAGAAGGAAAACATTTCTCAATCCAATTGATATGTGAAATACTTACTGTTGACATCTATATTTGGAGTACAAACATCACAGATGTTTCCTTGCAATTTTATTCATCAAAGCCTTCATCCAAATTTCTCTATCTTATGCATGTGCCAATGTCAACATCACATGTGCACTTTCATGCACTTTTGAAAATTAATGATGTTTGTAGTGCTAATGATGCTAACAATACAAAGACACCTCTCCAACCAGTGTTGAAAACATTAAATTTTAATGTCATTTCAAGTGTTACATCCAAACAATCCAATGCTTCTACATCTTTTTGCCAAGTAGATAATCGGTTAACTCATAATCAAATTTCAATGAAAATAAAATTTGTTGAAGTGCATAAACATTGCACACTATCAAAACAAGACTCTCTTTCTTCATCATTGGGCAAGTAACACATCAAACTAGTGCTTGTTCCTCTTTCCAATAAATCCAATAACCAGTATACTCGATTGCATCAATTGAAACATACAATATGCACATATGGTGCTTTGTTATTCCATGAACAACAAAAAAAGCATTTACAGTCAATTAAAGCAATTGAGGCATATTTGCAATCAATTCAAGACACACCTACACATGCATGTTGTATTTGTGATAGATTTGATTTTGAAAAAGATATGTAGCTCGTCAACAATAACACATTGTCAACTTTTCATAGGCTCACAATTGCAACTGAAGTCAAAGCAATCAAAATCAATCAGCGAATTTGAAAATCTTGCAATATTGCAATAGTCAATGGAAAATTTCCTAAATTTGCATCACCTTTACATATTCATTGAAACCAAAAATGTTCTTTGTTGCAGAATTAACATCTTTAGAAGAGAGATTAGTGGCACCAAGAATGACCTTTGCACAAATAAAGCAACTTGGCTACAAAAAATCGTAGATAGGATTGACAAGCACAATCATAAATGTTCCTGCCAATTTGGACAAAGTTCAAACAACCCTACCTAGAAATATTGATGATTTCATGATAGTTGCAATAATGCTAAAGAGAAAAATAGAATACAAAAATGCTTATTTGTCTAGAAATGTTCGACCAAAAAAAGTGATGACTACTTTACATGACTTGTGTAATACAACTCTCTACAGAAATGAACAAATAGTAATCAACAATGAATGGCAAGAGCATTTTGATCAATGTAAACAAAATCATGAGAAAAATATTCCAAGAATTGACAAACTAGATTCACCATATGTTGACAATGATCTAGAACCAAAATCAAAAACTTGTACATGGGTACTCATAGGGTTATTTAATCCATGATCTTGATACAAAACTAATAAAAAGTGTGCCTTCTAAAGGAGTTCAGTCGTTGTGTATCTTTCAGGACAAGTTCTCTGAAGAACTTAACTTCCCAACATTGTTGTATGGCTCAACTTGACCTGCCCATGTCATGAACTGCTTCTCATATCAATAAATTGCACAATGAGAACTATTGCACATGTTTAAATATTTATCAACACATATTATGAATATATATTTTTTATAGCAATTCGTATATTGATGAACCAAGTTTCCATGTCAGTCTGGATTTCCATATGTAAAGGAGAGCTAAAAGGAAAAAAACTACTTGCTAGAGATGTCAAATATCCAAACAATCTTCAAAAAATATTGCAATCTACAATTGCATATCAATGTCTCAGAAGCATTCGCACATCTCCTAACTACTTTGAAAGCATACGAAAATAAATATTTGCAATGATAGACAACTTGGTCCACTAGCTTTCTTTGTCATGTTCACTAGTGCTAAGCATATCTGGGATCCATTGATAGATGCATTGAAGAAACAAAGTTCTAGCCATTCAGAAAACCACCTTAATGAATGCATTGACACATTGATTATAATTTACCCAGTCATTTGTAGTCGATATTATAGACATAGAATCTCAACATTGCATACTCTGATCACAAAAAACAATGAATTATTTAGACAAGTGCAGGATATATTTTTTTAATCACAGAGTTCCAAAGCAAAGGAATAGAACATGACCATGAATTACTTTGGATTAAAGATGCACCAATAAATTAGCATTCAACTGAAACTGATGTTATTTCTTTCATTGATTTCTATTTGACTAGTGATTCGAAAATGTTACCAAATCAAAGGGTTCAAATACATACTCATCATCACACAAAAACTTGCAGAAAACACAAACATTCTAGTTATAGATTTGGTTTTCCTTTTCCGCGAATGTGTGAAACTTGTGTCTTGCAACCTTTATGAAATAATGCCAAAGATAATCAATAAATGAAAAAAAACTTTCTTCCCTTTTACAAAACAAAATCTACTAAAAAAACATGTCATTTGACATTTTCCTAGTTGATCTCAGTATCACGAACAAAGAATATATATTGCTCCTTCACTCTTGTATCCCTCACCCCATCATATTTTTGAAAAGAAATCCCTATGATATATGGATAAATTCATTTTCAAAAAAAATCCCACCATTCTGGTAAGAAAACATAGATGCCCAATTCATCTTAGATTCCTATGTTGCAACAACATATTGTAGTTCCTATATGACAAAGATGGATCGCACAATGACATCTGCTTTCAAAAAAGTCCAAGAAGATTGCTTATCTAATGATGATAGTAAAATTGAAAATATTCATAAACTTGGAAACACATTGCTAAATTTGCAACAAATGTCAAGTAGGAAAGCAATTCAAATTATTCTCTCGTTGCCTTTGTACTCATCATCTAGGAAAACAGTTTTCATTAACACCACTCTAGCTTAAGAACAAACATATGTGCTTAAAATATTTGTTCTTGCAACATGAACATGAAAACTCTGAAGATATTGTGTGCATGTCAATCAATTATAAATATACATCCTGACCCAGCAAACTTGAAAAAAAATTACCTAGCAGAATATGCTTCTTCCTATTCAACCACAAAAACAACCAAAAAACAAAACGCATGTGTATCCTATAATTCATTATTTATAATGAACAAAAGGACCCTGAAAACCAATATAGAGAAAAAATGAGGCTTTATCTTTCATACAGAGAATCTAAATACACATTAAAAAAGGACAATGAGACATGGACCGAAGCATACTTGTCCCAAAATCACATTGTTTTTGCTACTAAAAAACATTTCTCTCATTCAATATTTCCATGGGGTGACATTGACCTTGCTTCTACTACAATTACATCCAAAATTGAAGATTTGTTTATGTTGTAGGCCATTTCGTCACATCTGTTCAATAGGCCTACAAACTATATCAATCAACATCCATGAACACCATGTCATCATCCCTACACAAATCTCTAAGCATGATTCTCCCAAATCCCTAAGTTTTTGACCTTGACTACTTCATTCTAGTGCTTTTAAGGATGAGTGCATCCTATCCCTTTAGGGAATTTCATTCAACAACAAGTTTCTCAGTTCTACACCAGCTCTTATCAGAGCAGGTTTTCCCTTTCTGGGGGTGCATTGATTCTAGAAATTCAGGAAAAATAAAAATAATATTGAAGCTTCATCTTCCAGAAGCTTCCAAGAGTTGTTACAACCATTTACTTTGGATAAGAACTTTGAATCCTTTCTCCCCTACCTTGGAGTTTTCACCTCTTATCCCTTGAGCTCATCCTCCTATCAAGAGTGTATCTCAAGCCTAGATTGGTAAATGGATAAGATGTCCTGAACTATCATCCTCTCCTATATATTTATTGTCATCCACAAGCTAGAGGTTGGATTTTGGAGACTAATCATACCCTTATGTTGCTACTTTGATCATAAGAGAATATCATTCCCATGCATTATGGTTTATTTGAGGTGTATATTATGCCTAGGAAGGACAAGTCAATTTGGGAGGATCTCTCACTTTTGGTTGTAAACTTTCTCCCTTTCATATTAATCCAAAGAGTATATCATTTTCCTACATGTGCTATGTTCTGTTTATATACATGTGTTTCAATGTTATGTTGATCCATTGAATAGATTGATTGGATAATGCTACATAGATGTTATAGATCTTTGGCTTGTGTTGTTTGTTTGTGCAAGATCTAATTATAGCGATCAGAGCTACGGTTGGAGTTGACAAGCCAAGAGGAGAGGAGATCATGCGACATATCAAGTAAGCATCTTCCCATTCTCCAATTCTTCTAAGAAAAAATTTATAGTCTTTGATTTCTATTGTTCTAGACCAGGCCACTAGGTCTAGGGAAGATACTTTTGTCTGCAATCATAGATTCTGTATAACAAATTGGCGACCATATTGGGGATCGATTCATTCCCTTAGTGGTTTCCTTCACTTTTTCCCTTGTTACACCTCTTGAACAAACCTATAGTGCCTCACTCATCTTGAATTGATCCTAGGAAGACCTTTCATTAAGCTGCATTTGATGTTTGTGTCATAAACTAGTTTTTCCTTGATCAATGCACCTCGTGGTATGCTAACATAGCGTTGCAGAGCACCCTAGCCTTCCATGCACCTGCATTGCAGAGCACTAGTAGCGTATATTCACCTGCGCTGACCCTTGTTTCATGGAAAAAAATACATTTTCTTGCCTTTCTCTCTGATTTTCTTTGGTCCAGCTTGTTTTCCTTATGTCTCTGAGTGTGTCCATGTCTCTTTGAAGCTAATACAACACTTGATTTTGTGTGAAATTGAGTGAATTTTCCTTTGGTCATTAATCCCTTTGGTGAATTTTTTAGTGTTTTTTCTTAGATTTTTTCAAAAACAAATCCCCCCTCAATCGTTAGGGGGGGGGGGGGGGGGTCTAAATTGCATTTGAGTGTTAATCGCCTCTTAGTGTCATCACCTTTTTTTATAAGATTTTGTTCCTTCTTTCTTTCTTCTTATCAATTCAAGTTTGTATGCATATATTGATTGTTGAATTTGAAAAGTAACTTTTACATTACAGTTAAAGTCTGTGTGGTTTATTTTCGTTAGCGATCAAATTGCATTCATATGTTTCTTTGCATTTGAAACATTAAGAGAAAATAAAAGAAAAACAATTATGTTCATTGCATATAGGGCTTTGATTTTTGATTGGAATAGCGAAGTTGAGGAGATCGATTGTTGCATCACTTGTTTGTTGCATTATTGATTGATTTCTTCTTCCCCCACTTAGTTAAACCTTTCATTATTAAAAGGAAAATGAAAAGTGTTCTTTTATCATATTAGTTGCATCTTAGGTGTGTTCAAGTGACATTGAGTTTTGAACCTTGAAATCGAAACATAATTCAAGATAAACTTTAAAACTCACTCAATTAATCTAAGGATCATTTGAAACTTAACGACACACATAGAAGTCTAGGCTAGAGACGTGTTCCGACATCTTTAAACATAGGAGCTGTCATTTTTTTCTAGCGTTGCACTCCTGTGGTGATATCCCGATCTACGTACGTAAGTGTATCAGATCGTTCTCCACGTACCTTCGAGTATATTGGAGGGCACTCCACGCATGAAAATTATATGGGAATTCTCTCATTGTATGGTTACGCATTAGACAACACTACCATCGAGTATATTTTGGAAGTCTCCTATAGGTTGCTATCAATCCATAGATAACCTAGTCGACTGCCTTGTACATTGTGATACACCGAACACAACATTCGGGGATATTTCCTACCCTACGTAAATCCTTGGTTCACCAAGGTGGTATATTGCAATTCCGAGTGACTTGCTACACCATTTTTCCTAGTTTATCTATTTGTTTTATTTGTGTCTTTAATTTTTAAAATCAATTAATTTGTTGTGGAATAACATCCTTCTTGTCGAACAAACCCTTAGTGGATCTTAGATTGAGACTAATGAAAAAATTTCATGATTCCACCAATCAAGGAAACTACTCTGATGAGAATCCTGGTCCTTTTCCTCCTTTTGGAAATATTGGTGCTCCTTATATGGGAACGTTTCCCCTTCCTAGGTTTACCATTAGTTTTTCAGTTTGGTTGTTTTCGACCACTATGGTTCTGAATGTCCAAACTGCTCCTCAACCAAGTTCTCCTCCACCTAAACAATATCAACCTCAAGTTGATCCTAAAGTTGACCCTTTTCCTTCTTCACTTGTTGTTTCTTCATCCCTTTATTCCTCCTCGCCTGGTGAAAGTCTTGATTCTAGTAACCAGGAAGCTAAGAAGAAGAAGAAAGAGAAGAAGAAGAAGAAGAAAGGGGAGAAGAAGCAAAATAAGTAGGGGGAAACCAAGCAACCATTGCTACCAATGCAACTAGTATGGATAAATATTCCAATCAGCCCCGCAAAGTTAAATTCCCTTACAAGTTATGTAAGGGTGATCACCTTCTTAGAGATTGTCCTGGTATTTCCAAGGTATTGGAAGTGTGGTCCATGGACTCACATCAGCCTTTGTCATCAACTTCTAGAGATCATGTTGGTGACAAACCATCGACTAGTGATCATAAGGTTCATGAAAAGAAGGGTAAAGTTAAGTTTCCGTGTAGCTTATGTGAAGGCCTCAAAAGTGTTGGAAAACCTTATAGCTTCTCAACCCCGTCTTTTAGCTGGTTATTGAATGCTTTCCCCTAATCCTCCACTAGTTGATTAAGTGATTGATCAAAATCCAAATCCAGTCAATCTCACTCTCTCTTAACGTGAATCATGTTAGGGTCCTATAAATTATAGGATCTCAAGGTGATTGAGTATTTTGTATTTGTGATTTCATATTGTACATAATTTCAATATTCAAATGATTTCCAAAACTAAAAAGAAAATGAAAAGAGGGTATGTTAAAAAATAAATAAGAAAAAATGAAATAAAAACCCCACAAAAGAGAAAATAGAAAATAATAGTGAAAGTGTTGCAAGCTAAGTTACCAGGATACGGATACGGATCCGTTAGATTTTTGAAAAGCCAGGATCCGGATACGGCAAGTACAAAAATATATAATAATATTTTTAAAAATTTTAGAAAATACATTTGATGTTTAAAATCAAAACCATATATAATAATATTTTAAAAATTTTTAGAAAATACATTTGATGTTTAAAATCAAAACCATTCATGAATCACAACATTAGAACTAAAATTATTAGATAATTTATAAATCTGAACACTGAAATGATGAAATTTAAAAACTAACAAACAAATAAACATATAAATATTAATACCAACATATTGATATAATTGTTAAAATAAAGTTATAACATAAAATATATATTTTTTATTTATAAAAATTAAAAAATATTTTAATTTTTAACAACCAAACATAAAGTTATATAAATTATGACTTATAAAAATAAAAAATTTAAAATGAAATATAAAACATACGGTTATTAAACATAAATATATTGATTTAAAATAAATAAATTAAAATAACTTTATTATATATATTAACATCAAAATAAACTTTTTAATTGAATCAAAAATCTTTATATTGAAAGCTTATTTAAAAAACATATTGATTTAAAATAAATAATAAATTAAAATAACTTTATTATAGATATATATTAACTTCAAAATAATTTTTTTAATTAAATCGGAAAATTTTTATATTGAAAGGTTATTAAAAAAACTTAGACACATAATTTTATTGAAATCTTTATTTATATATATATACGGGAAGATGGTATTAAGAAACTTCACGCTGGTATTAAGAAACTTCACGCGTAATCTTAATAAAATCATTTTATATATATGCGATATTAAAAAGCTTATATATATACCAGATGATATTAAAAAATATGACCCGTAAATAAATTAAAATAACTTTATTATATATATATATTAACATTAAAATAAACTTTTTAATTAAATCAGAATTTTTTATATTGAAAACTTATTAAAAAAACAAATTGATTTAAAATAAATTTATTATATTATATATTAACCTCATTGAAATCTATGCGGGAAGATGGAAGATGTATTAAAAAACTTCACGCTTAATCTTAAAAACTTCACGCTTAATCTTATAGCCAGATGGTATTATAAAACATGACGCATAATTTTATTTAAATATTTATATATATGTATAAGCAGGCAGATGGTACTAAAAAACTACGCTTAATTTTATTTAAATTTTTATATATAAATTTATATATATACGCCAGCAGATGGTCACTAACTAAATCACTACCTGACCGTACGCGGATCCTACCGTATCCGTATCCGTACCAGTTTCGGATTCGGGGATCCGCGGTTCCACCTTTTGCCCTCAGCGGATCCGGTAACGTAGGTTGCAAGTCTAAGTGTCACTACTCATAAGTTAGTTATTTTAATTCATTATCAAATAAGGTTGTGGGCAAATTGTTTTTGAATGCCACAATGACTGAAATTTTGTTCAGGTCATACAGTTTAATCATGACTGAACACATTTAAATTTCCGTTAAATAGGTTAGTGAATAAAGGTTTACCAAACAGTTTAATCTTGGTAAATCAGTAGCTAGGTAGAAATAAAATTGATTCAATAGTTTAATCTGAATCAATGGTGAAATAAGTGATAGGATGAGGTATATTTTTACAAAAGAAAAATGATTTGGGTCTGCTAGTTTAAATGCACCCTCCAAATAAGAAGAGAAAATGTTAGCTTAGAAAAAGAATTAAAATGAGAAAGGGTAGGTAGAAGCACTATGGTGGTTAGAGGAAAAGCATGAAAGTTTTATTCTAAGATGAATTTCAAATGTATTTTCATGTACAGAGCAAAGGCAAAAAAAAATTAGAGTTTGACTCTAAAGTTCAGCATATCAAGTGATTTTGGTATATAATCCCCTATTCCTAAGTTTCATTACCCCACCATACACTCCAACAATTTCCCCCACTATGCATTGAATATTTTTCCGGACCCCACCGAACGCCCTGTCACATCGCATTATCATCCTGCCACTTCTTGTAGAATTTTCTCTACAAATCAGCTAGCTCACTGATATCATGTAGAAATTTCACCTGCAGATCAAACTAATATATGCAATGTACTAAAGCATAATACTAGATCTACATCTACCATAAACTTTGCGGAAGCTTAATCGAACATGAGCAACATCAAGCATGAACAGATATAACTAAGAATGAGAAGTAATCAACCATAACACAGAAGATATAACCTGGGGAAAGCACCAACCTAAAACCCCATCTTTGTATTATCAATCAAGTGGAAATCCTCAACAACATACAAAAAGAATCAGCTCAAAAGTTATCTTGCTCTCTCTGTACTCTAATGATATATCTCATGGACTATCTATGCCTGTATATATAGGCTCCACAAGTCCTCCAAGATCCTATTTCCTTGCACAGTTTTGATTGGGGTCCAATTACAAAACACATGTAAATTGACTTGATCATGCCTGCTGTCAACCTCAGGTCCAGCTACGCAATCCTTGAGGACTCAAGTTCCTCCTGCATGCAAGGAATACTTACTAGAAATATCCTAGCAACTGATAGAACATTGTCCCACCATCTAATCTCAACTGGGTCTCTGTCTGAACTGCCATGCATCAATTATCCATGAGAAAATACTCAGTTATCTTAAATAATAGTTGTCACATGCATGCAAGCATCAACAAACTATATCTCATTAATTTAAAAACTTGTTAAATTAATCTAACTGAACTTGACTAAGTTAAACTAAGTCAACTGATCCTCTCAATATAGCACTCATCCTTAATTCCTCAATTAGTGGAGCAAATCAAGGAAACATTCCCCAATCAGTGGAGAAATTATTGCATGTTCTCACAAAGACTTCAAGTTTTCTTTTCCTTAACTAATTAACTCATGGAGAATTAATTAATTAATATTCCAAACTGCTGGTAAGACCAAATTCAAATTTACTTCCTATAGATATACCAGGGACTGTTATAAATAGGAAGGGACCCAGAAATGTTATTTCTAGCAGTTTCACCTCTCACCCAAGGTGGCCAAAATTCCACATTGGCCAAACTATTATTTTTAGCAACTTCTATTTTTACATTTCATGTTGCACACTTTTCAACACTCTTTCTCAACAAGAAAGGCTTCCTCTCGAACCCAATCCTGTAACTCTGGGATGTTCTGCATGCAACACATCTACCAAGTGCGGTTGCTCCAGCAACACTCAAAACAAAAAAACTCCCAAATGACCACTCTGTTGGGCTAGAAACATACTTTGATGCTGAAGCTCTACCTGCTGCTGACAAGTGCTCCCTCTTTGACCTCTGCGCTACTGCAACATCTCCATGCATCTCACACCGTTGCACACCTTTTTGTGACATCCTGCAATGGTGCAACACTCCTGTGCCTCTTGCTTTGTTGCAGACTACTAGCTCTACACAGTCCTAGGACTCCTGCACTGTAGTTCTCTCTGCCGCTCCATCCGCACCTGTCTCTACCCAATCAGCTAGTCCTACTACTCCTCGTCGGGGCTCCTATAGCAAAGTCGAATCAAAGAGGTTGGGTACCTCAAGGATCCTGGCCCCATATCAGCCTCCATGGGACGATCAGTCCACATCGCCCCACCTCCTACCTGGAGGTATGGCTGCATGTGATCCCTCTGCCCACCTAGCTCGAAGTTTCCCCCTACTGGAGGTCTCTGCATGAGTAGATGTCTCTACTCGATCTCCACTCAGCTTCCCCTGTTGTGGATACTCCACAACCTCCTGAAGTTGTTGCACCAATCGTGGCTCCTCCGCAATTGTCTGAGACTTCTTCCAGCACTGCATATTGAGAGGTAATTTACTCTCCCTCTCAACCACCAAGTATCTAACCTTTGCCTTGCTCCTCAAGGCTTTGCATGCATCTTGTACCTCAAGAGCATACAGGTTCTCGACCCGTGAACCGATCTACTTCACCTGTCTAGTGATGATGTGTCTAAGGAAAACCTTTCCCTTACTGAAGACTACATCATAGCCTCTGTATTCCAACATCGCGATCGACACCAAGTCTTGACATTGGTCAAGGTAAGGCAAGCTCCATTGTCCCTCTGAAAAATAACCATGCCCACACCTGAGACACTATACTTTTCATCATTACCCATCGCTATGAGTATCTGGAGATATTTCTCCTCCAAAGTACTGAACAAACTCTTGTCGTCGATCATGTGGAAAGAAGCTCCACTATCAAGAAACCAACCACTTCCCACCATGGATGAAACCATGCATGTGAAGAGTGTGAAATCCAACTCGAACTATGAAGCAAGTGCCTCACCCTCAGATCCTTCCCCGGATCCCTTCTTGGATTTCCTCAATGGACAATTTGTAACAAAAAGGCCCACCTCATGACAACGAAAGCATCGCACTTTCGACTTGTCAACCTTCTTCCCACCACGGGAAGAATTGGATTCGGAAAGAGAAACCTTCTCCTTCCCCTTCTTCGCCTTACTCGCTAAGGCACAATTTTCTTCATCCTCCATCGATGAAGAACCATCTCTGGTGCTTCTTCTTATCTCCTCTTGCATCAAATCCGACCAAAGTCGTTCCCAATCTGGCAGTTTCTCTCTTCCATTAACCAAGTCCTGGTAGCTATGCCAGCTCTTAGGAAGACCAAGGAGTGCAAGACTCACCATGTCATCATCAGAGGTCACAATCCCTACACTTCCAAGCTCATCCCTGCATGAGGTGAGCTTGTTCAGATACATAGAGATTGTGTCCCCACTTTCACACTTGATCTTTCGAAGTTTGTCCTTCAGTGCCAGCTTCCTCTGATCACTGCTATTCTGATAAAGATCTTTCAATGTTTTCCACATCGAAAATGGAGTCTCCTTCCCATGGAGGCTCGAGACAATGTGATCTCGAACTCCCTCCAAGAGGATTCTCCTAGCTCTAGCCACACACTTCTTCCATTCCGCTAGTTGAGTAGCATCAGTCGGCTTCGGGACTTCTTGATCATTGAAGTCCTTATGGCCATTATCTTCTAAGGCTACCTCCATGCGATCCTTCCAGGCTATATAGTTTGAGCTGCCATCTAGTGCATACTCAAGCCTCAAACCATAGAACGCCATTGATGAAATCTGAAATGTGATAAGAACTCGATATCTATATCAATAACACTAAACTTCGTACTTCTCTCTCACTCTTCTTGATCACCTGTGCTTCGATACCATGTAGAATTTTCTCTACAAATCAACTAGCTCACTAATATCATGTAGAAATTTCACCTGCAGATCAAACTGATATATGCAATGTACTAAAGCATAATACTAGATCTACATCTACCATAAACTTTGTGGAAGCTTAATCGAACATGAGCAACATCAAGCATGAACAGATATAACTAAGAATGAGAAGTAATCAACCATAACACAGAAGATATAACCTGGGGAAAGCACCAACCTAAAACCCCATCTCTGTATTATCAATCAAGTGGAAATCCTCAACAACATACAAAAGAATTAGCTCAAAAGCTATCCTGCTCTCTCTGTACTCTGATGATATAGCTCATGGACTATCTAGGCCTGTATATATAGGCTCCACAAATCCTCCAAGCTCCTATTTCCTTGCGCAGTTTTGATTGGGGTCCAATTACAAAACACATGTAAATTGGCCTGATCATACCTGCTGTCAACCTCAGGTCCAACTACGCAATCCTTGAGGACTCAAGTTCCTCCTGCATGCAAGGAATACTTACTAGAAATATCCTAGCAACTGACAGAACACTGTCCCACCATCTGATCTCAACTGGGTCTCTGTCTGAACTGCCATGCATCAGTTATCCATGAGAAAATACTCAGTTATTTGAAATAATAGTTGTCACATGCATGCAAGCATCAACAAACTATATCTCATTAATTTAACAACTTGTTAAATTAATCTAACTGAACTTGACTAAGTTAAACTAAGTCAACTGATCCTCTCAATATAGAACTCATCCTTAATTCCTCAATCAGTGGAGCAAATCAAGGACACATTCCCCAATCAGTGGAGAAATTATTGCATGTTCTCACAAAGACTTCAAGTTTGCTTTTCCTTAACTAATTAACTCATGGAGAATTAATTAATTAATATTCCAAACTGCTAGTAAGACCAAATTCGAATTTACTTCCTATAGATAGACCAGGGGCTGCTATAAATAGTAAGGGACCCAGAAATGCTATTTCTAGAAGATGTTATTTAAAGCAGTTTCACCTCTCACCCAAGGTGGCCAGAATTCCACACTGGCCAAACTGCTATTTTTAGCAATTTCTATCTTTACATTTCTTGTTGCACACTTTTCAACACTTCTCCCCTCATTCGCACCCACCTTTCAACATCTGACGACCCACGCTGCGTTTCGGCCCCCCTTCACCATCTTAACTTTACCATCGGGGGGGTCTGAAATGGGCGGTATTCGAAACTGCGCCCACTGCAACGTGTCAGCACCATATGATTTCGCACCCCCTCGACCGAAACCATTAACCGCCTTCCCCCCCTTCCAAAAAGCAATTTCTTCGCCTCCCGATAACAACGCTCTATCCGTTGTGCTCCCTCCACTCACCCTCCGCCACGTCATCTACCTGTTGATCCCGCCAATCACCTCCACTCCCTCCAAAATTAAACCATTAGGCAATTAAATGGCTTAACCGTTAATTCAACGGACCTGCGCCACCATCAATGGGAAGCCCAGAATATTATATAATCCATCCTTTTCACCTATTCACGGTTATTGTTCTTATACACTGTTATTTCTCTGTTACAGGTGTACCAGTCCAAATTGCAAAAACTTCACTAGGCCAGGGACAGTGCTAGCTAACCGAATTTCAGGCCATTACCTCTATTTTTGTTTGCAAATCCCAGTCCTCTCTGCATACTGTAAACCTGTAATCCATATTTCACCATTGTCCTTAACTTTATCCAATCATGCCTCCAAAAGACAAGGGACTAGAAGAACTTGTGAGTCCTCTGATCCACCCTCCCATTGATTTTCACCACATCCCTTTGGTAGACAGAGACTATAAAATTCATGAAACTCTTTGTGAATTTGATCTTTTTGAGATGTATTGCTGGCTTGAGGACAAGTTTATAGATAAATCTAATGATATTCAACTGTGGGAGTCCAATTTTCCCCACTATATCTTTCCCCATACCCACAGCACCCCTGAATTCATTAGGAAGTGTCATGCTTGCTATCTACCCAGCCAAAGAGCTATTATTGCCCCCACTGGAGAAATTATGTTCACTATCACTCCTCAAGCTATAGACCAAATGATGCAAGCCCCTACAATAGAGAATGTCACTCCTTTTTCCCATGAAGCACTTGTTGAATTGTATTAGAAGCTGGACTTTGCTAGAAGGGCCAACACCCTTCAACTTTTCTTGACTGAAGATGCCCCATTACCCAAGAAAATCCTCCCTATCCATCCTCCATTTTCCCTGAGAGAGCCAAGAAAACCATCACGGTCAACTCCTACCTCCTTGGCTATTACTTAGAGCAATGGGTAGATGAGGCAATTATAGGATTTCTTTCCATTTTCTCTGCATATTCCAAGCCTTCCATCTTGTTTAACTTCAACCAATTTCTTGCAGATTCTATCCATGAGCAGTTTATCAAATTCCAGACTGAGGAAGTATTCAAATATGCTTTTGTGTTAGTTTATATGTTTTTATATTTTCAGGGAGACAACCTCAAGCTTGCCTTATAAAAGTTGGATGAAGAAGGAAATCAGCAGTCAGTCATCTTCTGGACTACGCTGGTAATGAAGGAACAAAAGGAATTTTCATACAAACAGTTCATAGAGATGTTTGTACATCCAACACTCAGTCTCCTAAGCAGCAGGACAAAGCCAAGGATTAGTGAAGAAATTAGGAAAGTTTTGCAGCTATCAGAGTCCAGACAGGGGATTGGTAACTTTATCATAATTACACAGAGCTTAGGGTATTTGGGTGTGAGCTTGCCCCTTACAAGCTACCAAAATTTCTCCCAATGAGGATTTTTGCTCTAGAATACATCAGGCAAATGCTCAATATGGATGAGATCCACTTTGTAGCTACCAAGAAGAAATCCCAATTCAAAATCAAAACTCAAATAGGGCCTTTCATTTGAAACAGTAGGAAATAAGGGGAAGAGGCAGATAAACTACTGAAAGAGATGCAGTTCAACCTCAGTTTCACCTTGTCATATGATCCATTGGGGTTCATCTCCAAGTTGAGGGTAGAGAACAAATCTACCGGTTATTTTCACACATCCAAACTATAGATTGAAAGATATAAAAACCAACTAGAATGGACTTAGAATACTCTATAGGAGGCAGAGGACCAGTTAGTGTCCACTTCAACAGTGCAAACTCCTCTCACAAAGGAGAAATCAACAAAAAGAAGCAGAGAGGAAGAGTCACATTCAGTGACTAAGATTTCTAGTGAAGGCTTTAAAATCATGTACAGAAAGAAGGCCAAGTTAAACTAAGCCTAAGCAAGAATTCAAAGCAAGAGAACATTATCACCACTAGAGAGCCACTTGTTTCATCATTAGTGGGTGATCAGACTACATTGTCTCCCCCTACCTCCATAGCTTCACAAGATCAGCAGCAGGTTATGCAGACCAACACATCTACCACAAGGGAGACAGAAAAGAGTATATTTGACATTTTCAAGGAGATTAAAGTGAGGAATGAGGCCTTGAAAATCAACACATACACTCAGTTCTGGAAGCAGACTTCCAGTTCTCAAAGCAGGTTATTGTCAGCCTTTGATTTAGAGAAAGGTAAAATGCAAATGGCATTCCTCCAAGCATAGATTCCCCAGCCCAAGGTAGCATCAGACTACAAGAAGACATCATTTGAATTTGATGTGAAAGACATACATCCCATTGACCAAATGGAGATGCACAAGTAGACTAGGCAGATGATTTCATCTACTCTCACTAACACTGCTATGAGTTTGTCTAAATTGCAGGTTACATTGGCCAATGTTCAATCACAATTGAAGATGGAGAAGGTCTCTGCACTTGCCAAAAAGACAAGAATCAAAGCTTTGGAGGACTTGGTGATCAAAGTAGGTTATGATCCTACAAATATGAACACTGCAGAAGAGCTCGTGAGGAAAAATAATATAGACATAGCAACATTAAGGAAGCAGTTGAAGTTACCAGCCACAGAAGATCCTCTAGCCAAGGACATTGAAGAAACAGAAACACAAAAGGCAGATATGATGAAGCTCATCATGGAGCAGAGTGCACAGTTGAAGAAAATGGAGATAGAGAAATCAAAGAAAAGGAGCAAGTTGCCAAAATGGTTGTTGTCCCTTTGGAATCACTCCCTATCACAACAATTCCTACAGCTACATCTTCTACAACAAACACAGGGGCTGCTGCAGATTAGTTGGAAAATGCAGTGCAGAACATGTCTCTCCAGACTGAAGAAATCAAAATATTGCAAGCTCAAGTCAATCTTCTATAAGATCAGAAGACAAAGGCTAAGACTTTCCATGCAACTGAGCTACAGAGAGCTCAAAACCAGATAGAAATATGGAGGAAATCAGCAATTGAGTCCTCTATTGGCCACACATTGGCACAATTCAAAGAAATTATATAGAACAACATCATTGAGGCAATGGATGAAATTTGGCCTTGTATCCAGATTATATTTGAGCAAAAAGAATTGATGGAGAATGTTAGGCCCCTATACTACTAGTGTAACCCCTTATTGTTATTAGTACAACCCACTTATTATATTGATGTACCCATGTAGTGCCCATATTGTTACTATTGTGCCCCATAGAAGCCCACTATTGTTATTATTGTGCCCTTACATTATTATTGTTTTGTCGGCTCTGATTATGTTATGACCCCTTAGACTCCTATATATAGAAAGGAGGTATTTTCATTTGTATCATCCAAGAATTTTTCATTTGTGTAATGTAAAGGAGGTTTCCCCCTCAAAGAGGCTGAATTCTAAGGCGTTGATCTCTCTTTTCTATCTTTCTGTGAGCTGGTTTCATAACATTTGGTATCAGAGCTTTGGATTCTAGGGTTTCATTGCTCCAAACAGGTCATCGTGGAATTTTTCACTATAAATTTTTTTCTGCAATGTTTCAGAAGCTAAAAAAAAAAACCCATTTGAGAAGAAATCGTGATGAATCTCGGGTCCGAATTTCAGAGCTTTTCACGCTATATTTGCAAAGATATGATCTGAGGAAGTTGGTCTTTTTGTAGACTCCTGATTTACATTCCAAACAGGTGACCTGTGGAAAATCGGAATAACTTTCTCTCTGAGCATCGGATTGAAATTTCGTAAGAAGGTGCAGAAAGAGGACGGACTGTAGTTTCTTGTATATCTTTTTCAGATCCAAAGTTTGAAACAGTGACTCGTGGCACGTCGTACAAGTTCGCTCTACTGAACTAGTCTATAATCAGGTCATCTTGGGAGATTGCGCATAACTCTTCCTTGGAGAATCCAACTTGGATCAGACTAGTGGCATTGGAAAGAGGACACAAAGGGTTACTACAAGTCATAATTTTATAATTGGAAGATCCGAAATTACAGAGTTACAGTCGTTTCAAGATTGAGCTCCTAAAATCAAGAAAAAATGAGAAGAGGAAGTTTGATGGCAAGGATCCGGTAAATTGGATACTATAGATGGAGAAATATTTTGATCTACATGGTGTACCACTGTTACAAAAGGTATGTATTGCATCTTTATATTTAGAAACAGATCAATTTTTGTGGTATGAAGGGCTTTGTTCTCGTAAACAACTTGTTACATGGTCAATTTTCACGGAGGAAATGGTAGCACATTATGAGGATACAAAAAGCAACACCTTCTTTAGAGCAACACCACAACAATTGGAAATGGTAAAAGGGCTTTGTGACATAGTGGAAAGCAAAATTATGGAAACCAGGAAGCATACCCCTCACAACTATAAAGATGGAAGTGTTGTTTCTCCTAGCATTCCACAACCTACAAGGGTTACACCACAACAATTGGAAGAAAAAAGAGAAAAAGGGCTTTGTGACAATTGTGATAGCAAATGCACTAAAGGTCATAAGTGTGCTAAGAAGAAATTATTTTACATAGAATACGAAGAGGAGGAAGAAAAGGATCAAGAAACATCAAAAGAAGAGGATATACGCCAGGACCCCACCCCAGAGAAAGAAGAAATGAATCAGACCATATCTTGTAAAGCATTGGCAACAATTACCATTCCTCAAACTCTCAAGATAGAAGGACATATCAAGAAGAAAAAGGTGCAAGAAGTGAAAGATCACATCGAGAAAGAAGAAATAAATCCAACCATATCTTGTAAATTATTCATTGGTCAAAATTACCACTCCTCAAACTATCAAGATAGAAGGACATATCAAGAAGAAAAATGTTCAAGAAGTGAAAGATCACATCGAGCATCAAGAAATGAATCCGACCATATCTTGTAAAGGATTGGAAGAAATTGCCACTCCTCAAACTCTAGAGATAGAAGGACTTATCAAGAAGAAAAATGTTCAAGCAGTGAAAGATCACATCGAGCATCAACAACAAGTTCTCCAACTTTTAAAGGATAACGCCACTTCGGTGCAAAATCAAACGAAACAACAGGTAGATCAACATCGTAGTGAAAAATGTTTTGATGTAGGTGATTAGGTATTTTTATTGCTACATCTCAAGCAAGTTATTTATGAGAAGGAAATGTTGGCAATACTACATGCACTTAAAAAATGGCGACCTTACCGAATGGGAAGACTCTTCAAGGATGAGGATGTGGAAGCATTGTTTTGTACTATTTCTATTATCCAACTAGATTGGATAAACGAAGCAAGGGATGAATGGAAGAAGGACGAAGAAGTATGGCCACTTATTCAAAAGTTGCAAAAGATCCCAATTCAAAAAATATTGCCAGAAATTTAAGAGGAAGGAAAAGTCATATTGGAACCTGGAGCAGTCACAGAAACAAGAACCCGACAGCTACGAAATTGATCAATTTCAGAGTATCTCATCAAGTGGAAGAACTTACCCACTGAAGATTCCACATGGGAGGACAAGAATTTTATACAAAAGGATCAAGAACTACTCAAGCGTTGAGGACAACGCTTTTTGAAGGAGAGGGGCATGTTAGGCCCCTATACTACTAGTGTAACCCCTTATTGTTATTAGTACAACCCACTAATTATATTGATGTACCCATGTAGTGCCCATATTGTTACTATTGTGCCCCATAGAAGCCCACTCTTGTTATTATTGTGCCCTTAAATTATTATTGTTTTGTTGGCTCTGATTATGTTATGACCCCTTAGACTCCTATATATAGAAAGGAGGTATTTTCATTTGTATCATCCAAGAATTGTTCATTTGTGTAATGTAAAGGAGGTTGCCCCCTCGAAGAGGCTGAATTCTAAGGCGTTGATCTCTCTTTTCTATCTTTTTGTGAGCTGGTTTCATAACAGAGAAAGCAAAACAAGCCATTTCCACTATCAACAATGAATTGGGAGAAATGCCTACCACAACTAACCACATCATCAAATTTCTCAACTCTAAAAACAAATATGAATTGGATGATTTGGGAGTAGATGACAGAACAGAAACAATCTTAGAAGTAAAGAAAGTTTTGACAAAAAAAGAACTTGGTTGTGCAGCTGACAGAGAAATGTCACACTTTGGAGGTAGCAGTTAACAGGTTTTTCACCAGAATAGAAGCATTAAATAAGAAAGGCATGCCTTCTTTATTTGTGATCAATGACAAGCTGATGACCAGGGAAGACTATATGAAGAAGCTGAAAGACATTGCAAAGGATACAGCCAAGTCTTCCCACATCAAAGGTGCTATGACAGGGAGAGCTTTTTATGAAGCTATCAACAACATGAGTTTCATCCAGCATGAGATAAAACACATTTTTGTAGTAAAACCCACATTCGCTCGGTATACTGAGGTAGATGAGATCTACCGCAAAGTAACAAAAATTGTCATTCTAGATGAGGAGCGGTGGGATAAACTATGTGAATTCCAGGATTAAAGAAAGGGCCAGCTTCACCAGCACGACACACAAATAGTGGCCACTCAGCAACTGTTCTCCACCAAAGCAGTGCCAGATGTCCAGATCACTTTGCCAATTCACCTCTTTTGGTTGCATTATTTCATTTATGTTAGTCTGAAGTTAATAATAGAATGTCATATCAAAGCACTGTACTTTTCCACGCTGCTGGAGCATCATTAATAAAAAGACTCTTCACAGGATACTTGTGTTGCGATATATTAGTGATGTTTTTCTTAGTGTAATTGTGTTTCCATTGTTATTCTCTATCTGTTTATCATCTGAAATCTAATTGTAAAACAAGAGATGTGAAAAATAAGATATGTTTTTGAGCACCTTATTTGGACTGCGTTTACAATCTATATGTTTTCTTCTGAAGTCTGATTGAGAAATTCTTAAATTATTTTCAATCACTACTGAATCACCTCTTTTCTCCATTCCATAATTCAATTTAAAGATCCAGTAAATGTAACTAGCTTGCCCTGTGATTACTCCTTTGAACTTTTGATGCAACATCCAGCTTAATTTGACTCCATAGCCCAATGGAAAGAAAGTAATTTGATCAGATCAACCAACCAACCAATCAAACAAATTCAAACAAACAACCAAGAAAAATCATAACTAGCCTAAAATCAACTTAAAAACCAAGCTAAATCATAAAGAGAGATCCCTCTCTGAAGCTGGCAGGGCTAGATCCCAACTTCAAAAGTGGTTTTGATGTTGTCCAATGTATTTACTCCCACAACCTCAAAAATACAGAACGATAACATAGTGGCGACCATACTGGGGAAGAATACATTTTAATCCAAAACATTATTATTCCCTGGTTTAAAATCAGTATTTCAGTAAGCAATTACTGTATCAATATGAAATACATGATCTGAGGTTGTTTTTGTAAATATCTGTTGTATCTTTGATTTTGATTTTGATTTTTGTGTGATGATTTTTCATAACCCTGGCTCCCAAAAGAATTCACACTAGATCTCACCCTGATCCCAACCCTGCTAAAATTGTAGATGACCCTGAGAAACTGGTGAGAAAGAAAATCTTTACCGAGAGTCAAGGTAGTAATAGTCCCTTGTCTAGATTCAATTCTCCTCTAGAAAATACTCCTTTGTCAAGGTCTAATTCTCTCCCAGAGAAATTTGAAACTTTACAAGATATAGAATTTGATTTGCCTTTTCAGCAAAGTTTGTTTAGATCCAAGTCTGAGGCTTTTATAGATCAAATTGTCATAGACAAAGCCATACTGCAACCATATGTTTCCCAAACCCAACACCTTGAAACAGATCCTGATCTTGAATCTTTACAACAATTTGACAAACTACAAGGTCTAGTTTCAATATTGGACCAAGCTATAGAAGAAGCTTTTATTCAGTAGTCTGTTGAATTCTCTACTTTAACTGTTGCAGCAGCCTCTTTGTCTAGTCAGTCTTCTCAGTCTGTACATTTACAGCCTCCCAGCCCTACTCATTTTGTAGTTTCAACTTCCCTACCTCTGGTTTCTCAAACTACTATACCTACTATCCCTGTAGTTATCCAGACTACACCTCCACTAGGTCCATCCTCAACTCAATCTACTAGGACAGTTATGGCAGGAAGGTATGCACCTTTGGTGTTATCAGGCCAGCTAAATGCTATGCCTGCAGATTATCCATCCAAAATTGTGACTTTTGATAATATTGGTGCTTACACTGCCCAATAGCATGTAGATAGGATGAATGATGTGTTTGATCTCCAAGAAGTGGATGAAGCCGATGTTAAAATGAGATTGTTTGCCCAGAGCTTAAGAGGTGATGTGAAGAAGTGGTTTAGGGGTTTACCTACAGGAAGTATAGCCAACCTTGCTGCTTTCCATCAAGATTTTTTAGCTAGATGGGAGATCAAGAAGAATCCACTTCAACTCCTAAATGAATATAAAAGGTTAAAAAGAAAACCCAATGAAATTGTGGAAGAGTATTGTGAAAGATTCAATATTGTTTACAATGCCATTCCACAAGACATCAAGCCCTCCCCTGGCCTAGCCCTAATTGATTTTCCATATGGTTTCAATGTAGATATGGAGTATCAACTTAGGGAAAGAGACCTGGAAACTTTGGAAGAAATGCAAGCAAATGCAATTAAAGTTGAAGCCAACATCCTGGCCAAAAAAGCCAAATTGAAGTCTGAACGCAGAGTAACCATAAAAGAAGAACCTTCTACTTCTGTTGTTGACCATAAGATTGATAACCTAGTCAGAGTAGTGAATCAAATGATGCAAAGAGTGACCATCAATGACCAAAATCAAGCAAGTCAAAACCAAAATGTCCAACAAACCAGAAACCAAAACTTTAGAAGAAATACTCCCCAAATTAAACAAAGAGAGCAAAAGGGACCAAATCAGTAGATTCAGCCTCCTTTTCAGGAAAATTACACAAATGATGAGGGGAATATTGTGGAAGATTTGGATGATAACCAAATTAATTTGTTAGGGATAAGTGATGATGAAGTAGTTTTCCTCACTCAGGAGGAACAAGAACTTTTTCTTATAGCCCAGACTGAAATGGATTCTGAAGAGTCAAAGGAATACAAACAAGGATTTGAAAATGCCATAATGGAAGTTCATAGGTAGTATAATCTTAGAAGTAAGAAAAATCAAGATACTGCAAATAAAAAGAATGCTGAAAATCCTGTTAAAAAGGTCTCTGATTCTAATCCCAAGAAAACAATAGAAAATCCCCCTAAGAAAACCACAGAAAATCTTGGAAAGAAGCCAGTAGAAGCTACCATGAAAAAGGCAATTGATACTTCTTCTAGAAATACTCAAACTGATCTACCTTCTACCAGCCAACAAACTGAACTGGCCACAAAACTAATTGTTGATAAGTCTGATTTTTCAAATCTGCTTAAAAATCAAACACCATTCAGTATAGAAAATGAACTTGCCAAGTTGAAAATTTCTATCCCCTTAACTGAATTAGTCAACAAGAATGTATACAGGACTCAGGTCCTGAAGGCATTAAACATTGGGGAGAAAATTGATGATGTAAATTTGAGTGATGATCAACCTGAGCTCCTATTTGGGCCAAAAGTAGAAGGCAAACCACAAGAAGGAGGAGTCCCTCCATTTTATGTTAGTTTGAATATTCATGATAAAATTCTTCATAATGCTATGCTAGATTCAGGTGCATCCCATAATTTAATGCCCAAAGCAGTCATGGAGAAACTAGGACTAGACATTACTAGACAATACAAAGATTTGTATTCCTTTGATTCGAGCAAAGTCAGATGCCTAGGTCTTATCAAAGACCTATGTGTTACTTTATCCCAAATCCCTACTAAAAATTTAGTGATGGATATAGTGGTTGCGGACATTCCCCCAAAGTATGGCATGTTGTTGTCATGCTCATGGGGAGAAAACCTACAAGGAACCCTGCAAATGGACATGACTTATGCCACTATACCAGTGTTTGGTCAACAGAGAAGACTGTATAGGGAAACTTTGATGTAGGAGCATCTGGACTTAGCCAGCAATGTGATTGTATGTTCACATGTTGTGGCTAGCAAGAGATGAATTTCATTGACCTGAGTGGTCAAAAGTCAATTTTAGTAGATAGGGATGGATCTCTCGAAAATGATCTTTACTTCATTATTGTAATTAGAGTATTATATTATTTTTAGACTAAGAGATAAGTTGTTAGCATAGGTGTGTAATAGAGCTTGAGAATAGAGATATAATTGTTAGATTGATTAAAATAGGGATCGAGTTGTTAATGCAGTTAGGATAGGATTTGATTCGTAAAAGGAAAATGAATGTAATGAAAGGGGGGTTAGAGATTGAGAACAGAGTGAGTAGCGTGAGGTGTGACAGAGATAGGGCTTGAGACTAAAACAGAGATCAGACAAACTGTTGTAATCGAGCCGAGAGGGCCATGACTCTGTAATTTCTATTTTGTCGAATAAATGATTGAGTGTGGTGTTGCGTGTTAATCTTGGTGCAGAATTTCATTGTATCTGTGTTTCATCATTCTGGACCCTAATCGAGTATTTTCTCTGTTTATAACACTTTATTTATAAATCACAGTAAAATAATGATTAAGCGTTAATATTGTGGTTAAGCATTAAACCTTTCCTTAAAGCACCTTTATTAAAGTTATATATTAAGCACGTGGGCAACATTCCCAAGCAGGAAGTGGTATATGACATGCTCAAGAAGTGGTATTGTTCCAAGTCTGCGCGATTAGCCTTAGAGGTCGACACGTAGCATGCCAAAACAACTTTTCTTGTGTGCTTCCGAAATGATATCAACCGTGCTAGAGTCCACGCAAGATTGCGCGACGACCGTTGGATCAAGCGGGGTCAATTGATGGTGGTGACTGTCTGGCTAGTTAGCGCGTATATGATGCGATAGCCATTGGATCTGAAGGAGTGAAACCGACGGTGCATATTGAAGTGCTCGATTAGAGGAAGAGTTAAAGTGGGACCGGCAATGATATTAGAGCAAAGCGGGACCCTCAGGGAAAAATCCACGTAAAGAACATTTGTTTCCGCGCAGCTGATTGGTTATAAAGTTAACCATTAGTCTATTTTCAGACTACCACCTCATTTCTCGTCAACCTCCTACGTTAAACTTTAATCAAGTATATGGCCAGCAGTCAAGATAAACCACATAACTACCCTCTCTACTATGTTCATTGCGACCTAGAATCTTTCATTATTTACAATGATGAAGGCATTGATGCACATTTTACTCAAGCAGAGAATGATATTGATAAAAAACATGAAAATCAAACTCTAATTGTGCAACAAAACACTGAAACTGAACCTTTTTGGAACATGAGCTTTGATGGCTCTTGTGGAAAAGCAGGTTCAGGGGTAGGTGTTTGGGTGTCCAATTCATGGAACAACCATGCAGAGGGCCAGTCCTATAAACTCAACTTTCAATGCATCCATAATATAGCGGAATATGAAGCACTTCTCTTAGGATTGCAATTATTGAAGAAGTTAGGTGCTAAAATAATTTTTGTTCATGGGGATTCTGAATTAATTGTAAGACAGATCAAGGGAGAGTATGTTGCAAAACATCCTAGGTTGAGAGCTTACAGAAATTTTGTCCTTGAATTTCTAGGAACTTCATCAGATTATTGTGACAAAACAATGCAAGGTAGAGATACATATTGGTACTTATAAGGATGTGATATTGTGTGATGTAATGCCAATGGATGTATGCCATGTGTTGCTGGGAAGACCTTGGCAGTTTGATCAGAAAGCTATTCATGATGGGAGAAGAAATACTTACACTCTGGAGAAGGATGGAAATAAACATACACTACTGCCATTGAAGGATGAAACAGACAAAGAAGCGCCTGGAAACAGTGTTATGCTGATGAGTGGAAAGGAGCTATTGCAAGAAGTTGGAAAAGATGAAGAAATCATTTTGTTGTCATAGGGAGACCTAAGGTAATTTTAACTTCCATAAACTTAATTGATCTACCTCAAGAAATCAAAACTCTGTTGAATGATTTTGCTGATATTATTATGGATGAGTTTCCAAATGCATTACCACCAATTAGGAGTATTAGTCATCACATTGATCTAATACTTGGAGAAAGTTTGCCAAACAAAGCAGCATATAGATTAACTCCTCAAGAGAATGTGGAAGTTGGAATACAAGTACAAGAACTGATGGATAAGGGATTAGTCAGAGGGAGTCTTAGTCCATGTGTTGTACCCACAGTACTCAGTCCAAAGAAAGGAGGTGAATGGTGTATGTGTACAGATTCTAGAGCCATAAACAAGATTACTATCAGGTATAGATTTCCTTTACCATGCATGGATGATTTGATGGATTGTTTGAGTGGGTCAAAGTATTTTACTAAGATAGATCTGAAGAGTGGATACCATCAAATAAGAATTAGAGAAGGAGATGAATGGAAGACTGCATTTAAAACAAATAGTGGTTTGTATGAGTGGTTAGTGATGCCTTTTGGACTCACTAATGCACCTAGCACATTCATGAGATTAATGAATGAAGTCTTGAAGGAATATGCAGGCAAGTTTGTTATTGTTTACCTTGATGATATTTTAGTTTTCAATAGAAGCAAAGAAGAACGCTGGGAGCATCTTAAGTTGGTTTTAAGAACTTTGCAGACAGAGAAACTACTGATAAATCTAAATAAATGTAGTTTCATGAAAGAAGAATTAATCTATTTGGGATTTGTAGTTTCTAAAAAAGGTTTGAAAATTGATCCAAAGAAAGTCCAAGCAATTTCGAACTGGCCTACTCCAAGAAACATATTTGAGGTAAGATGCTTTCATGGTCTTGCTAGTTTTTATAGAAAATTTATAAGAGGTTTTAGTCAAATTTGTGCACCAATTCTTGAAATAATCAAAGAGGCTAATCAGCCGTTCAAGTGGACAGAAGTAGCAGACATAAAATTTAAGTTATTGAAGAAGAAAATTACAGAGAAACCAGTTTTAGCTTTACCTGATTTTGGGAAAGTTTTCCAAGTGGAAATTGATGCTAGTGGAGTTGCAATTGGAGCAGTTTTCAGTCAGGAACAAAGACCGATATCCTACTTTGGTGAGAAACTAAATGAAGCTAAGAAGAAGTATTCTTCTTATGATAAATAATTTTATGCTATTGTGCAAGCTTTGAAAAAATGGAGACATTATTTGCTACCAAAAGAGTTTATATTGTATTCTGACAATCATGCTTTACAGTTCATAAACAACCAACCAAAATTGAACCAGAAACATGCCAAGTGGGTAGAGTTTTTACAGAGTTTTACTTTTGTGATAAAACATACAAGTGGTAAGTTGAACAAAGTTGTTGATGCTTTGAGCAAAGTAAAGTTCATTGTACAAGAATTAAGAGTTGGTATTGTAGGATTTGAAGAAATGGTTGATATGTATAAAGATGATGCAGAATTCAAAGATATTTATGCAGTTGTACAAAATCCAACAATTCATAACAGAAGTCAATGGTTGGATTATCTTATCCAAGGTGTTAGGTAAACTTGACTCGGGATAGAGTCAAAGTTGACCAGGTTAAACAGTGATGGTTTTGGGGCACATGGTATTGTGCACCCATAGTATTTTGCCCGTGGTATTATATGTAATGGAGCTTATAAAAGGTTGGAAGGACTTCATTGTAATGCAAGACCTGGAGGTGAGCGGTGAAGGCTCACTTGGTCGGATTGGCCAGGGTTTTGGCCAATGCTAATGAGATCTTATTAGGTTGGGTTTTTCCCCAGATTTGGGGTTTTCCCGAATAAACATTTGTGTTTATGGTTGTTGCTGGTTATTTTTATATTTATTCCTCTCAGTAATTATTTATGTTATGCAGTAAATTTCTTAACACAAGGAGGTTTACTGCTTAAAGGTAACAAATTGTGTATTCCCAAACGTTCTATGAGGGAAAACCTAATCAAGGAGAAACACAATGGAGGATTATCTGGTCACTTTGGACAAGACAAAACCTTTGCTCAGGTAAATGCTTTTTACTATTGGCCAAAGATGAAAACTGATGTTAAGAAATTTGTTGAGAAGTGCAGGATATGTCAACATGCTAAAGGGAGAAGCCAAAATACATGATTGTACCAGCCATTGCCAATACTAGACCGGCCATGGGACGCAGTTAGTATGGATTTTGTTTTGGGGTTACCTAGAACTCAAAGGGGGAATGATTCCATTTATGTTGTGGTAGATAGATTTTCCAAGATGGCATATTTCATTGCATGTAAAAAGACCAGTGATGCAACACATATTGCTAATCTATTTTTTTTCAGAAGTTGTAAGATTACATGGATTGCCTGTAAGTATTGTGTCTGATAGGGATACAAAGTTTGCTGGGAATTTCTGGAGAACTCTTTGGAAGAAACTAGGTGCTAACCTTAGTTTTAGTTCAGCATACTATCCTCAAACAGATGGACAGACCGAAGTGGTAAACAGAAGCTTGGGAAACATATTGAGAAGTTTAGTGTACCAAAATCCTAAGCAGTGGGATTTAGCACTTGCTCAAGCTGAGTTTGCTTATAATGACACTCCAAACCGAAGTACTGGGATGAGTCCATTTCAGATTGTTTTTGGAATGAATCCAAGAGGTGTGTATGAACTCAGAAATTTGGGAAAACAGGAGACAAGAAGTGCAAAAGCTGAAGAGTTTGCAGAGCATATGCAGAGACTACAAGAAGATGTTAAAGACAAATTGCAGGAAAGTAGTGGCAAATACAAACAAAAAGCTGATATGAAGAGGAGAGAAAAGGAATTCCAAGTGGGAGATCTAGTGATGGTATACTTGAGAAAAGAAAGATTTCCTGTTGGGACTTACAATAAACTAAAGATGAAAAAGATTGGACCATGAAAAATTGTGAGGAAGTTTTCAACTAATTCTTATAAAATTGAATTGCCAAAAGGAATTGGAATATCACCTATCTTCAATGTTGCATATTTGTATCCATACAAAGAGACGAAGACAGAGCTACAAAAGATGAAGTTCAAACTTCAAACTGGGAAGAACAAATGCCAAAGATAATCAAGAAAGAGGTGGAAGCTGTTTTGGAGAAAAGAGTATCCAAAAGAACTAGAGGACAAGTTTATTTTCAGTATTTAGTCAAATGGAAGGGGCAGCCAGTGGAGGATGCCAGTTGGTTGACAACAACAGAGTTGCAGAAGTATGGAGTAAACCCTGAAAGTCTGATGGGAGATTCTTTTCTTCCTCGGGAGTCTAATGCAAGAGCATTCGAACTTAGCCAGCAATGTGATTGTATGTTCACATGTAGTGGCTAGTAAGAGATGAATATCATTGACCTGAGTGGTCAAAAGTCAGTTTTAGTAGAGAGGGTTGGATCTCTCGAAAATGATATTTACTTCATTATTGTAATGATTAGAGTATTGTATTATTTTTAGACTAAGAGATAAGTTGTTAGCATAGGTGTATAACAAAGCTTGAGAATAGAGATTTAATTGTTAGATTTATTAAAATAGGGATCGAGTTATTAATGCAGTTAGGATAAGATTTGATTCATAATAGGAAAATGAATGTAATGACAGGGGGGTTAGAGATTGAGAACAGAGTGAGTAAGTGTGAGGTGTGACAGAGATAGGGTTTGAGACTGAAATAGAGGTTAGACAAATTGTTGTAATCGAGCTGAGAGGGCCAAGACTCTATAATTTTCATTTTGTTGAATAAATGATTGAGTGTGGTGTTGTGTGTTAATCCTAGTGCATAATTTCATTGAATCTGTGTTTCAGCGTTCTGGACCCTAATCGGGTATTTTCTCTGTTTATAACGCTTTATTTATAAATCGCAGTAAAATAATGATTAAGCGTTAATATTGTGGGTAAGCATTAAACCTTTCCTTAAATCACCTTTATTAAAGTTATATATTAAGCACGTGGGAAGTGGTATATCGCGCGCTCAAGAAGTGGTATTGTTCCAAGTCCACATGATTAGCCTTAGAGTTCAGCACGTAGCACGCCAAAACAACTTTTCTCGTGTGCTTCTGAAATGATATCGACCGTGCTAGAGTCCGCATGAGATTGCGTGACGACTGTTGGATCAAGCGGGGTCAATCGACGGTGGTGATCGTCCGGCTAGTTAGCGCATGATACGACGCGATAGCCGTTGGATCTGGAGTGAAACCAATGGTGTAGATTGAAGCGCTCGGTGAGAGGAAGAGTTAAAGTGGGACCGACGGTGACATTAGAGCAAAGCAGGACCCAAGGAAAAATCCACGTAAAGAACATTTATTTCTGCACAGTTGATTGGTTATAAAGTTAACCATTAGTCTATTTTCAAACTACCACCTCATTGTTCGTCAACCTCCTGCGTCAAACTTTAATCAAGTATATGGTCAACAATCAAGATAAACCACATAACTACCCTCTCTACTCTATTCATTTCGACCTAGACTCTTTCATTCTTTACAATGATGAAGGCATTGATGCACAGTTTACTCAAGCAGAGAAGGATATTGATAAAAAAACATGAAAATCAAACTCTAATTGTGAAACAAAACATTGAAACTAGACCTTTTTAGAACATGAGCTTTGATGGCTCTTATGGCAAAGTAGGTTTAGGGGCAGGTGTTTGGGTGTCCAATTCATGGAACAACCATGCAGAGGGTCATTCCTATAAAATCAAGTTTCATTACATCAATAATATAGCGGAATATGAAGCACTTCTCTTAGGATTGCAATTATTGAAGAATTTAGGTGCTAAAAGAATTGTTGTTCATGGGGATTCTGAATTAATTGTTGTTGGGTTGTGTTATATTCTTTCCACGACTAGCCAACGTAGTTATCTGGGGCTAAAGAGTGGGAGGTCACAGGGGGTTTGAGGGGCACTCGTAACCCCACTTTATGGGGTCTAGGGCAGCGCACCAGAAAATTTTGGTTTTGGAACCTATGTTAGGTTGGGCGAACCCACCTATGGTTTTATGCATGATTTTCACACATGTTTTTTGGACGCGATGGTTTTCGGTCCATGGTATTGGACGCGATGGTTTTCAGTCCATGGTATTGGATGATTCGGCATGTATAAATATGTATTGTAACATTGAAAGGAACATAATGAAAAATCAAGCTGGTAGTCCCGGTTTTGGGATCCAGGGGAAAATATCTGTGAATATGTGTTTTATGTGTTATGCTCTCGCATTGTTTATTTTCTATGTTTTAGAATTCGTATGCAGGTAATTTCTTTATGGGGTTAAAACCTACAATTGTAAGACAAATCAAGGGAGAGTATGCTGCCAAACATCCTAGGTTGAGAGCCTATAGAAATGTTGTCCTTGACTTTCTAGGAACTTTTGAAGAATATGATCTTGTTGTCATTCCCAGAAATCAGAATGTCTTGGCTAATGGTTTAGCTTTTTCAGCTAGCACATGTAAAATGCCTCATCCCAACAAACAATACACAATGGAGGTTAAACACCATCCAGCTATACCTAACAATATGAGACATTGGCAGGTATTTGGAAGTGACAAAGAAATTGAAAGCTTTTTGCAATCCAAGGATGAGTATGAAGAGTACACCATAGATTTAGAGTGTGAAGTAGAAAATCAGATTGTTGAATATGTTAGTATAGATAAGCAGCTTGATGATTCTGATGTAAATATTTCAGTCAATAAAGATGTACATAAATTAGAATTGCATGAAATAGATCCGGAAAAGGAATAATTTGAAGTACTGGAGCTTAAGGATAATGCTCTACCTAAGGGATTAGTTCCATTAGAAGAACTTTTCAATTTTAATGATGTGGCAAAAAAGCCAAAAATGGAACCCACAAGGATAGACATAGAAGAATGCAATATAGGTAGTAAGCAGAATCCCAAAATGATAAAACTCTCAAAATTGCTTCCTATTATCACAAAACAACAATACATAACCTTTTTCAAAGAGTTCATAGATGTCTTTGCCTGGAGGTATGAGGATCTAAAAGGATATGACACTAGCATCATACAACATAAAATCCCAATCAAGGAAGATCAAAAACCATTCAAGCAAAAACTTCATAGGATAAATCATGCCCTAATGCCTTTGATTAAGAAAGAAGTAAAAAGGATGTATGATGCTAAAATTATACTTCCCCTTATATACTCTAAATGGGTGTCTAACATTGTGCCTACTAGAAAGAAAACTAGAGAAATCAGTTTGTGTATTGATTTCAGAAATCTAAATAAGGTATCCCTTAAAGACAACTACTTGTTACCTAAAATGGATCATATATTGCAAAGGGTGGTAGGGTCTAGTAGGATTTCCTTGTTAGATGGTTTCTCAGATTACAGCCAAGTCTTAGTGTGTCCTGATGATCAAGATAAAACTGCCTTCACTACACCATGGGGCACTTTCATGTAAATGCCCTTTGGGTCAATGAATGTTGGAGCCACTATCCAAAGAGCAATGGATATTGCATTTGCTGATGAAATTGGTCATTTTATTGTGATTTATCTAGATGACATTACATTCTATTCTAAAACTGATGAGGAACATTTAGCACATTTGAGAAGAGTGTTTGAAAAATGTAGGAAGTTTGGCATCTCACTCAATCCTAAGAAGATATTGTTTGGCCTTGAGGAATGAAAACTTCTTGGTCACATTATTTCCAAGGATGGAATTAGGATTGATCCCAGCAAAATTGAAGCAATATTAGAAATCAATCATCCAAGAAACATCAAAGAGCTTTATTATTTTATTGGCAAAATCAATTTCCTAAGGAGATTCATCCCTAACCTGGCAAAACTTCTTAGAAACATAAAAAATATGCTTAAAAGGGATTCTGAATCAAGTGGAATATTGAGGCTAAACAATCTTTTGATTTAGTTAAACAGGCATTGACCAAAGCACCAGTATTAATTAGTGCAGATTTCACAAAATATTTCATAATCTTCTCTTTTGCTTCTGAACACACTATTGCAGTAGTCTTACTGCAGAAAAATAGTGAAGGTTTTGAGCAGCCAATTGCATTCTTTAGTAAAGCTTTAAGAGATGCATCTTTGAAATAAAATATTATGGAAAAGCATGCCTTTGCATTGGTTAAAGCAATAAAATATTTTAGAGTATATATTTTGCATTCCCATATTATTGCTTATGTACCTAATGCAGTGGTTAAGGACATTTTGACACAGAATGGACCTGATGGAAAGCGAGGCAAATGGATTGTTGTCATTCTGGAATACAACTTAGAAATCAAGCCCACCAAGTTAATTAAAGGTCAGGGACTAGCCAAATTGATGGTTGAGTCAAATTTCCATGCTTTGGACATTAACTTGATTGATTCATTAGATAATCAAGAGGAACAGGTGACTCCAAAAATTGATGAGGCATTTCTGAACTCACCTTGGTATGCAGACTTGCTTTATGTTTTATTTAATTTAAATGATCCTCCTAGTTTGACAAAAAAAAAGGCAAGATTTCTGAAGTTAAAAGTAGTTAAATTTTGCATTATAGACAATGTCTTGTATTGGAAAGATGTTGGGGGTATTTTACTTAAATTCTTGTTAAAGGATGATGCAGATAAAGTTATGCAGGAATTCCATGAAGGTGACTGTGGTGGACATATTTATTGGAAAACCACTGCCAATAAAATCCTTAGAGCTGGTTTCTACTGGCCTACCCTTTTCCCTGACATTCACAAACAAGTCACCTCATGTCATAAATGCTAGATTTTTTAGGGAAAGAGAAAATTGTTGCCCCTGCCCTTAAAGCCTATCTCTGTTGAAAGCCCCTTCCAGCAATGGGGATTGGATTTCATTGGTGAAATTCATCCCTCTTCCTTTGCCCAACATAAGTGGATTCTTACAGCCATTGATTACTTTACCAAGTGGATAGAGGCCACCCCTTCCAAGAATGTCATTGATGTTGTCATTATTAAATTCCTTGAGACTAATATCCTCTCCAGATTTGGTTGTCCTAGAAAACTCATCACTGATAATGTTGTAGCCTTTAAATCTAAAAAGATGGTTGAATTTTTCCATAAATACCACATTACTTTGGGACATTCAACAACTTATTACCCTTAGGGTAATGGGTTGGTTGAATCCTCAAACAAAAGTTTGGTAAACATCATCAAAAAGTTGTTAGAGGACAACAAAAAGTCTTGGCACAACAAGTTGGTCAATGCACTTTGGGCTGACAGACTTACTACTAAAAAATCAATTGGCATGTCACCATACCAATTGGTCTATGGGATGGATGCAGTTTTTCCATCCTCCTTAGGAGTTCCAGTCATGAAGATCATTCAAGAAGTGCAAGCTGAACCCAATGATGTACAAAGAAGGATTAATCAAACTATCCAGTTGCAGTAGTCCAGGGAGGAAGTATACAACAGGACCCAAGTTATTCAAGAAAATGTTAAAAAGATCTTTGACAGAAGAACAAAAGTTGATGACTTTAACATTGGGGACCAAGTTTTGAGATGGGATTCAAGGAGAGAAGACAAAGGAAAACATGGCAAGTTTGATAATCTTTGGAATGGGCCATATATTGTTCATGATTTCAAGGGAAATAATGCATTCTACCTTAAGGACCTAGATGGAGCAGAGATACCTAGAGGTCCTGTCAATGGCAGGATGCTGAAACACTACTTTTCTTAGCCTACAAATTTTCCTTTCATCATTGTAAATATCATAGTCTTTATGGTTTTGATTGGGTAACTTATTAACAAAGGTTGAAGCCCACAGTGAAGGCCCTAAGCCTAGATTGATGAGCTACCAATAGTATCTTAAACAACAAAGAAATCAGATGAAGACATTACAGACATGGAGTACTCAAGGCTACTGATCATATGTTCTTGACACTTCACTTGGAGAAGTGCCATCCCCAGTTGGAGCCACTATTAGGGTCCTATAAATTATAGGATCTCAAGGTGATTAAGTGTTTTGTATTTGTGATTTCTCCAAAAAAAAATGAAAAAGGGTATGTTAAACAATAAATAAGAAAAAAGGAAATAAGAACCCCACAAAAGAAAAAATAGAAAATAATATTGAAAGTGCTGCAAGTCTAAGTGCCACTACTGATAAGTTAGTTCTTTTAATTCATTATCAAATAAGGTTGTGTGCAAATTGTTTTTGAATGCCACAATGACTGAAATTTTGTTCAGGTCATACAGTTTAATCATGACTGAACACATTTAAATTTCTGTTAAATAGGTTAGTGAATAAAGGTTTACCAAATAGTTTAATCTTGGTAAATCAATAGCTAGGTAGAAATAAAATTGATTCAATAGTTTAATCTGAATCAATGGTGAAATAAGTGATAGGATGAGGTAGATTTTTACAAAAGAAAAATGATTTGGGTCTGCTAGTTTAAATGCACCCTACAAAACAAGAAGAGAAAATGTTAGCTTAGAAAAATAATTGAAATGAGAAAGGGTAGGTAGAAGCACTATGGTGGTTAGAGGAAAAGCATGAAAGTTTTATTCTAAGATGAATTTCAAATGTATTTTCATGTACAGAGCAAAGGAAAAAAAAATTAGAGTTTGACTCTAAAGTTCAGCATATCAAGTGATTTTGGTATATAATCCCCTATTCCTAAGTTTCATTACCCCACCATACACTCCAACCATTTCCCCCGCTATGCATTAAATATTTTTCCCGACCCCACCGAATGCCCTGTCACATCGCATTATCATCCCGCCACTTCTCCCCTCATTCGCACCCACCTTTCAACATCCGACGGCCCATGCTACGTTTCACCCCCCCCACCATCCGAACTTTACCATCGGGGGGGTCCAAAATGGGCGGTATTTGAAACCGCGCCTACTGCAACGTGTCAACACCATATGATTTCGCACCCCCCTTGGCCGAAACCATTAACCACCTCCCCCCCTCTGAAAAGCAGTTTCTCTGCCTCCCGATACCACTGCTCTATTCGTTGCGCTCCTGCCACTCACCCTCCGCCATGTCATCTACCCGTTGATCCTGCCAATCACCTCCGCTCCCTCCAAAATTAAACTATTAGGAAATTAAATGGCTTAACCGTTAATTCAACAGACCCGCACCACCATCAACAGGAAAGCCCAGAATATTATATAATCCATCCTTTTCACCTATTCACGGTTACTGTTCTTATACACTGTTATTGCTCTGTTACAGGTGTACCAGTCCGAACTGCAAAAACTTCACCAGGCCAGGGATAGTGCCAGCTAACCGAATTTCAGGCCATTACCTCTGTTTTTGTCTGCAAATCCCAGTCCTCTCTGCGTACTATAAACCTGTAATCTAGATTTCACCATTGTCCTTAACTTTATCCAATCATGCCTCCAAAAGACAAAGGACTAGAAGAACCTGTGAGTCCTCTGATCCACCCTCCCATTGATTTTCACCACATCCCTTTGGCAGACAGAGACTGTAAAATTCATGAAACTCTCTATGAATTTGATCTTTTTGAGATGTATTGCTGGCTTGAGGACAAGTTTATTGATAAATCTGATGATATTCAACTATGGGAGTCCAATTTGCCCCACTATATCTTTCCCCGTACCCACAACACCCCTAAATTCATTAGGAAGTGTCATGCTTGCTATCTACCCAGCCAAAGAGCTATTATTGCCCCCACTGGAGAAATTTTGTTCACTATCACTCCTCAAGCTATAGACCAAATGATGCAAGCCCCTATAGTAGAGAATGCCACTCCTTTTTCCCATGAAGCACTGGTTGAATTGTATCAGAAGTTGGACTTTGCTAGAAGAGCCAAAACCCTTGAACTTTTCTTGACTGAAGATGCCCCATTACCCAAGAAAAATCCTCCCTATCCATCCTCCATTTTCCCTGAGAGAGCCAAGCAAATCATCACAGTCATCTCCTACCTCCTTGGCTATTACTCAAATCAGTGGGTAGATGAGGAAATTATAGGATTTCTTTCCATTTTCTCTGCAGATTCCAAGCCTTCCATCTTGTTTAACTTTAGCCAATTTCTTGCAGATTCTATCCATGAGTAGTTTATCAAATTCCAAACTGAGGAAGTATTCAAATATGCTTCTGTGTTAGTTTATATGTTTTTATATTTTCAAGGAGACAACCTCAAGCTTGCCTTACAAAAGCTGGATGAAGAAGGAAATCAGCAGTCAGTCATCTTCTGGACTACACTGGTAATGAAGGAACAAAAGGAATTTTCATACAAACAGTTCATAGAGATGTTTGTACATCCAGCACTTAGTCTCCTAAGTAGCAAGATAGAGCCAAGGATTAGTGAAGAAATTAGGAAATTTTTGCAGCTATCAGACCAAGTCCAGACAGGGGATTGGTACCTTTATCAGAATTACATAGAGCTGAGGGTATTTGGGTGTGAGCTTGCCCCTTACAAGTTGCCAAAATTCCTCCCAATGAGGATTTTTGCTCTAGAATACATTAGGAAAATTCTCAATATGGATGAGATCCACTTTGTAGCTTCCAAGAAGAAATCCCAATTCAAAATCAAAACTCAAATAGGGCCTTTCATTTGCAACAGCAAGGCAGCAAGGGAAGAGGCAGATAAACTACTGAAAGAGATGCAGTTCAGCCTCAGTTTCACCTGGTCATATGATCCATTGGGGGTCATCTCCAAGTTGAGGGTAGAGAACAAATCTACTGCTTATTTTCACATAGCCAGACCAGAGATTGAAAGATATAAAAACCAACTAGAATGGACTGAGAATACTCTACAGGAGGCAGAGGAGCAGTTAGTGTCCACTTCAATAGTGCAGACTCCTATCACAAAGGAGAAATCAGCAAAGAGGAGCAGAGAAGAAGAGTCACCTTCAGTGACTGAGATTTCTAGTGAAGGCTTTAAAATCATGTACAGAAAGAAGGCCAAGTTGCATTCTAAACTAAGCCTAAGAAAGGATTCAGAGCAAGAGAACATTATCACCACTAAAGAGCCACTTGTTTCCTCATTAGTGGGTGATCAGACTACACTGTCTCCCACTACCTCCACAACTTCACAAGATTAGCAGCAGGTTATGCAGACCAGCACATCTACCACAGGGGAGACAGAAAAGAGTATATTTGACATTTTCAAGGAAATTAAAGTAAGGAATGAGGCCTTGAAAATCAACACATACACTCAGTTCTGGAAGCAGACTTCCAATTCTCAAAGCAGGTTGTTGTCAGCCTTTGATTCAGAGAAAGGTAAAATGCAAATGGCATTCCTCCAAGCACAGATTCCCCAGCCCAAGGTAGCATCAGACTACAAGAAGACATCATTTGAATTTGATGTGGAAGACATCATTTGAATTTGATGTCCATTGACCAAATGGAGATGCACAAGAAGACTAGGTAGATGATTTCATCTACTCTCACTAACACTGCTATGAGTTTGTCTAAATTACAGGTTACATTGGCCAATGTTCAATCACAATTGAAGATGGAGAAGGTCTTTGCACTTTCCAAAGACACAAGGATCAAAGCTTTGGAGGACTTGGTGATAAAAGTAGGTTATGATCCTGCAAATATCAATGTTGCAGAAGAGCTCGTGAGGAAAAAGAATATAGACATAGCAACATTAAGGAAGTAGTTGAAGTTACCAGCCATAGAAGATCCTCTGGCCAAGGACATTGAAGAAACAGAAACACAAAAGGCAGATATGATGAAGCTCATCATGGAGCAGAGTGCACAGTTGAAGCAAATGGAGACAGAGATGGAAAAGATAATCAAATAAAAGGAGAAAGCTACCAAAATTGATGTTGTCCCTTTGGAACAACTCCCTATCATAGCAATTCCTACAGCTACATCTTCTACAACAAACACAGGGGCTCCTACAGATAAGTTGGAAAATGTAGTGTATAACATGTATCTCCAGACTTAAGAAATCAAAATATTGTATGCTCAATTCAATCTTCAACAAGATTAGAAGACTAAGACTAAGACTTTCCATGCAGCTAAGCTATAGAGAGCTCAAAACCAAGTAGAAATATGGAGGAAATCATCAACTGAGTCCTCTATTGGCCACAACATTGGCCCAAGTCAAAGAAATTATATGGAACAACATCATTGAGGAAATGGATGAAATATGGCCTTGTATCCAGATTATATTCGAGCAGAAAGAATTGATGGAGAAAGCCAAGCAAGCCATTTCCTTTGTCAATAATGAATTGGGAGAAATGCGTACCACAATTAACCACATCATCAAGTTTCTCAACTCTATAAACATATATGAATTTGATGATTTTGGAGTAGATGACGGAATAGAAACAATCTTAGAAGTAAAAAAAGTTTTGACAAAAAAGAACTTGGTTGTGCAGCTGACAGAGAAATGTCACACTTTGGAAGTAGTAGTTAATAGGTTTTTCACGAGAATAGAAGCATTAAATAAGAAAGTCTTGCCTTCTTTATTTGTGATCAATGACAAGCTGATGACCAAGGAAGAGTATATGAAGAAGCTGAAAGACATTGCAAAGGATATGGCCAAGTCTTCCCACATCAAAGGTGATATGACAGGGAGATATTTTTATGAAGTTATCAGCAACATGAGTTTCATCCAGCATGAGATAAAACACATTTTTGTAGTAAAACCTACATTCGCTCGGTATACTGAGGTAGATAAGATCTACTGCAAAGTAAAAAAAATTGCCATTCCAAACGAGGAGTGGTGGGATAAACTGTGTGAATTCCAGGTTTAAAGAAAGGGCTAGCTTCACTAGTGTGACACACAAAGAGTGGCCACTTAGCAACTGTTCTCCACCAAAGCAGTGCCAGATGTCCGGATCACTTTGCAAATTCACCTCTTTTGGTCACATTATTTCATTTATGTTAGTGTGAAGATAATAATTGAATGCCATGTCAACAAGGCATTAATTGTAATATTTTTTGTAAATTTTGCTTAAATACTTCATTTGGTCGAAGTATTGAGGGTCGGTTCTTGACCATTGTAACTATTTTTATCAAAGCATTGTACTTTTCCACGTTGCTAGAGCATCATTAATAAAAAGACTCTTCACAGGATACTTGTGTTGCGATATACCGGTGATGTTTTTCTTAGTGTAATTGTCTTTCCATTGTTATTCTCTGTCTATTTCATCTGAAATCTAATTGTAAAATAGGAGATGTGAAAAATAAGATATGTTTTTTAGCACCTTATTTGGACTGCGTTTATTCTTCTGAAGTTTGATTGAGAAATTCTTAAATGCTTTTCAATCACTACTAAATCACCTCTTTTCTCCATTCCATAATTCAATTTAAAGATCTAGTAAATGTAACTAGCTTGCCTTGTGATTACTCCTTTGAACTTTTGATGCAGCATCCAGCTTAATTTGACTCCATAGCCCAATGGAAAGAAAGTAATTTGATCAAATCAACCAACCAACCAATCAAACAAACAACCAAGCAAAATCATATCTAGCCTAAAATCAACTTTAAAAACCAAGCTAAATCATAAAGAGAGATCCCTCTCTGAAGCTGGCAGGGCTAGATCCCAGCTTCAAAAGTGGTTTTGATGTTGTCCAATGTATTTACTCCCACAAGCTCAAAATACAGAATGATAACAAATCCCATGAGTTTTTTCCCAACAAACCTTTTGGTAGAGAACATAGTTGACTCGATTTCCCCTTCAGTTGATCATACCTTTTCCATAGAGAGTGAACTTCATCCCGCTCGGGTTCTTCTTGTTTCTTCATATTCCAATGAACTAGGGGACAATCCTCCCATTCGTATGACATAGGGGGGAAATCCTCTTGTTCCCACAATAAAGGGGAGCATTTCTCCCATTCCCATAGCACAAGGGGGAAGTTCTCTCGTTCCCATGACACCCCCTCCAAGTAGTATAGTCACTTCCTTCTATTGGAGTCCACTACCAGGATATTCTCTTCCTCCTTACATGCCCTTCCATATCATAATACAAGCTTATAATATGCCCATACCTGGAACAGTCATAGACGAAAGCGCATCTGTTAGTATTTTGTCCTCAACTGCTTGGCAAGATTTTGTTTCTCTACAGTTTGTGCCCGTTACCCATAATTTGTTGGCTTTTAACAAAGGAACTAGTCAATATTTATGGATCCTTCCTCAGTTGCCTATTACTTTGGGAGGAAATTGTTGCCTATAAAGATGTGATGGTAGTCCAAAGCCCTTTGGATTTTAATTTACTCCTTGGGCGTGACTATGTTTATGACATGGGAGCTCTTGCCTCTTCACTCTTTCGTGTGATGTGTTTCCCGCATGAAGGAAGAATCGTGACCATTGACTAGCTTTCGTTCGTTGGTCCTAATTTGACTCCCAATCAACCAACTTCCCTAAATGGTCCTTATATGAAAGTGGTATCTTCCTCGCCATATATTAATTATGTGGCCACCTGTTCCATGCCCACGTCTGATGATCTAATAGGTGATGTAGTGCACCATGATTCATGTACTAGGAGAATTGGAGCTTGATATTTCCAATGGATCCCTTGATATGTATCCCTTACAGAGCATTGTTCTCCCATCTAATGAGAACCTCTTGGAAGCCCTAGCCTTCTACAGGTCATGATCAAGGTTCTTTGAGCATAGTTCTTTTCTTGTGTCAAGCTCATTAAAAAATGAAACAAGGTGTCATGAGCATAGTTTTTTTATTGTGTCAAGCTTGTTAAAAATGAAACTGATCCCCTTCCAATTCGAGTCTTTGATTATATCTCGTAAATTCCCATTCGAGTCTTTCACTTGATCTCATAAATGAACCTTCATTCCAACCACCTATTAGTAACCAATAGTTTACTTAGATGCATGAAATGAAGCTTGGGGGGCGTGTTTTTACTTAGGTGCATGCAATGAAGCTTGGGGGGCATGTGCCTAGAATTGAGTCATTATGCTAGGGGCATGCAAACATATTTCAAACATAGTTTTTCTTTGTTTCAAGCTTGTGTAAAAATGAAACCACTCTCAAGCATAATTTTTCTCATGTTTCAAGCTTATGAATAAATGAAACCATCTTCAAGTATTTTTAGGCATAGTTTCCCATGTTTCAAGCTTATGTAAAAATGAAACCATTCTCATCCTATTCTCGTGATTGCCATTTTAATCTGTCTAATTCTACCAAATGAGCCTTGTTTTCTCATTCCATCGTCACCATCTACTTGGTAAATTATATGCTTTCACTTGGTGTTTTTTCCCTTTCCTGAGGAATCGTTGTGATGAGTGATCTTATTAGCGAGCCTATTGACCTCTACATGTTTTGAGCAGTTCCATCATGACTGGAACCAGTTGCTACTTGATGTATTCAAGAGAATTCATTCAGTTGATATCTGCTACGATACTCTTAATCCTTCATTCCATGTTTTTCATTCCTAAACCAGTTCCACAACAGCTTCATTATGTCTTGAATCATGATACCTATTTTTTGTCGTTGATGGGGGATAAATCAAGGCCCTCTTGCGATGGGTCACTTCGTGTCGACATCAACTCATTATCCAGGAATTTGACTTAGAAACTCTTCCTTCATTACCATGGGATTTGCATACATCAATGGCAAGTTTGCTCACTCTCGATGACAAGTTTACATCATTGGCCTTCGACTAACTGATATAGATTGTATTGTTGTACAAGCCATTAACATCAATGGTGGTTTCTCTCACATTTTTTAACAACTTACATTATTGGTCGATAATCATATGGTGTCTACCATGTTTGACTCCAGCTCCTTTATTCACATGGTATGATTCACACATGGGATGATCAAGTGAATGAGATAGAATACCTCTAATCTAGTTCTATCCATTCGGGTTGCAATTTCAGGATTAATGCAATATTACAAAGCATGATGGCTATGATCATGCAGACAATCATCCAATCATTGGTCCACCCTTTGTCATTAGTGGACATGTCTTCTTGATCATTGTACATGTAATGTTATATTATGTGTTGAGTATGGGTATGCCTCCCTCAACAAAGATATCAGGATGTAAATGTATTGTAGCAGATGATGATCTAACTAGTTGTTCTTGATCTTGACTTGTCTCGAGGTAAAGCACTTTAGTCATCAGTTTCCATTTTTTACTTTGCGCTTTAGGGGGCAATATGTTATAGGATATTTTGTCACATCTAGTCAATAGGCCTACAAACTGGATCAATCAACATCCATGAACACCTTGTCACCATTCCTACATAAAGCCCTAAGCATGACTCTCCCAAATCCCTAAGTTTCTAATCTTGACTGCTTCATTCTAGTGTTTTTAAGGCCCAATGCACCTTGGCACTTTAGGGACCTACGTTCAGCAATAGGTTGCTCAGTTCTTCACTTGCTCTTATCAAAGTAGGTTTACCCTTGCTGGGGGTGCACTGATTCTAGAAATTCGGGAAAAATAAAAAGAATCATGAAGCATCTTGTTCCACAAGCTTCCAAGAGTTGTTATGACCATTTACCTTGGAAAAGAAACTTGAATCTTATCTCCCCTACCTTGGATTTTTCACCTCTTATCCCTTGATCTCATCCTCCCATCAAGAGTGGATCTCAAGCCTAGATTGGTAAATGGATAATAATTCCTAAACTGTCATCCTCTCATATATATTTACTGCCATCCACAAGCTAGAGGTTGGCTTTTGCAAACTAATCATACCCTTGTTTTGTTGCTTTGATCATAAGAGAGTTATCATTCCCATGCATTAGGGTGGCTTTGAGGTGTACATTATGGCTAGGAAGGGTAAGTCAACTTGGGAGGATCTCTACAATATCAACTTCCAGTTTTGGTTGTAAACGCTCTCCCTTTCTTATTAATACAAAGAGTATACCATTTTCCTACATGTATTATGTTATGTTTATATAATGTGTTTCAATGCTATGTTGATCCATTGAATAGAGTGATTGGATAATTCTACATATATGTTGTAGATCTTTGGCTTGTATTGTTTGTTTTTGCAAGATCTAACTATAGAGGTCGGGGTTACGATTGGAGCTGACAAGCCAATAATAGAGAAGAGTTTGCAACAGATCACAAGAAAGCATCTTTCCATTCTCCAATTCTTCTAAGGAAAACTTTATAATCTTTGAATTTTGTTGTTCTAAACCAGGCCACTAAGTCTAGGGAAGATACTTTTGTCTGCCGTTGTAGATTTTGTATAACAACTTGTATCTAACATCACATTAGAAAATGACACTAACACTTGTCTTTATGAGAAATATGATATCCAACATCATCTAGTACAAAAAATGGAATCTAGAAAAATGAAAATATCAAATGCAAATAAAAATGAATATGTCAAACATCCCTTTGTTTTGAGTACAACATCATATCATGAAATTAGGAGAAAACTAAATAAGGAACAACAATTTATAATAAAACAATTAGTACTATGGAAAAAGAAACAATCCAAGCAAGCCATTCTATTTTTTTATCACTAGAGGTGTGGGAACCGAAAAAACATTCAATGCACAAGCACTTTATCATGCCCTAATGCACTACTATAACAAATAACTTCAAAGCGAACCCTAAAAAAAAAGGGCCTCATATTTGCATTCACTGGCAAAGTTGCACCTATTGAGAATGGTGTCATAGTAGGCTTTGCATTTTTCAATTTCACCATGTAGCATGATGCCACTGACTTCTAACACTTGATACGCTAAGCAAGGAATATGCACAACTTAGAATTTATCTCATAAATGAAGCATCAGTGATCGACTCTCAATTGCTATATAACATTAACAAACGGCTTCGTGAAATCGTGCACACACCAACTACACCATTATAAATCTTGACATAAAATTTTGTGATGATCTATGTCAAGCACAACATGTCCATGATCGTTGGATATTTGAGCATTCAAGTCTTAAAGCAACTAGTACACCTTACATATTCTAGATAGATAGCATCAAGCCTTTTGAGCTAAAACAAGTGATGCAACAAGAAAACAAAGAATTTGTGTCTGTCTTAAATAGACTTAGAACTTGTTCACACACTGACGATGATCGTGCATATTTGAACAAACTTTTCTATAGATGTCCACCTAATGATGCAACATTTCCATAATTGTACAAAGATGTGGATGCAAACAACAAAACAATTAAATCATTAAACACAAATGACTATAACAACACAAAATGCAATTGTAGATTGTCATTGTGCTAAAACAAAATATGCTCATTGAATTGATTGGTGGAAATTATGATATTAAAGATGACTTGGTCAATGGTGTTGAAGGCATTTTTAGAGCATCCACAGAAACTGAAAATGGTGCCATTTGGATTGAATTTGTTGATCCAACAATTGGCAATGTCCAACGAACAAAAATATGCCATTTGTTCAAAGATGGAATAATGTCTCATTGGACACCTATTACCAGAGTTTGTAGACATATCCAATCAAAAAACAACAATAGTTACACAAGAGAACAATTTCCTATTCAATTGGCATGTGCACAAACCATACATCGATCACAAGGCTTGACAATGGATAGACTAGCTTTTGACCCAAAAGGAGTCAAACAACATGGACTTGTCTACACAACACTTTCACGTGTCAAAGATATTAAATCCTTGTATCTAATAAACAAATTGGAACAAACAAACTTCACTCTCTCTAACAAAGTTGTTGTTGAGCTACAAATACTTAGGGAAAATGATTCTTACCAACTTGAATATAGTTTATAGTCAACAAAAACAAAAGACTATTTGACAATATGCTCACTGAACACACGTAGCCTCTCATTGCATTTTGAGGATATTGTTGTTGATTACGATCTAATGAATGCTAACATCCTTTGTTTCCAAGAAACAAAAATAAATGTGCCTCCATCAAATCCAATGTTTGCAAAAAAATATGACCACATACAGTTATTACATTTACATGGCATTCTCACATATTACACGAAAAATATCACAGTTGACAATCCTTTCACGTATATGAGAAATCATATTGACACAATAATTGTTATGTTCCATTATCAAGAAAACGTCACTGGCTTTTCAAATGTCTATTGTACAACAAATGCAACAATTGACAAAATCATTGATTTCATCAAATACATTTTGAAACATATGCCCAGAAATGATTGAATTGCAATTGTTGGTGACTTCAATTTGGACATGCTACAAAATAGTTATGGACAAAAAAACTATTGTTATTTATGCAACAAAACAACTTCAAATTACATACAACAATACCAACAACTGATTATGGATCCATGCTTGACCACTTTTGGACAAATCTCCCACCTAACAATGTCTCCTTCCATGTCTTTGATGCCTATTGGATAGACCATCATATTATTTGCCTTACCATACCTTTGTTATTCGCTTGAGCCACTATCACATGTCAATTTGACTATAACCAAATGTTGAATGCTCGCAACTATTGTCAACCCTCTGATCAATGGAAAATGAAATACAACAATACATGCATCATAGCTAGACATCGGCCCTCCTCGTGGTCATGTCACCTTCATTTTCAACAACTATTTTAAGATAAATATAGTCCATCTCTCAGCACTTGTAGAATCAATTACACACACCATTCTCATTACAAATTTGAACAATTGTTTGTTAAAGGTTTCTACGACTATACATCTACATGTCACACCAAATCGTTCTATGCTTAACCCATACATCCATTCAAATTACAAACACAACATCTACAGGATCCTCTACAAACCCCTACTCAAAATCTAGACAACACACTGCAAATAGGTGAGTATTTATTATAACGATGAACTTTTAAAATTGCCATTAATCTCTTTATCTTGGAAAATATACTATATTGATACCAACTTTTCTCTCAGATCATTCAACACTCAAAACTTCTAAAGTTAGTGGCAATTACTTTCAACTTAATTTTCCTAGTCTCTCAAATACTGGCATGCAATAGGTGTTGTCTCGCAATCATACAAAGAGAGCCTTCCATGCAGCAATTACGAAACAATAGGGCAAGTAGGAGAAACTAGCCCATGTTCTCTGGTTGAAAGAGTCTTTTTCCATCGTAAATTATTTTACTTTGTTTATACTCTATGCATTGTCTTACTGTGTCTATATCACTATGTATAACACTCTTTAAAAAGTAATTTGATTTTTCAATCATTTATTGTATACATCTTCTCATCAAATTTTTTAACTATCAAACAACAATGTAAATGTTTCCTCTTCTAATAATTGCTTCATGTTCCTATGCTTTCTATGTCTATTTTGGAATGTGCACTAGCCTTCAAAAAAGTTATTGATTTTCTAAATCATGTGTTGAATAAATCCTTCACTCAGTTTTTCTTTGAATCATTGAACAACGAGATGGCTATTCCCTTTTCAAATGATTGTTTATTCACTCTTTTCACTGCAAGAGCTTCGCATAGTGTGTTTTTCTCTTCCTTATGTACTATAGCCATGCATAGATTGAAGCTAGAACAAATTATAACGAGATCTAAACAACAGAATCTTTAAAGAGATAACAATATTACAACAGTTAGGACTAGGAACATTTCTTTTTGATGGGTTAGCTTTGACTACTACCTTTTCATATGGTGTTGTACATATTGGTTATGGTGTTGCTCTTGTACCTGCTCCTTAGCAAAATTCCTTTATTGCAAGAACTTCTTCCAAAGCTATTATTGACTCCCCTTTTGCAAACATGAATATAGCATGGAATCTTACATTGGATTTCAAAAATTTGCTTAACACAAACAAGGAAATAACTTGTAATTTCACCATTTTTCTTTTGATTCTTTGCCTTTTGCTTCCTTCTTCTTTATTTTTGTCTCTTGCTTGAAGTTGTTGAGCAATTCTCTCAGACAAAATGAAAAACAGTTTGTGATACAAAGAGTAATAAAATCACTCTGCATGTGATAAAGGACACCCAAACCAGCATGTTTTTTCGATACCCTCGATCCTAAGTCAAGCTGCAACCATATTGAATAACAAAGATCCACTTTGCCCTTTAGAAAATCATTTGACTGCAATGCCTCCAAGACTGAAGTCCTCTAATATATCTAGATATTGTTAAACAAATTGCTATTTACCTTGCATAAATTATAGGTATCTATTTGCAATGTACAATTATGCTTTGCTTTTAATATTGTCTCGCACTTAAAAATGAGCACAAAATCACAAAAAAATTACTCGGTGCATAGCAATGTTATTTCATTCCAAGATATTTAAATTGTATTTCATTCTTGTCATATGTCAATGTACAAATGAAATCAATAACAAATTAACATTAATCCTCTTTATTCTTTGCAACTTTTATAACAACAAAAAAATAACACAACAAATAATTTGTTCGCAAACTTTTTTTTCTTTGCTACACCATTTTGCATTTTCAACATTTATTTTTATACAATTATTTCAAACTTCGACTTATTGGCTCATATCTGATGGAAATAGATCATTAACTCATTTGAGAGCACCATGGAAAACAATAATCCTTGTTCTCAAATGTTGGATGCATAATTGGCGAATGACCAAAATAAAAAGAGGTAAGATAACCTGCTCAACTTAGCCATTTGTTACATTGTCAACTATTATTGCTCTATGTCAAATGCAATTCTATGAACACTAAGTGTCTTTATTATTGAAAACACACAGATTAAAAACTCTGCAAACATTTCCTTTCTAAATTATACAATTATGCACAAATGCACATATAAATGTTTTTTAAGGTGATTTCCTCGTAGTATATGGACCAGGCCAAACCAGAAATCCAAAATTTCCAATCAAGACACAACTTGTGCATGCAGATCTTGTTAACAAAACTGGTCAACTGACCATCACGATCAATATAAGCAATCATCTTATAAACTGATTCTGTGACAAGTTTTGTCCAGGGAAAAGTATCTATATCAGAGAATTTGCAATAAGAAACAAATGAATCTATGAAAGAGGGGATGCAAAAATTTTTATAGTCTTACATGAAAAAGGTTCAGTTGAAATAATACCCTAGGTTTGCAACAATCATATACTAGCTCCAAACATAATGATACAAAACCTTGTTATGTCAACTGAGACATATCCAATTGGTTCTATTGCAATTGTGGTTATAGTGTGCCACCAAAACAATAGGAAATTTGAACTCAATATCAAATATGGTGAGACTACAAATGATACAACTACTATAAGTCAATTCTTACACCAACCCATTGTCCAATTTCTATTGCAAATTGATCAATTACTATTGCTATGATTTTCCCTTTTTGTCAAGTGACATAAAAAGAAAACATGTGGTTTCATAATTACAAAATTGACTAACTATCATAGTTAATCCTTTGCAATCAATGCCAACTACAACTCAATGAAAATTACAAAGAAAATTTCTTGGAGATAAAGCATGAGCTAGCATCCAAAAACACAACACTCTACCTATTCAAAAATATTGCCAGGAATGCTCCAAAGGGTTTCGAAGTGTTATGATTTGCAGCAACAACTTTCATTGATTTCCTCAATGATAGTTGTGCAAAAGCATAGCTCTTATCCTTCATCAAATCAACAAGACATATATTTACTTACATTTTTACTTTTTCCATTATGTGGACATAATATTTTGTTCAAAATCTTTATATTTTTCTTAGAAAAACACATCAAACCTTAATAATTGTACTTACATTTGAAACAGGTACAAGGAACACTCAAAGAAAAATGTCTTTTCACCACCATATCAACAAATTATTGATTTTTGAGTAGCTTGGGAGGTACTCCAAGCCCTATGGTTTAGGGTTTGGAGGGTAGAGTCACTTGTGGGCTTGGAACCTAAGGTTGGGGTTTTTCACCCATCAATGTTTGGACAAAAAACATGGAGAATTTTGGACATGTGATGGGGTGAGATGATAAAGGCCAGAAAGGAGAATCCAACGCTTCAAGAATCGTCGAATTCTAAGATGTCCTTGATGAGATATGAATTTTCGAAGTTGAGGAGTGGGTTTGCATAAGAAGAGTTAAGGTCGGCTAGATGTTATGGAGGCCTTGTGACAACTTGTCAAACCCTATTGGACGTTTTGAGGGAGCCCTTATATATGATATAAATACAAGGTGAGAGAGTTTCATTTAGGCACATCCAAAGTAAGCAACACAACACTAGAAGAGCTTGTTGAAGGAAGAAGACTAATTTTTTCTTGGCTGTAGGAAAAGGAGGGAAACCGGTGAGGAAGAGATGGCATGTTAGGGTTGTTTTGGCGACTGAATTGATGTGAAGGAGGGCCGAGGAGAAGGTGTCAAAGTCTGGAGTGTTTTGGGGCATGTTTGTGAGTGGGAAACCCTCAAAAGAGGTTGTCGCAGGCCTGTGGAGAAATTATAAAGCCTGTCGCAATGAATAAAGGAGGGCTTAGGTCTATTTGAGGGCTAGAACAACCCAGAATTATAGCGTATTGGGACGACCTATCAAGGAAGGACTACCGCAGCTGTGAGGAGGATTTTTGGGCATGTGTTTATGGTTGAACATAAATGTTATCTTGCCCTAGCTAGGTCGAAATCAAACAGCATAAGACACACCCTAAATCAATGAGCAGAGGTGTTTATATTGATACATTATTTTAGGTGTTGGATCCTTATTTGTGGACTAGCTTTGGATCAATTCTACTAGCAGCCTGTGGGATCCATTTGGAGGACTTGTCTTGAAGATTGAAAGTCCCTCCTAGGAGCAGATATTGCAGTGAAGTATTGGGTACCATTGGACTAGTGGAGGGCAGTGTGTTGGCTACCCAAAGTGGTCCTTGACAAGCCATCATAAAGTGATGTTGACAGCTGAAGGTTGGGTGAAGGTTGAAGTCTAATGTGTAGCTCTTTGATGGACGAAAGAGGCTACTATATTGGCATATTGGAGCTTAGGTGTTGGCCAACCTAGAAGAGTGGATTGGATTAGCCCATTTTCATTGTAGCAGAAGCGACTTGCAGCAATGACAGGTGGCAACCCTCCTAGAGACTCTATGTGTTGTCCTTTTATGGACTAAGGGGAAGCTAGAGAGTATAATGGAAGCGAAGGACTGACATGACAAGATACGACATAGAGGCTGTAGCGAGATTGTCATTATATCTTGTATTCCATAGACTATTGTATTATCAGATTGGTTTGATATAACGAAGATTGGGTTTGTACATATTTGTACAATATGTTGTAAAAAGTTGTTTATACTTGTGCAAGTGTTATTTATTTCTTTATATTTTCCATTGTACAAAGTAGTTTTGTTGAGATTCTTGCTTTGGTAGCATCGGAGATTCTAAGATTCTACCCTAGACCCAAGATTGTGGAAATTCAAGATGGTATTAGAGTGTGTCTGAGCTACTTAGGAAGGTAGTGAATTAGAGTGTGCATAGTGAATTACAACTTAAGAGGGAGTTGGTCACATTGTAAGTGAAGGGATCACTACCATGTTGAAGTTGCAGGCTAGTCTCTGGTATGACGATAGGTTGGAGGGGTTGTCCAACTATAGTCCATGGAAGGAAAGGATCAAGTTGGTCTTGCAGGTCAACATGATCTAGGTGTTTGCCTAGAAATCCGTCAAGAAGCCAACTACCCAAAGGAGCTGGAAGTATATGAGGATTTGGATACGAGGGCGAGATTGATCAGCCTTGATGGTGTGAAGGATCCCCTAATACCTCATTTGTCTGGGAAGAGCACTGCACATGAGATGTGGATGGCTCTTTAGAATTTGTTCTGGAATAAGAACGAGAACAAGGTACTACTACTGGAGGATAAATTAAAGTCCACCAAGATGATATAGGGTGAAGGAGTGACTTCTTATCTGATGAGATTGTCTCATGTCAAAGATGAGTTTGTTGTCATCGGTGTGACTATTTTAGAGAATAATATGGTGAGGATCTCCTTGAAAGTAATCATCGAGGAATGGAAGCCCCTCATCAAAGGGATCATTTCCAGAGAGGAGTTGTCAGACTGGAACAGGTTGTGGGATAAATTCGTTCAATAAGAATTGCGAGACGAGGATATTCATCCAAAGAAGAGGGCTTCAGATGATGACATGGAACTTGCAACACAAATGTGATGGCAGAAGTGTCCTCAAACACGTAATTTTATTAATAAGAAAAGTAATTACATCTGGAATTTTGCAAGAGTTTACACCCGAACAACAAAACACTCTTGCAATGAGCTATTTATAAGCTCAATGTCCTAACTACCTCTAATTATGGATCACTTATAAAATAACAAGTGTCCATTTACAAAAAAAGCTATTCAAAAAACTTACTAACAATTCTCCTAAATTAGAGCCTAAGATACAACACATTTGTAGAGTCATATATTTTTGAAACAATATTCTAATTCTAAATGTCTCCATTTAATAATTAAATATTCTAGATTAATAATTATTAATTTAATATCTTAAATTAATAATTATTTTATTCTAACTTTATAACCTATGATAATATTTTATTTTGGATCATCTAACATTCCCCCCTATGATCCAAAGATACATTACAACAGATACCAAGTTCATCCCTGAACTTAGTAAATTTTATTCTGCCAAGAGGTTTCGTAAAAATGTCGAAGATCTGATCTTCTGAAGGACAATAAATTGGCTTGAGGACATCCTTGGCAACGAGAGATCTAATATGATGATACTTGGTGTCCACATGCTTTGTATTTGAATGAAAAATTGGGTTCTTGGCAAGCTTAATGGTTGACTGACTGTTAATGAATAATGACGTAGCTTCTGCTTGAGAAATGCCCAAGTCCTGCAAAATTCTGCGCAACCACACAATTTCACATGCTGCTTCCCATGCTGAAATGTACTTTGCTTTTGCTGAAGAAGTGGCCACTGTAGCTTGTTTCTTACAACTCCAAGACACTGCTGCTGACCCCATGCTCATTAAATAACCTGATGTTGATGCTCGATCATCAATACTTCCAGCAAAGTCGGCATCTGAAAATCCACCAAGTACAAAGTTTTTAGTCTTTGTGTAAAGAAGACCAAAATCTTTTGTTCCTTGGATATATCAAAGAACTCTTTTGGTTGCATTCCAGTGGCTATCTCGTGGTTCCTGCATAAAACATGAAAGAATATTGACTGCATAAGATAGATCAAGGCGAGTGTTTGTCAAATAAATCAAGCTGCCAATCAACTGTCTATAAGTAGTGTTGTCCACCATTTCCCCCCCTTCAAATTTTGAAAGTTTCAAGTTTTGCTCCATGGGGGTAAGAACGGGCTTGCAATCCTGCATTCCAAATCGTTGAAGAACCTCTGCTGCATACTTACTCTGAGAAATGAAAATATGATGTGGACGTTGGAAGACTTCAACTCCAAGATAGTAGTGAAGTAATCCCAAATCTGTCATTTTAAAGCCTGCATGTAACTCCATTTTCACCTGTGCAATATGATCATCATTATTTCCAGTAATGATCAAATCATCTACATACATAACAAGAATCACCAGATATTTACCCTGTTGTCGCACATACAAAGTATCATCAGATTCACTTCGTTGAAAACCAACTTTCCTAAGGTATTCATCCATTTTTGCATACCAAGCTCGGGGAGCTTGTTTTAACCCATATAAAGCCTTGATCAATTTGCAGACTTTATGTTCCTACCCTTCAATTTCAAAACCTGGTGGTTGTGTCATATATACTTCTTCCTGTAAATCCCCGTTGAGAAAAGCACTTTTTACATCCATTTGATGAACTTTCCATCCTTTCTAAGCGGCCAAAGCAAGTGTTAATCGGATGGTGCTCCATTTAGTTGTTGGAGCAAAAGTTTCCTCATAATTAATGCCTTCCTTTTGCACAAAACCTTTAGCCACAAGTCTTGCTTTATACTTTTCAAGTTCTCCATTTTGGTTGTACTTAATTTTGTAAACCCATTTGCATCCTATGGGTTTAATATTTTGAGGACAATCAACAAGTTTCCAAGTGTTGTTATCAATTACTGCTCGATATTCTTCAATCATAGCTTGTTGCCATTCTTTATGTTTTACTGCTTCTTTGTATGTGGAAGGTTCAATAAAATCATTTGCGAGTAAGGAAAAATTTCCTTCACTTCTGTGTGACTTCCTTGTTCCTGTTTTATTCTACTCATCAGGCCTTACATCTTTCAAAAGTTGAACTGCCCATTTTGGTAGTTGATGCTCACTTGTTTAAGATTCTAAAAAGTCACCATCATTGTAAAGAGGATTAATGTAAACTGATGTTCGTCGATCAGTTGAAGATTCTGGAGGTGGAGAATCATTGTCTGAAGAACTGCTGCTGCTTGGAGATGCGGATGAACTGCTAGAAGATCCAGATGGTGTTGTTGAAGTAGATGGACTGGATGAATCATCTTCAGATGAAGGAAAATCAAGTTCATACCAATTTGGTGAATTTGGTTGACTTTGCATATTTCCTTTTCTTTGACTGCCTTTAGTTTCTAACTTTTGAAGAAGACTTTCTATTTCTTTATCACTCTTACTCTCTGTTTCATCAAAAATTATATCCCTGCTCACAATAAATTTTCCATTGGTCAAAAGATGGTACCCTTTCTTCTCATCAGAATATCCAATCATTGTGCATTTCAAACTTCTTGAGTCAAGCTTAGTTATTTTTTCTTTCGGAACTAAGGCATAACATACTGATCCAAAAACCCTAAGATGTTTAACTTGAGGTTTGAAACCAAACCAAGCTTCATAAAGTGTGATTTCATCTAAAGAAGTAGTTGGAGATCTGTTTCTTAAGTAGACATTTGTATGAATTGCTTCTACCCAATATGTTGGACTTAACTTTTTGAAAGTTAACATAAATCTCGCCATTCCTTACAAGGTGCGATTCATACTTTCTACTACTCCATTTTGCTATGGAGTGTAAACATTTGTAAGATGTCTTCTTATGCCATTATCGCTACAATAATTTTTGAATTCATTTGAAGTGAATTCTCCCCCATTATCTGTCCTAAGAGTGCCTATCTTTTCTCTAACTTCATTTTCAACAAGTAGGCGAAAATTTTTAAAATTTTCAAATGCTTCTGACTTTTGCTTCAAGAAATAAACCCAAGTCATTCTACTGAAATCATTAATGAATAGTAAAAAATATTTGCAACCACCTAATGAAGTTTGTAGTGGTCCACAAACATCACTGTGAACTAGTTGCAGCAGCCTGTTTGTGCACCATGAACTTGTTGGAAAACTTTCTCGACTTTGTTTTCCATAAATGAAAGCTTCATATTTTGCATTTTCCTTTTTGAAAGTTGGAAGTCCCTTAACCATCCCTTGTTTTTGCAATTGAGAAAGACTATCAAAATTTAAATGTCCATATCTTACATGCCACAATCTTATAGGTGAAATTCCTGTAGTCACTGCCCCTGCAAAGTCAGAATGCCTTGGAATAACTGTCCCTTTCATCCTTAACAATTTTCCATCTTCATAACCTATCATCACAGTTTGCAAGCTCTGTTTGACTGAATTAATCTTAACTAAGCCATCTTCCATAATTATCTAATGTCCTGCTTGTCGAATCATGACTAAAGATAACAATTTTTTTTTAAAGGTTGGTACATACCATACATTTGAAATCATTTTCTCGCCAATGCCAGGGAGAGAAACTTTAACTGCACCTTTTCCATAAGGAGTATGTTTTGTATCATCTGCAAGAAAGATGGAATTAAGTTGGCAATCTTGAAAATTCCAAAAGAAGTCACGTCGACAAGTCATGTGCTGAGTTGCCCCTAAATCCAAGATCCAAGCATCTTCATAATCACTTTTAATATGGGAGGAAAGTTGTAATGCCGATGAAGAAGTAAAGACATATTCTGAACCATCATCATCTTGATCATTTGCAAATTGTGTTGAGTGCTGATGAAACTTGGGGATTTTATCAATAGAAGTTCAACAATCTTCAGCATAATGTCCAACTTTGTTACATCTTCGACACACAATTTGACTTAAGTCTCTTCCTCTTCCTGGAGACTGTCCTCTGCCTCTGCTTTGACTTATGTTTTGAGGTTGTCCTCTACCTTGATTATTTCCTCTTCCTTGAAAATAGCCTCTTCCTTGACTGTTTCCTCTGCCTTGAAAATTACTCCTGCCGGAACTATTGCCACTATTAAAGTTGTTTCCTCTACTTTGGCTTTAACCTCGACTTTGTACATTATGTGTTGTTTGATTCTGATTGAAATTCCCTCTGCCTCTGTTTCTAGAACTGTCAGTTGATGATTCACTAGTTCTAGCCTCTGTGAAAAAAACATCTTCACCAAAATTTTTTTTCTTCCCAAAGGTTTTATCATGTTGGGTCAACATTTCGTAGAGCTCATCAAACTTTAGCTTTTCTAACTTTCCATTTAATTGTAGAGTTTCCAAAAAATGTGTGTAGGAAGAAGGAAGTCCAGCAATTAAAATTGTGACCATAGAACTATCATCTACTGCTTGAAAACCAACATTAGTGATTTCTTGCTTAATATTCTTAAGTCTAGAGATGTATTCAAGGACATTACCTCCTTCAGTCAATTTTTGTTGCAACAAATTTAATTGTAGATCAACTTTCTTTGATTCAGGCTGAGTAACAAAGAAGTCTTTAAAAATTCGCAGAGCATACCATGCATCTGTAGCATTTGCTATATGGATATACATCTCATCATTAACAGAATATTTAATGAGAGCTAATGCTTTGGAATTCTTAACTTCCCATTTTGCTAGTGCAGTTGCATCTGTGGGTTTATTTGGCTTAATGTCACCATCACATATATCATGCCAAACTTCATTATAAATAAGAGTGCTTTCAATGAGGTGTTGCCATGTTTTGTAAGATTTTGTGCCTTCAAGTTTGTCGGAATCAAAAAACAAATTTATCAACTTTGACATTGTAGTGTTGAAGCTTCACACCAAGAATCAGGCTCAGAAAAAAATATCAAGATGGGCAACACAACATGCAACACACTATGCAAAAAAAAAAAACCACCTATCGGGGCTTGGCCTTGACCCTCGTATAGTCGTTGAAACAGGAGAAAAATGACTGAGCTTTGCACTTGGCTCTAGTCAATTTCTCAAATATTTACAAAGTAACTTTCGAAATTTGACTTTTATAATGTTCTTGCAAATCCTGGTAAAAACAAATGTCACCCCCCCCCAAATTACTTTGAGTTACAATGCGATGAACCCAAATTTTCAGATTTTAAATAAAAATTCAGTTCTTTGAGAAATTACCCAACTCACCTTATTTCTCCATTACAAAAAAAACTTTATCGCCCCATTACAAAAAAAACTTTTCTCTCCAAAAAGTCGTGTAATTCTAGAACCCAAATTTAAGCAATTCTTACAAAAGATTGTGCCATGTACCATAGAAACAATGAAGTGGAAATGTGAAACACTTAGCAAGAGAATACAACTGTCGGGCGTGCAGAGACATGTTGAATAAAATACCAAATATAACAAGGAAAAATCATTATTCTATAATGTTTTCCTTTCTGTCATTGTTTTCATTCAGGACAATGTAGGTTCTGATCTGCTTCAAACATCTAGTACACGAAGCTCATGTCGGTCCTGATCGTCTGGCCGCCTCGTGGAATACGCCTCCTAACAGTCAATTCGAGAAGACACGCATACCTTTCAATTCGAGAAGATACACATTTCATAATGGGTAGAAGCCTTGACCTTTTGCAGAAGAAAAAAAACCTTGTCGATTTCCTCCTAACAATCATCTGCCACCAATCCCGACGCTCGAAAAATGTTGTCCATTTATGGGGCGGTCTGTCCCTGGTGCATATTGGTTCTGTTCGTTTTCGGTTCTGGTCCTGGATCTAGTCCTGTGTTAGGATCTCTCACGCTGGAACGTGCTGCTGGTGCGTATTGGTTCTGTTCGTTTTTGGTTCTGGTCAAATGAGTGATGGTTTTGGTATAAAATTTCTCTGCCACTCCTTGCTGCAAATGCTATTGGATATGAGGAACCCAAAACTGAGGTGGATCGTAACTCTATACTACACTTGTCTCTAGTGTGAATATATCTGAGAGGTCCAGAACAGAACTTGAATACAAACCTCCTATCAAATCCCCATTTCAAAACTGACTTGGAACATAAACTGGTTCCTACTGTACCAAATCAGTCCATCCTCAATTTAGCAATGTGCTCAATCACATCTCAACTTGATCTCAGAACAGATTTCGTTTCCCAAAGGAACCGAATCCCTTTGCAACACCTTCGTATACTAATGCTCAGAATTTAATTTTGTATGAACTGACAAAAAATAAACAGCAATAGTTGGACCCTCTTACCTTTTACGCAGGGTCTCCAGATCTCTGAGCGGATCTCTAATCAACAGAAGTGTTGGTTACCCAGATGGCGATTTCCATGAACTGGAAGTTAACAAACACCAAGCAGAGACTTTCCATGCCGATTCCAATGACATTAACAATTTATTACTGACTCTGCATTTAACCCATGACACGTTCCTCAAATTAATGGAGTTTTCCATGTGCCTGTAGAGCTGGAATCTCCTCCTCACATCAGTTGCAGCATTACTGGAGCTCTAATACCACAATAATGGCAGAAGTGTCCTCATACATGTAATTTTATTAATAAGAAAAGCAATTACATCTGGAATTTTGCAATAGTTTACACTCAAACAACAAAACACTCTTGCAATGAGCTATTTATAAGCTCAATGTCCTAACTACCTCTAATTATGGATCACTTATAAAATAACAAGTGTCCATTTACAAAAAAAGTTATTCAAACAACTTACCAACAATTCTCCTAAATTAGAGCCTAAGATACGACACATTTGTACAGTCATATCTTTTTACAACAATATTCTAATTCTAAATGTCTCCATTTAATAATTAAATATTCTAGATTAATAACTATTAATTTAATATCTTAAATTAATAATTATTTTATTCTAACTTTATAACCTATGATAATATTTTATTTTGGATCATCTAACAAAATGAAGGGTAAGTAGAAGAAGGACTTGAGTAAAGTCAAGTGTTTCAACTATGGCAAGATGGGTCATTTTTCATCAAGATGTCCGATGAAGAAGAAGGGAGATGATGAGAAGAAGAAAGGGAAGCAGGTCACTGGTGTTGCCACTTCTGCTGAGATAGATGCTCTCACCAAGAGATTGGAGGAGGAGGACTTTGCTATGATCTCTCATTTCTCATAAGGTACTATCGATGAGGATGGATGGTACGTGGACAGTGGTGCGTCGAAACATATGATAGGGTCATAGAAGGTTTTTGAGACTCTAGCTAAATGGGACTCGAAGTTACACATGGTGTTGGGTGACAAGAGTCATAAGGAGATCCAAGGATTAGGAGTTGTGCCATTCAGGATGGAGACAAGACGGGTGATGTGGGTCCAGGATGTATTGTTTGTACTAGGACTCAGATATAGTGTGATATTTGTCTCGATGATCGAGAAGAAGGGGTTTGAGGTCTTATTCCAGGATGGGAAGGCAAGACTCAGGCCCAGAGGCTCTAGCTCCACAGGTATTGTGCTTGGAGTTAGAGAGCATGGTCTATACAGGTTGACGGGAAAGCCTATGGATCATGGGAAGAAGAAGCAGGCGAACTAGGTGCAGGTTCCAAAGAAGCAGTTGTAGGTGCAGGATTTAGAGGGGTAGGTACAGGTTCCAAAGAAGAAGGTCTAGGTTCCAGAGACTCAGAGGGAGTTAAGTTCTAGCAGGAGATTTCAGATTCATAGGGAGACTTTGCAGCCCAAGAAGAGAGTGTGTTTAGTGGGGAGCAAGTGTGCTCCTACAACTGCCAAGAATGAAACATGGAGGGATTGGAAAGTGATACAAGAGAAGAAGAAGAAGAATAAGGATACTTCCAGTGACAGGGACACTTCCGAGAGAGGAGTCGTTCATGCTACAGGGATTGCTTCAGTGGTGAGCGCTAAGAGTTGTGAGTAGTGATGATGATGATGAGTTACTTCCAAGTCTTGGAAGTACCTCCCTCTCTAAGAGGGAGTGTTGATTTTTGAGTAGCTTGGAGGTACTCCAAGCCCTAGGGTTCAGGGTTTGGAGGGTAGAGCACCACAAGAGTCACCTGTGGAATTGGAACCCAAGGTTGGGGTTTTGCACCCATTGATGTTTGGGCCAAAACCATGGAGCATTTTGGACATGTGATGGGATGATATGATAAAGGGTGGAAAGGATAATCCAATGCTCTGAGAATCGTCGAATTTTGAGATGTCCTTAATGAGATGTGATTTTTTGAAGTTAAGGAGTGGGTTTGCACAAGAAGAGTTAAGGTCAGCTAGATGTTATGGAGGCCTTATGACAGCGTGTAAAACCCTATTAGATGTTTTGAGGGAACCCTTGTCTATGATATAAATACAAGGTGAGAGATTTTCAATTAGGAACATCCAAAGTAAGAAACACAACACAAGAAGATCTTGTTGAAAGAAGAAGAGTAATTTTGTCTTGGCACAGGAAAAGCAGGGAAACCAGCGAGGAAGAGAGGGTATGTTAGGGCTATATTGGTGACCGAATTGTTGTGTAAGAGGGCCAAGGATTAAGTGTCAAAGTCTGAAGTGTTTTGGGGCATGTTTGTGGGTGGATAGTCCTCAAAAGAGGCTACCGCAAGCCTGTGGAGGAATTCTAAAGCCTGCAACAATGGATAAAGGAGGGTTGAGGTCTATTTAAGGGCTAGAACAACCCAGAATTGCAGTGTATTGGGACAACCTATCAAGGAAGGACTACCACAATTGTGAGGAGGATTTCTAGGCATGTGTTTAGTGCTGAACGTGACTGTTATCTCGCCCTATCTAGGCTGAAATCAAACAATAGAAGACATACCCTATCAGTGAGCAGAGGTATTTATATTGATACATTCTTGTAGGTGTTGGATCCTTGTTTTTGGATCAATTTTGGATCAGTTCTACTAGCATCCTGTGGGAGCCATTTGGAGGACTTGTATTGAAGATTGAAATTCCCTCCTAAGAGCAGATCTTGTAGTGAAGTATTGAGTGCCATTAGACTGGTGGAGGGCAGCATGTTGGCTATCCAAAGTAGCCCTTAACAAGCCATCATAAAGTGATGTTGGCAACTAAAGGTTGAAGCCTAATGTATATCTCTTTGATGGATGAAAGAGGTTACTAATTGGTTGATTGGAGCTCAGGTGTTGGCCAACTTAGAAGAGCAGATTGGATTGGCTCATGTTCATTATAGCAGAAGCGACTTACAGTAGTAATAGGTGGTAGCCCTCCTGGAGACTCTATGTGTTGTCCTTTGATTGACTAAGGGGCAGTTAGAGAGCAAAATGGAAGCAAAGGACTGACAGGACAAGATACGACATAGAGGCTGTAGCGAGATTGTCAATGTATATTGTATTTCATAGATTGTTGTATTATTCATATTGGTTTAATATAACGAAGATTGGGTTGTACATATTTGTATAATATTTTGTAAAAAATTGCCTATACTTGTGCATGTGTGATTTACTACTTTATATTTTCCATTGTACAAAGTAGTTTTGCTGAGATTCTTGGTTTGGTAGCATCAAAGATCCAAATATTCTATCCTAGACCCAAGATCGTGGAAACTCAACATGGTATCAGAGTGTGTCTGAGCTACTTTGGAAGGTAGTGAATCAAAGTGTGCATAGTGAAGTACAACTTAAGAGGGAGTTGGTCACATTGTAGATGAAGGGCTCACTACAATATTATAGACATAATAACTTCGACACTATAACTGGGTTCAAGTTTAGCTAACATCCACCAAAGACAAATGAGAAGGGATTTAAGGGCTTAAGGGGATCTAAAGCAAATTTATTCCAATTCCTTGTATTATTCTTTCTTAAGTTTTATGATCTTAGGATTAAATTATCAAGTGGCTAGTTGGGGAAATACAAATATAATCTTTGATTTTGATTAGTGTTGGGGAATTTTCGCAATCATTCTTTCTTGAGGTTTTTGAGAACCTTTGCTACTAGAATTATAACAAAATAATAGAAATTAATGTTATGAGAATTAAGTGGAAATTGTGTCCCTCTACATGAGAGCTTATTTCCATTGAGGAACTCCATTATAATTGAGGATTTTTGGAGTCCTTAGAAGAGAGTTCTCCTAGATAACCTGTGTTGAAGCCTTGAAGGGAAGTGGGATAGCTTGAGGGATTGCACAACATAGAAGGAGATCTCATTCCTTAAGTTGTGCACAATAAGGGGAAATAAAACTAATAGACTCGAATTGTTATAAAAGTTATATCACTGTGATTTTGTTGAGAAACTGGGCTATGTGATAGGACTAGAGCCAACCATAGAATAATTCATCCTTTTGGATTTATAGCCTCAAATTGGGGGTGGCCCTATTGCAGAAAGAATATGTGCAACAAAGAAACTATGGTTGGGTGGAATGTCCTTCACTTGCAACCTTAGGTGTTAATTTATAAAAGATGGGTGTTTATGGCTTTTACAATAATACTAAATTTAATGATGTGTATGTTGATTATTGATGGTTTTTATGTCTACATTTGTGATTATGAATAATTTATTTATATTTGTATCATATTGCATTCATAATATTTATGGTAGGGAAAAGAGAACATTGGTGCTAGAGTATAGAAATGGAAAATTTGTGAAATTTAGATGCACCCCTCATCCTCATCAATAGAAAAAGAATATTGGGTAAGTTACACCACCCTAATTGATAATTTATTAATATTAATGCTAGCGAAAGAAAAACAAGAAGCAATCAAATTCACTAACATTAAGTATTATCATGTGCTGCGAGAGGATAATCACCTAGTGAATGGTTTTGTTAATCAAACCATGTCCCTAAAACAAGGTATCATCGACATCAATGGTATTTTTTGTAATCAAATCACTCCATAATTACTTTAATATGAAGACTTAGGCACATATCATGCATTTAAGGTTTCAAATGGCACAAATTAATGAAACACAATTATATAGCAAGAAGAGTAATGAGAAAATACTCGAGACACTTATTTGCATACCCAAGTTCTCATATTCACACAAATTTGAACAAATGGTAGGTATTTTCCTCATCAAATTTAGATTATGGCTCTATCAGTTGGAATTTGAAGGTGGAGAACTTGGCTTTTAGGTTTGCACAACAACTTGGTGAGTTTTGTTCATATGGTTTAGGTTGTGTGTACAATTTTAGTCTTAATCTGGATGTTGTGTGAGCCCCCTCCTCTACCCCTTGCAATATAGGGAGGCTCACATTTGCCTAAATTGTCTCAAGATTTGGCTCTAGGGGCTTTTCTTGTGTATTTTTCTCTCCTCTAGGGAAGATTTCATTATTTCTTCTTTAAATCTCTTTGATTTTGAGAGTTTTTTTGTATTGGGTGGTTACATAGACAATATATTATCCGAAAAAAATCAATACAAGGTATCACTAGGTAGGAAGGTGAATCCTCTAACCCTTTTCAACTTAGGGAGCCTCATATTTCCCTTGATAGTTTTAAGCTCTAACTTTTTGGGTTCTTTTTGTGTTCTTATTTGTCCTTTAGGCATTTTTTTTCCTTTGAATTCGAGAAGGATTTTTTTGCTAGGTGATTACACAGGCAATATAGTGTCTAGAATGAATCAATATAAGTTCGCTTGGAGTTTAGAGGTGAAGCATAGCAATTGGACAAAGGGTAGCATAGAGAGTGTAAATGTGACTTGGATTTTTTACTATAATAGAGATTTGATGTATTATCAAGAGTTGCGGGAGATTATGTGTTCTCTAATGAATCATGAGGAGTCTATACTAGGGCAATAAGACTTCAATCTTCACAACCACTACAAAGATGCAGGAGAATGAACACCAGGTTACTACTCTAATAACAAAATTGTGGGCACTTTTGTTCAACAAAGGTGTAAGAAACATGTTGTCGAGAAGGAATGCAACATGCTTAGGAACATGGTCATTAATTTGAGCTGGGGATATCAATGTGTGGATTCAAATCAAGTGAAATTAGTGAATTCCATTTGGGAGGGTTTGAAGGAAGAAAAAATGGTGCACCAACTAGTTAAAGACATGGAAATTGTAAATCAAGACTTAGATCGAGTGGACATAGCAATGGAAGAAGTAATAAGGTGTCATTCTTTCTGTTAAGTTTTATGTTTTATAAAATCACTAGGATCTTAGGTTTATTTCACACAATCTATATACCAAGAAATACTTGAATTTTTTTCCTAAAGATCTGGATAAGCTTTATTATATGTTAGTAGTTAGTATTATTTTTGCTATTGCTTTGTTTTAATGGAAATGGTTAGAATTTATATTAAAAATATGACCATAGCCTAGCTACATAGTATATGATTATAGAGAAGTTTCATAAAAAAATATGGCATAAGGCTTTGTAGGGGCATATGCATCTTCCATTAAAAAAATGAGTAAAGTTGAGGAGAGCAGGAATTCCCGATACCCTTGTAAGTGTACATCTTCACAAAAATACATTGAATCAATTGAACTTTAAAAAACATTAATAAAAGAGAGGTTATAGCTTGAATTCCAAGTTTACCCAACTATGTGCATATTCTTTATTTGTCTTGTTCAACTAAGGTTGTAGTTGTAGGAAATAATCTTCTTCAACTACATTTGCGCTCAAATATTGTATCCTTGGTGAGCCATCCATGAAGTCAACCAAACAATGCTTTAACCAATGATATTGTATCCTGGCGAGTATCCATGAAGTCAACCAAACAATGCTTTAACCAATGATTTTATTGTCTTAAAAGGGAAATTTCTTCCTCATGTGCCACCAGAAGTTTTGAAAGAAACCCAATTTCATGCTTCTTGGTTTCAAGTTGCACAACCTTGATGATTGAGTTACTACTATAAGTTATAGCGTTCACGTTTCCATTATTGGAGCTATTGTGTGGAGCACTAGACCACATTTTTTAGAGGGTTTGACGACTTTTGTGCTAAATAATGAGCATCCCATACATAGAAAGGAGATACAAACAAACTAGTTAGAACATTGTTGAGTATGTGGACAAGGTAAAGATAATAACCTAAGATAGAAAGAGACCATATGTGTTAAACCAAGAACATCTTTTCCTAAAAAGATGAAGCAAGATCTAAGTAAGGGCATAGAACCAATTCATGAAGAAGTAAGACCAAGTTCTAAAACAACCAATTACGAAATCCCATCCAATATATCTTACGAGAGGTTAAAGGGAGCATTTCGTTCACATACAATCTAATAATCCCACCTTGAGAAACCATTACAAGCGAAGGTGCTATAAAAATGAGCATAATGTGAGCCTTTAATCTATGGAAACTCACACACTATGTGGGAAATGGAATGAAGTTTGATGTTATAAGTGGCATCGAGGATGTTTCAAGAATGGGATGTCCATTCATATAACAATAAATGGGCTATTTTAGCTAGCTATGTTCAAAATATATTTATTTGTTTTACTTTATACTAGTAGTAAATATGTGGTAGTGTTCTGCTATAAAATTAGAATAAATAGTAAATATTTAGACATTTTTAGACTCGAGGAGTTATAGTATAAAGTTATTTTCGAAATTTTTTTTATATAGACAAAAATAACGTTGTTTTACTATTGGTCTAGTTTTCCCAGTAGAAGACCAATAGCAAGATATTTGTATTTTTTTACAATATATTAAATGAAATATAATACAAAAGAGGAATTTACAAATAAATAAATAAACAGATAGGTTGGGGGCATAAAACATATTTTTTAACATTTAATATCAAATCAAACATAATAAAGGAGTTTGGGGTAAGAGTGCTTCTTTTTCTCCCAAAATGTTGTGTAAAGTCTCTTTGAAAAAAAAATTGTGCAAAGTCCCTTATTTCAAAGACGATGCCTCTTTAGTGAGCTCATTTGATTTGTAATTGTTGTCTTTGTTGTCTCTGAGCACATGATAGAAATTCTTATTTTTTAATTTGTCAATATCATGTTAAAACCACAAGGAATTTCAATATGCAATTCTTTTTGCAATCTTTTATTGCTTTGATGGTTATCTCTAAATCCCCTAAAACTACCAATTTGTTGATCTTCTCAGCACATCATACTCTTAATCCCATGTATAGAGCTAGATTCTTTATTGTATCATTAGAGGCATGTTCCAATCCCCATGAGAAAGAAAATCTCTCTATTTCATTAGGGTCTATAAATACCCATCCTGCTCTTGTCGCCCCTACTATTGTTTAAAAACTTTGAAATAGAACTTTAATGCAATTTCTTCATGAGTTATAGTTTTTATTAATATAAAATTTCCCAAATTACAATTTAAATAATAATAATAATAATCTATTGTAAGGTCAAGGCTAAGTTAGACACCAAATTGGTGTAAGATACCTCTTTGTTTGAAGGACAAGGGACCCACCTTCGCATAGTGATTTCACTGCTAAAGTCTATGGAGGTGTACGTACTCTACCCCTCTCTGGATTTGAACATGTGACATCTTACGAGAAAGCAAATGTTATTATCTATGGTTTTAATTTCAAAGACTGGTTTTTAAATATAAATAGTTAAATTGAAATGATAAATCATTTTTCATATTAATATTGATATTGATATTAGTATATACCATTTTGTCAAGTTACTTGTGAGATGTAGAATAATTGGCAACGTGGTATTCTAGTAAGGCACTCATTGTGTGATAATCGTTGATTCGAAACGTAGTGAATACCAAAAAATCCAACCATAAGGTTGCTTTGGCCTAGGTCGAGTGTGGTCCTCTAGTGATTTTGATGTTTTAAATGCCCCTAGGTCACAGATTCTGCCACAAATGTTTAACCAAAGACTAATTCTATAAGTCACAAACAAATTAACAAACAAAAAAATTACTATATCTTATGAATTATCTTTAATTTGTGATTCTTTTTGTTTGCTAGGTTATGTGAGTCCTAAGATGATTGGCACGCCTAACCTATGGCTTGTGTAGTTGCGACCCAGGGGCATATAAGCTATCAAAATCAGCTCAGGATGGCACCCGGCCTTGGCCACATTAACCCTTCACATGGTTAGATTTTTGCCCACAAAATTTCAAACCAATGACAATTTCACCACAAATACCTTAACAAAACACCCTATCACCATTTACTCTACACCCAATAAACATTTCAATTTATAATTCTATTAATATATTTTATAAATTACCTTTACTTATAATTTTATTATTATATACTATATTTCTTTAATCTGTTATTTTATTCCTATATACTATGTTTTATAAGTTATCATTAACTTGTATATTATTATATTATATACTCTATTTCTTTAACATGTAATTTTATTCCTATATACTATGTTTTATAAGTTATCATTAACTTGTATATTATTATACTATATTTTTTTAACATGTAATTTTATTCTTATATTCTATGTTATCATTAACTTGTGGTTTTATTTATGATAGTAAATCTTTATTTACAACAATTTTATATTTGTATATTAAAATTTTATTTCATATTAATAAAATTTTGTTTTATATTAATACAAAATTTCATTAATATTAAAATTTTCTTTATAGAAGAACCTTTTTCCCTAACATAAAAACTATGTAAACATTATTTTACATTAAAAACTCATCCCGGTACATATTTTATTTTATATTAATAAGATGTTTTATTAATATTAAAATTTTGTTTCATATTAATAAACTTTTTCATTAATATTAAAATTTTCCTTTATAGAACAACTTTTTTCCCAAATATATTGTTTCATTATTCATTTTATTTTACATTAAAAACTCATCATGATACATGACTGACTATTAAAATATTTCTTTATTAAAAACTCACGGTGGAACATGATTGATTATTTTTTAGATTAAAGACTCATTGTGGAACCTGATTGATTATCAAAATAAAGATAAAGTATCATTAAAATATTGTTATAGGATGTTTGATTAAAATTTTATATTTATATGATTGATTAATATAAATTAAAATGGAAAATTTAATTATAGATATAAAAAATATGAATTTTTTATAATTGGAGAATATTATCAATGGAAATTTGTTGTTGAAGCTTTTTGTATGCATATATTTTAATAATGGTCTGAAGCATATACTAGAGTTGGGTTATCTTAGAGAAAAATAGAACTTTTGAGTAAAAAATGAAACTAGTACTCTATTGCATTTAAGTTTCGAAAGCAATAGGTTTTTATGATTTTTTTGTAAATTTTATATATTTAAAAAAGAAACATTAATATTAGTTATTATAAACATTATTGCTAGTCATTGGAGTTAGATAAAAAAACAGTGAATTAAGTTTTTAGCTTTTTGGTCTAGGTTTCGTCATTTAAGTTAAGAAGGAAGGGAGTAAGTTGCACATGTCAAAAGGAGGTTGAATGCTTAAAGGTAGGAAGGCTCTATGTTAGAGAGATTTGAGAGACAAGATTTTCCACTTTGTTGCAAACTTAGCCAATTTCATCATCCAATCATTGGAATTGTTGCCTATGTTGTATCAAGATGTCCAATTAGGAGGCAACCTATGTCATGAGTTGATCAACTTTGACTTGAAGATGACGCAATGAATCATGTATGTCAGCAAGCTCAAATTGTAGGCCAAGGGGAGCTTCTTTCGAAGAGAGGAAGGAAGAGGGGGCATAATGCTAGGGAGGACGAGGTAGATACCAAGAAAATTAGTGGAGAAAGAGGGAATGCAAGCCACTACATATAAGCCTCGTGTCCAACATAAGGAAAGCTACCACTTAAAGGTCTACAGAAGTGAAAAAACCCATGTATTCACACTTAATGAACCTATACTTCATACCTATTTCTACTTATGGGGAGATCCACACACTTGATTATTTAATGATGCCAAGGATGTGAACACCACTACTTGCATGTGTATACCAAGCAAACTCTGATTGACAAATAGTTTCCATTTGGTGTCAGCTCAATGTGATGAGTGTAGATCATTACAAGCTCATGGGATGGGCTAACATGTTAAATCTTGGTTGATATGAAGTGTGCCTTCAAGTAAATGAACAACCTGATTTGCCATTTCATTTGCCCTTGAGTTTAGGTCTCTAGGCACATGGAAGGCTTCAACATTTGGAAGGGCTGAAAGCCCCACTTGAATCCAATTAAAAAGTCAACCCAACTTAGGATCTAGAGGATGGGATCCCAAGCAAATATGTCTAAATTTGATTTGAGAGTCGCCCAAGATGATGAGGAAGTGAAGCTTCAAAGAAATTGTTAAAATAACTCATTGGAAGAGGGCATAGAATTCTACTGGGTTATTAGACACATGCCCCAAACTCCATGCGTATGAACATTCACAACTTCTTCCAAGACAATGAACAATTCTCCCAATGCCTACCTCCTCATTTAAAAAATAATAATTTAGATAATTATTAATAGTTAATTTATTAAGAATAAACCTATTGTAACATAAAATTTGAATTTAAATAAAGAAGATTATAATATTTATTCATAATCATTTATCGAATAAATAATAAATAATATTGAACATGTGATACTTAATAAATCATTGTATTATATTATATAGTTAATATAATATTCTATTTAAATTAATAATTATAACAAATTAAATATATTAAAATTTAAAAATAACATCTTAATGAGATAATATTATTTTAGTAATGATTATATTTCTTTTTTGGTAGCGCAATCAAACAATCAAACTTTATATATTACAACGATTGTCAATTGAGGTTATCTTGGGTAGTTGGGAAGGAAGGAAGGAAAACAATCTTCCTCTCTCAGTTCAGTTCTCGCAAGTGACATGGTGGATGTTGATAGTATTGACAATATACATATACTCCTCATATATTCCTTTTATATATATATATATATATATATAAACTAGAGAAAGAAAGAGTAATCATTTTCATTTAAATAGAAAGAGGAGTACAAAGACAAAATGGATATCCCAGTAAGCACTAATAAACCAAAGAAAACATAGTTGAACTTGACTATAGTTTTTGTGTTGAACAATAATGCCCAACATATTACATATGATATGACAAAAATCTGCAAAAGAGTATCACCCACAATTACAAAAAACTGAGAAAACAACAAAAACAATTACAAAAGGATTGAATGTCCTGTAACGAAACACCAACAATTTATCTTGATAGACTGAAATTGTTCGAAGCTAAGAACAAAGGAAAATAAATAATATATGATTATAAGAGATCAACAACCAACTGAAAGTCACTAGGAAAAGAGAAACTCCCACTCCTCAACAGTTGAATGCTTTGAGATTCTTTGAAAAGCAAATTGTTTTTAGTGAGACTTTTTGGCAACTTTTCCGGTGGGTTTTTCCGGTCTAATTTCTCTAAAATCCAGCAGGAATTTATTGAAATCACAAATTTGAAGGGTAACCCCTATACATTTGAAGTGCCCTAGGGTTTTTCAAGGTGCTAAATCCATATATATAGTCAAAAACAGTTTAAATAATACAAATAAAGATTTCGCCTCAATTTTTTTCGTTAGATTCTAGCACTAAAAAGTGTAAAAATTCACACTAAAAACAACTTTTTTTGGAAATATATATGAACTTCGTACTTACACATGGGTATAATTACCTGATATACTTGTACATACACGGAAACTATGTTATTCGCCATTGAAAATAAAATAAATCTGTCAGTGGGTAAGATGCAGAGTGTTTTTATAGAAAGTTATATATACAAGGTGGTGTTGTTTTTATAGAAAGTCATGTATACAAGGTGAAGTGACACGGAAAGCGTTGATTGTGATGGATATATTCAGGTAGTTGTTTTGCTTTGACAATAAATTATTGTACAATGCCTATGTTTTCTCGTGAAATATGTAAGTTGGACAAAATGCCTCACTAAGGAGTTTGAAAAACAGGTCATGGACCAGAATTATATGGACACTCTTTGAAAAATGTTGTGGGATGGGGCTACATTATTTTGCAATAGAGGTAGATTGAGTTTCAGTCATAGGGAGTTTCGATATAGCCCACATTGCCTAATTTATATTATAAATTTTTTAATAATGCTGTGTTGTAGCTTGTGGGTATAATTTTTTTTAATAAAATTTAGGAAATAATTTATATTGATAAAAAATATATTAAATATAGATAATAATGGTATATTAAAGAGTTTTGATTATAGTAAGATTTACAATTTTTTTGTATTTTTTATATTTTAATAAGTAGAGAAAATAAATGGATTTTTTTATAATTTTGTTTTATCAATTTTATAAATATATGAACAAATTCTTATAAATTGGCTATATAGAAAAAATATAAAAACAAATATCACAAACTGGGGTTAAGGCTATAAAGGGTTGTATGATGCCCTTAAACGATATTCATTTCTGCCTCATGAGAAATTCGTTTCTGATTGGATTTTCTACCCTTGGTAAGGTGGGGTGAAGGGTTTGGGGCTTTTTTTCAGAGTTTCAACAAAGGATTTTGACAACTTAGGTGTAACATGCATTTCTAATTATGCCTTGCTTTCCTTTTCCTGAGTTGAATCCATGTCTTCTTTCTACAATTCTTCTACTTCTTCGTTTTCCTCCTTTGACTCTTCCGAGTCTTCTTTTTGGTCATCTTTTTCAGCTTCCTCTTCATCTTCTACATTAAGTGTTGGATTTTCAAGGGATGGATCAGACCCTTTTTTAGGTTGAGCTAATTCTGGGTGAAGAGCCATTATTAGTTCCTCTCTAGTTTTTTTACCACGTTTTCCAATTTTTCCTTGTCTTCTAAGTTTCCAAGAACTTCATATTTATTGATACTTAATGGGGGTGGGTCTACCTGAGTCGACTGTGGATTAGATGGCTTTTTCATTGAAAATTCCTTTGCATATTCAAAACCTTCTTGAACTCGGGATCCTTCTGTGATTACTACAAAGAGGGCACGAAGGAGTTGCTTGTCATGAGTTTTTGGACAATTTTTGTCAAAATGTTCATACGCATGGTAGACCATGCATTTGAATGGGATCTACTAATAGTCTAATGCTTGTTGGTAACTCCACCCATGAAGATTTTTTTGTAGGGCTTTAGGAAGTCCTTTCTCCAAATTAATTTGCATATATATTCTCTCATATGAATACAAATTCCCTTTTGGTTTTAAGCGATTGAGGAAGCAACTTGATTTATTCCCAATTTCTCTCAATGAACATTCATTAATGGAAAATGGGGAAGCCTAATCCAAATAGGGGTAGAGGTGATTTCCTATTTTGGGTTGAATTTTAGTCCATGGAGACAGGTACATTCATCTAGAACCCATGAAGTAAAGCCCAAATCTAGAAATTAAATCTTGTGCTTCCTTGCTTAAGGAAAAAAATGAAATACCGTTAACCAAAGGCAAATGCAAATATACCTGGCCATTGATTTTTGGTGCCCAACATTCTACTACCCATGTGTCCACAACTTTTGGGTTGGGCAACAAGCTTGTAAACTTTCCAACCAAAATAATCTTGGATAAAATAAGGGCTTTTTTTATTGCCTTTGGGGACAAGAGATCTAGATAGGAAATAACAACCAACTTTTCAGCAAAGCAGAGCTACGATGCTTGAAGATGACTACTTGGGGTAAGGGCTCGAATAAGTGCCTTAAACACCTTAGTCTCCTTCTTGCTATCTTCCATGAGTAATCCCCATGAATGTTATTTGGCTCCAAAAGATAGCAAATACCAACACTAGGTTGTGACCAATTCCAAAAAGCTTAGATGCAAAGATTAATCTATAAACTAGAGGTTACCGATTCATAGCCTTGCTTAGGTTGATCAAGTAAGTTTGATTTGATAGATTAGTGCATAAGCAAGGGCTAGGGTTTCCCCTTGCTATTGAGAAAGGCTCAATCTCCATCTCACCCTCACATCAACTTTTCCAATTTTTGTTCCATGTTACCAAGCACCCCATCATCCAACCCATAGGCAAAGGCAAGATATTCTTCAAGGTTCAAAACCATTTGACACCAAGGCTCAAAGTCATTATAACAACATACTTGATACAAGCTCAACATGTCACTTGTGATAATTAAACATAGGTGGTGAGGAGAACAACCATTCCTCCCAACCACCCAAGATAAACCCAATTGACAACTTATCCCAGGACATTGTAGGTTTTTAGAGTATACATTTATGTAGATTTAAGTAATTTTTTTTACCATATTGTGTTGGAAGTGGTGATTGAAACTAACTTTAGTTTTTAAATAACTTTTTTTTTCTCGACTTAGTTTTGATCGTAAATTTCTTATCTAAAAACAAGACCATATTGTGTTGGAAGTGGTGATTGAAACTAACTTTAGTTTTTAAATAACTTTTTTTTTTCTCGACTTAGTTTTGATCGTAAATTTCTTATCTAAAAACAAGACTTTTTTTTGCTTGAAAGAAAATAAATTAATTAGTTTATTCGTAGAAAGACTAAAAAAATACAACCATTAAATAGAACTAAATAAAATTACATAGAACTTTAAACTTACTCATTCTTTTTTTTTTATTATTACTGTGGAATCGGCAACAGGGGCAGCCTCGCAACTCGCGTTACATGGGGTCGATTCTGACCGCTACCTCTATAACCACTGGGAGCTGCACCTGCCCCTCTATACAACTCTAGGGTAAGTCCGGGGATTTGAACTCATGACCTTCAGTACGGAGCCCACCTTTCTGACGAACTTCACCGCATTGTGATTACCAACTCACCTACCCCCGTGGGGCTAAACTTGCTCATTCAATAATAAAAAACCGCTAAATAAAATTACATAAAACTTTAAACTTGCTCATTCAATAATAAAAAACTGCTATTATTTTTATATCTTAAAATACAACTCCCCTCCCATTAATTCCCAAGAATGAGAGTCCATACACTCCCAAGAATGAGAGTCCATACACAATAAAAAAGAAGTCTCACAAATCAAATTCCTTATAGAGGTTAATTTTATTATATTTTAAATAAGTAATTGAGGGTGATAAATACTCTAATATTCAACACTCAAACAGTTGTTGAATCAAAATTACATGTGACGAAAGAATAAAAGTAGAGATGTATCCATCATGTGGATTCCTGTTCCTAACCATGAAAATCCTTTGTGAAAAAAACATAGTCACATTCATGGTATCAATAAAGAGATTTAATTTCACCATTTTTTAGGTATAATAAATACGCCAATGATAACTTGATTAAAATAAAGACAATTGGATTGGAATAAAGAAAAAATAAAAATATATATGCAAAAGGAAAAAGTAAAAATGCATGATTTTATGGGGTTCACTTGTCCCAATTTTGTAAATCCATTTTAGTTAGAATATGATTTGTTTGACACACTTATTATTAATTGATGGAAGATAAGTATGGTTACGATAAGTCAAGTTAACAACAATTTTGCCTTATGAAAGAAAAGACTTTATTTATATGTTTTAACAAAAGACAATGAGGTTAATGCATTTATATTTGGTATTATGAATAATATTAATATTATTTAATTCAACTCACTTTTAATAAGTTGTAATAAGGAATATTTAATAGCAAAAATTATTTTAAATTTAAATTAATTTTAAAGATTTATTTTAATATTAGATAGACTAAGTGTCAAGAAGGATCAAATCTCTTGAGGTGCAAACTTTTTTTGGAGTGAAAAGAGATTTGGTCACTCTTGGTGCTTGATAGGTCTGAAGTTAAAATGGATCTAAGCGGGTATTATATAAATTTCACATCTCTATATAAAAGTATTCTCATTTTTCATTTTATAAATCTTGATTTAATCTCTATGGAACATCCAAGGAATATTTTTAGTAATAATGAGGGTAGAGGGTTTAGATATATTTCAAAAGTATCTTCTTAAAAGTATTTTCTTTTGGATTTAATTAAAAAAATGTTATATCTATGTTGCACAGGTTGTGGAGATGGAGGACGGGGGGTACGAGAGGGCGAGTTTCTGGGACGGCTAGAGCACACCCCCAAAGTTTCAAGGGACAACTAATGTTGCAACCAATTTTTATATTTATTCAAAAATAAAAAATAAAAATTAGTAATTCAGCATAAACATGAATGATAAATTAAAATATAAAATATAGAACTATTACTAATTTTGAAATTCAAATTACAAAATAAAATACTACTACTAATACTATCTATTCATCATTGTGCATCACAAAAACAAATCTCGTCATCATTGCCCATTATCAAGAACTTAAGAAGTATTATTAGTCTGTTATAGCCTACAATATACTATTGTCTACATAATCATTCTATGATGCATGACGAATCATTTCAAAATTTAAATAGCAACTAAAGCCTAAAAGAAAAAATTTAATAAAACTCTAAACATGAACAAGTCATTAAAATTTAATTATAAATATAATTGAGTCTAGAAAACCATGGATTATAAATTTATAAATTATAGACTATAGTCCAAAATGGCAAAAAAATACATAGTCACTAGTGTAGGTGCCAAATGGAAAAATCAAAATGTCTCAGGACAACAAAAAAGGAAGTATGAGTCAATATCCATAGCAATATTAAGGCTGAAGCTACTCATAAATTCATATCTTCGCATCAAGCCTATTTGAAAATGCTTGAACCTCAGTTTCTTATCTCCTGTCATCAGCAATGCTTTGCAACTGCAACTCAATGTCATCTAATGGTGCATTAACCAATCTTGTATGGATAGATGGTCCATCATCATCGTCAATCTGGGAAGCATCCTCAAGATCTACATCTCACTGTGTTGCAGGTCCTTGTAAATACTCTGGTGTCTTCCTTGTAAGAAGGTGAAGACTATTGTGCATATAAACTAGTTTCTCCGCTCTTTTAGAGGTAAGCTTGTTCCTCTTAATAGAGTGGATAAAACTAAATGTCGACCAATTCCTTTCTGCAGCTGAAGAACTAACAACCTCATATAGTAAACACATAGCAAGAGTCTATATTTCTGGTGCATTGTCCCAATACATCCTCCACCATCCACTAGGACTTCTTTGTGCCATACCCAACAAATATTCCTAGTTTCTCCGCTCTTTTAGAGGTAAGCCTGTTCCTCTTAATAGAGTGGATAAAACTAAATGTAGACCAATTCCTTTTTGCAGTTGAAGAACTAACAACCTCATATAGTAAACACATAGCAAGACTCTATATTTATGGTGCATTGTCCCAATACATCCTCCACCATCCACTAGGACTTCTTTGTGCCATACCCAACAAATATTCCTTTGCAGCATTAGAGAAAGTGGGGCTACTGAGCAAAGAAAAATCAAGAAATTGTTCTCGAAACATGGTTGCTTGCTTTGGTGTATACATCTTTTTTATGGCATCAATAAAGCCTTGTTTCACTTCCGGGTCATCTATTGGTGAAACTTTACCCTCCCTCTCCATATACCACTTTGGGTTAAGTGCATAAGCAGTCATATGAAGAGATTTGTTTAACCTATTCCATCTATTTTTTTTATCAACTTTTGGAGTTCATTAAATAACCCCAAAGAGGGCTCCCTTTGACGAATGATGGACTTGATCTTTCTAATCACGCTATCAATTGACTCATATATTTCCCCAAGGCAAGGGGAATCTGAATCTGCGTACCTGATTAGCTCCATTATTGGAGTGGTGAAAGAGACAATGTATTTCACATCTACTCACCAATCAGCATTCAACACCAACTGCCTTACCTTGTTTCCCTTATATGTTTTGGATTCCCCCCATGCAAGCCACTTAAAAATTATAACAATGGCCCTTAAGGCATGTTCCACCTCTAGCATACGATTAAGATGGATATTTTAGGTGGCATACCTTGTATCTATTGTTTTCAATAACTCTCTTTTGCATAAATTCTATAAATAGCTAGAGAGGCATGGTGGTTGCAAATGAACATTGGCACCTCTTTCGCATCTAATATAATGCGGGTGATCCAAGAAATTTTACCAATGTCTTTGAGTGCATTATTTAAATCATGCACACAACAAGGAGTCCAAAATAAATGCATGTACTTGCTTTGAATCATCAACGTTGAGGACTTACAAATTGGTGTAGCATCTATGATAACTTGAACTATGTTTGTAGGACCAATATCCTCAATTGCATCCTTTAATACCTAATATTGAAATGTTGTATCTTTCATATTTATGGTACAATCAATTTCGCTTAAGAAATATGGTTTAGTTGGAAAGACAACAATGATGTTCAAGAAAGGCCTTTGTTGAATATTTGTCCAACCATCCATTACAATTGAGCACCCATAATCAACCCATGAATTTTTAAGGCCTTCCATCACCCCTTACGTCTTTGTGACCCCTCTATCTAACAATGTTGTCCTCAATTTATTGTAACCAAGGGGTTGAAATGATGGACCAACAATAATGACTTTATTCATCATCTCTTTATACTAAGGGGAACATGTGGCATTAAATGATATTCCATTAGCAAACAAGAATTCAACCACTGCATCCTCTGCCTCATTCTTGGGTTGCACATTGAACCACTCAGTCACAACAATTTTTCCTTTTTACTTGAACTATATTTACTAGAACCAAGACCCCCAAATAAATCAGTTAGATCTTTTTCATTGATTTCTCTTTGAGAGTACTCTTCTTATATGCTTAAAACCTCCATCTACTTGTCCTCCTCCATCTCTACAATGCCACCCGTGGCAGCCATGTGAAGTTTTGTAAGTTCAATTCTCTTTTCCAATGGTTAGTTGCATTCCTTTACTCCATCTCCAGGAATAACCAAAAGATGATGATAAACCTTAGTGTAGTTATCCTTAAAATTATAACCACAAAGGTTGCATACCCAATCCTTTGAACCACCATTTCTTTTCTTCTTCTTCTTGGTGATTTTTTTGACAAACTGAAGAAAGGGTTTCTTTTTGTTGATTACATTTTTTTTTTCGCCTCCCCTGCTAATGTTTCACCCCCATGTTGAGCAATTACTTAAGTATCGTTATACATTTGATTTGTTTTTGGAAGTGAAGTCTAAAATTAAAAGAAGATGGCATTTAAAATTTAAAAAATGCAATATATTGCTTTAAAATTTTAAGGAAAAATAGAAATTTGAGACAATATTTTAATATCAACATGCTAGATTGAAAAATATATTTCTAAACATCCTCAATTGGTTGAATTTGCTACATGTTTCATGTCATTTCCCTTTCCTTTGTTGTAGTCAGTTGTTATTTGTCCCTTTCCTTCCTTCCTTGCAACCTGTAACAAATTGTGACTCGAACTCTTCACTAAAGCGGAAACCTTTCCCTTCCTCATGCCACTACTACACGCTCTTCCTCCCTTCGTCATTGTTGCTACACCATTTCCTTCATTGATGATAGTCTCGACTCTCACCTTCGTCCGTTGATACTAATAGTTTCGACATGCTTACCTTTGCCCATTGTAATTCGTGAGTCGTGTGAGTGGAGTGAGCTGCCACCAGTGAATGAACGTGTATGGTGGGTGGTAGTATGTAGATAGGATAATTTATGGTTTAGGAACTTAGTTTTAGTTTTATTTTTAATTTTTTATCTTTTAATTTTAATTTTTTAAATTTCATTTTTTTTAAGTTTAAACATATGATATCGGGGGACGTCATAACGTCCCCTATTTATTGAGGGACATTTGGGACATCCTCTAAAAATGCCCCCTTTTTCAAGGAATGGCCCGTGGATGGCCTAGAAGTCCCCACATCCCCAATGGTGTCCCTAGCCATTTGGGGACATTTCCGACGAGTTCCAAAGTACCTAGATTGTCGAGATGAAGGAAACACCATGAATTTTGGTGGGGACAGGTCCCCATGCAAACTGATAACACCAAGAAACAGTTGATTATCATCCAGGATACAAGAAGTGTACAGGGGCATGATTCTTAAGTACATTGCCAGGTGAGGAGGGTGGGTTGTATGAGCAATGAACATGAGTTTCCATGTGCGCTAAACGAGCTTCCACCCGATCGAGTTTTTCCACAAGTCTTTTTTGGCTCTTAAATAAGGTATCCAGACTATCCATCATCTTCCATTGATGAGTCTGCAACACATTCATGAATTCGATGATAACATTCTTATCCTCATGTTTATCATCTCTGTGTCACTCCAATAGGGTAATTTACTTGCATTAACTACCCCTCAAAATGGTCCAATGGAGGCGACAACTCAACAAAACCTAGAAATGCCTCGTGGTCAGGGTCCATGACTTCCCCAAGACCATTCTCCCTGCCAGTGTGGCTGTCTAGCTGGCCCCACTAACCTACTCCTCTCCTCACACGACCCCTATAGAGCATGGCTTGCTTCTTAAGAGAGTCACCTAGATATAGCTCCATCCCCCAGAACCACGACACACAACACCTCCAAACACCACAACACATAAATGAAACCAACCAGCTTAGGACCTAACACTCCCAAGATGCCCCCTTCCCACCTTGTCCCAAATAGGTCGAAGGGGCTTGACAACATATACCGATGAGTGATTTAGGGTGGGTTGAGAGCTTCGAGTGGTGGAATTACCCCACACCACCTCCTCTAATCTCCACACCAGAGTCCCCACACCACCACCATCCACCCAACTACTACCTACTAGAACCTTGACCTAACACCAACCTACAAAGACAGTGCCACCACCACTACCCAGATTCGAATTGAAGAAAAACAATAACAAGGATTGTTCTTGCAGAGTTACCTCAATGCCGGTGGGAGAGTCCCAACACCCAAAGTGTGCATACCTCATTGAGCTGCCAAGGCCGTCACACGATCGTCTACTGGTGAAGTGTGCTGAAGAAACTCGCTTGCAGGTTGTTATCCCGGGATCCCAAATGTGGATCATCCAAGTTGGCATCTCCCCCCCTCCACCACTCCAAGGTACATCACTAGTTGTCCCCACAAACACATACCCTCTACTACTTCCCAAAATTGCCACCATGAATTTTTTGTCAATACAACGATTTCTCGCTCTAAGACATCCCATACTAGACAACAGAACCTTCCACTGACTAACAAAATCACCACAACACAAGGACAATAGGCTCTCCATCAAGACTAATGCCACCATTAAATAGACTGACACGTCCACACTCTGCAAATATGCCTTCACACACTTATGCATGTGAGGCAAGTGCCATGGCGCTAACTCATTAAATGCCTTCAAGTCCATATGGGTGCTTGATGTCTATCGCCGCTCCCGTACTTCTTGGTTCGCTCACCCCCATTAGAGTAAAAGTGTTATAAAATAAAATAAAAATAAAATATTTATAAAATATTTTGATTGTGAAATGAGTTATGGTTTTTGGGCATGTGGTATTGATAAGCTATGGTATTGTAACAAACCCTAATTACAATTTAATAATATCCATGGTAAAGTGGGGATGAATATCCATGGTTAAGAATATTGTATTATAAGTATTAATTTTTTATGTGCTTATTAATTAACTTTAAATCTGGTTACAAAATCATTATTAGTCCCTGCTAAGGCAATTCTAGTAAGCCCGTTGACCATTATTAATTTAGCATTGACCAATGCAACTTATAATGTTTAACTTTGAAAAATAAATATTTATTTTCAATATTATTGAAAAGACATTTTATTGAACCTTAACTTGAAGGTCTTATTGTTTCCTTTGCATAATATAATGCCATGTGGATAACTGCATCACATATTTTATGCCATAATTTATGGATATGGTTTGAATATTTGTGCATGATTTTTAGATATTTGTGTAGTGATTTTTTAATACGAAAAATAAAATGTTTGAAAATAGCTCATATTCACATAAATAAGTTTTAGTTATTTCCCACCATAATTTAAGCAAGTATTTACATCAAAATGGATACAAATAACATGTAAATAATTATAAATTCAACATATTGAGCCAACATTTAAAAAATGTTGACATACTATCTTTCTTACATTACGCCTAACTCCTACACATCCCCCTATACTGGGTTGTAGATCGCCTCTCGGCATTATTATTATTAAAGATATTAATATGTATTTATGAATATAATCATTAATATAATTATATTATTAATAAAAATGATTTTTTATTAATGTTATATTAATTATTTTTTAAATGGATGATAGGGAGGGGCCAAGTTGGGGTGCATGGCTGCTACTCACCGAGGGCAACTATTAGCAGACATGGCACAATGCCCTTTGCGACATTAACAATCGTTGAGCATTTGAATCAAACATCATGAAGGTACACCATTCAAGGGGTTTGGGTGATCATCAACATAGGTGGTGTTAAATGTTACAATGATAAATTATCATTTCAATGGTTAATGCAGAGAGTGGAGGCTTACAAAGGTGTTATGTGAAGTCATTGCAACAATCACATTTAAAATTAAATGTTCATTACACGAGCTAGCGGATGCCAGGACCATGTACCAGAGTGATTATGCATGAGCAAGAGGACAATTCATGGAATAGGTCAAAAAAATATGAAGGGTTATGGCCAATCATGGCCTCAAGCTCTTGTGTGTAATGGATATGGTGGATTGGCAATAATATTTGTCAACTTTATTTTCTTTTGGTACTCACGCAGACTCCCTTTTGTTGTTTCTCTTTAAAGGAAGCCTAACTCTGCTATTGCTATTACTCTCTTTGTTTGTTATTCGATCCTCTCCATGGCCTAGTCCCTTAGAATTTTGTCCACCTCTCTCCTCAATCTCTATTGCTCCTAATCCTTGGCTCTCATATGACCTTACACATAGCTCGAGGGTGTTAAGCCCCTACGTAGAAGGTCATAGCTCAAGGGTGCTAAGCCCCTATGTAGAAGCTCTTGGGCACAACTCTCTAAACTCAATCTCTTCGCCCTCTTTATTCTTGCCTCCATTCTAACCACCCTTCTTCTTGAAATCCCTTCTATAATGCAGGACATAGGTGTGGATAACAATGCATTAGTCAACATGCCTAGGTGATGAGTACATACTTGTCATGGAGAAACTTATTATAGGAAAATGAAGAGTTCTCTTGCCGAACGATGGGCTGAAATCTTGGCCAACACACCACAATAGATGCAAGAGGAAGTGTAACACCCACCTCCCACATCTACCCAAGTAACTAGCTGATCCAGGTGGATGTTGGTGGCCACCCACCTATCCCACTTGGACCCCCACAACTGTCTCTTTCAATTTTTCAGTTTCCTTAATTGTCGCACAATTTACTATTTTTAGTAGTTTTTCGGGTCCTGAACTTCCGGAGTCATTTTGAGGCCCTAAACGATGTTTTTTTGGGAAATCTGGGAGCAACATGGGTCCATGGACCAATGTTTCTCTTCCCAAAGTTGTAGTCCTCGGATAGATATTTCTAACGAGCTATTGTGCGTGTCAAATAGAGATCGTATGCCAAAGTTACGACCCCAGGAAGTTGATGTACCAATTTACACGAAACGGGCCCATAGTTTGGCGTTTCATCTCCTAGGGTTAAGTTTTTAGATGTTTAGGGTTTTCCATTGTTTCTCAACAATAAATAAGCCTCTGAGCCTCATTGTAACACATTTCAGAGGCATGTAGTCGCCACATCTCTTCTCAGAGATAAGCTACCATCACCCTAGCTAATTTATTTCCATTTCTGTTTGTAAGAATATTTTAAGTATTTTACAATAATGAAATGAAGTATTATTTCTGCTGCATCTCTATATGTATGGTTATATCTGTAATTTGTTGCATTCTTGTTTAAATTCGGATCAGTGGTATCAGAGCAGTCTGCTCTTTCTCTGTTTTTCTTTGCATGCCCCCAACGAGGTTGGGATATAAGGAGCTAGGGCTCGATTTGGTTGAACCTTTGCAACATCAGCCTCGCAAACCCCGATGACCTCCCATGGCAGATGAAAAGAAAGACGAGGGGGCAAGAGATCCTATCAAAATCTTGCTCGAAGAAGCCCTCGAGTGATAAAGGAACGTGATGATGGAAAACTTCGACCAGATCCTTCAGTGGCTACCCAGAGGCGACGCATCGGCTTCCAACAACTACTCTGGAATCGCCACACCCTTTAAGGTACAAGTTAATTTTGAAATCCCCATATTCTAGGGTCAGATAGATGCATATTCTATAGATAAATGGTTAAATCTGCTAGATGGGTATTTTTCTGTTCATGATTTTTCCAATCGGGAAAAGATTATTTTCGCTCTTCTCAAAGCAGCCCCCCACGTTAAGGACTGGTGGGAAACCTATTGCGAGCAAAAGGATGAAAGTACAGCCTCACTATTTTCAGCCACACCCACTTGGAATTCATTCCGGGATGCCATCAAGGAGCAATAATACCCTGTCAAAAGCTATGAGGAAAAATACATAAAAGCAGACCACGCTGTGGCAGGGAAGGGACCAAGATGTGCCAAAGTTCACAAACATTTTTCATACCCTTCGTACACAGTTTGGTATCAAGGACTCTGAGCTGCATTTGTGACTCAAATACCGCGGCTGCCTACACAGATACATCCAGGACGAGATGGAGTTCTTGAACATCTCCTCGCTCGGTACGACGTACCGATACGCTGTCAAAATCGAGCAGGAGTTTAAACAAAAGAATCAAGACTTTGGATCTACAAATCTGAAGACCAAAGGACAAAGCGAAGGCAGGGTGACCCAAGACAACCTGTCGAAGCCGCAAGAAAAGAACAACATCACAAAGTCGAAGAAGGACACAAGGAAGTGGTGTGAGTTCCACAAGAGCCCCACTCACAACACAAGTGAGTGTTGGACCAAGCAGCCTCTGGTGGCCGAGTTGAAGGCTTCAGACTCAGATGCATGTTCTGACCTTGAGTCAGAACCCGACAAGGGGAATGGAAAAGGGAAGCAGATCATTGACGCAGAACCCATCGCCACTGTAGCCACCGCCAAGATCCAGAAGAATGAGCCTGAAGATCCAGAGGAGGGGAAGTGTCTTTTCCACTCACAAATGTGGGTGAAGGGTTCGTCGCTACAATTCATTGTTGAGAGTGGGAGCAAAAAGAACCTCATTTCAACAAAGGTCGCGAAGTGGTTGGGCCTACTGACTACATCACACCCACAACCGTACAGTATCGGGTGGCTTCACCAAGGACGAGATCTCTGAGTTCGCCAACAGTGCCGCCTTCCCTACAGCATCAAACCCTTCACAGATGAGGTATTATGTGATGTTGCACCTCTGGATGTTTGTGATGTATTATTAGGCCAGCCATACTTGTGGAGGTGACATGTTGTGTATGAGTCAAGGCCTCGCGCTGTTATTATTTCTTTGTGTCATTCATTATACAAGATACCAGAGGTAGCCTCACCTACCGACTCTGCTAAGAAATGCAGCAAGATCATCTCCCAGACTAGGAAATTCATTTTCTGTCTGGTTCGCTCCCAAAGTAAGGGGAAGATCGTCGCCACATCTATGGCCCCTGCGAAGGGTTCCTCCATGCAACAACAACAGCAGATGGATACGGTCATGAAAGATAACAGGAACATCTTCTCCTCACCCACAAGGGTACCGTTGCGCTTTCAGGTCAAGAATTCATTCGATCTGACTCCCAGAGCACCTCTACCCAATAGGCCGATATATCACCACTCCATTATGAAAAATGACAAGTACAAGAAGCGACATGGTCCTTACACCAACACCAAGGTTATGGGGAACAATGCTTTGGGGCACAACATTTCCCCATTCCTTCGCTTGCACTGAGTGTTCAATGTGGACCACTCTCTACCATGCTTCCCACCATTACTGGACACATCAGAGATTGCAGAATAGCTCACTAGGGACCAAGTTCAACACATGGAGGAACTCAATGCAATGGGGACCATTGCTTCCTAAGGGGGGAGGAATGATCCAGGTGGATGTTGGTGGCCACCCACATATCCCACTTGGACCCCCACAACTGTCTCTTTCAGTTTTTTCAGTTTCCTTAATTGTAACACAATTTACTATTTTTAGCAGTTTTTCGAGTCTTGAACTTCCGGAGCTGTTTTGAGGCCCTAAACGACGTTTTTTGGGAAATATGGGAGCAATATGGGTCCATGAATCAATGTTTCTCTTCCCAAAGTTGTAGTCCTCGGATAGATCTTTCTAACGAACTATTGTACATGTCAAACGGAGATCATATGTCAAAGTTACAACCCCAGGAAATTGATGTACCAATTTACCCAAAATGGGGCCCATAGTTTGGCATTTCATCTCCTAGGGTTAGGTTTTTGGATGTTTAGGGTTTTCCATTGTTTCTCAATAATAAATAAGCCTTCGAGCCTCATTGTAACACAGTTCAGAGACATGTAGCCACCACATCTCTTCTCAGAGATAAGCTACCATCGCCCTAGCTAGTTTATTTCCATTTCTGTTTGTAAACATATTTTCAATATTTTATAGTAATGAAATGAAGTATTATTTTTGTTGCATCTCTATATGTATGGTTGTATCTGTAATTTGTTGTGTTCCTGTTTAAATCCGGATCACCAACCAATCGGGGTAAACATGTGACGAGAAGTTACTATGATACGATTTGACATCCTAAGTCACATTAAGGAAGTGGAACCGGTGGAAACACACCATACAAACCTTCAACATCAGCTACAGGACCCCTCAGAACCGTCCCAACACATCTAGTAACCAATCCATGTGTCCCATTAAGGTTTTAGATCACTTGATCCCCAGACACTCCCATGCTATGGACCTGACAACGTCCAGGAGGCTCTAGACGCTCTCATGACAAGGCATGCCAACGTTGAGGGACTATTTTGCTCAGTGTTGTGCCAGCATCCCCAAGATTTGAGCCACTTTTTCAAGCCCGCAACCTAGGTCACTACCCATAATTGAATGACACCTTTAGAACAGAAAGATAATAAGGAAACAATGAGGCAAATGAGGCAAATGCAAATACTTGAACAAGCCCTTGACTGGACCCCTACTAGCCATGACGGATGTTTCGTCAAATATATCACAAATATGTAATCTACATGTGTAAATAACTGATCTAAGCATAGGGGTCTCATACTTAGCTGAGAATCGCTAAGAAGCATTGATGCCTCAACACATTAGCTGTCATTTCATCCATTAGGTCATTGATACATTGTTGATTCATTTACTAGTAAAAACATGATGAGAGCCATACATAGTTACTGTCATAAAACATATACATAACCAACATAATAGCAACAAAAATACTAAGGAAATCACAACCATATAATCCACATATAAACCAATATAAAACTCATAGAAATATAAGGAGAAATACCTGGGATAAGACTTTTACGTTCCACATGACTGTAGAATGGTTGAGCCAAATCTCTCTTTAGCCATTCACCCCATGCCATATTCCAAGCATGAATGCAGGATCTCATAAAACAAATCAATCCAAAACCATCCAGGGCTTCCAGAGGCCGACCACCTCAACCCATCAAACAATGGTTCCACCTCACAGTCGGACATCACAAAACCATCATCATATTGGTCTCTATTGAGCCTTCCATGGCTCCAGAGCGTTTGTTCCAACCAAGGCTTCTAGGACTAGTAACTCAACCCACAACAGTCGTCGGGCTTCTAGAGCGTTTGTCCAACCTAGGCTTCCAAGACTAGTAACTCAACCCACCAAGGGCTTCCAAAGCGTTTGTCCAACCAAGGCTTCTAGGACTAATAACTCGACCCAAGCTGCTTCCAGAGTGTTTGTCCAACCAGGGCTTCCAGGAACTAATAACTCAACCCAAACTAAAGGAAACATGAGAAACAACCAAAACAAAACAAGGAAATAAACCCACAATCTCCATGGCTATCCACGAAATGGCAAGGCTAGGCAATCCATTGTCAATCCAAGCAACCCTCCATGCCAGTGATAGATCATGACCAATAATCCACATACATATGCCATGCATGCCAAAACTAGTGAGGAAAACATACATGCAACTTAGTACCTACAAGCCAAATCCGATGTAGCTGCAGATCTCGATGTCCTCTTACGCTTTCCTGCTCTTCCCTTGCCTTCTTGCTCCAAAACTCCAAGTATGCCACACTTTCCAAGAGTGCTCCAAGAAAACTCTAAGTATCCAAGAGTATGAGAGAGAGAGAGAATAATGAGAGAGCTCCAAAATTGAATTGACCAAAGTCTTTGTAACGATCCTCATAAGCATTTTTATGAATGAGGCCTATATTTTCGTCATTTTCCATTATTTTCTTTCATTTTCCTCCTGACAGGCAACTTGTGACCTTTCACCTTCCTTTTCTCATAATTTCCATTTTTTCCATAAATAAATGTGCCAAAAACGCCATTTTGCTTTTGCAAAGCCTTATCCATTTCCTTTGCCAGTTTTCTTAACCATATTAACCGAAATAAACACCCACACTAAGATGTCTCGCCCAACATTTAGCTTGGAATAAGTGTCACATCAACCGTGGTTATTATTATGCCTTTTATTAACTTTTATTACATGGAATTTTCACTGGGGCTGTTACATTAAATCTCCAATGCTGAGAGGGATATAGCCGGAGAAAGAGGACGCGTTTCAGATATAGAGATAGCTAGTGAAATTGTTGATTAGGTCTCAAATGTTGGTCACACCAAAGGTAAGTTTAGCCACTATATGTACACCATTGACATATACTGGCACCTCAAGACACTGTTGGGACAAGTTTTGGTGGACTAGAATGTAGCCGAATATGAAATATTTTTGATGCTTGACGACTTTTCAACTCATAGTGAAAGAAATGGATAATTGAATACAACACATCAAGTTGCATCTTTGTCTTCCACTTGACCCATGCTGCTCACTAGGGAGCAGTAAAGAGCCGATAGTTGTGGATGAATCAAACTCCTCCAAGACTGGATGATAACATCTGTACCTTTTAGTATGCTTATGTTCATTTTTAGTTTTATAACTTTATGTCTATAGATGTTTATGATGTTTCGAAAGGCCATAGACCTTGAGTTAGTTGCTTTTCAGTTTTAATCTCTTAGAACATTCTCAATTCTTTGATGCTTAAACAACTTTGGTTTTGCCATTGGTTTGTTTTCCTATTGGCATGCCATAATGTATTTTTGATTGGATACAAGTAATGAAAGTTTGCTTGCAAAAAAAGAAAAAAAATGTTATATTAATTATTAAATTTTACTAATCCAATGAATTATTATACTATAGTCAAACTCTTTAATGTTTTGATTTGATTTAAGCATATTTTTTAATTGATTTTGTTGGAAATTAGATAATAGTTTGTTGAAATCTTAAGTTTGAGATATAAATCTTCAAAATCCAAATACCAAAAAAAAATTAAAACATTAAAACCTAATTATATATTAAAAATACAATTTAAACAATAAAATTTATATATTCAAAACACATTCTAAATAATAATAATTATAAACTTACTAAAAATTATATCATTAAATATTAAAATAAATAAATAAAACAAACAATTATTTTTCATACACCAACCATGGAAAGTTATATGAAATGTATACCATAAGCAAGTAGTATCCATTAAGAAAAAAAAGAATGATTCCCATGATTCCATAGGGTTGGCACGGCCCATTTAAGGAAAAGGGTGTGATAAAGACAAATAGAGTAGACAGCCAAAAGGGACGTGAGAGGATCAATATGAAATAAAGGAATTGACAAGGAGTACATGGTAAAGGAAAATACATATTTATTGAAAGTTATATATCTAATTTATTTAAATGTGGTTAATTTGTGTTAAATATTTTAATCTCTTTTAATCTTATTGGTATAATATAATAACTCATTTGTATATATATAATTTTTTTAGTGGATAGAATTGTATTTTTATCATGTCTAATTTTTCATTTGGATTGCGAGATAGCATAATATTTGAATTCAAAATTTAAATTTCATTTCTAAGGCCATTGCCAATTAAGCTATGAAGCGAATCGTTTATATATTTATTTTTAATTATTATAATAAATTAAAATTAAAATTTAATATCATTATAATATATGACACTTTTATTATTTCAATGCATCACTATCAATAATTTAATTATATATAGATTTGATCAAATGACTACTTTTTCACACAAAACAATTTATAATTATTTTTCAAGGTTTGTGTTTTTTCATTAATAATAAACTTTGAATTATCTTTTAATAATAAGATATATAAGTTAATATAAATTGAAAATTACTTTGATAGGTAATAAATTGAAAAAGTATTATAATTATTTACAGTTAATAATTATTTATATTAAAATATATTATATACTTTTACAATAATTTTTATTTTTATTTTTTATTATTTATTTATTTTTTCGCTTAAATAAGTGTCGGACCTTCTATTCAAATGTAAAAAACAAGACCATGTTACAAAATGTACACAAGTGAAGTGGGCCACCCAAAGCCTAAGAAACCGTGCCCAAGGCCCACTGTCCGGGTTCTGGGCCCACAAATCCTGACGTCGAAACCGCAAAGTAGAATCGAACATCACACCCGTTCGATCTGTCATCGAAGATCCGACGGTCAAAAACAATATCGGAACGCTAACAAGCTCGCTCTTTATCTTATAAATCAGACCTGATAAGCCTTTGGAGACCATTCTATGATAATTATGGGTCCGATTTGGCTGATAACCCTTGCGCAGGTTGTCCGCTCGATATCCACCAGATGCAAACGATTCACGCCGGTCCGTGTAACCTACTCGATGTTTAACCCTGCTTTCGGACCCTAAGTCTAATAAAGCTGCCGTTAAAGTAGATTTGGAGTCCTAGATAACCATCTTGCTATTTGCCACGTGAAATTGCTATGATTGCTTATGTTTCTCCTATCTACTCGCGCTTTAACCAAGCTCCCTACATAGCTAATAAAAAGGCAATCTGTAGTATAATTCACCTCCATGAGAATACTTGTGTTGTCAAACTGAACCCGCCCGAGAACTTTGTGTTTAAAGCGTTTCAGGCTCAAATTTTGGCCAAAGGACTGGACATGCTTTTAAAAAACCCTTGATTTGCTGCATCAAGTGAATTGAAAATCCACTATGTCCTGAGATCTATAACCTACTAGCATCCCCTGCTTTGATATATCTCCTTGTCTGTGTTCACCTGTCTGAGACATTCTTCCCTCAATCTACCCTAGGGGATCTCTATCCCTCTATATTTCTTGTTGCTTTTAGCACGAAGTACTCCTTCATTAGCTAAGATGTCTGCTAATTTGTTGGTTGTTTGGTGCACATGAGTGAAACTCAGGGTTCTCATGTTCTGCAGATGGCAATGAATTCTTTGGTAGACTTGCAGAAGCCTCTAATGTCTGGAAACTTTTTCCGGAGCTGAGCCATAGCTAATTTTCTTGACCGAATTGATAATCAATTTGGAATCAACTTCAATTAGAATGTTATGAAGATTTGAGTCCCTTAGGATTTCTAAGCATTGCTCAAGGGCCATAAGCTTTGCCAAATTGTTTGTGGCTTTCCCCAAGTTACTATGAAAGATGATTTCTATGCACCCCTACTCATCCCTTATAACTCCTCCATAACCAGCCATGCCCGGGTTTCCTTTTGAGGCCCCATCTATATTACATTTTAAAAAACCTTGAGGGGGAGGTTGCCAGAAATCCTTATCAGCAATTATGTGATTTGCATTTTTGTTTTTTCCCTGTGGGATAAGCCTCTGCATACCCAACTGTAGTAGTATCTGCATATCAGTCGCTGTAGGATTGTTCTCAGGGGGGTTTTTAATGAGGATTCCTACCGTTTCATTGAGCTGTCTTAAGATCTGTGCCATGATACTCTGGGAGAACCTTTCTCGTTTTTGGATATTCTATTGTTGCGTTCCTTCCAGACATCCCAGATAAGAAAGCCTGGAGCTAAAGCCCAAGCTTTGTTGACTATATCATAATCAGCGAAATTTTTCCTCCACTTCTTTAAGGTGCTGTTAATGCTATCTTTATCTATGTCTGTTTGTCTGAAAATTGAAGCAATCCAATTCCATAATGTGGATGTGAAAGGGTAGAGGTTGAGAAGGTGATCCATAGTTTCTTCTTGTAATTCGCATAGCTGGCATTTTGATGGACCAGATACCCCTCTTTTCCTAAGGTTTTCCTAGGTTAGAATTTTTCTATGCTGCACTAACCACATGAACAGTTTCATTTTCATCCAGCACTTTTTGTCTTATTATTTATGGATATAGAACAAAAACATATACATCTGGTTGATGTTAAAAGAAACTACTAAATGTTAACTTTATTCTACAACGTAAAATTTAAGTTTTTAGAAATATGTATTAGTAAAATTTGTGTTCAAAACGTACAATAAAAGTATAATAGATAATTATAATTTAAGTTTTAGATAGAGAATAGACTTTAAAAAACATAACCAATTCTAGACTAATACAACATTGTACATTTTTTTCAAACTACGTTAAAGAGTGGATCCTGTAAAATATTTCTAGGACTAAAACAATAAAGTAATTCAACAAGTAAAATATGAAGTATTTGGAGGCAAATTTACATGGCTAACTTAAGTCTTGCACATGATCATTCAAGTTCAGAAGAGTGAAGTTGTACGCTGGTGATGAAGCGGTATTCAAGAAATATGATGGAGGAACTTGGTTCTGTAAACCCTTTTGAGCAACTTATAATTCTTTGATAATATTGCAAATGATGTCCAATTCATCTTCTAATTTATGGGTTGAGTGTTTGTGTTGGAGAATCGTGTTTAGTAAAAACTCTATGTGAACTTCCAATGTGTTAATTTTGATTTACAACTTGTAATGTTGGATGAAAGCATCATGTAAATCTCCAAGAGGCTAAGAAGCAAACAATTGCCTAGAAAGAGAGATGCAAGCTACTATTGTGAAAAAAATGACGAGACAAAATAACTAAAAAGGGACCACGAGCCATAAACAACATAAATTGTCACCATAGAATTTATAAGACATACTAACACTAATTCAAAGACGAAAAAGCCAAAAATAAAGAACATGAATATAATACACTAACAAAACCAATTAAGCATCCACATCAAACAATAATGAAAAAACCAAATTGAAAATACAAATTACACTAACAAAACCAATTAAACATCCACATCAAAAATATTAGAAAAAACCAAATTGAAAATATAAGCTAAATATTAATAGAGACAAACCAAATTGAAAATATAAGCTAAATATTAATAGAGACAACTCTTCCTACATTATCTTATAAATATCAATTTAATTAAATTTAATATTATATAGGTATATCTCTTTCTTTAAATCTTTTCAAATGTTTTTCGAGCATTAAAGATTTAAATGTTTTTCGAGCCAATCTTTAATGTGCTCACTTTCTTTTCCATAAAATCACTTAATATTTACTATCTTTGATATATACTAATTTCAAACCCAATTTTAAATGTTTTTCGAGCCGCATAAAATCACTTAATATTTACTTATCTTTTATATATATTAATTTCAAACCCAATTTTAATATGTTTACATTGTTTTTCAAAAAATCTCTTCAAAAAATTCCATATCTCTTTTTTCCTTTATGAAGATATGCATTTTAGAATTTAATAAGAGGAAGATTATTACAAATAAATGAGTGTAATGATAACTCCAAGTTAACCTTCTATATTGAGGTTTTAATATATAATATATTCCATAAAATCTTTTTACATATTTTAGGGATTTGATATTTATAAATTATAAGTAAATTTAAAACTAAAATAAATTTATATTAATATATTTTAGTTTTTAAATTTTATTTATATATATTCAAAAAAACTAGATTAACAAATTTAGAATTTATAAAGTAAAATAAATTATAAATTAATTAAATAGTGTTAATATTAATTTATTATATTTAAAAAAATAATTACAATAATTTTATATCTTAAAAATATCCCATAATCATTTTTCTTTTGAGAGAAGGGATTTGATCGAGCCCCTTTTAACCAACCAGAGTTGCCGAGAGGCGGTGTCTGCGCGGTTGATGTGACATAAATGCGAACAGCAAAACCGTGTTACGACGAATTAGGTGTATCCGCGCATCCATGCACTTCATTCGCTGGCCTCCATGTTCGAACACGGTTTATAATTGATTAATTATATTAATTTCTGGATTGTTATAAGTTTAATTATATGAGTTGGGTGTCATGCCATTTGCTACAGAGGCATATCCTTGTGTTGTTGGATTGTCCCACATATATACTCTCTTCTTTGCGTTTTTCCTCGGCGGAGAAATCGTGCGCATTCTTCTCAAATACATAGAGGCACAGGAGGTTCCTGTCACAATCTGGAATGAGATGCGTTACATTTGTTTAGGAGATCGGCCATTTACATGTGTGTAGGATTGTGCTTGAATCTGGCAAGCAAGCAATCCGCAGTTGGGATTTTGCTTGTTGGGTGGTTGAGGATCGTTGAGAGTAGTTGAAGAGGAAATTAAATGGTGGCATCATCCCGTCAGATGGAGTTTTCAGAATTCAATTGTGGGCATAATCTGTGTAGTCCTTATTGTTGCAGGCTGTTGAAGCGCTGATGAGGATGCTGAGTCCTGAGGATTCATTTTTAAAGGGCTAAAGTTTCACAAGTATTTTAAGGGCAATTGGGTGCATCTGGGTATATCAGTTTTGTGGTAATAGATAGAAAAATCTTTTATCCAATTCAAAAAATCAATTTGGCAGATTAGTTTTCTAGGCTAGAAATTAATTGTAAACTGAACTTGAAGGCTGAGGTTGGGACAGAAACCCAGGGATTCTGCAGGATGAAGTGCTTTCATTTTTCGTATGCGGAGAGGGAGAGGAAGGAAGATGCGAGGATCAACAAGAAATCAATATGGACGAGGTCATTGAGTGGTGGGTCGTGCCCAGAGGGGAGGAGGTCTGGTTCTGACATTAACTCTCAGACAATTTCTTCAGATGTAAGCGTTGATTCCCCTGGACCCAACATAACGACCAGCTTGTCACAGAGACCCCCGAACAGTCTCCGGGTATTTACCTATGCAGAGCTCAGGGCTGCAACCAAGAATTTCAGTCGCTCCCTCATGCTTGGAGAAGGTGGATTTGGGTCTGTGTACAGAGGTTTGATTAAAAGCCTTGACGATCCCCATGGCAAAGTTGAGGTAGCTGTGAAGCAACTCAACAGAAAAGGATTGCAAGTAAAACTCTATTCCTGGCCTTTTGCTGCTTTCTAGGTCCAGTTTTCGAGGCCTGTGACTTTCCCCTTTTGAGAAATTCATGCATCTGAATTAGAAGTTTACAATAATGTTATTTGTTTTTTGGAGTGAACTTTTATTTATGGTATGACATCACTAGGTTCAATTACAATAGTATACAGTAGCTCAGAACATTGCAGGCACAAGAATCCCAAATGTCTTTAGCCTGAATGATTACTTTGATTTCTGGCCCAGTTATGAGCTGCACCAAAAGTGTAGCTGTTGCTAGAGAGGGGATGGAACTTCATACCTATATCGAGCGGGTTGTTGACTTTTCTGTTACACCACAACCTCTCGTGCAAATCGGGAAAGGGCTTTTAACAGCATTTTGTACGCCAACGGTGCGTGAATCCAGTTTTGAATTTTACCCAAATATGTCTTCCAGTGCTTGATCCAGTGCTGAGAGCAAATGATCTGCCTAAATAATGGGAGAGTTATTGTCAGAAATACACTAAGTTTGTTTGCACGTCTTTACAAACTAGGGGCAGTTCACTTGTGGGTCATTACCTCCAAGGTTTGGATCAAATAATTAACTGATTCACCGTGCCTTGGCTGGTCCACACTGGCTGCTTACATATTTCGTCTTAATGTGTTTGGACGCAGTAATGATTACATTGTATAAAAGAAATACCCTTTTTGAAGAAATGATTGTCTGGAACAATGCTTTGTTTCTTCCTCCCTCCTACCCATTTGATACATTTGTATTCAGCACTGACCAATTGCTTAAATTGATCAGACTGGATTGTCGCAAATGAAACTTGCAATAATTCTAATCGGTGTTGTCTTCTGCCCTCCGTTGACCACAATGACTAGACTAATTATAAATGTAAGGTAAATTCAAAAGCTTTAGTGGTGGCATGAAGGGTTATAAAAGGAACTCAGTTCGTTCTCATGTTCAGTTTGTTTCTTCTGTCATGGCAGGTCCAAATCTGTTGATTCACCCAATTTCACACACAGGTTGTATAGGCTTCATTAGATGCATGTAATCAGTTCATTCTCATGTTCAGTTCGTTTCTTTTGTCGTTGCAGGTTCAAATCTGTTGATTCACCCAATTTCACACAAAGGTTGTATAGGCTTCATTACATGCATTAGTTGTACCTGCAACTGAGAAGGGGGATATAAAACACTGGTTCAAAACTTTGAATATTGCCTAACTGTGGCTACATCGCTTTAAATCCTCCCAGAAATGTGGTTTCTTAGAATTTCATCGGTCTGTAGCATCTTAGTGGACCGTATGCGGCTGAAGTAAAGCTGCCTGAAGTTTAGTTGATTCTTGTAGTATTGTTAAGTACACATTCTCAGAGAGTTCCCTTATATTTCATCCTATTAGTTATATTCAGTGCAGTGTGCTAAAGCAATTGCACTTTTTCTCCCTTTCAACTGCCATAAAGATAATGTCCTATTGCTTTTAGGGCAACTCATAAATCCACAAGCTAGTGAAGAAGAGTAGTACTTTGATTATTTACAGAGTATAGCAAGATACGCAGGATCATGCCTCAGTCAGAACACCCTGTGTTATAATTTATAAACAACCAACATAGATACGTGTGGAACAACTAAAAATACATGTGGAACAAACAAAGTTAAGACTCAGAAGGCTCTTAACAATTTAGGCATATATTATAGGCAACTATAACTCTTGCCTAATGATGGAGAAAAGAACGGAGGTTGTAATGAAAGAGACAGGTGGACACGTATAAACAAAATAACGGAAAATTCAACCTTCAGGCTCCAATCCAGGCCAGAAAATGATTTTACCTTAGAAAGTTGGTGGCAAGACTTGAACAACAAAACCAGTTAAGTGTTAATTGATAGGATTAGGCAGCCAGGCTCCTCGATGGTTCCAGAAGACTCCGACAGGGAGCCAGTGCCCATTTCGCCCCCCCTTGCCCCCGGCCATTAGACTCAGGAGACCTTGACATCATTGGCCCCATTGTCTGATCTCCCTCTTTCACTCTCTCTCTTGACAGGTTCTTGCGTTGAGTTGTCCACCTTTCCAGTCTTGGACAAACTTACTTAATCATTTTATATCACCGCACCTTCATTGCGGTTTTATACATATATGTATGTTTCTTTCTTTGTATTACTTTTTGGCATTTTCTAGGAGTTGCCTGGACACTCCCACATTGTACTCATACTGGTTATACTCTTCAGTCCCATTGACCTACTTCTGTGGTCATTTGTTGGACATTAATAAAAGTATCTTATCTTATCTTATCTATTGATAATCTCATGTTGTCTTGCTCTTGCTAGAGAATGTAGAGATTCCTGTAAACTAAGTATCTGATGGCTTAAAAGTTTAAACCAATAACCTTGTAGAAAATTCAAAAAATGTAAGTTGAATGACAAAACCACATGAAGCTGCAAACTGCAGAGACGAAATCATAGTATGACATGATAACAAGAATTAAGAATATGATAAATAGGAATGGTGTAAAGAAATAGAAAAGAACAAGATGGAAAGCAGAGATTCATGAATGAAATGTTGCATACTCGATTCAGATAGGAAATGGAGTGCATTAAAAAAATTCAAAGTAAAGGAATTGGATGATATGACAACTACTAACAGCATTGTTAGGAAAGAAAAGGAAGGCCGAAGTTCCAGCTATGCCGCTATATTTTTTTATGAGGGGGAAAACTGACGTTTCCAATGAAATTGAAAGAATGATAATGTAAAAAATATACAGTAGCTCTTACAGTGATTTACAATGTGATCTTTGATTATCAAAGCATCTAGGAAAGGAAGGAGCCTTGTGTAGGATCCACCATCTGCGATTTCAACCAGAACTTTTTCCTAGTACTAAGCATGTTCTCACTTATTTATAAAATATGCCAAGTCATCTTTGCATGACTAAATTCTTTCTCTCTTTCCTTTCCCCTTCACCTCTTTGATTAGGTTTGGGTTTTCAGATGAAGATTCCTTAGATTCATTTAAATGATTTGATTTCTTTGGAATACTCAAGCGGGAAACCTTTAGTTCTACCACTTTGACTAAGGTTTCTTTAAAACACAAGCTTTCCTTATCCAACTGGAGCCCCCAACTCTCTTTCAGGTTGATATCTTCATTTTGTTCATATTAATACTCTCTGGCCTAACTTGATGTTTTTTCTTTGTTAAATTTCAGTAGAGGATTGAATTATGGATGTATTCATGGAGCGTTTGAGGTTTTATCCATGCACAACTCTTCAAAACTAAGAAAAACTACTTTGTTATGGCTTCACTATCTCTAACTTAATTCCTTGATCAGAAACAACTAAGGTCCCATTATATTTCCATTACTTATGGAAAGTTGAAAATGTGCTCTAGCTAAAACGTTGAGAAAGATTTTGCATGTATGGCCTACCCTCTATTTGGGGCATGTGAATTACTGGTCTTGTACTGTTCAATTGTTCTTAGAGTAGGTAGCTTGGAGAACCTAGACTTTTTACACATTATGATCATTGTGGACCTCCCAAACCATGGAGTGTATGTGGGCACGAACCTTTAAGGTGTTGAGTTATGCTTGGGCCTGGAGTCTAACTAATTCAAGTTAAAATAATTTTGTAGTTTTATCATTATGCATAAAGGGGTAGAAGTTAGAACTTAGAAGTCAAGACTAAGGTGGCTTGATTAAACATATAATTCTAAGTTGCAGGAAATGTGCCCCCCTCATACCAGTCGTGTTTCCATATCGAAATGCTGAAATGTGGGAAAAATGTTTCACGTGTGGGAAACACATTTGGTATGGACTGAAACACGTTTCATACAGATTGAAGCACGTTTTGTACAGATTGAAACACGTTTCAAGTGCATTTTAGGGTCCATACAGCGTGTTTCACAAAAAAATAGTTTGCTTTTGCCTTAATTTGATTGTTGGGACCCACAATTTGGACTTTAGTGCCTAATTAGAGGTTAATAATGAATTAATGAGACTTCTAGAAGCCTGTAAGGACCAGACCTTTTCCTTTATCTTTCTTTTTCGCCCTTCTACTTAAATTTTTAACATTTCCATTAATTGTTTCAGGTTGTTTGAGAGTGGTTCCAATCTTTCTGAACTTCATATGGAGAAAGTATAATTTCATTCTAAATTTATCTGACTTAACAGCTTTCAGGATTGGTAGGATGGCAACATTTTCATTAGATTCTATCATGTATCAGGGTATGGGATTGGCATTTAATCAATAACACCGAATCCTATATTTGCCTCGATGTTGGTGATATTGATTGTTGGACTCCTTTTTCGTGTCCTTAGCAAAACTGATGTCCCTAGAGGATTGAGTTAGAGGCAAAGGGTGATATTAATGATGAGGATTTCAATATAAGTGATGGTGTAACATTGCCTGTCATTTATGTTTCTCATGTAAATACCCTTGCTCATTTATTCATAATGTTTTCTTTCCAAGTTTCAATATTGTATTTTTGTTTTGGAAAAGCATAACCGTTTCCCTGTATTGTTCAACTTAGATGTAATTTCAGGAACAACTGGATGCTTTCGTAGAACCACTAGTTGTTTTACTGTTGGTTGTAGTCACTAGCCCCTTTCACATATTTTGGTCTTTAGTGAACATTAATACAAGTTTTAATTTCTAGTCTGCACAATCAATGACTAGAGGAATTCCTTATTCAGCAATTTCGTGTTGCTCAAGTTAATTTGAAAACATAGAAATCATCTCTTGTACTGGTTATCTGACATAGGTTGTATGTGGTGAAATTTCAACCTAGATAGTAAAAGTTATCCCCAAAGCTCCTGCAAAGCATGTTTTGACTGGTGAGAAAATTGATAACAAAATTAGCAAAAAATATTAGAGAAAAGATCAAACGAGAATTAGATTGCTAATATTCATTGCATACACATTCATTCATTCAGCCAAAACCTCAGAAAACATGAGGTGATACATTCAACATGCTTTTGACACAAGATTTAGTCGTGGAAAAGCCATAGACATCAAAACCCAGTTTCTATATATTGTTGTTCCTTAGAAAATTTGCAGCTAGAAGGATGTCCTTTTGGGCAGTGTTACCAAACTCGGCTCGGGGAAATACTTTGTGTGGTAGAAGATCTAAAAGTTTGACTTGGCTTTGGAAAACACTTCAAAAACTCGATAGAGTACAAAACTATAAAAAGATGTACACATTTTTATGAAAGCAGATAAATTTGCATACATATCAAGTTGTTCTATGCCCATACAATGCAGAATATGAACAGATGTCCAAAATAGTTGCCTTATACATTGTAAAAGAAGAAACCAATGCAAAGTGCCTCTGTTATGATGGCCCTACTTAAGTTTGTGGATGCTTTAGTTCCTTTGGTGTGCTGTCCTTGACTCATCCCAGTCACCTATACGTTGAAGGAGAAAGCAGAGCAGCAAAACAATGCAGAAAAGTGTCAGTTTTAAAAGGTTTTTGGGCTTTTATAGGTCACCGTCAGCCTGAGTTTGAGTTGCCGAAGACTCGAAACTGATCGTTTGAAGGCTGAACAGAATCAAATTTGGAGACTTGAGAACCTGATAAATCATAATACTGCTATAGAGGCACTGACTTCTCTTTTTATATGGTAATGTATGTCTGATCAGGATGACTACATTAGTGTGAAAAAAGGATTGGCTTTACTGCTATTTAAAACAGTTTTTTATTCAAAGATAGATTTTTTATTGATTGATTTTGCTGCTGTATAAAGTAGTTCCTTCTGAAGAGAAATTTGTTGAATAAGGATGAGTTTTATTGTTTACTAAAGATATATCTTTTTTATTTTCAAGTAAGACTTGAATTTACCAAAAAGTTTCATGCCATGTGGAATTTACAAGAACTTGTCTTCTGGCAAGTTCTTTCACAAGTGGCAAGTTTGTCAGCATGTAAGAGGCAGTGGAGCACCTACAGCTTTATTCACTCACTAAAATGTAACAGGTTGGGTTCCAAGAAGGCTGAAGGTCTTGTGTTCATTCATTCTAATCTTTGTTTCCTGTCTCGGGAGAAGGAAGACTGTAAATCAGGGGCTATATATTATTGGAACATGATCTGATGAACTTTATTGCAATGAAAGAAGTGAGGTGCTCCTACAGCCTAGGGTGGGAGAGATTTCTGTGTATGTACATATGTACATGGGTAACACAAACTAAATGCAAAAAGTTTGATGTTTGACTTCTAATGTCAAAAAAAGGCTGATGCCAGAAAACCACAAAAAATCGCATAGATCCATCTTAATCACAGATCTTTTAAGCACCAAGAGGTTTTTACATGGGTTTTTAATCCATCCGTGTGCTTAGCAGATCTGAGGTTAAGATTGATTTATGCTAGCATAGAACCAGCTTTAAGCTACCTTAGCTTGTCTGAGGGTACTTTGGCAGCTGGAAGTGGAGCATCTTCTGCAGCATCTCCTGTGCCATCATTCAATTCCATGAAATTGCTGGCAGTCAGATATACTATAATGTTGAAAGTATCGACCCTTTCTTATTGTATATACTATATACTATGCCATCATGCTATGCCATATGGCCTGGTTGGCAAAGCCCTAATCTACTAAAAACTCAAGTCTCGATTATTGGTGTAATAACTATTTGGGCACTAATATATCAAGATAAAGATTGGTTCTGTTGTCACTGTTTTTTCATTGTGTTTCAGTAGATGTAACTCGTAACAGCACATTATATTTATAATTCTAAGATTCTTTGTAAATTGCTTATTTTTCTTTCTTTCTTTTAAATTTCTTTTTCTATTTCTTTTTATTACATATATATTATATGGTGATCCTCCATATCTGACATTTTTGAAGCTTTCTGAAATGCATACCTGTTTTGGAAACCGAAGCCATTTTTAAGTGTCAGGTAACTTAGCACCATGTCATTGAAAGCTCGTAAGAGACTGGTAATTCATTTTTAGAAGGCTTGACTGAATTGATAAGGACATCCATTTGGCCTGAATTAAACTGATACTATGGCATAAGTAGGCAGAAAATAATAGAATAGATATTTTTCATGTTTGCTGTTTTACTCACATCATTCCACAACCTTTGCCCTTCCCAGAAGATACTACCAAAATCTATTTGTGTACCCTTTATGCTGATTTTTGAAGGATCTGATGTTTTCATAAGAAAATTGTAGTCTCTGAATTCAGGCTTTCAAATTTAGAAGTATTGGATGCATATTGAGAGTCCAGAATCAAATGCATGTCATCATATTATCAAAGTGTCAAATAAAATTAAATGAGGTAATCAAATAGTCAAATTATGAGTAAGCTCTCTAAAGTTGATCTTTTGATTACAATTTATATTTTCTCAGTTTTGTTCAAGATCCATTTTCAGATTAGATTGAGACTATTTCAAGCTCTAGTGATTTGTGATTGAGTTATAACCATTTTGTTGTTGGCTGTATAGGGGCATAAAGAATGGGTTACAGAAGTGCATTTTCTTGGGCTTGTTGAGCATCCAAATCTAGTGAACTTGGTTGGTTATTGTGCTGAAGATGATGAAAGAGGTATACAACGGCTCTTGGTCTATGAGTTTATGCCAAACAAGAGCCTAGAGGACCACCTATTGAGTCGAGTTCTCCCAGTTCTCCCATGGACTTTGAGATTACAAATAGCCCTGGGGGCAGCTCGTGGCTTAGCTTACCTGCATGAAGAAATGGATTTCCAGGTTTTCTATTACTTTTATCCCTATTCGTATTTGATTGTGTATATTGCAATTTAATGCAAGAATGACATCTGGATGGTGAAACTGTAATTCCATGTGATATTAGGAGTACTGCACACTTGTTAATAGCTAGTAAGTTCCATAATCTTTTTGTTGCACTTCCTTAAAATCCATATACTAGCAAATTTCCTAGGAGAACAGCTATCAAAGGCCCTGGGAAAGGAACAGATGAGTGGTGGTAAGAGGATATTTTTATAATATGGAAACATTGCTCATAGAAGCTACCTTCAGCTGTATATTAAAAGATGCAAATGCATATAAATACAGGGCTGAAATTTTGCTGGTTGTCTTGGTTATGGTGTTATAATGACTGGAGCAGGGTTGATGCTCTGTAGTTTTCCAAGGTCTTGAAGGAGATTATGGGGAAACTTCTCTAGCAACAAAAAATCTTAAATGAACCAATTTAAGAACTCAGAGATGCAAATAAAGTTAGGAGAGTTCTAACATAATATAATTAGACTAAAGTGTTTGCTGATATTTTTTTTATTTGCATTGACATTTCTGCAGTGTCTCTGCAAACATCCGAGTACAAAGTTCATAAAGTTGTCATATGACATAACCTGTTTGGGGAAAGGATAAAATCAAAGAAGGTTGTAACTCAGTTTATGCTACCGCTTAAACTGATTGGAGCCTTAATAAGCTATGATAAGATGATATATTTTTATTACTGTCCAACAAATGACCATAAAAGCAGGTCAATGAGACTGAAAAGTCTGATATTTTTCAGACTCAGCATCCACCCTGGCTAGCATTGCCTGCAAATGAGTGAACATCTATACACAATTTCACTCTTCCACAATGTTAATTACTGCAAGGAGCTCTCAGCTCTAGAATTTGATAAGTTTACTTACAAACAAAGACAACAATAGCAAACGAGCTAGCATCTTTGCTTGTGCCTTTGGACCTGGCATACATAATCACTTGTGGGGCTCAAAAACTAACTATACCTTATAAAAGCATACTAGGAAGACCTGTGAAAACTTCCAGTGAGCCAACTTTGTGTGTTTGAAGCTCAAGTCTACCACTGAAGAACAAACTTAGATTTGTGATTCAATGTTTTGTCAAAAGCCTGCTGCCTGTGATATACAAGTGTTCACCATGATGCGTGCCTGCCTCTACTTGGATCAATGGCCTGAGCTGTTGAATCGCCAAGATATTTGTTATATTGATTAAAGATCATTCTAGTAAGGAGCAATTACAAAGACAGGGCCATTAAAATTATAATTTGATATGTTATTGCATTTCATATTTCTGAAGTATTTCCTGGAAAAAGAAGAGGTACTGCAGAGTAGGACACATGGCTTGATTAGATCCTTTTGAAAGCTTATCATCTGGAGATTTCTGCAATTCTCAATATCCCACAGGGGATTATGAACCCCCATGTGGAGCCACTGTTAGCACCCAGTTTTGCATGCAGTCCTGCTGTTAACATCAACATCGGCAATCCACTTTTCATTAGTATTATCTTCCAGGGCCTTATTAATCATTTTCAGTTACATGCATGATTGCATGCATCCATCATCGGATCACTTCTAGGTACAGGTACACAGTTGTTTGACATGGAGAGCAGACATAGATTTCAGTTGCATGCATGCATGCAGTGTTTCCTACATGTGCTCTCAGGACACCTGCACTACGAGTTTGGGAGTGTGTCTATTTTTAACGATGTATGTTTATATGCATTACTATTCCAGTAAGTGTCATCGTTGTTCATTAGTGGATTTCTGAGGACTTCCTATTTTAGTAAATCCTATTTTTAGATTTTGCTATTGATAACAAGTTTCTATTTTTAGCTGGGACCATTCATGCTTACTTCTTAGGTCACTGCTATTTTTAGCAGGTGCCATTCTGGGGAAACTCAGTTACCATGTGTGGCAGGTGTTTCCTACTTTTGGAAGACATCACTATTTTGGGCAGGGGGGTGATATGGACAGCATCCATATCCGTTTATGTCATCATATTTTAATGAACTAGGTATACATGATGTGACTTGATGGTGTATTTGTATTTCCTGTAATTATTTTTAATTCAGTATTGAGTTTGCTTGTATACTTGACATGTGGAACTGGATTCGTTCTCACTACAACATGTCCAATTATATGTTGATTTGGGTAATGGTGTAATGAGAATATTCCTTCCAAAGGATTAGCTTCAAGAAGAGGGAGTTCTCACCACATTTAATGCTATTTTTGTGATAGTTGAGGATTTGAGTAGTGGATGGAGGGTGCTCCACTTATGGGAAATTTTGGCATTAATATTTTTCTTTATCCACATTAAAGGGGGTGCTCAAATAAAGGATATTTTGAAAAAACAAAATTTCATTTTTATCCATACAAGAGTGCAACTCACCTTGTGTTATTTTTGGCAAGCAAACATAGCATGAGATTGCTGGAAGATGGGTGCTCCATTTCATTTATTTTAGGTTGAATTTATCCTCCTAAATTCTTCGTACTCCATTTTTATTATCTTTAAACAAGGCCCACTACTTGTGGGCATATTCGGAAAATTCTGCATTTGATATCTTGAGAGACGGTGCATCACTGGAGGGATCTTTTGGACTTTAACAGCAGGTAAGGGGAGTGCAGCAACAATTTTCGCAGTCAGATTGTTCTTTGCATTCTCAGATAAAGGAAGCTGCTGCCGTTCATAGCTTATTTTAGCATGTTTTCATGTAGCATGCCCAGACCTGCAAGGTCACCCGTTCAAAATTTCTTTCTTCCATCTCCAACCAAATTCACCAATAGTGAACAGCTTGCTTTCATTAACAGTTTAAATCGGCTAATGGATAATATATTGCATTAAAATATGAAAGCAGATCTAGAAAGTGTATAAAATGTGGTAAACACAACAGATAATGCTCATCCCTGATTTCAAAATGCATTAACATTCAGAATTCCATCTTTCAAACAGAATTCTACCATTTGTCCATTTCATAACAGATTCCATGCAATAATATGTGCTGTAGTCTAACTGTTCTATGTTTTGGAGGTTTTCTGGGCATATTTTCTGGTCAAATTTGCCCGAAATCTGGCAGGAATTTGTTGGAATCACAAGTTTGATCTGTAAACTCTGCACAATCCAAGTGCCCCAAGAGTGTTCCAGGTCACTGGATCCATTATGCATTCAAAAACAGGTTTTTATACAACAAAAAACATGATCTGGCCAAAACTTGTTTCTCCAGCTAAAAACCCCAAAACGTAGAATAGTTAGACAACTGCTTCACTAAATTTTGATGGATGGAATTAAAAACATGAATAGTCACACATATAGTGCATTTGTTTCATTTTACTGATTTTCATGCCCAACATACACCTAAATGCACATGCATCATTTACTCTGAGAAATAAACTGAATTCATAACTAGAATTATGCCAAATTCAGAAATAACCATTCCAATTTCAAATGCATTCAGATTACCAATCTATAAATGCACAACAGGATAAAATAATGGTTAGAAAAAAAAAACACTCTTCTTTGACTTCATCCATCAATTGGTTGCAATGAGTGTTGATTTGGGGTAGCATCGGATGTGCTCTAGCCATGAAAATTGGTGGAGAGGCTAAAGCACATGAGATCTCCAAGACCTAGAAATGGTTTGGACAGATTGTACCCAGTTTGGGAGATATTAAAATAATTAATATTTTTAATGGAGTTCTTAAGTCTAAACTTAAGAAAAAAAAAATATTAATGGGTATTAATATAAAACTGGGTTAGAAGGTTGCAAAAGTCATGGATCAAGCCAAATCTAATCTTAGCGGTTGATAAGAGATTTAATCTCGGCCATTGAAGGACCAACAAAAAAAGTATAAGAGGAGGCTTGAGGGTTAGTTGGAGAACACACTTGAATGATCAGTCATTCATTTTGCTAGAGCGGGGTTGCTATGCAAAGTTGAATCAGTGATCAACAACGAGGGGCAGTGAGTACGAGGCAGAGAGGCAAAGACAGTACTGAGAGACCAGCACAGAAGCAGAGAGAGCGAGACCAGCAGCCAATCCAGGCTACGCAGAGCCCAGCAAAGTCAGCGTAGAGGCCAGAGGGACGCGTCATCCACGCAGAGGCTGCTGGAGTGACGCAGAGGGTCCCAGAGGTTGTGCAGTGCCTCAGAGGGCTGACGCAGAAGCCAGAAGGGCCAACGTTGAGCTTCAGTTGTGTCGAAGAGGATTTCGCGGGACAGGTTTTCTGAATACCTGTTTCTGAATATAGAGGTATTGCTGCCATGTATTTTTTTCTCTGTTGGGTGAGCCGATTAGGCACCTGTTGTACTCAGAAAGACTGCGTAATAATATAACCCTCAGAATAACTGCATCGGTTTTCCTGCATTGGGTTTTTTTGGGGACATTTGTCCAAAAATAACGGTGTCACTTGTGTGCTTGTTTTCTTTCAGTTAATGATCTGTAGATGTTGTGATTGTATTGTGTTTATTTCGGTATTTAAATGTATTAAATAACTTGTTTGAATTTAAACAAGTAGAAGAAATAAACCGATAGAATACATATTAATTTTCTAACGGATAGACTTAGAAAATTCAACATGGTATCAGAGCGTGGCTGCAGATCACAGGAAAACTGAAGGCATCAACTTAGCAGAGCATTTGCAACAAATTCAGCTGTCCCGAGTGACAGAGCTGATCTTTGCAGAAAGCGACAGAGGAAGGAGTGACATAGAGGGACTACGTCATCAATCTGGGCCAGAGAGAGACAACGTAGAGGTTGAGGAGGGCAGAAACAGGCTCACTGAGAGCCATGTGGAGGCCAGGTGGGTTGATGCAGTTGGCTAAAGGAGCTGTTTTGCCAGTGCCGCGATTGTGTAGAGCCAAGAGGCTCAATCCTTTAGTGTCTGAGGCAGAGGAGGCTGTGGGTAGTTTGCGGAGAGAAGCTGGTGGGGTACTGTGGTTAGAACAGTACCTAACAGGGCCAAACCAAGGTAGAGGGAGTTGCTGTCGAGGTGGATTTCTATCCAAGGAATCTGGATCAGTGTTGCAGTTGCACAGACGATCAGAGAGGGGTAACTTGATGGTTGGAAAAAGGATTTCCAGAAGGGAAATCAGGACTCAAAGTGAGTCCAAAAGAGAACTTCTTGATGGGAAGTAGAGAGACTTAGAGGAGTTGAACCGAGAACTTCCAGACGGGAAGTAGAGAGACTCAGCAGGAGTCGAACCGAGAACTTCCAGGCAGGAAGTAGAGAGACTCGGAGGAGTCGACAAAGAAGAGCAGAGAGATGGTCGTGAATGGGCTGAGGGATCAGGATAGGCTGGACGAAGTGTCCAACTTTGTGGTCTGGAAGGCCAGGATCCTGTCCATTCTAGACAGACATCGCATCAAGGGCTTCACCTTGAGAGTAATGGCTATCCCAGTTGACCCAATAGCTAATGAAAGGTATGAGGAGGCAATGGCCAAGGCAAAATGCATCATCCTTGATGGGGTCAAGGATCATGTGGTCCAACATATTGCCGAGAAGGAGACGACAAAGGAAATGTGGGATACCTTGAAGACATTGTACTAGCATACTTCCGTGCAGAGGAAGATGCTACTTGAGAATCAACTACGATCATACCAGATGCAAAAGGGAGAGCAGATAGATCTCTTCCTCGGTCGATTGAAGGAGATCTGGGACCAACTGACTTCCATAGGGGCCACGTTGGATTAGGAGTTGATGGTAAGAACCACACTAAACGCAGTCTCCGAGGAGTGGGAGACATTTGTCCAGAGCATACTGGGTAGGATGAATCTTCCAGATTGGGAAGAATTGTGGGCGGCCCTTCGTCAAGAAGAGATCAGACGACTGACCAAGACGGGAAGTAGTAGCAAAGGAGTCCGGATCAAGAAGGAAGAGGATGAGGATGCAGCTCTAGCATCTTGCGGGAAAGCATGAGAAGAGGAAGAAGGACCTCTCCAAGGTCAAGTGCTTCCACTGTGGGGAACTGGGTCATTATGCAGACCAGTGTCCGAGGAAGAAGAACAAGGGAGAGCCGTTTGACTCTAAGGCAGCGCCAACGAAGGCGGAGAAGGAAGTTTAGGAGGATGACGATTGTGCCATAAGCGCTCATGTACCCCTAGAAAAGAGGTGGGGAGACATCGAGCTGTAGTCAAGAGGACTACAGGCGATGAGGGGCAGGATCCATGAGGTACCCAACCTCTTGGATTATACCTTGCTATAAGAGCCCCGAAGAGGAGTAGCAGGATTGGCGGATGTCGGTAGAGATAGATGCGGATGAAGTGACAGAGAGTGCTACAGTGCAGTAGTCCCCGGGTAGCGCGAGGCTAGCAGGCTGCAACAGTGCGAGAGGCATGAGAGTGTTGCAACGGTGCAAGATGGCACAAAGAGGTGTGCAACAGTGCGAGATGCAGGGAGTTGTTGCATCAGCGCAGAGGTCAGTAGAGGGATCACTTGTTAGTGGCAGAGAGAGTTTCAACATCAGGAGTGTTTCTAGCCTAACAAGGATGTCATAAGTTGGGTGGATCAGTTACTTACTTCTCAGTAACTGAGTTGTAGTGCAGTAGCACGATGCAGCATGATGAGAGGGGGATGTTGTGTTGGGAGGATGGACTAGCAACAACACAGATGCAGAGGGAGCTGCCGTACGGATGGAGCAGTGGCAGTGGAAGGGCCATGGGTAGCAGTACAGGATGCAGCAGTGTAGAGGATGTTGGGTGGGGGGGCCTAGCATCAACACAGCTACCGGTGCCAGATAATCAGAGTGATGCTCGGTGAGGAGTATTATTAGAGCACAATCCTCACTAAGAGGGAGTGTCGATTTGGGGTAGCATCAGATGTGCTCTAGCCATGAAAATTGGTGGAGAGGCTAAAGCACATGAGATCTCCAAGACCCGGAAATGGTTTGGATAGATTATACCCGGTTTGGGAGATATTAAAATAATTAATATTTTTAATGGAGTTCCTAAGTCTAAACTTCGGAAAAATAAAATATTAATGGGTATTAATATAAAACTGGGTTAGAAGGTTCCAAAAGTCATGGATCAAACCAAAACTAATCTTAGTCGTTGATTAGAGATTTAATCTCGGCTGTTGAAGGACCAACGAGAAAAGTATAAGAGAAGGCTGGAGGGTTAGTTGGAAGAGACACTAGAGTGATCAGTCATTCAATTTGCTAGAGCGGGGTTGCTAAGCAAAGTTGAATCAATGATTAGCAGCGAGGGGCAGTGAGTACTGGACAGAGAGGCAGAGACAGTGCCAAGAGACCAGCGCAGAAGCATAGAGCGAGAGGCTACAGCCAGTTCAGGCCACGCAGAGCCCAGTAAAGACAACGTAGAGGCCAGAGGGATTGTGTCATCCACGCAGAGGCTGCAAGAGTGATGCAGAGGGTCCCAGAGGTTGCACAGTGCCTTAGAGCGCTGACGCAGAGAGGTTTGAGGCTGACGCAGGGCAGCAGGAGGCTGACGCAGAGGCCAAAAGGGCCAACGTAGAGCTTCAGAGACGTTGGAGAGGGTTTTGTGGGACAAGTTTTCTGAATACTTGTTTCCGAATAGAGAGTTATTGCTGCAGTGTATTATTTCTCTGTTGGGTGAGCCGGTTAGATACCCAGTTGTACTCAAAGAAATACTGCATAATAATAAACCCTCAAAATAGCTGCACATGTTTTCCCGCATTGGGTTTTTCTGGGGACATTTGTCCAAAAATAACGGTGTCACTTGTGCGTTTATTTTCTTTCAGCTGATGATCTGTAGATGTTGTGATTGTCTTGTGTTTATTTCCGTATTGATTCGATGTTGAATTGATCCAGTAAACGTGTTGATACGGCATGGTGTTGTTGGTGCGTCAAGCATTAACTTGTGCCCGTTAAACAAATAAGGTCTTATGCCTATCCATGGATGGTGCAAAATAACGTGGTTGCTTGTTCAGAATTTACAAGTAGAATAAATAAATTAGCAGAATACAGATTATTTTTCTAACGGATAGACTTAGAAAATTCAATAGTAGTAGGGGCTTCCTCTTTAGTTCTTCTTCTTTGCTACCACCATGTGGAGGCCCATGCAGCAATTGTGGTGTTTTAAGGACGAAATAATAGTGGATAGAATCATAGATATAAGAAAAATGTTTTTTCTTTTTCACTACTTTATATGTCATAGATAATAGATTAGTGTTTTGGAACTTTTGGTCTTCATACTTTAGTGTGTAGATGACCTATTCTATTTGGTCATGTTGGCAATCATTGGATAACTTATTTCAACGATAAGTTAATTGTCTACTTTCTATTATGACTTAAAAATTTGTATGTTTGTAATTGCTAGAATTTAGATGGTTGATGCTTTGTAGTGGTCTAGGTTAATTCTGCCCTAGGGTTTCTGACCATAATTTTTCTTTCAACAACAATCACTTTAATTTTTGGCGATGAATAACCTCAGCTACTCAAATAATCAAACGGAACAGTGTAGCATAATCTTCAATCAACAATCACAAAACAATGAAATAGATTCATATAAATTCATGCAATCTCACCATCCAATCAGCAAATTACTTTATGTTTAACAATGCCAATATCCATAATTTAACCAACTGTATTAGATCCAATGATCTGATACCCTAGTTTCCAGATTCACGATTAGTATTACTGAACTTCACACAATTAATATTCTTATTCAAAATCCTAACCGCAGGCATACAAAAAAACCTCACTGCAATAATATTGGCTCTGTTCCAGATGTGCCCTACGCTGTTCAGGATCCTTCTGTTGCAGCCTGCAGGACCTTGGATATGCTAGAGAGTCTGTACTCGGCTCTGTAATGCTCACCACAGGAACTAGGGTTTTGTTACAGGACTCTATGAAGTGCTTCACAGAGGAACTCACTTCATCTTGGGAACTCAGATCTTCTGCGGGATGAGTCCACGGAATATTTCAATGTTGAATCACATCCCTGACATTACCATTTTGTTTCCCTGCGGAAACCCTAGGTCTGTCACAAACTGCCTGAAGAACCCTGTGTTGAACCAGAATTGATGTTAAACCCTCGCAGTTGCAGGATCTGACCTCTGCTTGGCTTAGATTACCTGTTTTGATCTTGTGGTAAGACGTCTGTAGGTTACAGGAAACCTTGCATGGCCTCAGGAAATGATTATGACAGAGCTAGGCTTTAGCTTTCCCCTGAATTATCTCACTGACCTCAGTAAGAAGTTCCTATTTCTGTTACTTCAGGGGTCACCTTATAAAATACACCGATTCAAAATTTTCTCCAATAAAGCCTGTACTGAAACAAGAATATCAAAACAAACAGAAACCTTGCTGCCTCCTAAATGGTATTCCTGTGCCAGAACAGAATGAGAAAAGATAGAAGTGTGTCGACTAGGGTCGAATCTTTCACCACCGAAATTGACAAGGAAGAAAGGGGTTTTAAAAGCTTTAGCGCCTCATGCTCAAGAAAAACAGAGATAAATGATCCAATCCGATGATGATCCAAATGAATTCAACCCTCTTTTATTTATAGATTTCCTAGAGGGGGCTCTCTTCTTAATTGATTGAGTAAAATTCACCACAAACCCCAACTTTGGGTTTCTTTGCCCAGCTATCCCAAAACTTGCCCAAACATTGGGTATTTTGTGGCTTTCCCCTTTAATGAGGACTATAGCCTACTGGGAACGATAGGCTACTTCGTCCCTTGGGCCAATTAATCTCTCGAGAACATTACATGCTTTAATTATTAATCATTAATTTACTATGGATGCTATTCTATCTTCATTGGTGTACAATTATGCATGTTTTCATATATTCTGCAACTAATTTGGCATTTTGCATGTTATTTTGAATATATATATATATATGCTTCCGCTCAAAAAAATGGTCCCGCTGTGCTCTGTGCTTTGACAACCTTCCTTTCAAGCAAGCATGAGACAAACTTTTATATGGTTTCATGCCTGTTTGGACACTACCTTGATTTACTGTGACAACCAAAGTTGCATCAAACTCATTCAAAATCTAGTATTTTATGATTGATCCAAGCATATTGAGATCAGATACCACTTCGTTAGAGATAAGGTTCAAAAGGGGCCTGTGGTTCTGCAGTACACTCGAACAGATCAGCAAGCTGCTGATATCTTGGGCAAGCCTCTTGCAAAAGGGAAGTTTGAGAAGTTCAGAGACAAGCTTAGTGTGGTGGAGGACAGTTTCCTTAGTAAGACGGAGTGTTAGAGTGTGTACCTTGGATAGCCTTCCACGAGCAAGAGCATGTACAAGAGATCTGGGTACCTTCTCTTACAGCAGCAGCAGATCTGTACTGCATTAATTCAGATCTGTAGATGATGGCGCAACATTAGGAAGACTAGAGGAAGCAACACTAAATTTGGCTTCCAGCAGTAATGATGCATGCATGCACCAGCCTTAGATAGGAGAAGGATAGGATAAGGTTATTCTTATCTTTAACCTCCAGTTAAAGTTGATAGAGTGCCAAGTTTAGTTCAGTCTTATTTTTAGCAAGTCATCTATTTTGGAGATTGACTTTTAGTTAGGGCGCAGATTGCAAGGGAATATGAACTCTTTCCTTGGAGTGCACTACCTCATTCTCATGCAGACCATAAATCTAATTGTGAACACATTAGTGCACCTTTCTTTGTCTCTATGTAAGAAAGGCAGGGGTGTGGACCTGATATAGAGTTTTTGTGTCCAACAGTTGCAGTTTACAATTTTCATGTAGCAATTTTCATTTTCAGAATTAATGAAAAATAGTGACAGGGTTTTGACAGTCATTTATTGAGTTCTGTTATTTGTTTTCTCCTGTATGTGTTTATAAATTCTAGCATTTATTATGATTGAGAGCTGTTCTGAGAAGTCCGTTAGTATTTGTTCCTTGGTTTCCTGCTAAGTCACATGACACGAGGACACGAGACACGGAGGACACGTAAATACGAGGTATTCAATACGAAACGCAGCGACCTGGAAACAGGACACGGGGGACACGTTTTATATATATTTAATAAAATATATATATATATACCGAAATATAGTTTTTTATCCATATTAAATTGCAGGTTGCAGCTTATCTAATCAAATTAAAATATAATTACTTCTCAAAGTTCATAGTTCACTTTAAAAAAATAAATAGAATCAAAATTTACAACTTACAAGCACATAAGAAACTAGTCATGATAAAAAATCATTATTAAAACCAAGAGAAACTTGACATGAATTTGATAAATAATTAACAAGTATGTCGTGCTTATCTATTTGAACTCATAATTTAACTTGATAGCAATTAGATTTTCAACTAGTTATTTCAAGATTGATTTGGTTGAGTGAAATTTGAGATATGCCTCTCCGAAGTTGAGGTGCCAAAAATACAGAATTGTAGTAAAATGCATGCCTAGGCTAAAATTCAAAAAATTTGATTAAAAAATTATATATATATATATAGATAGATAGATATAGATATAATTAACTAACTACAAGTTAATAAATTAAATTATGTAAAAAATTAAATTATATATAAAAGAAATTAATTAGATTTTAATTAAATTGAATTAAAGCAAATATTAAACAAATCATATTAAAATAAATTAAATTATATATATAATTATTTTATTAAAATTTAATTAAATGTAATTTATTAAAAATGATTTAATATTAAAAGAAAATTCTATTTAATTCATTAATATAAAATACAAAAAATATAATACCAAACCTTTTATAACAATGAATAGAATATCGTATATACAATAACGTTGGTATTACACCAACGAATAAAAAATTAAACCATCTTAGGTATTAAACACGAGCCGTTGAAGGGATTAGAAATCGTATTTTTTATGAAAAAGGTTCCAAGGTCAACGAAATCCCAAGGTAGATCAAGCATCGAGGTTAAGTGATATCGGAGGTTCAATTAAAAAGAGCTCCGAAATTATATGGTTCTTAGCTCCGATTTATGCGACCTACACATCACCTTATATAACAATATGTCAAAACTTATGACCAAATCCATCGAACGAACACTCCCGCAGCTCCACACGACAGCTCCGGACAACCGAAAATAACCCGGGGGCCGGAATAGACCAACGCTTACGCTATAAACCATGTTTTTTTTTCAATACGTATTCAAAACATCGAAATACGTTAGGGCAACGTATGCTATGTACAAAATACGCGTATTCAAAATTTATGACACGAATGGAAAACGTCGAATACGTATTCTATTTTTATGACACGTTAAAAATCGTATTGGACACGTATTAGGGCCGTTTTCGTGTCCAATACGTAAAATACGGGACACGGGACCCTAGGGGACGTGTCCTGTGACTTAGGTTTCCTGTAGGAATTCTTTTACAGTGCAGAATCTGTTTGCACCATGGTTTAAATAACTTTATATTCATAGGGGAAAAGCGAAATGAAACAACTCGACATCATTCGGACTAGAGAGAATAACGTTCAACCTGGGATGTTGATTTAGCTTGTCTTCGTCATGCAGGAAGAAACCTATGGTCAACATCCATGCATTGTGGCATTGGTAGGATGTATACGGCATTATTGAAAGGGAATTAATTCTTCGTTGTCTTCAATAAATTAGAAGATGTCTAAAAGTCACCAACTTTGTTGCAATCCAATGTACTTTGATTCTCAAGCTATCTTGTCTTTTTTCTTTGCATCATCTGCCAAACTTGAGAAATATAAAAATATTTTCCGCTTGCAAGGATAATTTCCTGTCAATTTAAGATCCGGAAATGTCTACTTGGATGACCTGCTTTTAGAGATGGAAGGCCCTTTGGTCCCTAAGTGCACATCTTACTCATATACTATGTATAGATTCAAAGAAATATTAAATTTTGAGTAATACACACACACACAAAGAAATGGTTGAAATCTTGAAGATTTCTTAGAATAATACATTTACGACCAAAAAGTTCAAAGCAGAAACAAGAATGACAAATAATGCATTATGACAATCAGCATGCCTGCCTAGCATAAGAAACACATGTTCTCTCTTCAGTTTTCTATTATTTGTTAAATACAAGTTTGTGTTATATGGGATGTAAAATTAAAGTAGATGGAGGACCTTGGCCCAAAATTTCATGCACAGGACTGGTATTTCTTATTGGTTTCAGTAAGAACATATTGATATTGTAAATATGTTGTACTTTTAAAATCTTATATAACTATCTTATCAGTCTAGAAGAGGAAGAGATAAAAGCAGAGTTTCCAGTGCATTCCATGTGGGATCATTGGTTTCTGATTCTCAGAGAGATTGGTTGTATTGATGGCCATAAACCAAAACCCAGGATCTGTAGGAAGTTTTTTTTTTTTTTAACTAGAATGGTGCTGTCACAGACATCTTGATTTCAGTAATGTAGTTTGTATTTCAAATTAGAAATTTAATTTAACACTGCTTATGTTGTGTTTCAGTACAATATGATTATCATTGATAATAGATTTCCATTAGTTACCTGTCTTAACTATAGATTTTCATAGATTGATTATTTTAGTCTTGTTTACTCTTCTTACTGACATTGGTGTTCAAGAGATTGCTCATTCACACGAAAACATACCTAATTTATTGTGTATGTCTTGCTTGAGGAACAAGTGCGATCTTCACATGAAACCTTAGAATTATTTTATGTGTTCACAGGAATTTGTATTTTCATCTATCTTTTCTTGTATTTTAATTTTTTTAATGGGAATTTCATGAAATAAGTACTGAATGGAGACTTGTCTTGCAGATAATTTTTCGAGATCTTAAAACATCTAATATTCTCTTAGATGAAAACTTCAATCCAAAATTATCAGATTTTGGATTGGCTAGGCAAGGACCAGCAGGAGGTATCAGTCATGTCTCGACAGCGGTATGTATACAAGGATTTTGAATTTGCATATAACAATGTTACCTTAAGATCACATGGTTGCACAGAAGCTGATGTTTCCTCATACAGAAAAATTCATAAACATTCAAAGGTTGAAAGCTTTATGCTGACCTATAATAATACATTCAAAGATTGAAAATTTTATGCACAGCTATGATATTTCTCAACTGAATGAATAGTCCAGTACTCTACAGAATATTTTGGTTGTTTATGACTGGAGTGATATAAATTGGAAATTTTGCTTATATGTTTGTGTATATGTCTCTGTGTTGCAATTCAGAAGTTACTTAAATCTTACTCATGCCTGTCAAGACGAGCATCGACTAAAATAATCCAAATATGAAGGAAAATCCTTATTCTTCAGCATGTTCGTTTGTCAAGCAATTAGTTTAAACTTCAATTCCAAAACATATATAAAAAATTAAACTGAAGTGCATGTTAACAAAATTTTATGAGAATCATCTTCCAAAGAAAACCATGCCATATCTCTAGAATCAAATATGATATCATTTTGGCTAGCAGATTGCTTTGTTGACTTTGAATTTTGTGCCTCTACTGAAGCATTGGGCTTTCTCATTACATCATGGTAATTGTGCGAAGAGGTGCTCTACAGCCCAGTGTGGGGGAGATGTTGTAGCGGCCATAAAATGAAGCGTTAGATGAAATAATAATAATAAAACAGTGTCGGCTCAATTAAAAAAGTAATAAAAAGTAAAAAGTAATAATAATAATAAATTGATTCAATTCAATTTGTTACATTGTAATTTCGTTTTTATAAATAAAATTACAAACTATTTTTTGATGAAAAATATCATAATATGCATATCATATTAACATAAATTTAAATATTAATGATTCATATTATATTTCATAACATGTAATCAATAAACATATAAAAACTTAATAAATTTAATTAGTAAACATATAAATTAAAAATAAGAATATTTCTATATATAGAGATTATTAAGGTTGTGGTATCGAGCTGATTGCTGTAGAGAACAATGTTTTATTGATGATGATTGGATTGAGGTTGGCCTATTACAAATAATTGAAAAAGTAAGTGTCTGAGTCTGAATTTACAAATGAACTTCAAGTTCAAAGTAGGTGTTTGAGTTCGTTTTTGAAAATTGAATTTTGATGAGGGGTTTGAATTAAATTTGTATTTGCAAATTAAATGGAAAGATTTAATTTTGAAATGTTGTACAAAGTGATTTTGCCTGTCTTTCGGCACTGAAATTAAAATTAAAATTTCTAGAGTGATAGTCGAGAACAATGATTTTCTGGTCATATAACATAAATATTCTTTTAAAACTTGATTGGCGAGTGATATAGAAGTTCAGTCACTGTTTGGGACAACATTAGTGCTGTCCATTGTTGGGTTATAGCAGCAAATTTAGATTTGTTTAGTATCTTTAAGTCTTTAAAATGGTTGATCTATCTCATGCTATATTGGAAGGCAATCAATAGAATTACTGGGAAATTTTATATTACATATAAACAAAGAATGCTTGCGTTTTTTCAATACAGGTGCTTAGACAAGATTTTCTTACGAAAGGAGGTATGATGAAGATGCTCAACCTGAATATGATTAAAGAATTTGGGAGTTTGTGATGTTGATCACACTCTCCATAACTATGGATATGTTGCCTGAAATGCAAGACAATGCTAATGTTTTCAAGATTGGGAGGGCTTAAAAAAATTGCAGAGGATGGCATATAAAGTTTAAGTTTTTTCATAAATAGTTTGTTATTTTCATTAAAGATGGAGGAATATGATTCTCTTCAAGCACACATTGATGTTGGAACTCTTAGTGTAATCTGTGCATATTGCCGCAGCTCATGTATCATTATGTACGTGGTTAAGGCTGATCTAGTCAAAATTAATATGTAGGCTCAATAACCCTCTTGGGGTGTGTGCCCTTGTTATGTGGGCCCATAAGCTCTCTTGGGTGGATGCCTCGCTTGAGTAATGTATAAATACGCAACTCAAGCTCACATTTATACCATATCTCTCATCTTGTGATCCTCTTGATCTAATACACAAAGTGTTATAACTTATAAGCCTAAGGGAACTTATATTTTGGTGTTTTCTCTTGGGCACATTTCTCTCTCTAGTGCAATTGTGAGGAGTCTATGTCAGAATTTGGGTGAGATTTGATTCGATCCATTCTCTTGTTAACCCTTATAAATCTCAACTATTGAAAATAATAGAGATTAGCGATCAATTGAAAGCTATTGATAGAAAACTTGAAGAAGGAAACATAATAATAATTACATCAAAAACCTATTGTCTTCATAATAAATTTTTGTTAAAACCTTGAATATAAGTTTTGGAGATGTTGATTTGACATTTGATCAATTCAGGGATAAGGTTTTATAGGAGAATATGTGGAAGAAACAAGTTGGTAGAATTGATATGAATGGAGATTCATAAGTAGCATTAAAAGCACAATTCAAGCAAACATGAAGAAGGCAGCAAGAGTGTTGAAAATAATAGCGAGTAAGCTCTTCTTTGACTTGTGCCTTAGTCAAAGAGATCACAAACAGTCTTTCTTTAGCATGCACAAGTTCCTATAAGTTAGGATGAGTTCATGCAGCAGTTTAACTCATGCGTATAGTTGGAGGCTCAGTGGTTTGTCTCCTAGTGTGAGCTATCTTTGGAAATGAAGTGAGGCTCAGTGGTTTGTCTCCTAGTGTGAGCTATCTTTGGAAATGGACAAGCAAGTGAGCTTCATTTTCTAAATTGAGGCAGGATGAGTTACATGAGTGAGTTAGATTCAATTAACTTAGCAATTACAAGTCCAAGTTCCAAAAATAAACTTACTAGTTTTAGCTTGGTTGAATTGCTTATAAGGAGGACGAAGGCGGATAATTGGATCATTGTATTGTGAGCGCAAGGTTGTGATACAAGACAATAGAGGGAACGAGTTTTGTGTGTGAGCTACCAGAGCTAGGAAAAGCGTGAAAGAGGGGCCTATATGCAGAGTTTTGTCAGAGAAAATCCTTGCTAGTGTGCACTAGGAATTAGGAGTAATTCCTAGAAGATAGGGCTATTGTGCTAGGAAATAAGAAGCTTCTAGCACAAGGAAATATGGGCAGGCCAGCACAAGGATTCAGGAGCCAAGGACAGGGTTGTTGCAAGCAGGTTTCAACTAAGTGTCAGCAGAGAGAACAACCTTGTTCTCTTGTGAAACAATTTGCCTTGTAATTAATTCTATTTGCTCAACTTTGTCAATAAAATTCTATAACCGGCAGAAGGTTTTCCCAGTTGGGTTCCCTAGAAAAATCCTGTGTTATTGTATTGTGTGAGTGTGTTTTTAATTCTGTTCTATTACGCTGCAAAAGAGTAGAGAAATTTTGTGTCTTGGTGTGACAAATTAGTTTCAGATTTGTTCACTACAACCATTGCAGAATTTTCAAGGAAATTCTACATGGAATCAGAGCAAGGAACAAAATAAAGACCGACACAACTTGATTGGCAGTGGGCTCATCCAAGTGCAACATCACAAGGAGAATCTCTCTGAAATAACCACAACCTAAAGGTGCCTAGCGAAGTGGAGAAGAGGATTGGTTTTGGTTCGTTTTTCTTGTGATTGATTAGGCCAAGTTAGTCAGGAGGGGGGTAGTGTGGAAGAGGAGCATTATGGGCAGTTTTTCTGTGCACTATTTGTGGTGCAAACACCTTGCAAAATAGGCCAAGTTTTTCTGTATTGTTACAGGAGGGACTGAGCTCTAGTTTAGGGCTGGTCTGTGGTCTTAAGGAGCTGGAACAACAATATATAAGAGGACAAGTGATAGCACAGAAAGGAGGAATCTGTCAAGAAGGGTTTGTGAAATTTTGTGGCAGCAGATTATGGGCTGACGTGGGTCTAGGATGCCCTAATGAGAGGGCCAGAAACTGTAGGTAATTGCACAGGGCCGTGACCTAGAGAAGCAGAAGAAGTCTGCTGGTTAAGGTATGTTGAATGCTATTCTCAAGTTGATGTTTCGCTAAGTGGATGAGGTCCTATTGGACAGTTGTGTGGGAAACTTAAGTACAGGTTGGAGAGCTGTCAGAAGTTCCCCTATTGTGCCCTAAGTACAACCTGTTGTGAAGGACTACTAGGCTGATAGTGGGCAGGTGTTGGAGAGCTCTTTGGGGAAGCAGGATGGTGTATTGGTGTTTGAGAGTAAATCATTGTGTAGAGGGAGCATCGAACTTCGTTCCATGGAAAGGGAGGATCATGACAGTTCTAGAGGATGATGGGGTGGGAGAATTTGTGAAGTAGGCTACACCACCACCACAAGATTCCCAATAGTTGACCCAACATACTAAGAATGATATCAAGGCAAGGAGATTCTAGAAGGGGTCAAAGATCATATAGTTCCTCATATCCATGAGAAGAAGACAACTTATGAGATGTTCAAAACTATTCTAGATCTATATTAGAGAACTGGTGATACCGTGAAGCTTTCTCTTAAGGAGAAGCTAAGGAGTGTTCAGATGAGCAAGGCTGAGCCCATCGTCACGTATTCGTCAAAGTTCACTTAGGTACGAGATGAGCTAGGTGGTGTGAGTGTGACTGTACCAGAGCATGACTTTGTGAGTTTTGCTCTTCTAGGACTTCACAAGTCTTGGTATGGGTTTCAGGACACTATCAGTGGTAGAGAAAATTTTCCTAGTTGGGAAAGGTTATGGACTGATTGTGTTCGATGAAGACAGAGGATGAGGAGAATTTTGCCCTGGTAGACAAAAGCAACAAGGCCAAGGGCAAGGAGGGCGAAGGAGTGGTTGATTCTAATCAGAAGGGCAAGAAGAAGGATCTAAGCAAGATCAAGTGCTTCCATTGCCACGAGTTTGGACACTATGCCACAAAGTGTCCTACTCGGAAGGAGTCGAGTAAGGGTCATTTAGCTACATTAGTGGAGGTAGATGCATTTTCTGCCTAGTTTGAGAAAAAATTCTCATTGATTGCTTGCATGGCAAGCTCAACAGATAGTAATGTATGGTATATCGATTCAAGAGCATCCTTCCACATGACCGAGAATAAGAAGAGTTTCAACTACTTGAAGGAGAAGGACATTCAGTTTCAGATTGAGCTAGGAGATGATGGCATGTATGCAACTAGTGGAATTGGTACTGCCAGTTTTTAGTGGGAGTCAGGTAATCCTCTTCATCTCAGAGATGTCCTATATGTTCCAAGATTAAAGCAGAATCTTGTTTTGGTAGCTACCCATGAGGACAAGGGTTATGATGTCATCTTTAGTAAAGGTAAGGCTTACCTCCAACACTTAACTTCTAGATGTAAGAAGTAGATAGGTGTAAGGAAGAAGAATCTCTACAAGTTCCAGGTAGAGACAGGTGCAACCTTGATCAACAAGGCAGGGACAACTCAGAGTAGAGAAATGATGGTTGAGGAGAGAAAGACTTAGAGGGAGTCCTTAGAGGAGGAGCATACTAGAGTACCTCAGAAGAAGCTACTCAAGATGGAGCCTTAGCTAGTATTTCAGTTTGAGTCTAAGCTAGTTGGCAATTGGGCTGACTAGCAGGATGATGAGGAGCATAGCATAGGGCGAGTGGAGGCAACCACTCAGTCGGTGATTCCCAGTATAGGGAGAGTTCGAGCTAAGTGGGCAGAGGATTCGTTTGGAGATTAGGAGAGAGTTGGATCTTCCAGAATCACCTTCATCTAGAGGAAGCAACCACATAGGTACACAATGTTGAATGAAGTGATAGACTCGCAAAGCATGGTGGGAAAGAACATGTTTTCAGATCAAGTTCCATAGAAGAAACCAGGGAAGACTTCTAGTTCAGAGGGAGTAGATGCAGAAGTAGAGAACGTGGTAGTGTTGGAGACAAATCTAGGTGGACGAGGTTCTTCAAGAAGCACCTTCCTCGCTAAGAGGGAGTGTTGAAAAAAGTAGCGAGGTCTTCTTTGACTTGTTCTTTAGTCAATGAGACCACAAGCAGTCTTTCTTTAGCATGCACAAGTTCCTATAAGTTAAAACGGGTTCCTATAAGTTAGGATGAGTCTCTAAAAGTTAGGACGAGTTCATGAAGCAGTTCAAGTCATGCGTATAGTTGGAGGCTCAAATGTTTGTCTCCTAGTGCGAGTTATCTTTGGAAAAGGACAAGCAAGTGATTTTTAGTTTCTAAATTGAGGCGGGACGAGTAACATGAGTCAGTTAGACTCAGTTAACTTAACAATCACAAGTCCAAGTTCCAAAAATAAACTTGCTATTTTTAGCTTGGTCGAATTGCTTATAAGGGGGATAAGGCACAAAATTGGATCATTGTTTTGTGAGCACAGGGTTGTGAGATAAGACAATAGAGAGCACGAGTTTTGTGTGTGAGCTAGTAGAGCTAGGAAGAGCGTGAAGGAGAGGCCTATATGCAAAGTTTTGGTAGAGAAAATCCTTGTTGGTGTGCGCTAGGAATTACGAGTAATTCGTAGAATAAATACATTCTATTAGATGGATTATGAAGCATAGCCCGCACTTAGATACTATCTTTCATTATAATATATGCTTTATTGTTGAAAACAAGATCAAAAAGACAATTGCAATGGTTGTGGAATACCAATGTTTGTTTTGATTGGTGGATGGTGAAGAGAAGTTGATGGTTGCATGAGAGAAACTAGAGAAACAAGAAGGTGAGAAACATACTCATTATTCCTTATCCGCCAAGTTTTATTAAGAGAGGAAGACCCTTAGGGAGAGTGAAGATAAAGCAATATAACAAGATGGTGTTTCCTCAGAAAAGCAAAAGATAAACTTTGATTTGTTAATAAGAAAGATATGGGAAAGGTGAATTTGGTGAACAAGCGACGTTCTATGTTAGTGGTGGAAATGCCGACTATTTAGGCAACATTTGCTCTCATTTGCGAAGTGTGTTAATGGCTTAGACAAAAGGATGGTGACATGATTTGTATTTCATGAAATTGCCAGATACAGTTCACATCCAGTCACTGATTGAAGAACTTATTTTTGGAGTAGGATTCAAACTTGATTGTCCAAAGGTTTTGTTTTTTTCATATTTGAAGAAGCAAATTTCATGTAATATGATCATCATGGGAGGGTTTTAGATATGATGGTCATGACTAGTACTTGGGCGTACTGTAGACATATAATAAAATGATGTAATTATGAGTTAATTGATGTAGTGATTTAAAGATTAGATATTCGAGAGTTGAATAACTACTACTCTCTCTTCCACTATGTAAAGAGACATTGCAACCAATGTTGCATGAAGTGGGGACGAAGCGAAGCATCTCGGAAGCGTCTATCAATCTATATATATATGTATATTAATCTTTGATACACGCATATGACTACTAGCACTGTTTATATTCGAAAAAACATCCATAATGCCAAATTAGTTTTAGATTATATCAAAACATGCATATTGTTCACAAATCAAGATAGAAATGGCATCCATAATACATTAATGATTAATTATTCGAGCATCAACCATTTGGAATCTAGATTCCTCTCCTCTTGTATAGCCTTTGCTTGTACTTTGATTCTCTAGGGATATTAGTCAACATTGCCCACTTTTGGTCAAATTGCCTAATCCAAGCCTTAAAATATGGTAGAAAAATCTTAACATGTTTGATCAATGATTTTTGACTTGAGTGAAGGGTACATTTTCTCTAAGGCCATGACAAAGGAGTTCAACAATCAACACCACCAACACTGGGGTACATATATGGCTTGGTGCTCTTGATTAAATGCCAATCACATACCCTCATGCATGATATAATCTAATGAAATGCCACAATCCCATTGATCTTGAAAATTGTTGAGTTTGTTGAATTTTGAATGGGATATGAAATTTTATTTTCTCCATATGAAGTTTGATGAGGTTGGAACCACTCTCAAACATACTAAGTCATTTCATGGTAATGTTAAAAATTTAAGTTAAAGGATGAAAAAGTGACATTCTCCTTTCATCCTTTTACTTTAAGAATTTAACATTACCATTAGGGAGCATCTAGGGAGCACCTTCAAAGTGTTCAGAAAGCATGGTTCCTTACATAGTGATTCCAAAATTCCAAAAAAATATAAAAAAAAATAAGTGCCCCATGGAACCGTGCAAGCAACCGTTGGAACCGCCTGGGAATTGTGTCACAACCGCATTTTGGCCTGTGGAACTGCAAACATAATCGTCATGGTTCCGACAAGTCCAGGAACCGCGATTTTTTGATTGAAGCGTGGTTTTGAAGTTTTGGTTCACGTTTTCGTTCTTGATTTGCCCATGGATCTGCATGGTTTGCAGTTCCGGGTTTTGATCCGTGGCGGGGGTGGGGGATGGATAAGGTTTTCCAACAAGAGAAGTGAGAGGAGATTGTTCTTAACATTGGGTTATTTTCAGTGTTCCGCGGGGACGCGTCCCCCAGGGTCGTGTGCACGCACCCCTTGCACCAGGAACGGGGAGTCTCTTGGGGGTGTGTTTCCCCACGCACCCTTTTTGGGGAGTCTCGGGGAGATGCAAGGGGGTGCGTTTCCCCAGTGTGGGAATCTAGACTCCCCAAAAAGGGTGTGTCTGGGAGTCCCCCTTCAGTGTGGGAGTCTAGACTCCCCAAAAAGGGTGGGGTGTCCCCCTTCAAAAAGGGTGCTTCTGGGCATCCCCCTTTAAATTTGTCTAATAAGACCCAAATTAAAAATTAAAAATTAAAAAATCAAAAATCAAAACAATTAAAAAAATTAAAAAAATTAAAACTGAATAGAACAAAAAAATATTAAATAACTAAAAATCTAAAGCCTAGGTTCAAACTTTGAGTTATATAAATTTAGTGTTCAGACTTTGAAAATATACTAGTATGTTTTTCTTTCAATTTAGATTCTTCAATGATGAATGATGAATTTAATTTGTAAATCAATGTAGATTGTAGAATGATGATTCATTGAATGATGAATGATATGGATCAATGTATTTGAATATTTCATTATTGATTTTTATTTCTTTTATCGAATCTCATGGTATGTATGAATAATTTAATAATGAGACTTGAGTATGTCATATGAATGATGTATATATCAAAATGAATGATGAGGATGGATCAATGATTCAGTTGTCTATTTAATATTTTTATGCTTTCATTATTGAACAATGAACATTGAATATGAACTTGAATATATATATATATATATATATATATATCTCAATGTCTCCTCGTGTCTCCGTGCACCAGAGTCTTGGTGGAACATTGTTTATTTTTCTATATCAACTTCATTACATTTAAGTTGGATGGTATTTTTGGTTTATTGAGATGTGTTAATCTTTAGTTTAACAAGCTCCAACTATGTATTTGTGCCTCCTAGTTCAAAGAATCTTAGAACCACATTCTTGGTTACGACAAAGAAGAAGGTGGATAAAATCCATGGCCCTCATTTGATATCAATGTTGTTTTTGATGGACAAATGGATGCAACATGCCATCCACTCATCGATTTCATGGTGTCTTCTTTGAATGGACCTATCTTCTTGAACGCTGTGAATTGCCTTGGCAAATACAAGGATGCACAATATATGGGTGAGTTGTTCATGAGAGTTATGGAAGATGTAGGTGTTGATTCTTGTGTTTAAATGATGACAAATAGTGCACCTATTTGCAAGGCTGTTGGCATACTTGTGGAAACTAAATATCCACAAATATCTTGGACATCTTGCACTGTTACATTTTTTGAATGTAGCGATTAAATCTATTGCTACGCATGTGATGTGGATGGGAACTCTTATTGATGATGGGTGCCATATATGTAATTTTGGAAAACCATACCAATGCCCTCACAACCTATAAAAAGTACATACACCTATCATACTTGGGTTGCCTCCTCATTCATCATGCTTAAGAGGTTGAGGGAGGTTAAGACCACTCTTGGTGCCATTGTTATTTCAGAATTTTTGTTTCTTTTGGAGGAAGAATCAAATTGCTTCAAAAAACCTCAAGGGTGCAGTGTTAGATGATGACTAGTGGGAGAGGGTAGATATTATTCCTTCATTGCAATTTGCAGATAGGGACGAGCCATCTTAGGAGATGTTTATGAGGGGTGGCATTCCATGATTGAGTCTGTGAAGACCGTTATTATATAGAATGAGTGTCTCGAGTATGGGACATCAATAGATATCTTGTTCACCACCATAGAGGATATTGTTATTACTTGGTGGGATAATAGTTGCATATCTTCGTATTGCTTAGCCCACTTGTTGATTGCAGGTACTATAGGTAATGATTGGCTTAATGGTGGACCTTCACATAGATTCCTTCTCACATGGATAGGGAAATTTCATAGGAGAGGAAGGAAGCATTTAGAAGATATTTGGATAGAACATCCCTTGAAGAAGAGAGCATTTAGAAGATAGTAATGATAGAACATCCCTTGATGAGATGGAGGAGGGCTTCATAGAGTTTTCATCTGGAACTAGGAGATTTGGAGGCTATGGTGTGTTGGGAGATAAGGGGTTTATGAAGCCCTATGCTTGGTGGGAAACTCATGGGGTAACATGTTCTATTCTATAGTGGTTAGCTATGATTCTCCTCTCTCAGGTTACTTTATCCTCTTGTTGTGAGAAGGATTGGAGCACATATGGGAATTTGTACAATTGGAAGAATAATAGGCTTGAGCAATCTAGGGCAGAGACAATGGTGTATGTGCACTCCAACTTTCATCTTATTTACAGTCAAGGGAGGTCCTATTTTATAACAATTAGCTATGAATCTACTCTCTCAGGTTACTTTATCCACTTGTTGTGAGAAGGATTGGAGCAAATATGGGAATGTGCACAATTTGAAGAATAATAGGTTTGAGCAATCTACGTCAGATACAATGGTGTATGTGCACTCAACCTTTGTCTTATTTATAGGCAAAGACAAAGACGTGGGATGTGTTTCTTAATGATATGGTTTTGGACAACAATGATGAGTTGGCATTGGCCAACTTGGATCTTAATGAACTGGTGCTAGAGCTGATCACTTTTAATGATGGCGATCTCTTGAGAGGTCATCCTCCACACTTGCATATGTAAATCTTGATTGGATATAGAAGAGGAGGATGGGGGAGAGAGCAATGACAGTGGTGGTTGTTTTGATGGCTTTGACATGGAGGACTGCTAACAATCATGAGGTATGAGATTCTTCCATCTATGGTACTAGTATCTACACTCTTTTGTTTCCATTGGCATTCCACTTATAGTGTCAATGAGGGTCAATGTGTCCCATGTTATATACTCATATTTCTGTGTCCTTTATGTCCCGTTTGCTCATGTTGTGTGACTTTGGTTCAATATAGTTTATCAAATCATCAAAAAGATACAAGCAAAGAAAAAATATGATGGAAATCATACCAACGATTTTGAAAGTCATAGGATGATTCTAAATAGAAGCTTGTTATTGAGAGGATCAGAATGGATAAATTATAATAATCTCATCAGATCTGGAAATGCATGCCAAAAATAATAAATGGAAGTTCATGATGCATCAACATATTGGAAAATACAAGGATATCTTGATGAGCAAAAACGAAATGCTACAAGTAGAAGGAATATAGACACCGGAATTCTCTTAACGACTATTGTTTTTATTTTTGATGGCTGAAGTTAAATGAAGATTGTCAGAAATGGATGTTTGTCTGAAGTTAGAGAAAATCAGTGGCACATAGAATATTTATTTCCCAATGGTTACAGTGAAGGAAATTCAGTAGTTGATTGAAGACAATTAATGAACCTGGGATTCAGTTGGAGGAAGAAGGATCCTGGGTAACAAATTAAGGAACATTTTGTGATTAAAAATGTTATTTCATTATTGAGTATTTAGCTATTGACTTGAAACTGGTGGACCTTAAGAAAATCTGCAGGGAAGACATACAAGTTTGACAAGATCTCATATGCTATTCCTACTCGAGATTTATTTATTTATTTATGATTAATTTTTTTTTTCGTTTTTGAGAAATATGTTTTATAGAGTCTCTTTGCCTAAGCTGCTGTGCTTTTGGTGCGGAAATTTCTTAAAATTCAAAGTTTCATGCAAAACAGAAAATTTACCTTCAAATCTTTGCCCAGTGAATTTTCAGCCTTAGGTCTGTTGTAAAACAAGGTATGAAACAATAGCAGAAATAGTACAATGTTTCATTTACAAACAGCCCAAACTTCCTGGCAATTCAAGGAGAATAACCAAATATGAAACCAGATCACCCAATTGCCAGATCTGAAATACTCTTTTACGGTAGTGATAACAACAGTACAACAGTGCAACAACAATATGACTGTAGTAAAATCAGCCGCTTAGCAATTGTCCTTTTATTTATGTCAAATCAGCAAGAAATATATGGCTGTAAATAACAATGCATAAAGAACCTATACAGCTGAAAATCAAATATGGATATTGCACAAGTTTGGGACATCTGGAAACTTCATTAATATGTTAGAGATGAAGTACTTGTACATCCCATGGCCTTCTCTCAAGGATAGTACATTACTACATATCCTCCCAGCTCAATAAATCCTCTAGGGAAAATCAACAAAACCCTAGCAACCAAGAAGACCCAATATGAAAGAATCGCTTCAACAGATCCTTCAAGGTAAAACATCCTCGACTCTTCTTCTTCACAATGCCACCCTAGGGTTTTATCACAAAAAGTTAATCTCCAATTTGCAAGGGATAAACTCCAACCCTAGACCTACAAGATGCTCCAAGAAGACCAGGAAACCTTAGTGATTTGAGAGAGAGAGAGAGAGAGGTGCTAGTCTGCACTCTTCTCTAGGTCACATCTAATCACAAGAATGAATACTAGTGAGTGAATGAACATATATGAATAGAAAGATTCCCTCTTTACTCTATTTAAATGAGGTGTAAGGAAGGCCAACGATAAAATGTGGGCCTTGGCCCTTGACACTTACAAGCATCTTACTATGAGTAATTGTAGGCCAACACAAGTGAGACTCTAAAGTACATGTACCATCCTCCAAGGTGATGTTATTCGCAATAATGGTCCCAAGGTGATGCAGCTATGCGAGGCAAGTCCACATCCATCTATCACAAGTCTCCACAGACTCCGTAAATCCTCTTAAGCAATGTACTCCACTGGGTTAGTTGCCTTTGCAAGAATATTGTGAAATCCCTAGGCATCCTTGAGCCATCTCCGATCCTTTGAACAAGAATCCAAGTTGCCACATGCCAACTAGGGATTGATGCCCTCCAAGCTGCGCAAAGCTCCTTTCCCCTTGTAAGGTGCTCTCCAAGCGAGTGGATCCTTCATGGGGCCTCAATGAGGGGTGTCCAACAATTTTTCTATAGAACTACCACACATAAGGGAAGAACACTAAGTTAGTGACCATCTCAGGTCAAGCATCCATTCATCAAGCGATCTTAACTGTGCAAATCCATCAAGGACTATCACTCGTGTGCTAATCCATCTTGGACCTTCTAGAGATTGCACACACACAGTACCCCATATCTCGTGAAGTACCCCAAGCATGATGCAAACACTTTTGTAGTAACCTTGAAAGTTAACAATGAGGGGTGTATCTTTGTTGTCAAAGTCACCTAGGACTTGGTCTCATCTGCACGCACTTGGGTAGTTTTTGAACCTAGGTCTCTGCATTAATACAAGCTTGATCACCTTACTGCTTGCCATCAGACCACAGTACTGTGTGCTACTCTAGTAAGTATTTGCATGCATCACCTTGATATTTTTTCTTTTTATATCTTCGGACAATGCTCAAAAGTTGAAGGAATTGATTCCTTTTCACCTAACCCAAGAATTCGATAGGCTTGACAAGTTTGGTACTCCCATTAGATTTTCAAGGAAAAAGCTTATAGATGCATATCACATTGCACCTAGTGCGGCTAAGAGAATTTCCCTAGACATGGATATCTCAGATGGTGGCCTTGCTTTTCATCGTCAATGGCATGGCTGATTCGTTAAGTTTTTAAATATCTGCTGTTGAAAAGAAAGGGGCAAATGACATTGGAAATTACTCATGAATGAGCAAATTCTAGCTACTCATTTCCCATCTGTATTATTGGCATTTCTTGTTCTAAGAAGGAAGATAATTGGAGGGAGTTAATGGATTTTGGATCACCATAAAGGCTTTGTAACTGTTATCTCAATGTCAATATTTGATTCATAGCCTCAGTGAGTTAGAATTTAGTGAAACTGGCTTAAGTTAGGAAATGAGAGTGAAAGTAGAATACACAAACTACTTTACAACTAAGAATTGGGTTCTTTGAATAAGTTTTCATGCCTTTGGATGGGTTAATCCACCAGCCACATTTGATGAAATTGACAAGTGATGTATTAAAAGCCATTTCTAGCTAATTTTGAACAAGTCATCAAGGAAATTTCATTGATCGACAAGGCTTGGTATGATTATCTACCTTATCTCAAAGAGGCATTAACAACTACAAAAGTTTGAGCATTGGCCGTGAATTCATTCATTCTTTGTTTTGCAAAAGTTTCTGAACTTTCGTTAATCATAATACTAATTTACAATGCAAGATTTGCAGTGGATTATAAAAGAGTAGTGTCACTTTTGCTTTGGCTTTTATGCAATACTTAGAGGTTATAAATGATATGGCAGTTAAGACTTTTATAGGAAATCCTCTTCCATTTCTCTTGATTGACATGGGTTTGTATAATTCGATTTAGATAATTGTTCTGTTTAGATTGATAAAGAGGGAAATAATCTCCAGACACAGTTTGAAGCGAATAATAGGTTATAGTTCAGCTCTATTGTTTGTATACCACTATGTTGAGTACTAACCAGGCTTGCCTAATTATTTCAAATGGAGACTGATGTATGAATAGTGGGTCTAGATGCACTCTTAAAGAAGCAAGGTAACTTGTATTTCAAAGCAAAAGCATAGCACTTTAGGTTAAAGAACTATATAATTTTGTTCAGGCTTTGAAGTGATGGAAACTCGGTTTCTCAGAAAGACATAATTGCTGATATTGACTACTGCTATGCTCCATCACTACAATGCTTCACATATACTAGAAGATCAGTGTCATATTCAAAAACTTTAAAGTGATCCTCATAGTTGTAACACTTTAGTTATTGTTGAAATTTCAATTAATGTTCATATTTGTAGCAATTTCATATTCTTGATCTAGTTTATGAAAACACACTAGCAATTTTTTAATTTGGCCCTTTAGGTGTTTTTACTATGAATTGGGAGAATCACAATTTCCAGACGCTTCAGAGATGAACTTCATCCTTTTTGGTAGTTCTGCAGTTGCCCACTCAATTTAAAATTTTAATGAGACCATAGACTTCTATAATTGTGTAGTGATTATAAGCTGCTGTGCAATGGTGCAATAGTGGAGATTAACAATTAAGAGAGGCACAATTTTATCTTTGACAGTGTATGGCTTGGCACTTAATAGCATTGGTGAACTCTTGGGAGCTGCATTCATCTTTGTATGGTGCACATTTTCAAGCCCTCAAGATATTGCAGCTATTTTAGAAATTTATTTATGGAAGCAGAATATTTTATAGGTGGAAAAGAAATGAGAGCTTGTACGCCTTGTAGCCTGTCCAAGTCTAGTGATAAAAAGTCGGCAGATATATTCCATCTTTGCTGGCACAAAGACCTTTAAAGTTTATTTCATTGTTTTGTTTGAGCACCTCAGCATTGACAAAGGTATCACCATTGTAGAGTTACAGTAGCGTATTGCTTTGGCAAAATGGTCATTTTCATTCTTTGTGATAAATTACAACTACAATATGTGAAACACATAGGTTTTTTCAACATCAATTGATTTACCATTAATTTGCTGCCTTCTGACAGACCCTCATGGTTTGAGTGACAGAGGTTGATAAGTGGGCAGTTTACACATATAACCTGCTTATATCATGTCTCTAAGCATGACTTCAAATTCTTTAGGGACATCTGATAAAATTGGAACTTAGATCGATATTGCAAGTGACACTATTGTTATAACTTGAAAAATAAGAACATATTGGCTCTTGGTGATGTCTGAGATTTCATCTCTTCACACAATCTAATTTGCCACTACACATTTGCATCCAACAATGCATAATGCTCTGGCTTATGAACTTATATAGCAGTTGTTACATGTACATAGAACTTGCTTCATGAATCTTGGCAGATGTTGCAAATGAAAAACTTTGATCTGAAGCCAATCATTATAAAAAGTAAAAAGCTGGCTGGAGAACTTGCTTTATGAATCTTGGCAGATGTTGCATCTGAACAGCTTTGATCTGAACCCAATCATTATAAAAATAAATAAGCTGGCTGGACTGTAATTATCAGGTCAGGGGAAAGTCTGGTTATTAGAGGCTTATATTCAAATGTCAGAAAAGCTGATTAGTTAAAGCCTAAAAAGCCACGACTCATGAACTATCCCTTTTGGACATGTACATGACATAGTTCAATACTGGCACTCTCCTGTTTAGCGACATAATTTGTAAAGAGAAGGTGGTGAGGAACAGTTTGAAACAGATCTGGTGGTGAAATAAGGACAACCAACTTATGGCACAGCTAATGGCAAGCGATTGTTTTAGTAGGTAAAGCGTGGATGATCTATTAACATCTTTTGTAAGTATAAGTGAAGATTGTTGGTCAATGATAATGAGAATTTAAAGTGAAACACTCAGAATGCATTTGGTCAAGAAACTTGGAGGAAGACAAGAGTTCTTTATGGGTATTGAAGGAAATTTTTTGACTTGTATATGTCCAGCACCTCTGTTGAATCATCATTGAGGAAGTGGGGGGAATATTCTGTGTAGGGGTTGCTGTAGTCTTTTGCAGTTCATCCCAGACCTTTTTAGTTTTCTCTTCAATCACAGCAGGCCATTCTCGTGAAGTCCATATTCCAGCTTGAACTATGTAGATTTTGATTGTGTTTCAGCCTTTAAGCCAATTTCTTAGTTGAGTAGCGGGCCTGCTTGAAATAGGAGAGCTTTAAATGCTCTTTAAATTCTAGCCAAAGTGGATTTGCTAAACCTCCTTGCATAGTTAGGAAGGGGATCTTATGTTACAGCTATTTGTCTCCTTGATGTTTAGAATTGGAGGTTTCAGTAATTGATGAAGTTAAAAAGAAGTGATTATTTTGTAGATCAATGTCCAATACATATGGCACTTGGTTTTGGAAAGCATCCGTGCACATTTGTCTGCTTGAGAATGCTGTACAAAAGCCTGCTGCTTGAAGTGTGGAAACAACAGTATGCGACACCTGTAGTTGGACTGTTGCTCACCTTTCTTGTTCTCTATGTTTCCACACCTTCAACTTCTGATTGGATTATATGGAGAATAACGGTTAGGGTATTGAATTAGCATTAAGATTTACTATCTGAGCATTTTCTATAGTTTTTAATTTAGCAGTATAGACTCTAGAGAGTACTTGGGAATATCTCATCTGTAGAATGTGATCCAGCTCTATCTATTAATAGTCTCACTGAAATATTTTGTTCTGAGCATTTTCCATAGTTTTAATTTGGCAGTATAGAGAGTACACGGGGAATATCTCATCTGTAGCATGTGATCCAGCTCTATGAAGGCTCTCACTGAAAGACTTGTTTGTGCCAAGGTGTTGTCCCGTAAATTCATCATTTTAGTTAGTATTCTTATATGTTAGGTTTGTAAGATTTTTCTCATGTTCTGTCTGAACTGCCTTTCGCAATATTTCTGCAGTTATACCTAGTTACCAGTATGATACCATTGGTGTGACTCAATTCTATCTTGAAAAATGAAATTGCTTTGCAAAGATTTCAGTCAGTTTGACTTGTTTATAATGCTCCCACAAATTTTTTTTTTACAGCATTCAGGGAGGAGTGCATGCTGTATGCAAGCATATTTTATAATTAAAGAGGTCTACATAAAACATTCCAAGGGAAGAGTTTGGAGGCTAATACGTCCAAATTTGTTGGCTGTTTTATCAGGTTGTAGGCACTGTGGGATATGCAGCTCCAGAATATATTCAAACTGGCCATCTCACATCCAAGAGTGACGTTTGGAGCTTTGGAGTAGTGTTGTATGAACTACTTACAGGAAGGAGATCCATGGATAGAAACCGGCCAAAAAATGAACAAAAGCTTTTGGAATGGGTGAAGCCATATATATCAGATGCAAGAAAATTCCGTCTAATAATGGACCCCAGACTTGATGGTCAATACTCTCTCAAATTAGCACACAAAGTTGCGTCTCTGGCCAATAGTTGTTTAGTAAAGCATCCAAGATCTCGTCCTAAGATGAGTGAAGTGGTTGAGATATTGAAACAGATAGTAGAAGCTGCAGAAGCAGAAAGTCCTCAACCACCAATTGTTTGTGAAAATGTTGACAGCAGTACTGAGATTTTAACTGAGCCTGCAAAAGACACTGTCAATTCAAAGCGGCGAATGCTACTCCTGAGAGACATGATGAACCTTAGAAGTAGAGACAATGGCCGTCCTGCTTGGAGAGCATGGACTCCAAAGATGGTGAGAACATGGTAAATGAATTTCAACCAGCAGTGACTGCCAAACACAAAATTTTTAGTTACAATAATGAATCATAAAGTACTCCCATTCAGAACTGGGCAATCCCTTTTGTGTTTATAGGTCAGATGTATAAATTTGCTTTTCTTGATATTTATTTCTCCAGAATTATTGATGTAAGCACATAGGATGGATTGTGTATTGTTTTTAATTTAGATTAAATCGTAAGAGTAACAACCATCTGTTTTGATTTATCAGAGATAATTGAAATTAGAAATTCTCAGTTCATCATAATTAGAAGCAGCGTACAATCCTCGAGTAGACTGCTTTTGTGGATTACACTCTCATATGGATGAGCTTGTGTACGGGTATTCAAACCAACGTACGTGATTTCTGCAGAGAATGGTTGTGATTCCTTCAAGATTCCTACCGCACATTTGAACGGTTATTACCATAAGACTAATCAATTAAGGCAGTAAATTTGGCATGTGAGTTTTCAGTTAAAAGCTTTACACAGGTGTTTCAGTTCAGACTCTTTCCAAATGTCCTGTTCATTACGGTTATTGCGTTCAACAGTATTTCTTCTGGAAACGAAAAAAGGGTGTCACTCTTAGTAAATGTGATACCACTTAACATAAAGTTAGGAGCAATAACAGTAATAAAGGAAGACAGCAAGGACGGAAGCTCTCTGAAAGAATTTGAATATATTGTCCGCACAACCATGGAAATCCTACTGTTATTTTGTACTGCAAGGGTAGCATTATGTTTAACTAGAAATGACCCTGCTGTTGTGCTGATAATTTTTACATCATTCTCATTGTTAAGGTTTTTGAAGCTTTGTTAAGAAGTCTTTGTGGGGGTGATTAATGAAAGGCATTGCTAGTGTATCTGTGCATGTGTGAATGACTAGTGAATCAACGTCCTTATGATTAAACTGGGAATCTACTTCTTTACCGCCCATTGCACTGCAGAGTGTACCTATTCATCACACAATTTTGTAGTAAAGATTTGCGCTGAAGAAATGTTTTCAAAGCAATGAAGCACACTTGCAGCAAAATACACTTGTTTCATGCCATTAAATATATCTGCAGACTTAGATTTATTGTCTTGTTTGAAAGTAATTCCAATAGTTATGGTATCAGGAATTGGTCCAGTTTTTTCATAGATTATGTTATCATTTCATGTTAGGCACAGTAACTGTGACTTGATGCATCAGCTAAAATAGAGCCCTTATATTTAGAAGTCTGTTTTGAGTATACAAAGCTATGGATGTGTTTGCAATAATAATTTTTTTCGTTAAAGCATCAAATGCCACATCATTCCCTACATATTAGTGATCTCAAAATTCCGTCTTTTCTTATCCCCAAAATGCTGTGGAAGTGGAAACTTTTAAGATCAGTTAAGAAATGCCCTTGAAGTTTTCAGGGATGCTTCAGAATTTGTGGACTTTCAAAATTCTCAGGACACCGAATCTCTTGAACTCTTTCAATTTTTTTTTTTTTGATTGAGGGATTCTTTCCTTCTGATATTCTTTCTTTATTATATAAAAAGTACAACCTTTTAAAATCAGTTAAGAAAAATCTTCGAATGTTTTTATTGAAAATTTCACAACAAATTTTCCTTTAATGTGATAGAATTTTTTTATTGGGCATGTTCCAAAATATAAAGAAGTGCCATCGCATAAGGGCTAAACTTTTTAACCGAGGGCATCGTTCTATACTATTTCAACTTTGATTTTTAACAAATTTTTATCTTTTTTTCTATTAGAAGTTAAAAAATAATCACACTTCATTTTCTTTGTAGACAGACTCTCGTAAGGAAAAAGTTAAAAAAAAAATTCCATTATCTATCATGTTTTCTGAAAGTATTATGATATATTTAATGAAGTAGTTCAAATTTTGACAGAAATTGATTTACGCTTCTCTACTAGATATAGAGGAGGAAAAGTCTTTATCATTTGTGAAAATACTCCTGATAAGGGTTTTATTACTTGGAAAGATAGTCTTGATTTTTCATGTTGAATATCCAGTTACTCCAGTTGTGTTAGGTACATAGGATAATGCCTTGGTTCAATGGTCAAATTTGACATAATCAACAGCAAATTTCAATTAATAGGACCATGTAATATTTCAAAACAAAGTATGTAGTGAATGTGTTCATTTTTTTGTGAGCAATGATAGACATTCATTAACCATGTAATCTTTGAAATATATATATAAATATATAGAATGAAACAAAATAATATACAAGAAAGGGAGGATAATCCTAATATAATATATATATATATTTATATATATATATATAAAGGGAGGATAATTATATATTATAACAGGAAATAGACACTAAATTTCAAAGTAGGTGCAGACTAGTTGTTTTTCTATTGTTTCAATTTTAATGGATATTCATAAAATATGACCAAGAAAAAGAAAATGACTAGTTCATTATCTTGATATTTCTTCTAAAATGTTAGGGTTTTTTTAAGTGAACTTTGAGACACTCGTCATTAGGAAAGCAAATATGCCTGATTAATTGTTTTTGCATTATTTCAGTTTTGGTGGATATAAGACCAGTTCATTACCTTGATATCACATTAATGCTAGGGGTTTTGAATGAGAACATTAAGATACTCATTATTGGAAAAGCAAATATGTTTGATTCACTTATAAGTGGAATCTTATTGGGCTAGGACACATTTTTCACCACTCGGGGATCACCTTTCATGTTGATATTCTTGTTAAAGTCCTTTAGGATTGGATTTTATGCAATCTTAAGAGCTTCAATATTGGGTCATTTGAGACATTTTCTCTTGTAGGTAGGATCACCATCAAAAACAAAATCATTATTGCATGTTTTCTATTAATTTCCTATGTTATGTTGCCATGTATTAACAACTAAAATTATTATTTAGACATTAAATGCTTTGGGGAAGCATATAGGAACAATGTCAACCATTGGTTTAATGGGTCATGTGCACTTTGATATGAGTAAGGTTTGTTTGTTATTCATGATATTTATGCTTGGTGACGAGGGTTAGTCAATAAATGGGTTGCTCAATTGTTGAGTGGTTATATGCCATGGAAAATTCTTGTGTTGATTCAAGCGTGCTATGCATGTTAATCTTTTGCTCATTTATTTTTTCTAAAATAGTTGGTACCACTAATGCTTTAATGTTACTCGGTTCATATATTCGTGAAAGGATATGTTGAGTTTTTTATTTTATTTTTTTTCATGAAATATTTCTATTCTATATTTTTTATATTTTTTCATGAGAAATATCTTTCTATTCTATATGCATTTTTATGTCAAGGGATTGCATAGACAACAAGACATGAAGCCATTACAAGAAATACTCATTATGAGCTCGACATGCCACACGTAGGAATTGAATTTGAGTGAAGACGATAACAACTTTTCTCCTACCCACTCGAGTAAAATCCAATTGACATGATGCAATGAGCTTGGCAATTGGTCTCCAAACAATTGCATTGGGACTATTAGATTATCGTAAAAGTTGGAGTTGTCTTTAGTGCGAGTTTTTGAAAGCTTTTCCGGTGGGTTCTTCCGATCAAATTTCTCTAAAATCCGGCAGCAATTTATTGAAATCACAAGTTTGATGGGTAATTCCTGCACAATCAAAGTCTCCCAAGGGTTTTTTAGTGTGCTGAATCCAAATATGCAGTTAAAAAATGAGTTTAAATAACACAAATCAAGATTTCACCTCAAATTTTTCCGCCGTATTTTGACTTCGGAAAGTCCAAAACATCGCATTAAAGACAACTCCTTGGTAATACACACACACACTTTTTCCATGGAAAGAAGACATTAACATCACCACTTTTGCGTAAAAATGTTTGGAAAAAAATCTTCATACATGGCGTGATTTGCGGGATGGTATTGTAGGTCAGTGGTTATCTTGAAAAGCTTTGCTATGAACCAAATAACGCATTGAGCATCAATTAATCTTGATTTTATTAATGCCACACGTAGAACAAGTGAATGAATGAATAATAAGCCTCTTCAAGGGGGTTGCATTTAATTACAAGATATGCAAATGCATTATATGAGATGGCTATTCAAATGGATAACCTTGATTTACAAATAGGAGTTAAAAATGCAAGGCATATCTTACACACTAGGATGATGTGACTATAACTAATATAATAATAATGGATGTGTTTTATGACTTTAACATGGTCCCCCCTTTAAAAAGCTCTACCCTCAAAGCTTGTAATTGTGTGTGTTTCTTTGTGAACCATTCATATTCCCATGTAGCATATTTTGAACTCGTTTTCTTCGATTTGTTAGGTACTTGGTAATGATCTTTTGAATTTCTGTCACTTAGCTTGCAATATATGTATATGAATTCCACAAAAAATGCATATTTTGTCAACTTATCCAAAACTACATGAGTGATAACCTTACCTTTTGATTTTGGTAATCATGTTATGAAATCAATTGATATCTCTTCCTATATTTGATTTGGTATGTCTAAGGGTTGAAGTAACCCCAGAGTCTTGATAGTCTCTCATTTTATTCTTTTGCTCAATTAAATTCTCTTACAAATTTTTGAATATTCTTTTTCATTCCTTTCCCTCTAAAATAAATTTTATCCTTTGATACATTTTAAGAAACCTATAATATCATGCCATGGGAAAGGTATGAACCTTCCTTAATATTTATTGTTTCATCATTGATCGAGGGCATAAAAATATTTTATCATTTTACCAAATAATGCCTTTCTTCCAATCCCAATGTTCTATAGAGCTTTTCCACAAGGCATTTTATTTCCCGTTTAGCACTATTGTCTTCTTACCTTCTTACCATTCATAATGAGCTTCTTCCAACCACCTAGGAATGGTAGATGTAATGACATAGAAAATGGATGGTTCTTTTATTTTGGAAGGGCATTTGCAATGACATCCTTCTCCTTTTTGTATAATTATTTCAAAATCGAATCCAATTTCGTTGCTCTTGTAGAATTTCCTTGTAGATTCACACTGCTAATTGTAATTTACTAAAACAATAGACTTGAATCTACTCTACTCATCGATAAAAACTATTAAACGATCATGAAATCATGACGCGTACAAAAAGAATTCAATCAACACATTACACAACGATTCCCTAGGGAAAGCCACAACTAAAAACCCCTGCTATCTGTATATTGCATTAGCTAGAAAATATGAGAAGATTACAATGCTTTGCTCAAGCCCAAGCAACCTCTGCACTATCTCTATCTGTCTCACTACTTCCTAGACAAGCCCATGCCAATACTTAACCAAATTTTGGCTTGCCCAAGTCCCTATTTCCTTGCACTGTTTCCTTGGGAATTAGCCCCCTATTAATTAGGGAAATTCTTCAATATGAATTGTGCAATCCTCATAGGCCTTCCTTTGACTGCATGCACCACCTATACAATTCAGATGATTATACAACTGATAGTACATTTCCCTTGAACTCCAATCTCAACTGGGTAACTCTTAGATCTGACATGCATGAGTTATTTATGAGTGAATCATCAGTTAACTGGTTGAACACATGAAACAACACCCCACTGTATGACTTCCTACTAGTTTCTCATCAGTTGGAATTAGTTTAACTGACTTTAACTCAATTAAACTGAATTAATTAATTACAAGTCAAAATAAACTCAATCAGGGCCCTTATAATGTAGGGGACACTCTACCTGACTCAAGTTAGACCCTCAACTTGAATTAATTGAGTCAACTAAGCCAATTTAACTTAGTTATCTCGCACAAGTTGTCTTGTGTTGTGGAATTACAATTTTATTCCTAATTTAATTCAAGGACAAAATTAAATCAGGATTTTCTTGTTGTATTTTTAACAGTGCCTCTGAACAAGAGATTCACATCTGCCTCGATCTAGCACCTCGGAATGTATTGCATGCAACACCTCTCACTATTTCTGCTGCTACTACAACATCTGCAATTGAGAATATAAAAAAGAAAAATCACAGAATCAATCTACCACTGCCTACTAGATAAATTGTGCTGCTGCTGACTCTGCTTTTGAGCCTCCTGCTTTGTTGTCAACTTTTCTTTGCACTCAGTGTCTGACTTGAATTGATCCTCTTTTTATTGAACACTGTGGGCTCCCGTAGCAAGGTAATGATCCATGAGACAAAAAACACCTCAATGGATGGACCTTGCCTAATTTATGAAACTCTTGGGCTAAGGTTTCATATCTCCCCAACTCATACCTGGAGGTATGGCAGCATGAGCTCTCTCTGCCCACTTAGATTGAAATTCCCCCTACTGAAGGTCTCTGCTTGAGTGGATGTTTCCACTCTGTCTCCTCTCTGATTCTCCAATTGTGGCTGCTCCACAACTTGCTGAGGCTGCTTCTGAGGCTCCATTTTGAGAGGTAAACTATGCTCCCTCTCAACCACTAAGTCTCTAACCTTTTCGTTGTTCCTCAAGGCTTTGTATGCATATTCTACTTCAAGTGCATACAAGTTCTTGACTCACACACCGATCTATGTCACCTGTCCCATGGAAATGTGTCTAAGGAAAACGTTTCCTTCACTAAATATCACATCGTAGCCATGGTCTTCCAATACCGTGATGGAAACCAAATTCTTCTTTAGAGCCGATACATACATCACATCCTTCAGTCTGATAGGGGAGCCAGACTCCCTTTGAAAAGTAACTGTACCCATACTGGTCGCGCCATACCTTCCATCATCTCCAAACTCAATGTTTTGCTTGAGCTCTTTCTCCTCCAAGTCACATAAGAGATCTCTATTCCCCGTCATATGGAACGAGGCATTGCTGTTGAGATACCATATGCTTCCCATCGCTGATGTTACCATGTATGCAATGAAGGTGAAATCAAGCTCGAATTGTGAAGCTAGAGCTTCACCTAATGCTGCTACTGCAAGCTCCTTCTTGCTTGCCTTCTTTTGTGGACATTTCGTGGCATAGTGTTTGAATTCATAACAGTGAAAGCACTTGATGCTGGACAAGTCTTTATTCTTTCCCTCCTTGCCTTGGGACTTCTTTCCCTTGGATTTCTTGCCTTTGCTAACTATTGCAAAGTCCTCTTCCACTTCTTTGGATGAGGTCGAATCTCGGTTTTCCCACCTTATCTCTTCTTGCACCAAGTTGGACCACAAACACTCCCACTTTGGTAGCTTCTCCCTCCCATTTATCGAATCCTGGTAGTTGTGCCAGATCTTGGGAAGACCTAGAAGTGCTAGGCTGACCAGATCATCTTCAACAACTGTAACACCAACACTTCCAAGCTCATCCCGACATTGGGTGAACTTGGTCAAGTACTTTGGTATTGTGTTGCCCTTCTCCATCTTGATTTTCCTGAGCTTGTCCTTTAGTGCCAACTTCCTATGGTCACTGCTGTTCTGAAATAGGTTTGTCAAGGCCTTCCACATTGCATATGGAGTCTCCTTCCCGTGGAGGTTCGAGACAATATGATCTCGAACTCCTTCTAGTATGATCCTTCTCGCCTTTGCAACACATTTCCTCCACTTTGCCAGATCTTGAGCATCAATTGCTGGAGGCTTAGGAATATATTTGTTTATGAATTCCTTCAGCCCGTTGTCTTCCAACACTACTTCCATCCCGTCCTTCCACGCAATATAGTTCGAACTACCCTTAAGGGAAAATCTGAGTCTCAATATGTAGAATGACATCCTGCTGTCCCTGAAGAATGATACTGCAAATTTGATTTCACCTGCAAAAGGCAAACTCGTATTCTCCTCTTCTAGAGTGGTTTATGCTCTGATACCATGTAGAAATTCCTTGCAGATTCAAACTGCTAATTGTAATTTACTAAAACTATAGATTTGAATCTACTCTACTCATCAGCAGAAACAATTAAATGATCGCGAAATCACAAAGCATACAAGATAAAGAATTTAATTAACGCATTACACAATGATTTCCCGGGAAAAACAATAGCTAAAAACCCTTGCTATCTGTATATTGCATTAGTAGAAAAAATGAGAAGATTACAATGCTTTGCTCAAGCCCGAGCAACCTCTGCATTATCTCTATCCATCTCACTGCTTCCTAGACAAGCTCAAGCCAATACTTAACCAAATTTTGGCTTGCCCAAGTCCCTTTTTCCTTGTGCTATTTCTTTGGGTATTAACCCCTATTAATTAGGGAAATTCTTCAATATGGATTGTGCAATCTTCATATGCCTTCCTCTGATTGCATGAACCACCTGTACAATTAAGATGATTATACAACTGATAGTACACTGCCCTTGAACTCCAATATTAACTAGGTAGCTCTCAGATCTAACATGCATGAGTTATTTATGAGTGAATCATCAATTAACTGGTTGAACACATGAAGCAACACCCCATTTTATGACCTCCTACTAGTTCCTCCATCAGTTGGAACTAGTTTAACTCACTTTAATTCAGTTAAACTGAATTAATTAATTACATCTCAAAATAAACTCAACTGGAGCTCCTATAATGTAGGAGACACTCTACATGACTCAAGTTTGACTCTCAAATCAAATTAACTGAGCCAACTAAGTCAATTTAACTTAGTTAACTCATACAAGTTGTCTTGTGATGTGGAATTACACTTTTATTCCTAATTTTATTCAAAGACAATTAAATGAGGATTTTCTTGTTGCATTTTCAACAACTCTTCTAAAGATAATCTTTCCTCAAAAAACTATTTTATGTTGTGATGGTTTGTCTTGACATTAAAATATCTTCCATTGAGAAATTGTAGCCACTTCTTGATTGTGTAGGTTTTGACCATGTACAAAAATTACCTGCAAATGAATTCTTAAAAACAAAAAATATACAATGGAGAGAAACACAAAACAAATACACAAAGATTCTCCCCATGGATCTCAAAAACTGGTACTACCAGATTGATTTTTCATTATATTCCTTTCAATGTTACAATACATCTATATACATGCCGAAGCATTCATAAACCCCAATCCATTAACCCCTAATTAGAACATAACTGTAGTTCCCTTGACCAGATCTACAAAATACCACGAGCAAAAAACCTTCATTGGGGACTATCGCCCCCCCGCCCCCGTGACACCAGACAATGAACATTGGGGACTATCGCCGCCCCCCTCCCCCTGTGACCCCCCACGCATGGGACTAATCGTGGAAAGAATATAACACACACCCAACAGATTGAAGTAGAAGAACTAATATTTCTTTTCCACAAGTAAATATAACTAGATATTTTTCCTTGAGTTGTTTAGTTTCAAATGTCAATGGTCTCCTTTATTGCATCAAAATTACTCCATTTCCTTATCCTAGTACATTATGTTCCATTATAAATGTTTTTCCAAAGTTAGGTATTGCCAATACTAGTGTAGAGGTCACAACATTTAACAATGCTAGGGTAGTGTTTTAATCAAAGGGATTACATGGTTAGTTAGGTTACCAATAGTGCATTATTGGCCCCTAATAAACAAGCATGCAATCAAAGAATAAGGAGAGAGATGACGAGAATTAATTATAGAACCAACAATATGTAGTCTTTATTATTGGATCTCTCTCTAGCTATTACAAGTATAAAATCATATCTGTTTGCAATGCATACAAGATGAAGATCGTTATAATTTCCATAACCACCATGGTCAATAGACCGATTCCTAGTTGACTACACTTCTAGTTGACTGATTCTATTACATTATTCAGTTGACTACTTAATCTAGTCAACTAATAGACTAGGCTCCTCCAATGTCTCTATCATTGTCAAAGTCTTTTTTTTTGTCTTGAAGAAGCATGCAAATGGGAATACAAAAATATACAAAACTTATTACAACCCAATCGAAGTTTATCAACTGAATGTTGTTGGTATATATGGTGTTTATTCCGATCGAGGACTTATTCACTCATGGTTTTGGGATTGAAGAAAACAAATCCCAGTCAGGGGGCTAGTGTGGTGACTATTTTGGAATTCAGTGAGGTTCTTTTGTGGCTACAAAGATACCAAAATTTTTATATTTAGGAACAATGTGCTTCAATTAATCTTTGAAGTTGAAACATTCTTCAAGTGCCTTGTTTGTTGCTATGTTGACATGCTTCATTTCCATTAGAGAGCTCATCTTTCTTTGAAGATAAGTATCATGTAATTTTCTAGTTAGAATTAAAATGTTCTTGCATATGTCGAACTTTTTGATGAGCATCCCATATGTAGGACACTACATTGACGATTTCCATTTGTGTGATTTTTCCTTCCTAGAACTACTATGTTTCCTGTGTCTATAAATTTACTTCCAATTTTCTTTCTTGGTTGAGTGCCCAAAGCATCCCAACTTCTTGCATTCATTGCAATTTTCCTTTGATTGTCTAGACTCCCAAAATTAAAGCATGATCGAATTTTGATCTATTGCAAACATTGGCATAACAAGTTGGCCAACTATGAAAAACTATGTTAATGGACGTGACCATTGCTCCATGTCTTGCAATTGTTGCTTATCTCCTCAAATCTTCTATTTAAATATATGAATTGTTCCATTCTAATAATATTTTAACTATCAATTCTTTGCTCATAGGTCCTATTGTCCACTAATTTAGTCTATTATTAACTGTTGGAGTTAATCCAATAGTTTTTTTTTGGTGTGTCAGCGAGGGTAACCACAAAAGCTTTTTTTGCTCTATCTTTGCATAATTTATAGGAAACTTCCTCTTTTTTTTTTTCCTTTGTTTAATTAGCTTCTTATTTATTCTTTTCCATCTCTTATTCCTCTTTTTCTAGTCACTTTGTACAAAACAAAGTTACCAATGTAACAATAACTTTTTAGAGTTCTCATTTTCTTAGAGGTTGCCTTTAGTGACTATTTTTACCTTTGAATAAAAAAAAGATACTAACGGTAGAACCCATTTTCTAGAGGTTGAAAGTGCAACTTGTTTGAAATTGCAACCCTGAAAAGTGGACCAAACCTAAAAAATTAACCCTTGAATTGAAAATTCATGCTACTAATAACACCACTTTATTTTTTTGGTTAATAAAATTACAACTTAATTGAAACTATGGCACACCACTTTTGTTTCTTTTTTTTATAGCTAAAATTACAACTTAATTGAAATTGTGGCACACCACTTTTTTTTATAGCTAAAATTACATCTAATTGAAACCATGACATTGGAAGGTAACCATTGCAAATAAAAAACTTAAAATTGGCTCCCAAATGAAAAAGTAGTGGTAGTGAAAATTTAATTATTATTATTAACAATTACATAAAAAAAAATTCAAATCTTGACCCCCCCTTTAAGAATAAATTTGCATTAAAAAAATTGAAATGAAAAATGGAAAAAGGAAAAAAAAAAACTCTTTTTCTTTAAAAATGAGAAAAAAGTGCAATAAAAAAAAAATTCGCAATTTGAAAAATAGAAAATAAAATAGAAATCCTTAAAATATAATAAAAATAAAAAATCCTTAAAATGTAATAATATATATATATACACACACACGCATGATTTTTTTTTTTTTTTCTAAAATATAGTAAAATATGAAAATACATGTTGTTTAATGTTTTTGTAAGTAAAATGTGTCAGTTTATGAAACACCTTATGTTTTAGGTGAATACTCCACCCATCATCAAAGACAAAAAAACTTAAATAATTATAAATAAATGTTGGAAATAAATTTAAAGAGATTTAAAAAATCAAATTAAAGGATGACCATTGAGAAAAGTTATTAATTAGAAAGCTAAACATTAGAAATTAAGATTATCAAGATAAATGTTGGAAATGTAAGATTAAAAATAATCTTCCTCGTATGGAGTGGTTTAGGATGAGATAGGTGGGTAAGGGGATGACGATCATCCCACCCAACAATAATGGGAAGGAGCATGCCATGATGCCCCTCCCATGGATGGCAAACATTGAACTCCACTATGTAGCCACCTTCACATATAATCATAATTGCGTTGAGTTGCCTTTGTATTTCCACCACCTTCACCATGTGGTGGAGGATATTAAGAATTTTTTCCCACACGGTGAAATGTTGCTCTAGAATTTATTTTTTATAACAGTCTTAATGGAGATTAGTCTCCCATTTTGGAAGTTGTTAGATTAAAATGAATCCTCTGTGCATCTTTATGAGAATTTCCATTGTTGGGATGCTGGTGAGTGTTGTTTCCTCCCCTGCTACTCATCAGTTTGGCATGCCAACTTCGGGTTTCAGTGTTTAATGCCCTCCTTTAGCTAGGAAGCTCCAGACAACCGATTCCTTGGGCCGAAGTAGGAAAGTGGAAGGTAATTGCACTAGTGATGACTCTGTTCTTGTTCTTGAACACCTTAAGCATCTCATTAAACAGTCTATTGGGTTATCTTTTCCCTACTTAGAAAGTTCCGGTAGGATGATTTATCAGAGAGGAGATAATAGGGGGATTATAATTTTATCTCAATTGCTCTGACTTTTTTAGTTTGAAGCTACACGATTCTCATTGTTTAGATGACTTAGTGTCAAGTCCTTGCATTTTTCATCAAACACAACCATGCCATGCCAACAAGCCCAATGTTGTAGAGAGGCCTCTTATTATGAGGCTAGGGGATGATCTCAAGCACCACCAACTGTATTGGAAAATGAAGTCTTTATTGGGGAAGGTGTTACTAGACAAAGATGATGCCAAAGACAATATCTTTCTCATGTTGGACGAGCTTCAGCTTCACATGAAGGACATAAGTCACAAAATTAAAATGATTGAATCCCACTTGGGTATCCCTCCTAAGTCAGGAAGCTTCAAACAACATGGCAAGGAACCCATTGAGGTGGATCCTTCTGACTCCACTCACTCTCCATGATTTTCTCCTATAGCAGTTTTTTTCTCTTATCTATAGGTTGTCAGTTTGAATATGCCAATATGCTAGATTTTATCAGTTTTTGGAAAAATATAATTTGTATCTTTTGGTTTAAATTTTGAACCACAAACTCCACCCAAGTATTAATGCATTGCCACTGGTATGATTTCCATAGTGGTAGACCAGAGCATGCTTTGGATATTTAGCCTTGTAATTTTTTGAATTATCAATAGAACGTGTAACGATTTTTTAGGATTAGGCTATTTATATCGCTGTAAAAAAGATACACATAAACAATTATCATTGCCTATTGGTTTGCCACTTGGGAAACTAGAACAATAACATAAGTTCAAAATCTTGAGATTGCTAATGCTATATGTTATCTATTTTTCTTTCAGAATGAAAAAAGAGCTAGAAATAAACTAAACCATAAACTGATAGACATGTCAATGGTAGTGCCATTATGAAAACATTTCTTGAAATATTTGGCTTGCTTGATTATCTTTCAATTGGAGAGCCAGTCTGTATTGGTAGTTGTGGCTCACTACCATTGTTCGAGGAAAATAAGTCAAGGTTTGTCAAATTCTTGGCTAGAGCAAAGAATTTCCTGTTAATCCTATCCATTTTATCCATTAATTATTCCATACAAATTATCATTTTCTATTGAGTGTCATCTATATTAGTAAGAACCATTCCCATGGGAGTTTTAATATGCTATTCTAGATTGATATTTTGCATACAAGAGTAGGATTAACCTCTCTTGCATCCTTGATGAGAAGCAGAGAGACGATGTCTGGTCATTAAACGATGGGCATGGAGAGGGGGGGAATGAAGGTTGAAAAAATAGAGATGGGGGGAGAAGTTAAAATCAAAGAGGAGGTTGAGCATATAGGTGAAGGAGAAACCAAAGGATTCCTTAAAGAATGAAAAACAAGGATGAAAGGTCAATGAAGATAGGAGAGGCTGAGCCACCTCAGTGTTAAGAAAGATATGGATAGAGTAGTTGGCGTGATATGGGGAGAGATAGATAAGCAGAGTACTCACAAGGGGGGTAGTCAAAATAACCTTCCCAGAATTATCGACACAAGGGAGGGGATAAAAACCCCAAAAATAAAAAACCAAAGTCTTGTGCCCAATAATGAAAACAAGAAATTCAGAAGTGAGATGCCATTCCAAACAGAGATAACAATTATGATGAAACTAAGTTTCCTTAGCTGAGATTGTAGAAAAATGGTGGTGGTGCTCCTTTTTCTAGTTAATTTCCAACTGATGACCACTACTAGCCTCACATACATTGGAATCTCGATTGCTTTCTGACACCGAGCTAATATCTTTTTTCCAGATGCACTCTTGGAATATCAACCCTAGAAAATCCCCTAGTAACCTGCATAGAGTGGGTGTTCATAATGATGAAGGAAGTAATCATTAATACATATAACCTTCTATAATCTATAACGTTCTCCCTGACCCTATGTCATAATACATAGGCGATCATCTATTAATTCCCATGACTTCCATCAATATGCTGCTACAAGCTGCATACACGACATATTGTCCCTCACCAGACTCCTATTTGATCGAAACCATCAAAGAAACAACCTCCCACGAGCTGGCAAACATTCCTTTATAATTGCCTTGTATCTCATTACATGAAAACATGCATTTGGAGGGTGGCTTTCTACCTTCCTTTATTTACCTGGCGTTCATATCAATCCTCGAAAGATGCTCCCCATGTAAGCACCCACGGTGGGAAATACAAAATTTAACCTTACAAAGACAAACAATTAAAAATAATCATAATAAATAAATGACCATTTATAAATTAAGATGATAATAATAATATATTTATTTAATATAATATAGTAGGGAATTCATGATTAAAGTAAAAATATATAAAAAAATGAACTTTGAAAGATATCCTATCTTTATTAATAAAAAATATGATTAAAATAAAAAGAAATAAAAATAACCTTAAATCCAAATGAGGAAAAAATGAAAAATTAAGGGGAAATCCTATATTTATGAATAAAAGTTAAGATATGATAAATGTTTAAAATAAAATTAAATAAAAATAACCTTAGTTCTAAATGAGAAAAAAATGAAAAATAAGGGAATTACACTAAGGCTATTTTACAAATAGAAGACTAAAACATGGGACCAACATTAAGATTTGAAGAATGAAAGTGGGTATCATTAGGAAATAACAAAGTTAAAAGTTGGGAAGGGGGAGGTTAAGGCTTAAAGTAATTTAAATATTTGAAGAATGAAAGTGGATATCATTAGGAACTAACAAAGTTAAAAGTTGGGAAGGGGGAGGTTAAGGATTAAAGTAATTTAAAGTTATGATAAATTATTGGATGGATAATTTGAAAACAAATTAATTGAGAGATTAATGAATAAATTAAATTATGAGACAGATTAAATTAATTTGAATATGAGAGAGAATTAAAATGAGGTAAATGTATAAAAGAGAATACAAATAAAATGAGGAAAATGTGATAAAAAGAAAAATGATTCAAATAAGTGATGAGCCTTATTATTGGGTAATTATATGGGCCCTAATAGTTTAGTCAAACCAACTTTTCTCATAACTTATTACATGTTTTTGATTATATTTTGTTCATGAGATGAATTAGAGTGGGATATCATGCCTAGTGGACTAATATGCATTGAATTCAGGTTTGAAGGAGGAAATCAAGGAATTTTGGCAAAGATTAAGGTTGAAACTCGAATGAGACAAGGGAGAGGGATTGTAGGAGGTAAATCCTCCTCGTTTACTTCTCCCCCATTTGAATATTCCTCTATTTATCACACGAGTTCAGAGTGCAAGTAACCAAGTCATGAGATTTAGAAGGCCGCTGAGCAAGTGAGAGACAAAGAGCTAGTTTATCTCGAGTTTGGGAGCCGAGCCTCCCTAATTTTAAGGAAGTTGTTGGGGACTTCAGTTGTATAAGTAGAGAGGCCTAGAGCTTCATTAGGATTCGAATTTTTTTTGTAAAAATCTAAGTTATTTTTGAGCTCCAGACATGTGGAAGATTTTGATGTAATTTTCTATTTTGGTAATAAGAATGAGTTTTCATTTGAGCCAACACTAAGTTAACTCAGAGGGCTGAATCTCTTGGGTTAGGGCCTAACCCTAGCAGCCAAGGCTCCTCTTTTGTATTTGTATGTTTAGCTTAGTTTCATAGCTTCATTGTTAATTTGTCTTTAGAGGTATTTTCATTACAAGTAGTGTAGATTTGATTGGTTGTTTATTAGTTTGCTTCCATTTGTGCCTTACTTCAGCAGCAGGTTGGCAGGGATAAAAGAAGCACCACAAGGCTATCAACAAGTGTCTTGGCCTCACTTCTTCCCTCTGGGATCATGGTTTGAGGAAGGGACCCTTATGCAGCCCCAAAAACACAGATTTCTATTTCTTTCATAAGCTTTAAGAGTTTACTATATTTAAGCTAGCATTTGATCAATTTTACAAAGTAGGATTTCATTTACATCTCTTCTATCTTCATTCTTGTAGTATATCTCATCCATGATTCCATTTCTTTTAGCTACTTTCCTCATGCATAAGGTAGACAATTAGTTCATTAATTTTACTTTTCTAGCTTATGAGAATGCTTCTTGTTTACATGACTTCTTGGAAATTACATATGTTTGATGTAGAGCAGGCACTTTAGAAGTAGATAGAGATCTCATAGCAAGCAACCACCTTCCAACTCCATTCACCCATAGGCATTCCTCGTTTCCATCAAAACCTTCACCAATCTCATCATTTTACATAGAAATTTCCTCAAGCATTTTGAGTGAATCCAACCATCTCCTAAACTTGGTTTTGGGTTATGAGTGATCCTAGGCCTCTTCTCACTCCATTCCACCCATAAACTACCTTCCCCAAGCTTTCCATCACCTCCAACACCCATCGTTTCGCTCATGGCTGCATCCTGTAGAAATACAGGGAATCCTGTAGGTTTATAGTACGTCCTGTAGGTTTTCCTGTAGTGGCCTCTTTTGAGGCCGAATTGAGGGAAAACCTCTAGGAAGCCCCCAAAGGTCACCCAAGGGTCTCCCACACCATCCAACCATCTCACAAACCTTCCAACCATCCTCAAACATCCTTAAACCACCTACCACATCACCACAAGAGATTAGTTTGCATATTTGATTTTGCATGAAAAGAACAAAAAGACAAAAACAGAGTTATTTCAGTCCCTTTACTTGCACAATAGTGATGTTTGATGATTTTAACTTCCATACTTAGACAGTAGCATTTGGTTCATGTTAATTTAGCATTATTGCAAAGCATAGTTTCTTAGCAGTTAATTAGGAAATGATGTGATTTAGCATTGAATTTCAGTCTTTTTCATTATTGCAATAGATCAAATCTCTCTTAGATTAGATTTCCCTTTCTTTCATCAAGAAACCAAGATTCTTCTGAATCCATAGAAGTTTGTGGTGACAAAAGACAGAGCATCACTTTTACTTGTGTATACAACACTGTCACCTCCAAGTTTGTACGAACCTCAGGTTGATAAAGTAAAGCTAGTAGCCTAGGAGTTGTAACATTTTTACTGCAATATTGATGCTCATCACTTTTTGGCGCTGTTGCCCGGGAGGTGTCTAAGTAATATGTGATTACTGCTTTCTTTCTTCTATTTCTTGTTTCTACTATTCTACCATTAGTTTCATTTCTGCAAAAGTAATTTAGTTTTCTTTTCATTCTGCATTCTTTGATTTCCTTTCCATTCTGAAAGTTAGATTTCAAGAAATCAGCTAATCTTTTCATTTAGCTAGTAGTTCTCATTCAGTTTGCAATTTTGATTCTGCAAGTTAGATTTCAATTCAACAACTAGTTGTTCATTTAGTTAGTAGTTTTCATTCAATCTGCAAATTAAGTTATGCAAAACACTTTCAAAATTTTAAAAAATCACAAAACCAAACCAAAAACATTTCCTTTCATGCCTCGTAGGAATAGGGATAACTTAGGGAAATTTTTTCCAAATACCTCCACTGCATCCAACATCCAACCTTCCCTCTTCTTCGGTGGTTGTGAATTGGAGGAACCCTTAGGTCAACAACTAGACATATTTGAAGAATCTACAAGGGAAGAAGAAGGACCCATTCCTACCGAGCCAATGAATGAAAACATAAATGACAGAGGGAATAGAGAAAAAGTTGAGGGTGCCTTCCCCATCAGGGAAACCAATAGGGACACTAAGATGAAAAATATAAGCCCCTCCGCCCTTCCTCATTTCCATGGCCTGACCACAGAAGACCCCCACACTTTCTTATTTGAGTTTGTTGTCATATGCCAAACTTATGACTATACAAATGATGAGCAGAAGTTGAAACTATTTCCATCTATCCTCAAGGATGTAGCTCTGCGTTGGTTCATGGGTTTAGCTGGGGATAACATCACAACTTGGGCTTAAATGCAACAAGCCTTCAACAATAAGTATCGAGACTACTGTAGGTATAAGGATACTAAAGAATTTTTTTTTAGGATGACCTTAGGCAATGATGAATCCCTAGAGGATTATGAAGAAAGATTGCAGCTTAGTTACAAGAGGGCTAGGTGCACACTTGACACTGAGTCATTAACACTGGTCTAGCTTAGGGGAGTAAGGGAAGATCTTCTGGATACCCTACACATGTTAGTAGGAGGAGATATCTACCAGTTACCCTATGAGGATATCAAGACTGTCTTTAGAAACCATTATAGGGCAGCCAGGAAAAAGGGTAGGGGTAGTCAACCTATGGTCAGTACATCCTCTTCCAACTCATCCATCAAGGGTGAAATCAAAAACATGTTGGAAGATTTCAAGAGTGAGACACTGCAAACCATTGCCTTACAAATGGACACTATGCACATTAAGAGAAATTAGGAGGAAGTAGAGAGAGCCTTGGCCATTTTTTGTCCTAGGTGCACCAAGAGGCAGCCTAGGAATGAATGTCCAATAAATTCTATTGAAATCTGCTCAGTCTGTGAAGAAAACCACTCCACAGACAAGTGCCCTTATTTCCTTGGACTCAAAGTTGTATATCAAGGAGTTGAAGGGGTCACTGAGCAGTTCTTCTACATAAACCAAAGGAGACCTCATGGGCCTAGGCCATACCAGCAGGGCATGCAAGGGCCATCCCATGCATATTATAACTCCAACCAGACCACATCCATACCTTCCTGGGGACCCCCTGCTCATCCTTCCTAGTCTACACCTCCTCCTTGGTCCTTTGCATCTCAGTATAACTCCCAGCCAACCAGCCAGTCATTTCAACCATATGATCCGCCACAACCTCAGTGGAATGCACTGCCCCAGGGGTGGAGGCCCCAATACAACAATGATCCAGCTTTATTTCCTCCACCACCTGCCCAACCACAACTGTTACACTCTGCTCCACCTAAGCAACCCCAAATGCCTGCCCAGCCAAATCCGAACCCGAACAACAGACAAGGTCAACAAGTATACAATGGAGAGACATCATATCTAGCTTGTTGGCAGTATGGTTCAGGTTTGGCGCTATGGCACAGGTGTTGTACTTGATGGCAACTCACTCAAGTGGCAGATCTCTGTTCAGGCTCTCAAAATCATAGAAAATGAGATACCCGCAGGTGATCCTAAGAGAAGCTGCGGACCCACAGGTACGCCGACCAAGAAGTGCGGACATATCCGCAGGTGCTCTGTTCAGAAGGTGCAGACCCTAGTTCACTCACTCCAATGCAGAGAAGCGCGCACACGTGGGGTTTCTTATGTTTGGCCCTTGGTATTTAGCCCGTCGATCATGATCCTATGGTTTTGGTCTGTGGTATAGGATCTAAAGTATTGAACCCCGGTTTGGATCCCTTGTATTGGTTTTTGATGGTTTTGTCCCATGGTGTGAATAAGGGCTTGCCTATAAAAAGGAAAGGAGATCACTTGGCTATACACTTGTGAAAATTGAATATCTTAAGATCTGAAATTTGGGTGATCGGCTTTAAAAGCTAGATCTAAATCAAGGTGAATTTTAAGGCGAATCTATTGATAGGTCGTGATTTCTCGGGCGCATGATCAGATTTGTGGATTTGACTGTCTGTGGCACATTGGAGGACTGTTAATTTGGCTCTATTCAGAGGTCCGCAGGCGATCGACAATGCAGGTGCGGAGGTCCGCAGCGCAGTAGAAGGCGCAGGTGCGGGGATCCACAATGCAGCAGAAGGCGTAGGTGCGAGGTATGCAGCGCAAAAGAAGGCACAGTACGGAGGTACACAGGGGAACAAAAGGACCAGGTGCGGAGGTACACTGTCAGGCAAACAATGTAGTTCCGGATCTGAGCAGAGGTACGCAGGGCAACAGAAGGAGTAGGTGCGGGGGTACGTAGAGCAGAAGAAGGACCAGGTGCGGATTTGCGCAGTTTAGACACAGAAGAGCTGTGGATATTCGTAGGCCTCTATTGGTGAAGTTGCGGACCTTTCTTGAAACATTTGTTGGCTGTATTTTATCTATTGTTGAAGAGTTCTGGGTTTAGATTACTGGTATTGTTGATCTGGTTACTGCATTCTGAGAAGTTATTGGTTGATTCATTGGTTGATTGAAAAAGTTGATTGGGTGAGTTACATGTACTTGATGATTATTTGATGTTCATGGATCCAGTTTGAAAATTTATGAAAAGTGGTCCTTGGAAGAAAAGAAGCAGGGGGTTGTAGCTCCCTTCCAGGAGAGACTGGAAAACGAGAGAGGGTTGTAGCTCTCTGCAGGTTGCAGCCTGCGTACTGGTAAAGGACTGCACCAGTACAAAATCATTGTAAAAGAAGTTTCTAATTGAAAGAAGATAGAGACATATTGCAGCAGGTGGTTTTCACCCACATTGGGTTTCCACCTTATATCTGGTGTTCTTTGGTGTGATTATCTGTTTTTCCTGTTCTTGCTCATTATTATATGGTACTGACATACAAACTAATGATCAATATTTGAAGAATAACTTAAAGTATAAATCTGGATGATATATTGAAAAGAATTTGATAATACTGATTCACCCCCCCTCTTAGTATTATTTTATACGGTGGAGAGACATCATATCTAGCTTATGCTGTGGAAATCCAGGAAATTAACCTGAGATCTTGGAGAGTTATCCTAGATAACCAACCTCCACCTCCACCTAGGGAGGTTGAGGAAGAAAGAGAGAAAATCATTCTTAAAGTAAATCCACCCTTTCCTAGGAGATTAACTCAACCACTCTAGCCTACCCCAGAAGAGACTGAACTTCTGGGAGAATTAAAAAAGCTACGTGTAAATATTCCACTTCTCCAAGCAATAAAAGACGTGCCTATTTAAAATAAGTTGATTAAGGAGAAGTGATTCAAGCATCCAAGGAGGCAAAGAAGAGATGCCCCTACCATTAATGTCATTGGACAACTGTCTGACTTAATGCTGGGGTAGGTAATCTGTCTAAAGTATTTGGACCTTGGAAGCCCTGTAGTAGATGTGCACATCAATGGCACCATTGTCCCACACACTTTGATCAATCTTGGGGTTGCCATTAATGTGATGACCAAAGACACCATGCTCAAGCTCAATCTCTAAGGTTCATTGAGAAAGACCAAAACAGTCCTGCAACTTGCAGACCACTCCGTAGTGACCCCTGAGGGGATTGTGGAGGATGTGATGGTATCCGTTGACTCTTGGGAGTACCTTGCAGATTTCCCAGTTCTCCAGCCTAAGGCTAAGCTTACTGGTTACCCTCTCATCCTTGGGAGGCCCTGGTTGGCCACTGCCGATGCTTACATCAACTACAGAGCTAGGAATATGACCATTAAGAATGGGCATATGTCCAAGCAGTTAGTCCTATACCCTCCTGCTCAGCCATCTTTAGAACATGATTTACCTTTATGGATGGAAGAGGCGGAAGAAGATTAAGTTTATACTGCCCAACTGTATACCTTAGAAACAACCATGGGAGGAGGACCATAGGATGAAGACAATTTGATTGAACACCTGCTCCAAAGTCCAACTCCTAGTACATTGTCCCTAGAAGAAGTAGTAAAGGAAACCCAGAACAACCATCCAATTGATATGTACTTGGCCGATTCCAATCCTCTCTGTGTCAAAACCATAGAATTCGGCCCTGAGAAAACTTTGAAAATCAATCCATCTCTTTTTGTTCTCCAAGAGGGGAAGTTGTGCAACATGTTAAAGGAACATTTGGATGCCTTCACTTGGAGTTACAAAGAAATGAAGGGAGTACACCCCTCAGTGTGTACTCACCATATTTATATCAATGAAGGTTGCAAGCCAGTCCGACAACCCTAAAGGAGGACGAATCAAACTCTTAAAGATATAGTCAAAGAGGAACTACAAAAATTTCTAGATGCAGGATTCATTTATCCTATCTACAACAGTGGGTGGGTCTCCCCTTGTAGAATTTTCTCTACAAATCAACTAGCTCACTGATATCATGTAGAAATTTCACCTGCAGATCAAACTGGTATATGCAATGTACTAAAGCATAATACTAGATCTACATCTACCATAAACTTTGCGGAAGCTAATCAACCATGAGCAACATCAAGCATGAAAACATATAACTAATAAGAAGGAATCAATCACACATAACACAGAAGAATTTATCCGGGAAAAGCACCAGCCTAAAACCCCATCTCTGTATTATCAATCAAGTGGAAATCCTCAACAACATATAAAAATAATCAGCTCAAAAGCTATCCTACTCTCTCTGTACTCTAATGATGTATCTCATGGACTATCTAGGCCTATATATATAGGCTCCACAAGTCCTCCAAGCCCCTATTTCCTTGCACAGTTTTGATTGGGGTCCAATTACATAACATGTGTGAATTGGCCCAAATCATACCTGCTGTCACCTCAGGTCCAACTACGCAGTACTAGAAGGAATAATATTCCTTCCTCATGCAAGGAATATTCACTAGGAATATCCTAGCAACTGATAGTACACTGTCCCTCATCTGATCTCAACTAGGTCTTTGTCTGAACTGACATGCATCAGTTATTTATGAGTGAATACTCAATTATCTGAAAATACCAGTTGTCACATGCATGCAAGCATCAACAAACTGAATCTCATTAATTTAACATCTTGTTAAATTAATCTAATTGGACTTGACTAAGTTAAAGTAAGTCAACTGATCCTCTCAATATAGAACTCATCCTTAATTCCTCAATCGCTGGAGCAAATCAAGGACACATTCCCCAACCAGTGGAGAAATTATTGCATGTTCTCACAAAGACTTCAAGTTTGATTTTCCTTAACTAATTAACTCAAGATGAATTAATTAATTAACTTACAAACTGCTGTTAATATCAAATTCAAATTTTACTTCCTATTTTTAGTCCAGGGATTGACTAAAATAGGAATCCATCCTGAACTGCTAAAAATAGAACTTCTATTTTTAGCACTTCCATTTTTCATTCCCTGTTGCCCAATCCAGCACTGATGCCCAAACTGCTATTTTTAGCACTTCTATTTTTAGCAATTTCTTGTTGCCAATTTTCAACACTCCCTCTCAACAAGAAAGGCTTCCTCTCGAACCCGATCCTGTACCTCTGGAATGTTCTGCATGCAACACATCTACCAAGTGTGGTTGCTCCAACAACTCTCGGAACAAAAAAAACTCCCAACTGACCTCTCTGTTGGGCTAGAAACATACTCTGATGCTGAAGCTCTACCTGTTGCTGACAAGTGCTCCCTCTTTGACCTTTGTGCTACTACAACATCTCCATGCATCTCGCATCGTTGCACCCTTCTCTGTGCTACCTTGCACTGTGCAACACACTTGTGCCTCTCGCATTGCTACAGCCTACATGCTCTGTGCTGTCCTGGGATTCCCTGCACTGTAGCTCTCTCTGCCGCTCCATCCACATCTGTATCTACCCAATTAGTCAGTTCCTGCTACTCCACATCGGGGCTCCCTTAGCAAGGTCTCATCCAAGAGGTTGGGTACCTCAAGGATCCTGCCCCTCATTCTTGGGACGATCACTCTACATTGCCCCACCTCCTACCTGGAGATATGGCTGCATGTGATCCCTCAGCCCACCTGGCTCGAAGTTCCCCCCTACTAGAGGTCTCTTCATGAGTAGATGTCTCTACTCGATCTCCTCTTAGCTTCCCCTGTTGTGGCTGCTCCACAACCTCTTGAAGTTGCTGCACCAATCGTGGCTCCTCCACAATCATCTGAGACTTCTTCTGGCGCTACATGTTGAGAGGTAATATACCCTCCCTCTCAACCACCAAGTCTCCATCAGTTGCCTTGCTTCTCAAGGCTTTGCATGCATCTTGAACCTCAAGAGAATATAGGTTCTTGACCCATGAACCGATCTTCTTCACCTGTCTAGTGATGATGTGTCTAAGGAAAACCTTCCCTTATTGAAGACTACATCATAGCCTTTGTCTTCCAGCATTGCGATCGACACCAAGTTTCTCTTCAGTCCTGGTACATACTTGACATCGGTCAAGGTAAGGCGAGCTCCATGCTCCCTCTGAAAAATAACCGTGCCTACACTTGAGACACTATACTTTTCATCATTACCCATCGCTATGAGTATCTGGAGATCTTTCTCCTCCAAAGTACTGAACAAACTCTTGTCGCTGGTCATGTGGAAAGAAGCTCCACTGTCAAGAAACCAACCACTTCCCACCATGGATGAAACCATGCATGCGAAGAGTGTGAAATCCAACTCGAACTGTGAAGCAAGTGCCTCACCTTGAGATCCTTCCCCGGATCCCTTCTTGGATTTCCTCAGTGGACAATTTGTAACAAAATGGCCCACCTCATGACAACGAAAGCATCGTACTTTCGATTTGTCAACCTTCTTCCCACCATGGGAAGAATTGGATTCGGGAAGAGAAACCTTCTCCTTCCCCTTCTTTGCCTTACTTGCTAAGGCACAGTTCTCTTCATCCTCCATGGATGAAGAACCGTCTCTGGTGCTTCGTCTGATCTCCTCCTGCATCAAATCCAACCATAGTCGTTCCCAATCTGGCAGTTTCTCTCTTCCATTAACCGAGTCCTGGTAGCTATGCCAGCTCTTAGGAAGTCCGAGGAGTGCAAGACTCACCATGTCATCATCAGCTGTCACGACCCCTACACTTGCAAGCTCATCCCTGCATGTGGTGAGCTTGGTCAGATACATAGAGATCGTGTTGCCCTTTTCACACTTGATCTTTCAAAGTTTGTCCTTCAGTGCCAGCTTCCTCTGATCACTGTTGTTCTGATAAAGATCTTTCAATGTTTTCCACATCGAAAACAGAGTCTCCTTCCCATGGAGGCTCGAGACTATGTGATCTCAAACTCCCTCCAGGATGATTCTCCTAGCTCTAGCCACACACTTCCTCCATTCTGCCAACTCTTGGGCATTAGATCTTGAGGGCTTGGGGACTTCTTGATCAATGAAGTCCTTCACCCCGTTATCCTCTAATACTGCCTCCATGCGATCCTTCCAGGCTATATAGTTTGAGCTGCCATCCAGTGCATACTCAAGCCTCAAACCATAGAACGCCATTGATGAAATCTGAAATGTGATAAGAACTCGATATCTATATCTAGAAACCACAAACTTCTTCCTTCTTGTATACTGTTCTTCCTTGATCACCTGTGCTTTGATACCATGTAGAATTTTCTCTACAAATCAGCTAGCTCACTGATATCATGTAGAAATTTCACCTGCAGATCAAATTGATATATGCAATGTACTAAAGCATAATACTAGATCTACATCTACCATAAACTTTGCGGAAGCTAATCAACCATGAGCAACATCAAGCATGAACACATATAATTGATAAGAAGGAATCAATCACACATAACACAGAAGAATTTATCCGGGAAAAGCACCAGCCTAAAACCCCATCTTTGTATTATCAATCAAGTGGAAATCCTCAACAACATACAAAAAGAATCAGCTCAAAAGCTATCCTGCTCTCTCTGTACTCTAATGATGTAGCTCATGGACTATCTAGGCCTATATATATAGGCTCCACAAGTCCATGAAGCCTCTATTTCCTTGCACAGTTTTGATTGGGGTCCAATTACATAACATGTGTGAATTGGCCCAAATCATACCTGTTGTCACCTCAGGTCCAACTACGCAGTACTAGAAGGAATAATATTCCTTCCTCATGCAAGGAATATTCACTAGGAATATCCTAGCAATTGATAGTACACTGTCCCTCATCTGATCTCAACTAGGTCTCTGTTTGAACTGACATACATCAAGTATTCATGAGTGAATACTTAGTTATTTGAAAATACTAGTTGTCACATGCATGCAAGCATCAACAAACTGAATCTCATTAATTTAACAACTTGTTAAATTAATCTAACTGGACTTGACTAAGTTAAACTAAGTCAACTGATCCTCTCAATATAGAACTCATCCTTAATTCCTCAATCAGTGGAGCAAATCAAGGACACATTCCCCAATTAGTGGAGAAATTATTGCATGTTCTCACAAAGACTTCAAGTTTGATTTTCCTTAAGTAATTAACTCAAGATGAATTAATTAATTAATTTACAAACTGCTGCTAATATCAAATTCGAATTTTACTTCCTATGTTTAGTCCAGGGACTGACTAAAATAGGAATCCATCCTGAACTGCTAAAAATAGAACTTCTATTTTTAGAACTTCCATTTTTCATTCCCTGTTGCCCAATCCAGCACTGATGCCCAAACTGCTATTTTTAGCAGTGCTATTTTTAGCAATTTCTTGTTGCAAATTTTCAAGACCCCTCTGGTGTTAGTTCCCAAGAAAAATGGTAAGTGGAGGATTTGTGTCGATTACAGGGAATTGAACAAAGCCACAAAGAAGGACCATTTCCCTCTACCTTTCATCGACCAAGTGCTAGATGGCCTGGCAGGGAAATTTTTTTTCTCTTTCCTAGATGGATTCAACGGGTACAACCAAATCCAGATTAGCCCGGAAGACCAGGATAAAACCACCTTCACTTGTCCTTGGGGAACTTTTGCCTATAGGGTCCTTCCTTTTGGCCTATGCAATGCTCCTGCCACCTTTCAGAGAGCAGTCCTGAGTATCTTTGCTGAGTTGGTCCATGATGCGGTAGAAATCTATATGGATGATTTCACACCTTATGGGGGTGATTTCGAGGAGGCTTTTTCCAACTTAGGTAAGGTACTGCACAAATGTATTGAGATGAACCTGTCTCTCAGTGCTGAGAAATGTGAATTCTTGATGATTGAAGGGACTGTGCTGGGTCATTTGATATCTCAACAAGGACTGTAGGTGGACCCCAACAAAATAAATATTATCCAAAGGGTCCCACCTCCTCAAAAGCAGAGAGATGTCAGAAGTTTCCTAAGATTAGCTGGATACTGCCGAAGGTTCATAAAGGATTTCAATAAATTGAACTCTTCTTTATTTGGGTTGTTGGCCAAGGACTTTGAGTTTATATGGTCAAAAAGCTGTCAAGAGGCCTTGGACATCCTAAAGAACAAGTTAACCACTGCCCCAATTCTCTGAGGCCCAAATTGGGCCCTTCCTTTTCACATTCATGTTGATGCCTCACACAAAGCCATAAGAGAAGCCCTAGGTTAGATAGATGAAAAATTTCCTTATGCCATTTACTTTATCAGTAAGAATCTGTCAAAGGCCAAACTAAACTATACAGTGACCAAAAAGGAGCTCCTGGCTATTGTGCGTTCATTAAACGGATTTAGGCATTATATTACAGGCTATCAAACATTTTTCCATACTAACCATGCTACAATCAAAGATTTAATGAATAAACCCGATGTGAATGCTTGTATTATAAGATGGTTGCTTTTATTACAACAATTTATCTAACTATTGTTGATAAGCCTGGTAAGGAAAATGTTATTGTAGAATTTTTGTCTAGATTAACTTTGCTTGCAGGTGAAGAGGGAATGGTTGATGCCCAGTTACCGGATGAGTACTTGCTCGCCATTTCAATTCTCTCTCCATGGTTTTCTAACATAGAAAACTATTTGGTATTTGCATAGTTCCCACCGAACTTGTCCTCCAAAGAGAAAAGCAAGATTATAAGGAAGAGCACCCCCTTCACCTGGATTGGGGGAAACATCTTCAAACTTGGCCCAGATCAAATATTGGGAAGGTGTGTCAGGGAGGAGTAAGTCTTTGACATCCTTCTGACCTGTCATGATGGACCTTGTGGAGGTCACTTTCTAGCAAAGAGGACAACATTCAAAGTGTTACAAACAGGCTATTATTGGCCCACTCTTCATCAGGATGTGAAAATATATACTAGTCAGTGTGATTGATGCCAAAGGATGGGAAAGCCTACTCCAAGGGATGAAATGCCTCTGCAGCCTCAAGTGACTTTCGAGCCATTTGACAAGTGGGGCATGGACTTCATTGGACCTATTGACCCTCCTTCCAAGCAAAAACAATACATCATTGTGTGCACTAACTATCTAACTAAGTGGGTTGAAACCAAGGCAATTAAGGCAGAAACAAAGGAGAAGGTGATTGATTTCTTAAGGGATAATGTATTTTACAAATTTGGGTACCCTAGAGAACTAGTCACTGATCAAGGCAACCAATTCACCTCCAACATGATTGAACACTTGCTCAGCTAGCACAAGATCAAGCATAGGACCTCCATTCCCTATCACCCACAAGCTAATGGGCAAGTGGAGGTGACCAACAGAGCTCTGGAGGGCACCTTGACCAAAGTGGTTAACAACAATAGGAAAGATTGGGCAGATAGACTAGTTGAGGCCACCTGGGCCTATAATACCACCTGGAAGACCACCACTGGATTCACACCATATGAGATGGTCTATGGGAAGAAGGCCCTGTTGTCCATTGAGTTTGAGTATAACACATTAAGGATGGTAGCTCAACTAGATCTAGATCTCAATAGTGCACAAAAAGAGAGATTGTTGCAGTTAAATGGTTTAGATGAGTTTAGGATGTAGGCCCTCCTGCACATGGTGCTAACCCAACTTCAGAGGAAGATATGGCATGATAAAAACATCAAGGATAAACAATTCCAAGAAGGTGATTGGGCCTTGTTATATAATTCCATATATAAAGACTTTAAGGGCAAGTTGAGGACAAGATGGCTATGACCTTATGTTATAGAGAGATGTCATGATAATGGTTCAGTGCAGATTAGAACCATAGATGAAGAGGCCATTCCTTTACTTGTTAATGGGCACCGATTGAAAGTTTGCAAAAGACCATTGTCAAAGCAAGAGTTCATTGATGGTATAAAAAACAATGATGGCAGTGGAGCAAGTTTAAACTCATGCCTAATCAAATCACTGAGGAAAAGAAAGAAAAATAAGGACTTGGTGAAAAACTCCATGAGGCGCCTGAGTCCTAGTATAGGGTTGAAAACCTCTTGGGGCGACCCAATGGTGTCAAAAAAGAAAAAAAGGAAAAAAAAGATCCCTGGGTGAAAACCTCTCTTGAGGCGCCCAGGGAAAACAACTAGGATGAAAACCTCTCAGAGGCAGCCTAGTTGTTTTCAAAAAAAGAAAAAAAAGAAAAAAGAGAAAAAAATCATGAAAATTTCTATTTGTAGGTCAGCAAGGAGGACGATCAAAGAACAAAGGAGGATAAAAAAGGGACCTATTTCACTCACATTGTTATTTTTTCACTCATTGTCATTCATCACTCCACCATTTCTTCCATTTTTTTCACTCCTTTGCTTCAGTTTACAAGGGGACTATGTTTTCTACAGGATCCCCTGTAAACCTACAAGATCCCTTGAAAACCTACAGGATGATCCTGTAGGAATTACAGTGGCTCAGGAATCCTACAGGAAGTGAACCCAGGGAAAAAAATGACCTGCTATGTCAAATAAATAACACCCTTACATCAACATTTCATTACCATACCTATGTCCACTTTCATCACCACTGTAGTCATCATAAAAAAATCAGTTTCAAAAAAATATATTTGTCACAGTCTTCAAGAAAAAAAAAAGAAAAAAACATTAACCAGAGAGTAGAAGGGAGCAACACCTGAGTATGTCTCATTTCTCCACACGCCTAGTCTTACTCTCAATCCATGTCACCATCCTCAAAATCCCAACAGAGTGTATGATTAAGAGTTCTAAGGGAGAAGCAACTGCAAGACATCCTATTGGAAATCCTGTAGCAGCCTATCCCACAAAATAAAAATCATGATTGTAGCAAGCTTCCAGTATAATGATCCAAGAGCAGAAGTAGCTCCAAAGTAGCAGTAGCACCAACATCTTCAACACCAGGTACCTGCACATCAAAGGAATCATCGGGGAGCAAAATAAAAAAATGAAAAAATATCATGCAACTAACACACAACAAACACCTCCAGTCTTCATTTTCAGCTAATGCAAGCTTCTTTTGCTGTTAATTGCTCACTTTCCACTTCTTCTTCTTTGTTCCAGGCTATGCATGTTATGAATTTATTCATGTGATGTTGATGTTTAGCATTAGAGGGGCTGTCATCCCACCTCTGTGTTAGAATTTAGCTGTATCATTGAATTTGTATGCAGGTTTCTGTTGTTTTAATGCCAAAGAGCTGTCATCCTGTCTGTGCATTAGGAAATAGATTTACAGACCTTTTAACTGGTTGCAGTTGGCCATCACAGAGTTCTGTGCATCTTGTCTTTGAGGTTTCTGCGAGTTTCATTATTGCTTAGATTATCTTCCGGATCCATCGCATAAAGATTCTTTTTCGTCGACGTTTCGAACCAACAACGGTGGTTCATCTTTGAAAATATTGAAAGACTGTTCTTATTTTTCTAATTATATATAGAGATGCTTAACCGACAGATATCATAAATTTAATTATTCTTTTTTACTTTTAGGTTTTATGATTATATTAATTATATTTGTTTTAATTTTCTAATTTTCTAATTAATTTAATTTTAATTAATTATTTCTATTTTAGTTATTTTAATTTATTTTTTTTTAAAATTATTCCTTATTTTAATTTTAATTATTTCTTATTTTTTATTTTATTTTAATCTTAATTTTAATTATTATTTATTTTAATTATAATTATTTATTTAGTTTGATTATTATAATTATTAATTTTAAATGTTGCAATTATACTGATTCTATAATTGTTTTAATGGTATAAATTTTAATTATTTGTTTATTTTAATTCATTATTAATTATTAATTTAAATTGTTTTGATTGTATTTAATTTGATTATTTCTTTGTTTTTAATTATTATTCTAATTAATTATTAATTTTTAATTGTTGATTGTTATAATTATATTTGTTCCTATTTATTTATTAATTATGATAATAAATTTAAATTGTTCTAATATATTTATTAATTGTAATTATAAATTTAATTGTTGTAATTATATTTATTTTAATTAATTAATTTATTCATTTATTTATTTATTAATTTTAATTGTTTTGATTGTATTTATTTTGATTATTTATTTGTTTTAATTATTATTTTTATTAACTATTAATTTTTAATTGCTAATTGTTATAATTATATTTGTTCAAATTTATTTATTAATTATAATTATAAATTTAAATTATTTAATATATTTATTAATTATAATTATAATTATAAATTTAATTGTTTCAATTATATTTATTTCTATTTATTTGTTTATTAATTATTATTCTTATTAACTTTTAATTTTTAATTGTTATAATTATATTTGTTTTAATTTATTTATTAATTATAATTATAAATTTAAATTGTTCTAATATATTTATTAGAACAATTTGAATTTATTTATTTATTAATTTTAATTATTTGTTTATATTAATTATTATTTTAATTCATTGTTAATTATTAAATTTTAATTGTTTTGATTGTATTTATTTTGATTATTTCTTTATTTTTAATTATTATTCCAATTAATTATTAATTGTTATAATTATATTTGTTCTAATTTATTTATTAATTATGATAATAAATTTAAATTGTTCTAATATATTTATTAATTGTAATTATAAATTTAATTGTTGTAATTACATTTATTTCAATTTATTTATTTATTCATTTATTTAGTTTTTATTTATTTATTTATTAATTTTAATTGTTTTGATTGTATTTATTTTGATTATTTATTTTGATTGTGCATCTGCTGGTGTGATCAGTATTCTCCAGTATCACATTTTCATTAAACTGTGAGTAATTGGTGGTCTAAAACCTTGTAGTCTGGGGGTTTTCACCCATGTCTGGGGTTAAGCATAGTAGAAGTGGTTATCTGGCTTGAATATGTAGCATTTCTATCATTCATCCACCATTTTCCAACTTTTTTGTTGAGTTTGTAATGTTCCTGAGCATCTCTGATATACAACCTAGGAGAGTTTCTTGGGATGATAACAGGTCATCTCGTCTCCATTGCAGTTTTGGAATACGATGGTTATGATGTGATCTTCATCAAATAAAATACATTCTTGAGACCCATAGCAATGAGATAGGTGAAGAATATTGAGGTTCGTGTGACGAATTTCTACAAGTTAGATGTGGAGGGTTGTGCTGCATTGAGCACAAAGGAAGAGAAGGTGTAGAGCCATGATGTCAGTGAACTTTGGCATAGAATACTTGGTCATTTGCATCATGGCACTTTGAAGATCATGCAATAGATTACCACAGGCCTCCCAAAAGGAGCACTAGAGTAGAAGGATACATGCAAAGGGTGTACCTTGGGGAAGTACATAAAAGACACTTTCCATGATCGGGACAACAGAGCACATGCATTCCTTGAAAATACACACTCTAATGTTTTTGTACATTTCTCGATAGCCTCCACTCCCAGGCATAAATATTTTGTCATCTTTGTTGATGACTTCTCATGGAAGTGTTGGATCTTCCTCATGCAAAAGAAGGATGAGACTTTCTCCAAGTTGTTAGAGTTCAAGGCCCTGGTGGAGAAGGAAACAGGAAAGAAGGTGAAGGCTCTCAGGAATGATAATGGAGGTGAGTACATGTCGAATGATTTTAAAAAATTTTGTGCAAAAGGAGACATTCATCGAGAGTTGAAAAAACCCCACAAACCACAAAATAATGTGGTGGCTAAGAGGAAGAACTATAGAATTGTGGGAGAAACACGGGCGATGTTGCATGACTAAAGCCTACCTTTGCACTTGTGGGCTGAAGCATGCAACACAAAGGTATATTTGTAGAACAAAAGTCCTCATCGGATTCTTAGCATGATTACACCGAAGGAGGCTTTCTCGGGGAGTAAGCTGAATTTGTTGCACTTCAGGATTTTTGGAGCCTTTGTTTACTACCATGTCTCCAAAGAATCAAGGAAGAAGCTAGAGCTGACAAAAAAATTGGGGGTATTTGTGGGTTACAAAGAAACTCCCCACAACTACCATGTGTACTTGTCATCCCTCATAATGATAGTTGTGCAAAGGGATGTAAAATTTGATGAAGAGAAAGCCATGGGGTGATCACTTGAGATGGAGGTTCGGATCCCACTAGAGGAGGAGATTTTAGCTCACAAGGAGGAGCCTGAGGATGTTGTGGAGTAGCCACAAGTTGAGGGGCATAGATTGGAGACAACAACTCAAGCAGAACCATCCTGAGAAGGAAAGAAGAGAACCAAAGAAGATGAGAAACTTGTGGAGGATGCCAAGGAGAATGTGGGTACTCTTTCAAATCAGCGTGAGCAGAGAAGGTCACCAAATCGATACACTAACTACATGTCTCTAATGATTGAGCTAGTAGAGTTTGGGCCATCCTGTTTCAAGGAAGAAGTAGAGAAACCAATATGGGTTGATGGAATGGTGGAGGAATACGAATCCATTGTAAAGAAAAGTGTTTGGGAAGTAGTCCCAAGCTCAACAGACAAATTAGTTGTGGGATCAAGATGGATCTTCAAGGTGAAGCATGCAGCAGACAGAAGCATAGAAAAGTACAAGGCCAGATTTGTGGCCAAGGGATACTATGTTTGAGGGGATTGATTATGAGCATACCTTTTCTCCTGTAGTAAGGTACTCATCCATCAGATCAATCCTTGCTCTGACTGCATAGATGGGGTGGAAGATCCACCAGATGGATGTGAAAAAAACATTACTTAATGGAGTTATTGAGGAGGAGGAGTATATCGAGTAACCAGAAGGCTTCGAGACTTTTGATCGAGAGTCTCATGTGTGCAAAATCAAGCAATAATTGTATGGTCTCAAGAAAGCACCCCATGCTTGGCACACCAGGATTGATAACTATCTCACTGGTTTGGGATTCACCAAAAGTGAAGTGGATGCAAACCTCTATCATATTTTGGTAGAAGGTAAAGTTCATTATTGTTTTATATGTTGATGACTTGATTTTGACTGGTGATTAGTAGTTGATCAGATCTTTCAAGGAGGACCTTGCAAGAGAGTTTGAGATGAAGGGCATGGGCCTTAATCACTACTTCCTCAGATTGGAAGTATGGCAAGGTGATGGGGAATTATTTGTCTCTTAGGGAAATTATGCCAATGAGATACTTCAGAGGTTCCGCATGGACATGCACAAACCCATGGAGTCTCCTCTAGCGACCAACTAGAGGAAAGAGGATGCCACTTCAAGTGAGGAAGTGAATGCGATTGTTTACCTGCAGTTGGTGGGTTCACTCATGTATCTTGTGAACACATGACTAGACATATGCTTTATAGTCAACCAACTGAGCCAAGCTATGTTTAGGCCAACCAAAATGTTTTGGAGGGTAGCTAAGCATGTTCTATGGTACCTCAGAGGCACTACCCAGTTTGGACTTTGGTACATACGGACAGAGGGAGTGAAGTTGTGTGGCTTCACCGATGCAGATTAGAAACAAAGTCCATATGTCCGAAAGAGTACGTCAGGTGGAATTTTCAGTGTTGGGTCCGTAACGGTTTTTTGGTGCAATAGGAAGCAAATATCTGTGGCACTAAACTTGGCAGAAGAAGAATACATGGTTGCAAGTCAAGCATCATGTGAGCTTATATAGATGAGAAAGATACTTGTTGGCTTGTCTAGTCGGATGATGGATCCAATTGTGATAATCATAGTTGCATCAAACTCTCTGAAAATCCTATTTTTCACAATCAATCCAAGCATATTGATATCCGGTATCACCATCTACATAATTGCGTGGAGAGGAAGATTATGTCATTGTAGTACATTCAAGAGAGGAACAAGATGTTGATATTTTGGCAAAGGCCTTGTCAAGAGGGAAGTTCAAGTTCCACAGGTGAAGGATAGGGGTGGTTGATAATCCCTTTCTTGCTGAGAGAGAGTGTTGAAAATGCAGCAAGAAAATCTCAATTTGACTTTGCCTTGGTCAAACTAGAGAAAATTTGAATTTCTATTTTAGATGAAATGTTGGAGGTAGTTAACTGATTTGACATGGCACTTGTCACTCTGTTAACTTAGTTAATTCAATTTGGGGAAGCTTAAGTTCAATTCAATATGTTTTATTTCTAATTTGTAGCAATCTATTTCAGTTAACTTGAGTTATTATCAGTTAAACTAGTTCTAACCGTCAGAATAACTAGTGGAGGTGAAATTGTGGAAGCAGAGCTTCAACCACACTCAGTGATCAACCAATTAACTGATCAATCAACTCGAAATAATTGTTACATGCAGAGAATTCAAGTTACCCAGTTGAGATGGATATTCCAAGGCAGTGTACTATTAGTTGTAGCATATTCCAATGTGTATAAGCATTGCATTGAGTGAGAGGAAGGACTTAGAGGAATTGCGCAATTCAATATTGGGAAATTCCTAAATAATAGGGGCCAATTTCCTGAAGGAACAATGAAAAGAAACAGGAGCTTGGAGGGCTTGAAAATTGGCTAAGTGTTGGCTAGAGTCAATCCATCTGGCAAGGGGATAGATTATACACTTGTAGGGTGTGCTCAAGATTGAGCAAGCATATGCATTTAATCTCCATTCTCTCATTAATTTAATACAGATAGTAAGGGGTTTTGAGCAGTTGCTTTCCCCTAGATAAATCTTTGTGCATGTGTGATGTTTCATTTTTCATGTCTATGATTTGTGTTCTAGATAATGAATTAAATTCCGCAAATTAGTAGAGTAGCTTAAAATCTTGTTATTTAGTAAATTTCATGAGCAATTTTAAATGTACACCTTAATTTCTACACATTAATTATATTAACCTTTAATATTAATTTAAACTTAAATTAAATTATTATAAGATCTAAAAACTATTATAACTATATTTTATTTAAAATATTTTTATAATTTACCTATATTTTTTTATATATTTAAATTTTATATGTTATTGAGATATTGCACTTTTTTTTTTATAATTGTTATAGATATATATAATTTAAGTATATATAATTTAAATATAAAATTATAACACATATAATTTAAATAACAATAATATAATAAATAATAATAACAATAAAATTTATTTAATTGGAATATTATATATATATAACTTTTATATTTTATTAAAATATTATAATTTTATTATAATGTTTGGTTATTGATGATGATGGTGGTGGTTAACATCTGTTGAGACCAAACATTGGTCTATCGGACCTAAAAAAACGAATTATTTATTTTGATTTAAGATTTTATTCTTATGTTCAAAAAGATTGGAGAGAAGCCTCCCGAGCTCACTATAATTTTGACATTGTAAAAGGCTAGGAAGATCAGTATTGTAACAAAGATGGTGAAACTGAGATCTAATGTGGTTGTACGCGGGGCACTCTAAGAGGAAGTGGTTTTCATCCTCGATGTTCCTATTCTCACATATATGGCAGATCCTTTCCATCCATGGTGTTTTAGGAACTACCCAACGACCTGTTTCACTATGGAGCTCATGAGAATGTGTTCTAATCTTTGCTATATTAATTTTCTTCTTTGAGTTAGTTAAAATAGAGAGATACTTTTGATCTTCTAGGGTGGGGTTGATGACCTTCTTATAATAACTTAATTTTCTTTTAGCCGCTAAATCTTTCTCACACCACATTTTTTCTTTGAACTTAGAAGTAATAGTATCTTTAATGTTATTAATGTTTTGCAATGCATCATTCTAGTTGATCTCCCAATAGTTTAACCAGGCCCTTGTGTCTTTATGCCACCCCCGATTGAGCCTTAGGTGGTTTTGGCTGGAATTTAAAACTAGCTTAGGAAGTCTATGATCGTCTATGTTATTGAGTTTGTGCTTGTACAACAGAAACCTAATCATAGCTAGGCTCTCAATAGGGGAAAGCCCTGCTTCTATAAGGAGAATAGGATAGGGTGTATTACTTTTAATTTTCAGGTTATAAGTTATAAAACGCTTCTGGATTTGCTCAATCTTTCTCCATGATTCTCTAGAGATGTTGCAACCCCAAACCTCACAGCCATATAAGATAACAGGAGTGACTAAAGTTTCAAAGAGGAACTTCTTTTTATCCCACATTACTAGGTTTGTTGTTTTACAATTATTTTCAAGACCAAAATAAGCTTTCCACTCCCCATTAATCCTTTTCTCAATGTTATGGTTCCAGTTGAGCTTGTGATGAATATCAATCCCTAAGTACTTGTAAGAATACACTTCCTCCAAATTATTATTGTCCTTAGATTTAATAATTAAATTTACATTTTATCATATTTTCGTTAATTTTATTAACCTTTAATATTAATTTAAACATATATTACACTCTTATTTTAATTATTATATGATTTAAAACGTATTATAACTATATTTTATGATTAAAATAGTTTTATAATTTATGTATATTTCTTTTTATCATATTTTCTTATTTTAATTATTATATATGATTTAAAACGTATTATAACTATATTTTATGATTAAAATATTTTTATAATTTATGTATATTTCTTTTTATCATATTTTCATTAATTTTATTAACCTTTAATATTAATTTAAACATAAATTAAACTCTTATTTTAATTATTATATGATTTAAAAAGTATTATAACTATATTTTATGATTAAAATATTTTTATAACTGATGTATATTTATTTTATATAAACTTTATTGTGTAGTCATTATCATCACTATCATATATTTAAATTTTATATTTTATTAAAATATTACACTCTTATTATAATTGCTTATAAATATATAAATCTATATAATTTAAATCTATATATTATAAATAAAAATTTAACACATATATAATTTAAATAAAAATTTGAAAAAAACACACATAAAAATTAATAAATAACTAAAATTTAAATATTTAAATATTTTAATTTATATATATTTCTTTTATATGTTTTATTGGAATATTATACTTTTATTATAACTATTTATAAATATATAAATATATATAATTTAAGTGTATATGGTATAAACCATTAGAGATCCATCTTAACCACGAATCTACCCAGAGACTAGAGGGATCAAATCTCATTATATCCAAACCTCTTTTTAGAATGAAAAACTTAAAAAATAATTACACGCCAAGAGATTTAATCCCTTTTAATGCTTGATAAATTAGTGATTAAGATAGATCTACAATGGTTTTATGTCTCTCTCTATATAGACCATATGCAAGCTTTCATTGTTTAAATTTGTTTAAATTATATTTTTGAATAATTTATTATTATTAATATTTTATATTAAAAAATGAAAAGTTACACATTTTCCTCTTATTAAGAACTAAGTTATTTTACCTATACCAACATTTTATTTTCTAGCTTTGAAATATTTTACTAAAATAAACATTAACACACACATAAGAGAGAGACCTCATGTTGAAATATATTAGTTAATATGGATATTCAACAATTTATTGAAACTCTATATTGAAATATTTATAAGAGAAATACAAGTCTTTTTCCTTTAATTTTAATTACTTTATCTCTGTAAATTTATATAAAATTTTATTATTTAACATAGACATTGAAATGTTTTATTTATTACTATTTATCTATTACTTGAAGAGTGAGTGAAATATCGACGAACCAAGTCAACATAATGAGAATGTGATTATTAATATTTTATAATGATTTTAATTAAAAGTAACCAAATATATATAATCATTTATGTTTTTATTATAACTAACAATGTTTTCCATTTAAAGTGTTTTTTAAGGGACAATGTCAACTGGAAGTTGAGCATGGACACACTTATACATCCCCCTCATATTGATTGTAGAATCAATATAGATCGTGATCTACTAAGAGCTGAGAGGGATAACATCTCATTATATCCATACCTCTTCTTAGAATGAAAAACTTAAAAAAGATTTACATGCCAAGACATTTAATCACTTTTAGTGCTTGATAAATTCGTGATTAAGATATATCTGTAGTGGTTTTCTGCCTCTCTCTATATAGACCATGTGTAATTTTTCATTGTTTAAATTGTATTTTTGAATCATTTATTATTATTAATATTTTATATTAAAAATTGAAGAAGTTACACATTTTCCTCTTATTAACAAGTAACTAAATTATTTTACCTTTAATTACATTTTCTTTTCGAACATTGAAATATTTTACTAAGTTAAACATCAACACACATATTAGTGAGAGACCTCGTAACACACATAATAGAGACCTCATATTGAAATATATTAGTTAATATGGATATTCAAACAATTTATTGAAGCTCTATATTGAAATATTTATAAGAGAAATAGAAGTTTTTTTTCCTTTAGTTATATAAAATTATATTATTTAACATAGACATTGAAATGTTTTATTTATTAATCCAAAAGCGAAAATGGAATATCCACTAACCAAGTCAACCTAATGAAAATTTGATTATTAATATTTAATAATACTTTTAATTAAAACCAACCAAATATATAGTCATTTATATTTTTATTATAACCAATAATATTTTTTCATTTAAACTATTTTTTTGAAGAAATAATATCAATGGGAAGTTAAGCACAGGCCATCCTAATTCTACCGTCGAAAATGCTTTAAATCAAATCAAGAGAATCCTTCATCTCTCGCTTGAGGAATTGAATGGGGAGTTTCCTAAGGAAGAGAATGTACAATTATGTTGCCGGAGGTTCACATTCAATATAGCACGAGGCCTTCAATTCCGATTATACTTAATCCGAATTATGCTCAAGGCCCGATTTCCGATTATATTGTTGTTTGTTTTGCAATATAAAATTATGTTATATGATAAATTATATTTTTTTATTGGTATATTGTTTTATGCGTAGTTTAATGAGGTGGAGGAGTTGTTTGAAAAGTTATGGAAATTTTAGTCATATTTAGAGGAAATTTAGCAAGGATTTTTGTAAATCCAAGTTATAGTTGTTAAACTTCAAAATTTTAGGTGTCCTAGATGTTTTTGATGGTGTTGAATCCATTTCCACCATCAAAAACACGATTCAAACACTGTCTCTACAAGATTTTTTGAATTTTTTTTTGCCCGGATTCCGACCACTTTTGACCGTCTGGGCAATTCCTCCGCCTCGTTAGACAACTCCATTGTTTTATGGTTGGTTGGATTTATAAATCCAACGTATTATGTGTATACACATTATTTTCTATCATGTTTGCTTATGGCCACCAAATTTTCATGGTCCCGTGCTCTTAATATGCATTATAATTTATGATTGTGGTTATCTTGTGTTTCTTAATTTAATTATAAATTATAAAAAATAATTAAAATTTTAATGACAAATTTGTCAACTAATCTATTCAATAATATGATAGCGATTTTACGATTAATATATATATATTTTTAAAGATTAAATATGATAAAAAATTGATTGCCAATTTAATGCGAGTATGACACTGATTTTATCATTATCATTTTATTATTATTTAAATACCAAGTTTTAAAATATAGAATTATGTTTCAATAAGTTTTTTTTATTTTTAATAATAATATTACAGTGATTTTATCATCTATATAGAACTAGTACATTCATATTTAATTAATTAAATGTGATTGATATACATTGAAAGTTTTATTCGTAACTACACGTCCTGATGTCGAACCACACTGCTTGGTTCGAAACATGTCGACTTAAGTCTACCAATATGATTTCTTCCAAAATTGGTTTCAAATATTCCAAATATATAATAATAAAAATAATATTACAAAAAAAAATATTACATCCCACCCAAACTATTACATCCCACACATGACTTGAAACTATTACATCCCACACATGACTTGAAGTATGTGGACCCAACATATGAAATATAATTACTTATACTGTATTTTATTTTGCATTAGAACTTACAATATTTAAAAGAGTTCATGATGCATTAGTGACTTCACCACATAGCTTTTTCCTTGATCGAGTTAATGGAAAAATATGTGTATAAATAGTATTTGATAATACTTTATATTAGATAAAATGAAGATGTTTAAGGTTATTTTAATTGATTTTTTTTGTATCATAAAATTAATGTATTTAGATGATAAATATATTATTAAAAAAAATTAAAATTAAAATATTAATATTTTTATATAAAATATAAAAATATATTTATTAAAAGCCAACCATGGTCAGCGATGGCTAATCATGGTCAACCATGGTTACAAAATGAAACATGGTTAACCATGGTTGATCTTGGTCAAACATGGCCGTGTGTTGCATTGTGACAAATATTATCTCGATATGAAAATAAATCATGGTCGACCATGGTCCAACGTCACATTGTGACAAAGATTGTCTCAATATGTAAATCAACCATGGTCTTGAATGTCACATTGTGACAAAAATTGTCCCCATATGAAAATCATGGACAATCATGGACAATCATGGACAATCATGGTCAGCCATGGTTGATCACGGTCAACCATGTTTTATAGAATGAAACATGGTCTAGCATATTTAATTTAGTGTTTATAATATCGATCTTGTTATAGGCTATTTTGTCTCATCTGATCAGTCAAGACTCTAAACTGGACCATTCACATCATTTCCCCCCTTTGCATCATCATTGCACAAAGCCCTATGCATGACTCTCTTATTCCCTAGAGTTTATGCCCTAAACTGCATCATCTGAGCCAATTTTAGGACCAACGCTCCCTGAACTCTTGTTGGACTGCGTTCACTTACAAGTTGCTCCATTGTGGCCTGTGTTGATCACCTAATGGTTGTTACCCTTTGCACCTGTGTTGGTTCTAGAAATTTGAGAAAAATAGAGAGAATCCCAAAGTCTCCATTTCCAGAAGCTTCCAAGATCTGTTGTAACCATTTACCTCAGATAAAACATCTGGATCCTATCCTACCCTACTTTGGAGTTTCCATCCCTTATCCTTTGATCCCATCCTCCCATCAAAGGTGGATCTAAAACCTTATATTGGTAATTGGATAAGAACTCCCAACTTACCCCACTCTATATATTTACATCCTTCCATATGCAAGGGGTTGGATTTTCGAGAGTGATTCTACCCTTATGTCACTATTGTGAGAGTTAACTTTTCATGCATTTAGGGTGATTGGAGGTGCACTTTGTGACAAAGGAAGGACAAGTCAACAACTTGGAGGAGCTCTTTTACAAGATCAACACCTATTTATGGTTGCAACTCACTCCATTTATATCAATACAAAAAGTTCTTTGTTTTCCTATATGTGATGTCATTATTTCATGTATTTCAATACCATGCTGATCTGTTGAATAAAGTAGATTAATGATGCTACATAGATCTCGTAGTGTGTTGGCTTCTGTTGTCTGGTTTTGCAGGTTCTAATTTTGGCGATTGGAGCTAGGATTGGAGCATTCAAGCCAAGGAAGGAGTGAAACATACAACATATTCCAAGTAGGTTTCATCTGTTCATCTACTTACTTTAAGGAAAACATTGGGTCCTTTGTCTTTATGTTTTTCTAGGTTAGCCACCAAACCTAGGGGAGATACTTTTGTCTGCAAACGTAAATCATGTATAACAAATTGGCGAATCCACTTGGGATGGTTCATTCCCTTGGTGGTTTCCTTGTCCATTGTGCTTGTATTACATCTTCTTCAGACCTTTACTATCTCACTCAATCCTGAATAGACCTAGGAAGACCTTTCATTGAGCTTTACTTGCATTTTTTGTGTCGGAACTTGGCTTTCCTTTATCACCACACCCTGTGGTCTAGAGACAGTGCATTGCAGTGCACCCTAGCCTTATTTTTACCTGCGTTGCAGTGCACCCTAGCCATTTTAGCACCTGCTATGATCATGGTTTGATGCAAAAAATTCTTTTTTTTTGTGATTTTATCTCTGATTAACTTTGTTCTAGTTGGTCCTCCTTGTGTCCCTGAGTGTGTCTTGGTCTCTCATAAGCCTCCATTTGGTTTTCTTTTGTTTTTGGGTGCCTTTGATAAGAATTTGTTTAGATTTTCCTTTGTTCTTTTCATTAGGTCATTAGAAAACTAAATTGTTTGATCATTGAGTGCTTGAAAGAATTGGTGTTTCAGTCATCATTCTGAATAGTTTATTTTATCAATGATTAGGCAAATATCTTAGTTTTCATCTGAAAATTAAGTGGAATCTAAAAGAAAAATCTTATGCATCATGCATTGCATATAGGGCTTTGATTTTGATTGGAATAGTGAAGTTACAGAGATTGGTTTTTGCATCACTTGTTTGTTGTATTGCTGATTGCTTTCTTATTCCCCTACATAGTTAGGTCTTTCATTATTAAAAGGAAAATGAAAAGAGTTATTTTTGTCATATTAGTTGCATCATAGGCATGTTTAGATGACATCGATTTGTGAGCCTTGAAACTGAAACATAATTCAAGATCAACTTTAAAATTCACTCAATTAACCTAAGGAGAATTTGAAACTTAACGAAACACATAGAGGTCTAGGCTAGAGATGTGTTCTGACATCTTTAAATGTAGGATCTATCATTTTTTGTTAGTGTTACAATCCAGGGGTGATATCTCGTTCCATGTATGTAAGTGCATACGATCGTTCTCCAAGTACCTTCGAATATATCAGATGGCGCTCCATGCATGAGAATTATATGTGAACGCTCTCATCAAACGGATATGCATTAGAAAACACTACTAGGACTTCACTCCCACGTGTCATTGAGTATATTTTGGGAGTCCCCTATAGGTTGCTATCCATACATAGGTAATTGAGTCGGCCACCTTGTATACCGTGATACACCAAACACAACATTTGGAGAGATTTTCTGCACGTATGTAAAGTCCTTGGTTCGCCAAGGTGTATATTGTAGTTCACAGTTGCTTGGTAAACCTTTATGCCTAGTTACCCCTTTTTCTTGTTTGTGTCTTTAATTTCTAAAATCAATTGACTGACTGCGGAACAATATACTCCTGGTGGAAGAACTCCTTAGTATATCTTAGGTTGAGGCTAATGGCAATAGTTTCAGAGTCTACCAATCAAGGGAACCCATCTTACGAGAGTCCTGGTCCTTTTCCTTCTTTTGGAAATATTGGTGCTCCTTATATGGAAACGTTGTCCCTACCCAGATTTACCATTGGTTTGCTAGTTTGGTTATTATTGACAACTATGGTTTTGAATGTCCAAACTGCTTCTCAACTGAGTTCTCCTCCACCTGAACAACATCAACCTCATGTTGATCCTAGAGTAAACCCTTTTCCTTCTTCACCCGTTTCTCCATTCCTTTCTTCCTCTTCTCTTGGTGAAAGTATTGATTTTAGTAACTAGGAAGCTAAGAAGAAGAAGAAAAATAAGCAGGGGGCCAACCAAACAACCATTGCTACAGACACAACTAGTGTGGAAAGATATTCCAATCATCCCCGTAAAGTTAAATTCTCTTGCATGTTATGTAAGGGTGGCCACCTTCTTAGAGATTTTCCTAGTATCCCCATGGTATTAGAAGTGTGGTCCACAAGCTCACATTGGCCTTTGTCGCCAGCTTCTAGAAATCATGCTAGTGACAAACCATCCACTAATGATAGTAAGTTCCATGCGAAAAAGGGTAAATTAAAATCTCCCTATAATTTATGTGAAAGGAATCATCCTATTCACCTTTGTCCTTATATGGATGAAGCCTCAAAAGTGTTGGAAAACCTTACAACTTCTCAGCCATGACGTTTAGCTGATTACGAGAAGCTTTCTCCCTATCTTCCACTAGTTGATGAAGTGATTGATCAGAATCTGTATCCAATAAATCTTGATCTCCCTAAAAGTGAATCCCATGAGTCTGTTCTCGACCAACCATTGATTGAGAAAATGGTTGACTCGATTCCACCTTCATTTGATCGTATCTTTCCCATAGAGAGTGAACTTCATACTGCTCGAGTTCTTCTCATTTCTTCAGGTTCCAATGAACTGGGGGATAGTTCTCGTACATGGGGGAAATCCTCACATTACCAAAACACTGGAGAGTATTTTTCTCATTCCCATAACACAAGGGGGAAATTCTCCCATTCCCACGACACCCCCTCCAAGTAGTATGGTCACTTCCTTTGATTGGAGTCGATTGACGAGATATCGTATTCCTCCTTATGTGCCCTTCTAGATCATGATACATGCTTATAATGTGGTCGTACCTAGAACAATCATAGATGAAGGTGCATATGTTAGTATTTTGTCCTCAACTACTTGGAAAGCTTTAGGTTCTCTGCAGCTTGTGCCCGTTACCCATAATTTTTTGGCTTTTAACAGAGGAACCAATTAATCGTTAGGGATCCTTCCTAAGTTGCCTATTACTTTGGGAGGAAAAACTATCTATATCGATGTGATGGTAGTCCAAGGCCCTTTGGATTTTAATTTACTCCTTGGGCATGACTATGTTTATGTCATGGGAGCTCTTGTCTCTTCACTCTTTCATGTAATATGTTTCCTGCATGAAGGAAAAATCATGACTATTGACCAACTTTCGTTCATTGGTCCTAATTTGACTCCCAGTCAATCAACATCCCTAAATGGTCCTTATATGCAAGTGGTATCTTCCCTTCCATAGGTTCATTATGCGGCAACCTATCCCATTCATGTACCTACTGTGGAAGATGAGCCTTTCAATGTCTTCTCAACTTTTTTCGACCTAGATCCACTAGGTGATACGGTGCATAATTTACTGGGGGCATTGAAGTCTGATCTTTCCATTGGATCCCTTGATATATATCCCTTCCAGAGCGTTGTTCTCCCATCTGATGACAACCTCTTGGAAGCCATGGTCTCTCAGAGGCCATGATTAGGAGTTGGAGCAGAGTTCCTTATCTTGTGTTAAGCTCGTTAAAAAATGAATCAAGGTTCTTTGAAGTAGTTCCATCATGACCGGAACCATTTGCTACCCTTTATACCACTTGTTCCTCCAAGAGGAGTCATCTTTTAGCTCTTTTCAGTCTCCCAAACTATGAAAAGATTGTCGAGCACTTATATTTTTGAACTCGTTAAAGTAAATGAAAATATGTCTACTCAGTATAAGTTTAACCCTTTTCCAAACCTAGATAGACTATCTATGAAAAATGAATACCTTAGTCGAACATGACTAAGAGGTTCTCTTGGGTATTGTTTTCTACCTTTTTGGACCTAAGGGACTACCTACAAAAAGGAACATCTGGAGTTTTATTTTTTGCCTCTTTTTAAAACTCTCTAAATATGAAAAAGAAGTCAAGTCTTCAACCTCGTTGGACTCGTAAAAACATCAAACATCAATGGACTCGTCGATCATGATGAGACCGAACCACTCCTTCTTTGGGTTCGTTAAATATTCTCAAAGGGATTCATTCGAAGGATGGACTTACAGATAAAGTATATGTTATCCTCCTCAAGCTTGTTAAAAAATAAAGAGGTACTAACCAGTATGGTTGGGGAAATTGGGAAAACAAGGTACTCCATTTGTTAATGGCAGCAAGTCACTCTTGAACACGACACTCTTCCACTTCATCTTTGTGGTTGTTGGGTTGGGTAATCTTCTTGTATTTCGGTTCATCATACCTTCACAAAACCTCCATTTTGGTTTTGGGTCAATGCTTCCAACTCCATTGCGTTTCATCGATGTGTTCAAGAGAATTCATTCAACTTATATTTATTTCAATACTCTTAATCCTTCATTCCATGTTTTCCTTTCATGATCTAGTTCCATATCAACATCATTCTGATCATTTTGTCTCAATCATCATACCCATTTCATTTCATTGACGGGGGATACATCAAGACCCTCATGCGATGCGTCACTTCCTATTGACATTAGCACATTATCCAGGAAGTTGACTTAGAAGCACCCATCGATACCTTGGTGCTTGGATACATAAATGTCAAGTTTCCTCACTCTCGATGATAGGTTTACATCATTGGCCTTCGACCGAAATATTCTGTGTGGTATTGGATAATAACTCATTTATTCGCACCATACAGATTGTACTCGAGTACCTTGAGAGCCATTAACATCATTGGTGTTTTATCTCATGCACGTTAACGACTTACATCATTGTTCAGTAATCAGATGGTGTCTACCATTTTCGACTTCAGCTTATTGATTCACATGATTAGACTTGTACGTTGGTTGGTCGTGTGAACGAGGTAGAAGACCCCAGATCTAGTTTCCACCATCTGGGTTGTAGGTTTTAATCCCGTACAGAAATTACCTGTATACAAATTCTAAAAATAGAAAATAAACAAAGGTGAGAGGATAACACATAAAATAAATATGCACAGAGATTTTCCCCTGGATCCCAAAACTGGGACTACCAGATCGATTTTTCATTATGTTCCTTTCAATGTTACAATACATATATATATACATGCCGAAGCATCCATAAAATCTAATCAATTAACCTTGGATTAGAACATAACTATAGTTCCCTTGACTGGATCTACATAATACCATGGACCGAAAAACCATTGCCCCCTCTAGTTGTGGAAATAATATAACACAACCCAACATGGGCTGCGATTTCAGAATTATACAGGGTCACTATGTATGATGGATAAGATCATACTGACAGTCATCCAGTGATGGATCCACCATCAATCATTAGTGGACATGTCTTTTGATCATTGTACATGTTATGTTAGCTTATGTGTTGAGTATGGGTATGCCTCCCTCAACAAAAGGATGTCGTGATGTAAATGCATTGTAACAAAAGATGATATCAATGATTGTTATTGATCTCGACTTGTCACAAGGTAAAGCACTTTAGTCATCAATCATCATCTCTGACTTTTCACTTTAGGGGGCACTCTGTTATAGGATATTTTGTCTCATCTGATCAATCAAGCCTCCGAACTGGACCATTCACATCCTTTTCCCCCTTTACATCATCATTGCACAAATTCCTATGCATGACCCTCTTATTCCCCAGAGTTTATGCCCCAAATTGCATCATCTGAGCTAGTTTTAGGACCAATGCTCCCTGGCCTCTTGCTGGACCGCGTTCACCTACAAGTTGCTCCACTGTGGCCTGCGTTGATCACCTACATGTTGCTCCCCTTTGCACCTGCGTTGGTTCTAGAAATTCAGGAAAAAAAGAGAGAATCTCGAAGCCTCCATTTCTAGAAGCTTCCAGGATCTGTTGTAACCATTTACCTCAAATAAAAAATCTAGATCCTATCCTACCCTACTTTGGTGTTATGCTCTTAATCCTGCAAGACGATACCAGAATACCAAATATGTGAGAAAATATACCCAGAACATAGAACAAGAGCAATAACAACAAGTATTTTATTATTTAGAAAGCAAAGTTCACTTGCCTCTTCGAGGGGGCAACCTCCAATAGAGCTAAGCTCGATTACAAAATAAGACACGATGCTCCTCGCAGGGAGTCTCTATCCTTTATATAGGATTCATACATGCAATACCATGGGGCAATACCATGGTTCTTATTAATACCATCTATCTAATACCATGGCCCATTTGCAACTAACTGTGGTCCCGTCATTAAATGCGGGTTAACCACTTACAATTATTAATATGGGCTTTATTGACTCTTTACTTAACTATAACTATGACTCGATCCTATTACATAAATAAGGGGGTTAGGGTGGGACCCTAACATGCCCTCCCCCATAAGAATAGCCTTGTCCTCAAGGCTGAAGCTACGAAAACTGCTGAAGAATAGTGGCTGGTTCCCAAGTTGCATCTTTTGGAGAGCTGTCTTTCCACTTGATGAGGACTTCCTTGATCATGCGGCCACGTAGGTGCCGTACTCTTATATCCAGGACCTGTTCAGGTTGGAGCCAGATTGACCCTTCTTCATCCAGTTCAGGTAGACTGGTTTGAATTCTACAATTGTTCCTAATCACTTTCTTGAGGCATGAGACATGGAAAATTGGATGGATTTTTGCAGTGGGTGCCAAAGCTAGCTTGTAGGCCACTTCTCCAATGCGCTGAAGTACTTGATATGGTCCATAGAATTTTGGAGATAGTTTCTGACAACCCTTGTCTTTGAGTGATGTTTGCTTATATGGTTGCAACCTCAAAAAGACCTAATCCCCTTCTTGAAATTGGCATTTTGAGCGATGCTGATCTACCTGTTGCTTCATGCGGTTTTGAGCTTGATGAAGATTCTATCTAAGATGGGCGAGCATGGTTGTGCGGTTCTGTAGGAGTTGATCAACTGCTTGTACCTTCGAGCACCCCTTGATATAAGAAGTAGGGGAAGGAGGGAGTTGACCATAAATTGCTTCATATGGAGTCATTTTGGTGGTGGCATGATAGTTGGTGTTATACCACCATTCAGCTAAAGGTAACCACTGTACCTAGAGATATTGATTTTCTGAAGTGAAACACCTAAGGTAGGTTTCCAGACATTTGTTGACTGCTTTAGTTTGACTATCAGTTTGTGGATGATAAGAAGTATTGAGTTTTAGTTGGGTACCTTGTAGCTAGAAGAGTTCCTGCCAAAAATTACTGGTGAAGACCGGGTCACGATTAGATACAATGGAAGTGGGCATGCCATGCAATTTGAAGATCTGATCCATGAAAGATTGAGCAACCAAAGTCAGTGTAAAAGAGTGGGGTAGGGCGCAAAAATGAGCATACTTAGAAATTCTGTCCACAACCACCATGATGACTGACTTGTTTCCTGACTTTGGAAGACTTGTAATGAAATCCATAGAAACCTATGTCCATATTGATGCTGGAATGGGCAATGGTTGTAATGTGCTTGGTGCTTTGACTGTCTCTCCTTTGTTGCATTGACAGACATCGCATTCAGCTACAAAAGTAAGAATGTCCTTTTTCATGCCTGTCCAAAAAAATGATCTGCGAGTGCGAGCATATGCCTTATGAAAGCCTACATGTCATGCAGTGGGAGATGAGTGCAACTCCGCCAAAATACAGCTTTTGAGGGTGGATGTTGGTGATATTACGACTCTGTCCTTGTAGCGAAGAATCTCATCCTGCTACAAGTAGCCCTCGGTGGAATTTGGATCTGCATGCAATTGAGTAACGAGTTGGGAGAGCCCAGGATGTGAAAACCATTCCTTGCGAGCCTCTTCAATCCATTCTGGAATGGGAAGGGAAATTGCGAGCAGGGTACTTTCCTCCTCCAATTGGCGAGATAATGCATCTGCTACAATATTTTCACGCCCTTTCTTGTAAATTATCTCATAATCATATCGCAGCATTTTGGCGAGCCATTTATTTTGTTGTGGTGAGGATAGGCGTTACTCCAAAAAATATTTAAGGCTTTGATGGTCTGTGCGGATTTGAAAGCATCGCCCCAATAAATAAGGTCGTCAGGTATCTACGGCATGTAAGATGGCCATCATCTCCTTCTCATAGGTAGATTGTCCCAGATTATTTCCACTGAGTTGTTGGCTTGTGAAGGCCAAGGGTTGACCTTCCTGCATTAAGACCGCCCCAATACCCGTACTCGAAACATCACATTCAATGACAAAAGATTTGGTGAATTCGGGTAGTGCTAAGACTGGAGTGGAACACATGGCATTTTTGAGAGCTGTAAAGGCCTGTTGTGCTTCATCATTCCAGAGGAATGAATTTTTCTTGAGGAGTTGAGTGAGGGGCCTCGCAATGCGACCATAATTGCGGACAAATTTGCGATAGTAGCCCATGAGACCCAAAAATCCTCTCAGGCTCTTCAAGGTCTTAGGTTGAGGCTAATCCTGCATTGCCTGGATCTTTTTGGGGTCCACCCTGACACCTTCACGCCCCACAATGTGGCCCAAAGACTCAACTTCTTCCATGCCAAAAGAACACTTGAACATCTTAACAAACAATTTATGCTCACGGAGCAGTTGCAAGAGCAGATCTACATGCTGAAGATGTGCGGCCCAAGTGCGACTGTAGATGAGGATGTCATCGAAGAAAACAAGGACAAATTTTCTAAGCTAGGGTTTGAGTAGGTGGTTCATAAGGCTCTGAAAAGTGGATGGGGCATTACAAGGACCGAATGGCATGACTAGGAACTCATAATGGCCTTCATGAGTTCTAAAAGCAATCTTTGGAATGTTGACTTCTTTCATGCGAATTTGATGGTAGCCTGAGCAAAGATCAAGCTTAGTGAAGAATTGAGCCCCATTTAGTTCATCCAACAAATCATCAACGACTAGGATGGGAAATTTATCTTTGACTGTCAACTTATTGAGGGCCCTGAAGTATGGACACATATGCCATTCCCCATATTTCTTGAGCACCATGACCACCAGTGATGAATAAGGACTAATGCTGGGATGAATGACGCCTGCTTCCAAAAGTTCCTTGATTATTTTTTCTATTTCATTCTTTTGGGTGAACGGATATCTATATGGTCGCACATTTGGTGGTTGTGCCCTTGGGACCAAAGTGATGCTATGATCATGTTCCCCTCTCGAAGGTGGAAGTTCATGAGGCTTGTCAAAGACTGGCTGATGGGTATTTAAGATCTGTTGCATCTCAGGATGAATCGGAAGAGAATTGGGTTCGAAGGCTTGGATGGCATTAAATTGATCTATAACTCCATGATGGCCCTTTTTTAACAATTATTCCATCCAATGTGAGCTGTTGATAGAGGGAGCTCCTGCCTGGAGTCCGCGGAGGGTATGTGTGTGGTTGTTTTGCTTAAAGCTCATATATAACTCCTGGAAATCCATTGTGATTGGGCCAAGTGTGCGAAGCCATTCAGCACCTAGGAAAATGTCGCACCCTCCCATGTGTATGGCAAACATGTGGGTCTTTAACTGATAATCCCCCATTTGAAGTTTGAAATTTTCATAGCGGCCTTCACATTTCATTTTGACCCCATCAGCGATTTGGACTTGGAAGTTAGAAACTGCTCGTACAAAACAATGCACTGCTTCCGCTACTCTTTTATGGATAAAATTATGTGTACTTCCACTATCAATCAACACTACTACTGGGCGATGCTTAATAAAACCTCTGATTTTGAGAGTTTGAGGCGAAGAAATCCCTGCCAAAGCATGCAGCAAAATAACTGGTTCTTTAGGTACATTGTCCTTCTGGGTGTCCTCTTCTTCCCCCTCTGGTTCCTCGAGTGGTGGGGCTTCCTCCAATGAGTTGGGATCAGTAGCATCAATTTGAAAAAAATTGGGCTCCTTGCATTTATGCTCGGGGGAGTAATTTTCATCACAATAGTAACATAATCCTTGCTTTCTTCTTTCCGCCATTTCTGCAGGTGACACCTTTTGAACCTTGAGTGTTTGGGTAGTGCTGTGAGCCTGTGGGGGGCGACCCTTGGCGGTGAAATTTGGGCAATTGGACTGGGCCGCTAACGCATGTTCTACTTCACGAGCTATCTTGCAAGCCTCCAGCCATGAGGGAGGGTGGTGCAGTCGGACGTGGGCTTGTATGGCCTCTTTAAGACCACTGATAAAACATTCCGTGTAGAACTGATCTTGTAGACCTAAAGTACAGAAAGCTAAGGCTTCAAAAGCTGTAATATATTCATCCATTGTTCTAGTTTGACGGAGCTTACTGAGACAACCTAAAAAAGCAGAGTCATGGTCAAAGCGATCCATAAGAGCTTTTTTGAATTTGTCCCAAGTCAAGGGCCTTCCATAGCAACATTGATGCCATTGCCACCATTGCCATCTTTCATTTTCCAAGTACATGATCCCCACACTAAGCTGAGTGTCATTATCTAGGATGTAATTCAGATTGAAATATTGCTCCATTTGTGCTATCCATGCTGCCGGGTGAGAGCCATCAAATTTATGCATGTCCAGCTTGGGTGGTCGTGGATGGGATTGTTGGTGGGTGCCCCAGAGGTGAAGAGAGTGGCTAGACTCACCCTCACTGTGTTCATTGCCAATATATGCATCCTCGCGGGCTTCTGCCTTGCCTGTAGAGAGTGCTATAGTTAATTTCGTCAACTGATCTTGGATTTCTTTCAAGGATGCTTCAAGTTTGTCCATCCTTTCATTCGCCATAGCTTGATTTCTAGTTTCTACCATGCATCGAGCCGATTTACTTGAAATTTGGGACCGCCCGAATTTTTTTGGCACTAAAAATTGAATGGTACCACCTTGCTCAGCTTGTCATCCTGATTCTTATGGGCTAAGTCACCAATAAGCGCCCCGGGGGGTCTCAGACTTTTTTTTTTAAACTCCTAATGGAGTTTTACTCCTTGCTTAGGAATACTGCAGTCGCCGAATCCCTAAAATGTCAATGCTGCCAAAAGTCCTGCGAAAATCATGCCCAAGTATAGGAACCCACACAACTACTCAGATCTAGAAGGTGGATCTGATGGATCTCAATGGTGGAACTAATTGTTGTTGTGGATCTGATGGATCTAAGAGATCTGGCTGGCTGATTTGATAGATTTGAACTGTGAAACCCCACTTGCGAGATCTAATCTGGCAAAGATTATGTATGATCCTGAGAGAGATCAGGGAACTATGGTCTCCAGGAGTGTCAGGTGCTACAGATCGAAATATACATAAGGGTCTGACAGTAGTACTCAACCAAATTTTTCAGGGCAGTAACCAAGGAGGATCAACTGTACCCTTAGCCGTACAACCCGAATACCCTATCGTACGGGCGAGTAATCTCTTCGAGTGCTGTTCTCGGTGTACTGTAGCAGCAAGATGACCGACAGTTTATCGATGGCGAGGTTTCAAGGGAGCTAGGGGGCTTCCAATATACCCAGAAGGTACCTGGAAGACAGTCTGTGCGCGGTTCTGTCTAATGCGCTACTACTCGAAGGGGTACCCATAGGGGTTACAAGGGAGTCCAACAAGTGTGACCACCTCTTGTATTTCCTGCGTGCATGCCGCCCCAAATCCGCAGGTTTATGCGCTCAACCACAGATCTTGTGGTTTAAAGACACCGGAACACGTCTCTAGCCAAATTTTTTTTGTTGCTAAAAATGGAGATCCCACCGGCCCTGGAAAGCGCTATGATTCGACTTGTTATGCTCTTAATCCTCCAAGACGATACCAGAATACCAAATATGTGAGAAAATATACCCAAAACATAGAACAAGAGCAATAACAACAAGTATTTTATTATTCAGAAAGCAAAGTTCACTTGCCTCTTCAAGGGGGCAACCTCTAATAGAGCTAAGCTCAATTACAAAATAAGACACGATGCTCCTCACAGGGAGTCTCTATCCTTTATATAGGATTCATACATGCAATACCATGGGGCAATACCATGGTTCTTATTAATACCATCTATCTAATACCATGGCCCATTTGCAACTAACTATGTTCCCGTCATTAAATGCGGGTTAACGACTTACAATTATTAATATGGGCTTTAATGACTCTTTACTTAACTATAACTATGACTCGATACTATTACATAAATAAGGGGGTTAGGGTGGGACCCTAACATTTGGAGTTTCCATCCCTTATCCTTTGATCCCATCCTCCCATCAAAGGTGGATATAAAACCTTAAATTGGTAATTGGATAAGAACTCCCAACTTAACCCACTCTATATATTTACAACCTTCCATATACAAGGGGTTGGCTTTTGGAGAGTGATTCTACACTTACGTTGTTGTTGTTGTGATAGTTATCTTTTCATGAATTTAGGGTGATTGGAGGTGAACTTTGTGACAAAGGAAGGACAAGTCAACAACTTGGAGGAGCTCTTCTAAAAGATCAACACCTATTTATGGTTGCAACTCACTCCATTTATATCAATACAAAAAATTCTTTGTTTTCCTATATGTGATGTCGTTATCTCATATATTTCAATACGATGTTAATCTATTGAATAAAGTAGATAGATGATGCTACACAGATCTCGTAGTTTCTTGGCTTGTGTTGTCTGGTTGTGCAGGTTCTGATTTTGGCCGCTGTAGCTAGGATTGGAGCATTCAAACCAAAGAAGGCGTCAAACATATGACATATTCTAAGTAGGTTTCATCCTTTGTTCTACTTACTTTAAGGAAAACATTGGGTCCTTTGCCTTTTTGTTGTTCTAGGTTAGCCACCAAACCTAGGGGAGACACTTTTGTCTGTAATCATAAATCTCCTATAACAGGTCCCTTGGGTTTATTATTCTCTTGGGTTTATAATATCAATCATGGTTAATCATGGTCAATAATAGCAAACCATGGTCAACCATGGTCGAACGTCGCATTGTGACAAAAATTGTCTCCATATGAAAATCATGGACAACCATGGTCCAACATTGCATTGTGACAAAGATTTTCTCAATATGAAAATCAACCATGGTCAACCATGGTCTAAAGTCGCATTGTGACAAAGTTTGTCTCGATATGAAAATCAACCATAGTTAACCATAGTCTAACATCGCATTGTGACAAAGATTGTCTCGATATGTAAATCAACGATGGTTAACCATGGTCTAACGTCACATTGTGATAAGAATTGTCTCACTATGAAAATCAACCATGGTCAACCATGTGTTTATAATATTTATGTTAGGGTTTATATACCTTGGGTTTAATATTATCCCCTTGGGTTCATAGTCCCTTGGGGTTTTAGTATTAATTCCTTGGGTTTATTATTCCTTTGGGTTCATAATATTAATCCCTTGGGTTTAATATTCCTTTGTGCTTATAATATCAATCATGGTAAATCATAGCCATTCATGGTCAACCATCATCAACTATGGTCGAATATCGCATTATGACAAAAATTGTCTCCATATGAAAATCATGGACAATCATGGTCAACCATGGCTAGACATGGTTAATCTTGGTCAACCATGGTCGAATGTCGCATTGTGACAAAGATTGTCTCGATACGAAAATCAACCATGGTCTCGAATGCCGCATTGTGACAAAAATTGTCTCCATATAAAAATCTACCACAGTTTCCATTGTCGAATGTCGCATTGTGACAAAGAGTGTCTCGATATGAAAATCAACCATGGTCAACCATGGTCTAACGTCGCATTGTGACAAAGATTGTCTCGATATGTAAATCAACCATGGTCTAATGTCGCATTGTGATAAGAATTGTCTCAATATGAAAATCAACCATGGTCAACCATGTGTTTATAATATTTATCTTAGGGTTTATATGCCTTGGGTTTTTAATATTTGTCCCTTGGGTTTAATATTATTCCTTTTGATTCATAATCCCTTTGGGTTTTAGTATTAATCCCTTTGGTTTATAATATCGATCCTTTGGGTTTATTATTCCCTTGGGTTTATAATATCAATCAGGTTTATAATATCAATCATGGTTAATCATGGTCAATCATAGCGAGCCATGACCAACCATGGTTCAATGTCGCATTGTGCTAAGGGTTGTCTCAATATGAAAATAAACCATGTTCAAGCATTTTATTTTAGTGTTTATAATATTTATGTTAGGGTTTATATACCTTAGGTTTATAATATTTGTCCCTTGGGTTCATAATCCCTTGGGGTTTTAGTATTAATCCCTTGGGTTTATAATATCAATCCCTTGGGTTTATTATTCCCTTTGGTTTATAATATTAATCATGGTCAACCATAGCCAACCATGGTCAACCATGGTCAAATGTCACATTGTGACAAAGATTGTCTCGATATGGAAATCAAACATGGTCAACCATGGTCCAACATCGTGTTGTGACAAAGATTGTCTTGATATGAAAATCAATCATGGTCAATATGGAAATTAACCATTCTCAACTATGTTCAACCATGTTTATTTTAGTGTTTATAATATTTATATTAGGGTTTATATACCTTGGGTTTATAATTTGTATCCTTTCGGTTTATAATATCAATACAAAGGGTTTAATTTTATTCCCTTAGGTTTATAGCTGTTTGGGTTTTTATTATTGATCCCTAGGGTTTATTATTCCCTTGAGTTTAATATTATTCCCTAGGGTTTATAATTCCTTGGATTTTAGTATTAAACCTAAGAGATTATTAACACAAAGGAATTAATATTATAAACCCAAGGTACGTAAACCATAAGATAAATATTAATAACTCTAGAATAAAGTTGGTTGACCATGGTCAACCATGGTCCAATGCTGCATTGTGACACTGATTGTCTCAAAATGAAAATCAACCATTGTCAACCATGGTCAACAATATTTGTTTTATGGTTTACAATATTTTATTACGGTTTATATACCTTGGGTTTATAAACTATGGTCAACCATAGCCAAACATGGTCAACCATGGTCGAATGTTACACTATGACAAAGATTGTCTGAATATGGAAATCAACCATGGTCAAGCATGGTCCAACATTGTTTTGTGACAAAGATTGCCTCGATATGAAAATCAATCATGGTCAATATGGAAATTAACCATGCTCAACCATGCTCAATCACTTTATCTTAGTGTTTATAATATTTATCTTAGGGTTTATATACCTTGGGTTTGTAATTTTTATCCCTTTGGTTTATAATATCAATCCCAAGGGTTTAATTTTATTCCTGTAGGTTTATATTCCTTTGGATTTTTAGTATTGATCTCTAAGGTTTATTATTCCCTTGGGTTTAATATTATTCCCTAGGGTTTATAATTCCTTGGATTTTTAGTATTAAACTTAAAGGATTATAAACTCAAAGGAGTTAATATTATAAACTCAAGGTATGTAGACCATAAGAAAAATATGATAAACCCTAGAATAAATTTGGTTGACCATGGTCCAACATTGCATTGTGACAAGGATTGTCTCAAAATGAAAATCAACCATGTTTATTTTAGGGTTTATAATATTTTTCTTAGGGTTTATATACCTTGGGTTTATAATGTTAATCCTTTGGGCTAATAATTCCTTGGGTTAATATTATTTCCTTTGATTCATAATCCCTTGGGGTTTAACTATTAAACCCTAGGAATATGAACCCTTACATAAGTAAACCAAACAGATTGATATTATAAACTCAAGGGAATAATAAACCCAATGGTTAATACTAAAACCCCAAAGTATTATAAACGCAAGGGACTGATATTATTAAATCCAAGGGACTAATATTATAAATCCAAGGTATATAAATACTTAGTTGACCATGATTTATATTGAACCTAAGGATTAATATTACAAACCTATAAATAATATTATACCCTAGGAATATGAACACTTAGATTAATATACCCAAGGGATTGAAATTATAAACCTAAGGGAATAATAAACCCAAGGGATTAATACTATCAAACCCTAGGATTTTCAGTAATAATCCCTCGGGTTAATATTATTCCTTAGGGTTTATAATCCCTTGGGGCTTTTGTATTAACCCCTTGGATTTATTATTCTCTTGGGTTTATAATATCAATCCCTATAGATTATTAATCTAAGGGTTCATATTTATATTACATAATTTTAAATTAAATAATAATAAATAACATTTAATATGAAACAATAATTATTATAAAAAAAATTATTATTAATTATAATGATAATTGCAATAGTGTTTTTTTGGTAGATACAAATGGTACACACAAATGGTATGTTTGTCAATGGTAGATACAAATAAAGCCTTCAACTTATATCAATCACATTAATATTTTTAATGTGGTTGTGCTAGTGTTAATACTTGGTATTCCTGTCTAGAATCTATTTGCAGTTGTCTCACTAGTATTTAAATCTCTAGAAGGGTCACCCATACACCAATAATGTAGAAGGATACAAGCAATATAAAAACAAGTCCCATCACCAAGTCCAACTTCTAAAATTTCGATATTTAAAATCAAATTATAATGATCTCACCAATATTATTCTACTCAAAATTGGTAATTCCCCTTAAATAAAATTCGACCAACTTCGAAATCAATTTTGTTTTTCGAACCCGCAGGTGACTTAGTTATGTCATAAACCTTAGAAGTATCGCTCCTGCATCAGGTACAGACTTCAATATAATCTCCGAAATGGTCGCAATTCCCATCTTCCATCCATATTTATAATCATTTATCATAATTTGACCAAAACTGGTAATACTTATTACGTATAATACTCCATCACAGTTGTTACTTCCATGTTTACATACTCATTTATCAATGTTTTACCAACTAACCATTATTCGTAATTTAAAAATTCAGATTAAAAATGGATCATATATTCCTGGAAGGTAAGATTTCTTTGAATTGGGTATCTTGTCTTGCCTTGCCTTCCAAGTCTTCTTCAGGCTGCGCATTCCAGGTCACAACCACTCATCTCCAGGCTCTGTATTCCAAATCTTCTGTTACACATTCCAGGTCACAACCACTCATCTCCAGGCTCTGTATTCCAAATCTTCTGTTACAACAACTGTTGTGCATTGTTGAGCAAGAATTTCACAGTTACACGTTACAACATGTATTTGCTCAAGTTCCATTCAGATGGAAAGTCAATGAAATAAATATGATTTCCCAGCTGAGAGAAAGGTTGATTTTTTTTTTTCAACAAAAATTATGTGATCTTCATATAATTTTAAAGAGAATATGCACTAACAAGACTTGGTTGTTTTACCAAATTCCTACAACTGCCTCTACAAAATCTCTCCATTGGGAACAGTAGGTTTTTGTTTTTTTTTGTTTTTTTTTCCAAAAATCTGATTAAAATAACTAAAAAATTACTTATTCTAAACCTAGGTCTCCACCCAATTCTCAACAACTCAATTCATCCCCATGGACAAAAAAAAATAGTCACAGTTATAAAGCAAATACTTAGGTAATGCCAACCCGCTTTTGATTCAGAGTCTGATCTTTTTCTGAAGCATTTGGATTTTTGTTAGCATCATGTTTTTCAATGCGTTGGGATGCCAAAAATAGTTGAGATGAGAGTTTATTTGAATTGAGTTCCTAGTAAGTAGCTGTTCACATTGCACAAGGAGGATTTTTCCGGTTCCTGCACATGAGGCTTGCGAACAGAGTTAGTAGTGTGTTATTTCTTCCTCCAAAGGAAGAGAAAGCATACACTACTTAGAGCACATGAGACTTGCAAACAGAGTTAGTAGCGTGTTACTTCTTCCTCCAAAGGAAGAGAAAGCATACAATACTCAGAGCTATCAGCCTAGCTTTTGTTGAAAGAATATGAAGAACATGACATGCATCTACATCATCATATTAAGACAAATCCCAGCTATATGGAATAACTTATTGGTATTTTATAAGTGACAGACTTCTAACCTACCTTGTTAAATGTCATGTCTTTGAGTCTCAGGCGGTTAATCTGTTTCTTTACATATAAAGAATAAAGAATATAGACTTTTAGCCCATCAAAAACAGTCTAGGATATACTTCGAAGTCTAAAGAAAGTTTCAATCCTTAGAGTGTGTTACTTATAACTGAATATATTAAATTGAACAGTCAATCTTTTGGATTTTGGGATTCTTTATGTGGATAACAGTCCCAGGTTGAAATTTTGTAGGGTTCCTATATAGTGACAATCCCTGGGTGTTTAGTTGATTAGGTTGGGATAGAATTGCAGTCCAGAAGGGTGTTTTTTTAATGCAAAACCAGTTCTTCGTGGTCTTAACCGGTGCTTGTTAAAGCCGAGTGTTGTAGATATTGGGTTTTAGGATCAGTGGCTGCCAATTATGGCAACCGATGTAGCAAAGGATCTGATTTCTGGCACTGTTGGGGGAGCAGCACAGCTGATATCTGGGCATCCCTTTGACACAATTAAGGTGAAGCTCCAGAGTCAGCCATTGCCTCTTCCTGGCCAGCAGCCTCGCTATGCCGGTGCAATCGATGCTGTCAAGCAGACCATTGCCAAAGAAGGCCTCAGAGGGCTGTACAATGGAATGGGAGCCCCTTTGGCCACTGTGGCGGCTTGCAATGCAGTTGTGTTCAGTGCGAGAGGTCAGATGGAAGCCCTATTTAGGGTTGAGCCTGGTTTGCCACTTTCTGTAGGGCAGCAGGTGGTGTGTGGAGGAGGGGCAGGGATTGCGGTATCTTTCTTGACTTGCCCAACTGAGCTTATCAAATGTAGATTGCAAGCTCAGAGTGCTTTGGCTACTTCTTCAGTTGCAACTTTGGGGGTAACAGGAGTGGCAGCTTCTAATAAACACAATGGCCCAATTGATGTAGCTAAGCATGTCCTAAGATCCGAAGGAGCCAGAGGATTGTTCAAGGGCTTTATCCCTACTTTATTAAGGGATGCACCTGGAAATGCCATTGCATTTGGCGTGTATGAGGGTCTGAAGCAGTTCATGGCACGAGGGCATGATACATCTCAATTGGGCATGGGTGCCCTGCTTGCTTCTGGTGGGATTGCTGGCGCTGCTAGCTGGACACTTATATATCCAACTGATGTTGTGAAGAGTGTCATCCAGATTGACGAATTTCACCAGCCAAAGTATGTTGGTACGATGGATGCCTTCAAGAAAATTGCTGCTTCAGAAGGGCTTAAAGGCTTGTATAAAGGGTTTGGTCCAGCCATGGCAAGAAGTGTTCCTGCCAATGCCGCCTGCTTCCTTGCTTATGAGATTACCAGGTCAAGCTTGGGATGATGGGAACTTCAAATCAAATTGTGTCTATTTACAGGAGTTCAAAAGCAACAGAGCAAATTGGGAAATGGCATGTTCGTTATTTGAAAGCTGTTAAGGGCTCTTTTTTGGTCCTCCATTCTTGGTTTGGGTGAGCTCTGTCATCCTTGTTTTTATGCTGCTTCGTAAATTTGTAATGGGGTTCCATCTTCCTGTCTCATCAGGCATAATAGCTAGACGTTTAATTTCTTCTCTGGTGCCTCTGAATAATTTAGAGTTGTACCTGCATATGCAATTGAATTGAAAAGCAAGAAGTACGAGGGGCCGCCTTCTCAGAATGGAGGAATTCAAACAGTGAAGTGAATCTCATTAAGAAAGTTTGTGTCGAAAAGATCGTGGGCATTTCTATTTCAAATTATAGTGATAGGTTTATCATATACATGTTAGCAAGTTCACTTACCCATGTGGCTAGATATGGTAATTTGTAATGGGATGGAAAATATAAGCTTATGCTAGATCATCTCCTTATAATTTAGGTATTTTAACAATAAATTGTGATGGTATAATTTGTTTGACTTTTGTTGATTATTAAGAAGGTTTGTTTTTGGAAAAATCTTTGATATTTGGTTAGTTTAGTGTTAGAAGATATTTGTTTTAAATTTTTTTAAAGTTTTAATGCTAGTTTATCTCAAGGGGTTTATAGAGGATGTTATTCACAGATGTGTGAAAGAATTTTTAGGTTTCTCATAAGGTTTTGTTTTGAGGGATAAAAAGCAATATGTATGTATGTGTGTCAGCATGCTAAGAAGGTTTGTCGTGGAAAGATCTTTGATATTTGACTAGTTTTGTGTTATTGGGTGCCAAGTTTAAATTTCCCTAGGGCAGATGAACTAGTCTACATCGAGGGGTTTACCAAAAATGTCATCCATGAATGCGAGGAAGCATCCCTTAAGTTTTCCACGAGGTTTTCTTTGGAGGGGAAAATATGAACCCATAACCTATGGCCTCCTTTGTCACAATATATATGAAAGAGGTTGTGTTATGTACCTGATAACGATTGCAATTTTCTAACTTATTATAACAGCCCAATTGACATGAGATTACTATGTCAATTGTTGCTTTATATCTCCATTCATTTAACTCAACAAATGTAACTAACCAAACTCAATCATTTATAATGTAGTGAAATTTAATTAGTAATGGAAAATATTAAAGGATAACATCATTTATTTATATGCCAATTAATAAAACAAAGTCTAACTCATTCATGCAAACCAATGTTCAATTCCAAATAATGATCACTGAGGAAACACACCCTAAGGGTGTCACTTTTATTCTCAACCAACATAACGCTAAAAACATTGGTCATGCCTCCTGTGTAGGGCCACTACATAATGAGGATACTCAATTGGCACACTGTCCTAAGGCTCATCTTAACTAAAAATATGTACACAAGAAACAAGGCAATGACTGGACAATTTTTTATTAAATATAGATTATTGTAAGGTGGAGGGGCCTCTAGCGTAAGCCACACCTCCCAATAGGGCCTTGATGTGCAAATAAATATATGCATTCTAGCCCCATTACTACAACATCTCAAGCAATGGAGTTCTCCACTACAAACAAAGAATACTGGGAAATGTACCTCCCATAGGCTTCAATACACCCACATCATCTACCCACACAAATAAATCTATTAAACAATGTTGAAAGTGCTCCAATCACTCCACAATTAAGTAACCGCACCTTTTCAAAAGTACACATCTACTTGCACAAAAAACTACAACTCATGAGCATCAATTATATGTCTTTTTACTGTATAACTAAGAGCACTCCTCCCTAATAATGATTATCCCGATAAAAGGTAATTCGAAGTCATAAAATGATCTTAGGGTGAATTAGAGTTATATGAGAAGCATTTATTCACATAATTATGATCTTTTTTGGGTCAGAAAACCTATAGTAATAAAATATTAAGAGAAAATATTTTCCAAATAAATCATTACTTTCATTTACCTTCCTGACAAGGTTGTAAGACTCTTAGGCTAGGTTATCCACATTGAACTAGGGTTCTTCTGTTAGGCTTTGAGTCCATAATAGCATTTCATAATCGTTCAAGACATCTAACTTAGGTCACTAAGTGTCTCAAGAACTATTTTTATGCTACATTACTCAAATGCACTTAAATAACATCATTGGTCCCATGACTTCCATGGTATTAGATTTAATATAGGCAATTAACTTATTTAACAAGAGAGCACAATGATTAGAGAATTAATATGATATTCCAAACTCAAGTCCCAAACAATTATATTCAATCTAATCATTATAACATATTCTGACATAATCATCATAGCCAAAAATAAGTGCAAGGACATATCATCACTTAAGGATACACCAACAATGTTACATTGATGTTCCAAACTCTTTATGTCCCACACAACTATATTCAATCTAATCATCATAACATATTCTAACATAATCATCATGGCCAAAAAGAAGTCAAAGGATACATCATCACCTAAGTGTACAAAAACTCTTAATGTAACATAAAATTCATAAAATAAAAATAGCTTATAAATGTTTATTAACAACCAATAAACAAAGGAAGTATTTCAATTCAGTGAACAATATATACCCAATAGATAAAGCACAAATGGGGTGTTATAATTTCTCACCCTTCATAAAGGCTATACCATGGGAGCCGACTATCTAAAAACAAATATAGATAAAGTCCTCTAATCCCAGACCTTAATTCACATGTATCTTTTACCTCTAAATGATGTCCCCATTTAAATTTGACCTAATCAATAACTCAACTTCATAGGTGTTGTTGTTAGTTTCAACAATCATCAAGGGATTAGTGAACTCCCCTATGTCCTCAATTTGTTTGCCATCAAAATCCATTACACATCCTAGGTTAGATATGCACATTTTAAGCAAGGAAAAGTGGAATACATTGTGTGTTGAAATTTGTAGCTTGGGAGGTACTCCCACAACCACTAGGGTACTGGGTTTGTGAGGAGTTGACCCACAAAATGTGGTTTATGGGCAATGTACCCAAGTGATAGCCTTTGTACCCAAAGTTGTGGGTGAAAGACCCAAGTGAAAAATAATTGCTTATTCATTGGATGCATGAAGAGCACCCTTGAAGGGCTAAGGGGCACTTAGGGCTATGATGGAGTGGATGAAAACAAATGAAAGAAATTGTATCTCTTAAGTTATTGGTGTTTGAGCATGAATTGCTTAGGTCGGGTTGGGAAAAAGTGGTGACCCTTGGTGGCTAATGGACTCCACTAAGAACACTATAAAAGGAGATAACATTGAGCTCATTTGATCATCTAAGCAAGCATATCACAAGTGTTTTCTGCCCAAGAGGAAGAGCGAGTTTGTTAGGTGCCTATACTGCTAGTGTATCCCCTTATTGTTATTAGTGCAACCCCCTTATTATATTGTTGTGCCCATGTAGTCCCCTTATTATTATTATTGTACCCCATAGAAGCCCACTATTGTTATTGTTGTGCCCTTAGAATATTATTGTTATGTCAGCTCTAATTATATTGTGACCCCTTAGACTCCTATATATAGAAAGGAGCTCTTTTCATTTGTATCATCCAAGAATTGTTCATTTGTGTAATGTAAAGGAGGTTTCCCCCTCGAAGAGGCCGATTTTGAATTTGTTGATCTATCTGTTCTTCTATTTTGTGAGCTGGTTGCATAACATAGTTACCTCAGGAGGAGAGCCGCAAACCTCATGAAGGATTGAGTTGGTATATTTATGGTTTTCTGTTGTTGTTGCAGGCCTAGTTTTCCTAAGTAAGAGGACGCATTTCTCTATGATTTTCATGCTCCTTGAGGGTTGTTGTGCAAGTTGAGGACACTATTTTGTGGTATTTGGTGCCCTAATTATGGCTACTTTTGTGCATGAACACCATTCTAATATTTGTGCTAAAGTTTGTTTATGCGATCTAATTTATGTGCATGAAGGAGAGGGTCGAGACCCTAAATAAATGGACGATTTTCTTTGTGATAGGGCTGCATGTCTCAGAAGTATTGCATGGAGGTTTTCAGTGGGTAGTTTGAACTTAAAGAAGGTCAAAACCTACCTCAGATTGTAGAAGGAAGAGTTTGAGGTTGGGACGAAGAGTAGGGTTGTCATGAAGTGAAGGAAGGAGGGAAAATTCATTGGATAAGAGTGTTGAAGGTGACATGTAGTTGATTTTTGTCCTTTAAGTAGTGTATGGACAAAGGCTTGATGGTCTTATATGCAGTGTATGTTGTGGGGAAACTAATCACTATGAGTAGACCTAGTTGTAGCATGTGAACAATAATCTTGAAGAAAGAAAGGGATTGTAGGTTGAGCTGATATGTTGTGCCCTAAGTGCAACAACCTTTGGAGAAGTTGAGGTGTTGTTAGAAGGCATATTGAAGAGTTGAGTTTGCAAGTGAATATGAAGGTGTGGACTTCCTTGTGAGAAACAATGGCATAGGTGTTGGAGTAGCAAGATCTATGCATATATAGGTGGAAAAGGGTCTGCCAAGTGTTCAAGGAAAGTGGACTGAAAGGATTGGTGTGATATCTCCTTCATCAATTAATTCAAGTGTGGTTTTGGTATCATAGCTACTTTGAAGGGATAGTTGAATCAAAGTGTGCACAATGGACAAATCAAGAGGGAGTTGGTTTCCTTGTTGTTAAAGGACTAGCAACATGTCAAAGTTGGATACTAATATGAGATATGAGGATAGTTAGGATGGGTTTCCCAACTGTAGTCCTAAGAAGGAAAGGACCAAGTTGGTCTTATTGGTAAACAAGATTTGGGGGTTTTCTGACAAGGAGGTTAAGAAACCAACATACCCTAAAGAATTGTAAGTATAAGAAGAGTTGGATATGAAGGCTAAGTTCATCATCTTAGATGGTGCAAAAGATCACTTCATACCTCATCTAACCAGGAAGAATGTTGCCCATGAGATGCGGATGGCTCTTCAAGATTTGTTCCATAACAGGAACAAGAATTGGTTTTTGGCATTGAGAGATAAGCTTGAGAACACCAAGATGTTGGATGATGAAGGTGTGGCTCTTTATTTGGCAAGCATTTCTCAAGTTCTTGATGAGTTAGATGCCAGTGGAGATAGAATTTCATATTTTGAGCCAGTGAGGACTACTTTGAAGGGATTTACTGAGGAATGGAAGTCATTTATCAAAGAGATCGTCACTCAAGATAAGCTGATATATTGGAACAAGTTATGGGATGACTTCATCTAAGAAAAAATGTGGGACAAGGATCTTCACAAGGAGAAGAAGTTTGCAAAAGATAACGTGGCTCTTGCAGGGAAGACGAAGGGCAAAGCAAGGAAGGAATTGAGCAAGTTTAAGTGTTATACATGTGGCGAACATGGTCATTATGAGAGAAAGTGTTTGCAAAAGAAGAAGGGAGATAATGATAAGAGGAAGGAGATAGTTGTCGCTGCCACTTCTTCAAGTGAGCTAGATGACTTCTCAATAAGATTGGAGGAGGAATTTTCTCTAGTCTCTCATTTCTCTGAGGGTACCATCGATGAGGCTGCATGATACATGGATAAAGAAGTGTTATAGCATATGCCAGGTTCATGTGAAGTTTTTGAGACTCTAACTAAATGGGACTCGAAGTTGCACATGGAGGTTGGTAACAAGAGTTAGAAATATATCAAAGGGTCAGGAGTTGTGCCATTTAGTATGGAGTCCGGTGGGATGTTACAAGTCCAAGATGTATTGTGGGTACCAAAGCTCATATACAACGTGTTTTCTATCTCAGTGACAGAGGTAAAGGGGTTTGAGATGATATTTTGAGATGGGAAAGTGGTGCTCAGTCCCAAAGGCTCTAACTTTGTTGGAGCTATAATTGGAGTAAGGGATCATGGTCTATATCAACTAATGGGAAAGCCTATAGGTCAAGGGAAGAATCAGGTTCCTGAGACTTAGAGGGAGTCAATTTCGAGTGGGAGTTTGCAGGTTTAGAGGGAGATCCATAACCCAAGAAGAGAACATGGTATGTGGGGAGTAAGCAGACTTCAAAAACTGGCAAGAAGGAATTGTGGAATGGGCTAAAGGCCTATCATGAGAGGAAGAAGTGGGAAGATTATGGAATCAGGGACACTACTGAGAATAATGTGGTTCATTCTACAGGGTATGTTGTAATGGTGGATGCTAGAGATTATGCTAATGTCATTAACGATGATGAGTTACTTCTAAGTGGTGGAAGTACCTCCCTCATCAAGAGGGAGTTTTGAAATTTGTAGCTTGGGAGGTACTCCCATAGTTACTGGGGTACTGGGTTTGTGAGGAGTTGACCCACAAAATGTGGTTTGTGGGCAATGTACCTAACTGGTGGGCTTTGTACCCAAAGTTATGGGCGAAAGACCCAAGTGAAACATAATTGTTTATTCATTGGATACATGAGGAGCACCCTTTAAGGGCTAAGGGGAACCTAGGGCTATAATGGAGTGGACGAAAACAAGTAAAACAAATTTTATCTCTTGAGTTATTAGTGTTTGAACATGATTTTCTTAGGTCATCATGGGAAAAAGTGGTGACCCTTGGCAGCTAATGGACTCCACTAAGAACATTGTAAGATGAGATAACCTTGAGCTCATTTGATCATCCACGCAAGCATATCTTAAGTGCTTTCTGCCCATGAGGAAGAGCGAGTTACCTCAGGAGGAGAGCCACAAACCTCATGAAGGATTGAGATTGATCTGAAATTGGATTAGGTGATTTCTTCCTCTTTTCCAAAATCAAATAAAACAAAACTTAGGATCATGTCAATGCTTTGCAAGGTTAAAATTGGTCTTGAAACAACATGTTTTATAATGACTCTTCAAATCATGAATCAGTATTCACATGCAATTTAACATAATGAACATAACAACACATAATCCATGTAGGCATAAAGAAGAGAAAGAAAAAAGGTTTGTTGACGGAGTACACCCCTCCTGGCCTACATCTTCGGACCTGTCAACATGACTAGAACACTCATATATTCAGTAAAAATGAAGTACAAAAGCATTTTCTGCAAGTAAATAAGTGGCTATGACCCCTACAAGGTAATGTTCTCCTACAAATAACTCTCACAACAACAAAAACTCAAAACATCTCCTCTAAAGATGACATCAACTGAAATGAGCTAAAAACATCACGTGAACCCTTCAATTCCACATTGAAACACATAATCAAAACTTCATGTTAAGGGAAGTTAAACCTGAGTTGAACCCTATTGGTTATAGTTGTTGTAGTAGCCTTCTGGAAGTGAGAATACCCCTACAAGGCCTTCTCCATGCCTAAATACTTCTAAGAACTACTTCTGAACCATGACTAATCCATACACCTTTAGTCTCACACCTACAAAAAGACCTTGTAGATGTGCTCAAATAAGGAATTAAAGATTACCAATGGACGTAGAACATCCAAAAACCACTAAGAAGCCTCTTTCTGAGCTCAATTTGGGTAAATACTCCATGAACTTGAGCTCAAGTTCTCTCATGAACTTGATTGTTAACCATCCTAAAAATTCGACCTTATGGCTAACTATCCTACAAATCTGATATGAAAATCGCTAATGGAGCGATAATTTTTCCCTTCGTAGGTGCATTTTTTCGAACCATTAATTCGTCCTATAACACCTTGGAACCAAAATTGTGGTCATATAGCCACAGATGGCCGCAGAATGGGCCTTAATGCCTACCCTTGCTAACCTAGCCCTTAAACTTCGGATGAAAAATTACATGCGGTCACGAGTCCATGGGCTGGGCCTTAACACCCGCCCTACCCGTCGGGGCTCTTTTCTTCTTAGCGCATGGTCACATAATGGTACACGGAACCTAGGGTTGGCTCCCACACTTAGCGCCTTCTCGCAAAGCACTCAGGGCCCGTGCCTGTGGTCATGTTAGGGTTATAGAACCATGGGTTGGCTCCCTTTCGCTAGTGCCTTACACCTAGCGCCTGTGGCCTCTCCCTTTGGTTATATTGCCATTGGGTTGGTCCTTACTTCCGATCCTCCAATCTATTAGCGTCGGGTCTACTGCCAAGGGATATATGTTGTGGTTCGATGGCCTTGGGCTACGGCTAAGCCTCGAGCCCCTTGGCTCCCTTTGCCATGGTCATGTGGTGTGATGTGTTGTTGGGTGTTAGGGCTTAGCCCTGGCCCCTTCCCCCATATGCGCTCTACATAACATTCAAATACATGTTTTGAACTATGCATAACAAGGAACATAGTGCGACATGTGGGTAAGACTCTTGACTATTGAATGGGAGGTCTTGTGTTCAATTCATGTGGTGCTCATCTGACCCTTGACCATAATTTTGCTATGCCCTTGGGAGGCCACGTGGAAGCCATCCATTGGCCCACATGGCTCCTATTTATTGGGCTACAAATCGACCAATCAAAACATAGGAAAAATTTGACCAATGGAGAGAGGCCAAGTGGCATCTTGCCACTGGCCCATAAAAACCCAAAAATACAGTCAAACTGCCCAATTTCCATTTTTTTGCATGTTTGAGAAAACTGTCAATGAACAATAACTTGAGCATTCGGTGTCAGATTGAGGTGAAACGAATGTTGTTAGATTCAGAACGACGGACACTTCGATTTGGCATTGGTTTCAAAAAGTTATAGGTACTTCCATTTTTGAGCTTAAAATTGATCACTTGATCACACATCCCCACTAGGAACTTTTGGACTCCAAAAGTTTACTTCCCTAGTCAATATAAAGAGGTTGGAATTCAAAAATACCCAGAAATTCAATCCAAAATGCCAAATTTTAAATTGGTGCCCTTCAAGCCCCAATCAAGGCACTTCACTTATCATCCTCATGAAGACCTATTATCCTGTCAAGAATTGATCCATCATTCTTATCGTTGTTGCAAGAAAAAAATATTGATGAGTGGAATCTGAACATTCTCTCTACTCTCATCTTTGCATCGCTCCAAAAACACTTCATCTTGAAGTTTAAATTGTTGAAGACAAACTTGACTCCATCTTGGAAATCATAAACAAAATAAATTTGCTTTAACATCTTCAAGCTGAGTTTGTACATAAGAAGTACATTGCTACAAAATTTTCCATGATATGATTGACCTTACCTACAATACATAGTCATCTTATACAATCTTAAAAACAAATATTCAATTCACACAAGTTTCAAATCGAATACTTGTATCAGTGAACATATGACAATTTGTAGACAACTTTGATCAACAATCTTGTACATTCACAAACGTCCTTATACATGTGGACTTATAACAAGTCAATACATACATCAATTAAAAACATCTACTTTTTGAATATAGTGAAAATAATGTTCACTTTACAAAAGTACCTAAACAGGTAATGACAACAAGTATTTACAAAATTTTACAAAACAACTTTACAATAAGTGTGCCCAAACTTTACCTCTACTAGGGTTGTGGGTTCTTTTCTTGCACCATCTTGTCTTGAAGGTCGCTTAGGATTATGGAGAGTCGTCTTTGACACCTTTTGTTTCCCTTGCATTATGCAACATAATCTCTTTACCTTTCTTTGAACGAAGTTTCGGATGCAACTTCCAACATCGTTCAGTGGCATGTCCATGCACTTTGAAATGAGTACAAAAAAAACTTCTTCTTGTTTGTTGACATAGAATTTACCTCATGCAAAATAAATTCGTTATGCTTGATGCCCAAAATTTGGTTCATTCATTTAACCATTATCATACGTTTCTCACATACAACCATGCAATGGTCAAAAGCATCACAAAATGTACAAGGGTATTGATTCCACAAGTATTCAAAAGTTCCATGCATTGGAAAACACTCTTGAGAGTTATGCCTCTCTTTAGAGTTTCAGCTTCAATAGTTGTGACAAGGTGGTGAAACATTATGTTCAGATGTTTGATGTAACTCAAGTTCCGGATTATCCACAGTATTATGTTTCTTATGTCGACGTTTCGAACCCCAAAGGGGGTCCATCCTTAGGACCAAATTTGATAGAATATGAAGGCAGTTCTTCTTTCAATCTTTATCCTTGAGATTTCAAGAAGATAGATCTCATTCCATGATCTGATAATCACCCTATGAGTGACCTCAATTGAAGATTTATTAAACAAAAGGTATTACAGACCCATGTGCTGGTGTGTGTGTTCTGTGTTATTGAAACAACAGATCGATCAGATTTCCAATACACAAAAAATAAGTGGAAAGACAACAGAGAAATATAGTAAGCAACACAAAGACACAAACAATTTTTAATAAGGAGTTCACCCTATCCTCCAGGGCTACGTCTCCGGTCCAGCTTCAGTGGTGGCCTTGTTTTATTGTGTCTTTCAGCAGAGAAATTACAGTACAGGGACTCAATATGAATTCTCCTGAAGCAGATTTTGCTTGGTAGGGTGGTTCTTGGATTCCCCAAGCCACTCGGAGTTCACAGAATCTTGTTCTTCTTGCTATCTCTGTGACCTTCAGTCTACAGTGGAAAGAGCCAACTGTGATGCTCAATCCAGACATATTCCTCTATGGGAAGGCTTGAATCTTCAAGCTCTCTGGTGCTCGATGATGCCTGAGGTCAGCTTGGCCCTCTGTCTCCTCTGCTTGGCTTTACTGCGCTCTGTGCTCAGTCCTCCTCTCTCAGAGATCACTGTTCACTGTCTCTCTTGGTCGCTTGGACTCTTTCTATTCCTCCTCTCTCTATTTTCATTCGACTGTCTCTATTCATGGCTTTAGCCATTCGATATCCATGCCTGTTCGATTCCTCTCCCACCTACGTCGATTCGCCTACCGCCTGTGTGCTTGGAGTTCCTTGTTTGGCATCATCATGAATGCTTGGGAAGTAGCCACGTGTCTCCATCAGAACGGCGCCAGCCTGCTCATCGATTCGTTTCTTCGGTTATGTCGTGGATACGTTCTTTCTCCACCGTGGTGGTCAACGGATTCCAAATCCCCTTAAACTGTGGCTTAATTCCCTATCGATTTCGCTTCTATCTATCGGGCGCAATCTCAGCCGTCCGATCTGGGCTCCTCCCAATCCAACGTCATACGCACGTCGAGCGCAGTTGACTTGCTTGACCGATAACACGTGATCACGACAGTTTTTCTCTCACCTCCGCTGCCATGCGTCGATCGTTGAGTGTGATCGCTTCGCTCTACTCCAAAACCTCTTACCGTTCAGGGGCGCCCCAATCAAAACCATCGGTTTCCAGGTCGTGGGTCCCACCTTCATACGTTGGCGCTTTTCGTTTCTCCGCCCGCGGTTCTCCGGCTCCCAACGTGACCAAAGGCTTAAGGCCCCTCCATTTCAGCCCTGTTTGCCTAGCTAGGCGCTAATCGCGCATCGAAAATCAGCTCCTTTTCCCATTCTGGGGCTCCCAGGGGCTACATCGACCTCCTGCACAGTCTCCATGGGCCTCGGTCAGCGCGCTTTGACCGAGGTCCTCGTCGTTCCACGCCGGCTGCCATGGCCACTGGTTCAGGGTGTTTCCGATTGCTGTTTTGGATTCTTCAAGGATTTGTTTCATCCCAATACAGTCAGGGTTCTTTGAAAGTCATTTATGGATCTGATTTGGATTACGAACTCCCTACTGAAAATATTTTGGACCACCAAAATTTGGTTTTCTTCAAGCATCGACTAAGTAAGGAAACTGCTGTCTCACTCGTCCAATCTCAATCCACTTCGCATTGCTCGACTTCAAACCTTTAAGCCCAATCATAAGGTATTCCACCTGTCCACTGCGCGTTGTCCTTACCTTCCTGTCTAGCATTGTATCTTCCTGCAACTCATTAAGATATTCAAGTAGCAGGCCATCAACAGAAGGTAATTAACTCTACTCTTCAGGGTCCTCAATCATTGAAGGTTCAAACAAACTCAAGAAATCTGCGTTCACAACTGAATAGATGTGCATGTAAGCTGGTAGATCAAGGCGAAAAGCATTCTCACCAATCTTCTCAAGTATCCTGAAGGGTCCATACCTGATAGGTTTTAGCTTTTTGCCTTCACCTTGCATCCTGTCCTTGCTGATATACAGCCAGACTTGGTCTCCAACTTGAAAACTATGCTCCATCCGATGCTTATCATGCCTAGTCTTGTATTTGGCCTGGCTCTTTTCCAGCTATTCCTCTACTGCCTGGTGGATCTCCTAGATCTGTTCAATGAACCTAGTTGCCATGTCCACATCACTGTGTCTATCAACCATGGTATCTTTACCAAAGACAAAATCCAAGGGAGACCTTGGTATGAAACCAAAGTAGGTCTCAAAAGGAGATCTCTGGGTAGAAGAGTGTTTAGCTCTATTGTAAGCATGCTGCACATAACACAAGTGTTCATCCCAAAACTTAGGGTGTTTGCTGCAATATCCTCTCAGTAACTAGATCACTGTCCTATTAACTACTTCTGTCTGGCCATCTGTTTGTGGATGAAAAGTTGTGCTTTTCTTTAATTTGGTGTCCATTAGTTCCCACAGACTTGACCAAAACTTCCCCACAAATCGGGTGTCTCGATTAGATACAATAGAAGTGGGTAATCCAAAATGAACCCATACATGTTCAAAGAATAATTTTGCAGTTTGTTCAGTTGTAACCTGTTTACTACAGGGTATCAAAATACACATTTTGCTGAACCTATCCACAAAAACATATAGATAATCATGACCTTTCCTAGATTTGGGCAGTCCTCCAACAAAATCCATGGAAATGCTTTCCCAAGGGTGAGAAGGAACTGGCAATGGAGTGTACAAGCCTAGTTTTCTGTTGCTGGGCTTGCTTTTAGCACACATAGCACACCCCTTTACATATCTAGAAACTGTCTCACTCATTTTTGGCCAATAACAGAACCTTTGCAGCTGTGCAACTATTTTACTTACCCCAAAGTGACCTGATATCAGAGAAGTGTGTGCTTCCCTAATTATCTTTGCTCTCTCAGTTTGTGGAATGCAGAGTTTCCCACAATGATATAAGAGTTGGTCCTTCACATGATAGTCCAATTCTTGTACTCTTTTGCCTTGACTCAAATTTGCATATACATCTTTAAATTCCATGTCCTGAGCATACTGTTCTATGTAGCTTTCATGCAACACAGAATTATGCTTAAGTATGGTAGATGCATTTATAATGGGTCTAGATAACATGTCTGCAACCTTGTTATGTATGCCCTTTTTATATCTGATGACTAAATGAAACTGTTGTAGAAAACCCATCCATCTGTAATGTCTTGATTGTTGCAACTTAGTTTGGGAGTGTAGGTATTGAAGTGGCTGATGATCAGTATGTATTACTGTTTCTTTGCCCATTAAGTAATGTTTCCACTTTTTCACACTTTGAACTAATGCATACAATTCTTTATCATAGGTAGGATAGTTGACTACTGCAGGATTAAAAGTCTCAGAATGATAACATATGGGTTTACTGTGCTGTGTCAACACTGCTCCCATGGCATAGTCACTGGCATCAGTTTGGATCTCAAATGGTCTTTGTAGATCTAGCAATGCTAGTATAGGTGTTGTACTAATTTTTTCTTTCAAGGTGTCAAAGGCTTTCTGTTGTTTGCCTCCCCACTGAAACACCTTGTTCAATCATGTCAAAGCATGTAAGGGAGCTGCAATTGAGGAAAAATTTGAAATGAACTTCCTCCAATACTATGCTTCTCCTAAGAAGCTTCTCACTTCTGTAGCAAACTTGGGTTTAGGTCAGTTTACAATGACTGCCACTTTAGAGGGATATATTTTCAATTCACCTCCCCCTACTATATGACCCAAATAATTTAGAGAGGTTTTGCCAAATTCACATTTGGAGCGTTTAACATAAAGTTTTTCTCTTTTCAAAACATCTAATGTCTGCTTAACATGCTTTAAATGTTCTTCCCACGTTTTACTAAAAATCAGAATTTCATCCAGATACACAATAACAAAATCATCAAGAAAAGGTCTGAGTACATCATTCATTAATCTCATGAAAGTAGAAGGAGCATTAGTTAGGCCAAAAGGAATAACCAACCATTCATACAATCCCTGCTTTGTTTTGAAAGCAGTCTTCCATGCATCTTGCTCTGCAACTCCGACCTGATGGTATCCACTGTGCAAATCTAGCTTGGTGAAATAAACAGCTTCCTTCAATTGATCTAGAAGATCATCTATGTGAGGAAGGGGATAACGATTTTTTATTGTTATCTTATTCAGTGCTCGGTAGTCAATGCACATTCTCCACGATCCATCTTTCTTTCTCACCAAGACGATGGGTGACCCACATGGTGATGTGCTAGGCCTGATGAACCTGTTTTCGAGCAACTCCTGCACCTGCCTCTTGATTTCAGCATTCTCTAAAGTAGATAACCTGTACATCCCAATGTTAGGCAAAGGAACATCTTGTTGCTAAATAATATCATGTACTATTCCCTTTTTGGGTGGCAGACCTTGTGGTTCTTGAAACAAGACATCATACTCTGAAACAATCTTTTCTATATCAGCTTGCTAATCAGAATTACAACCCTCAAATACATTGGTTTTATCAGTTTTCTTTTCCTTTACAACCATTAGTAAGAATTGTTTTTAGGAATTTATCATTCTTTTCATATGTCCTGAGTTTATGAGAGTATAATTATTCTTGAGCTTATGATCTCTTACAAAGTATTCGATTCCATCTTTAACAAGTAGATACTTGTTCTCATCTCTATAGAAAATAGCCTTTCTATCATACAAGTAAGGACTTCCTAAAACAATTCCACATATATCCAAAGGAATTATATCTAACTCAACCTCATCTACAAATGCTGACCCAAAAGAAAACTTGAGTTTGCACTATCTAGTCACTTGTAGTTGTGCTTTATCATTCAACCATCCTAATGGGTATGGCTTCTTATGAGGTGTAGTTGTTAATCCCAATTTCTTTACAATTGCTTCAGAAATCAGATTTACTTTTGAGCCACTATCAAACAAAGTATCAATCTTTTGATTTTTGGAAATAACTCGAATATGGAAAAGCTCATGTCTTTTTCTCTCATGTTCTTCATCAATAACAGATTGAGCAGAATTACTAGTAGATGCTTCAGAATTCTTACCTTTTATACCTGTGGCTGCAATGATTTTTTCATGTCCCGAGTCTGACCCCAAATCTTTCTGAATAGTCGCAGCAATCTTCTTCTTCTTGCCCTCAGACTTCTTAGGCCTCAGCTCTAGATGCAGAATCCAACAGTGCTCATCATCATGCCCCTCCTTTTTACAGCGAGTGCATGAAGCTTTGCCTTTCTGTGCAATGTTAGCCTTCCTTGCTTTCCACTTCTGCTTTCTTTTCTCCTTGCTCTTGCTTACAGTGGGTTGGGATGGTCCCCCAACTTCTGGATTTCCATTCTTTCCTCTAGCTTCTAGATGAGTAGCTTGTACAGATACCTCATCTATACTAGTGGGATTAAACATGAGGATGGTATGCCTCATGTAGTTGTGTAGACCACCAATGTACTTCAAAAGAGTTTCTAGTGAGTCTAATGAGATACCCAACATCAATGCTCTTTTTCTAAATTCTTGAGTATACCCTTGCACACTTTTCCCTTTCAACTGCCGAAGAGTTTTCCAACTCATCGTGGCTTGTTGCATGTAGGCCAATGGATGGAACTGCTTTTTGATGGCAGAAACAAATTCACTCCAGACAGAGATAGTCTTACCATGCTTCTTCATATCAGCTTGGGTTCTGCCTTCCCACCAAACCAAGGCAGTGCCTCCTAGGTGTAGGCTTGCCAGTTGAATCTTACTCTTGTCTGAGTTTAAGTTTTGTACCCTGCAATACACATCAATTTTTCTTATCCAATTGTCCAACTTCTCAGCATTTAACTCTCCATCATATATAGGCAAATCAAATTTAACATCTAACTTAATCAAAGATGCCTTCTTATTATGCACAAGGCTACTAGGAGGTGTAGGGAAGCTTTCTTCTTTCCCCTTTCCTTTGGAGTGGTCATGGGAATGGATTCATCTTCTTCTTTATCTTGCTTAGAGCCTGATGAATCTTCACCCTTATGATTTCTAAAGTACCTATACATTTCTTTTACCATAGACTTTATAGCTAGGAAAATTTCTATGAATTGAGGGTCTGGCCCTATAGAACCTTCCTCTGAAATTGTCTTCCGAGAATAAACTCTCCCAATTTTAGGATTAGTTTCCACCAACTCTCCTTCTCCTAATTTGAGCTTTGATCTAGTGAGCATTTACAACTAAACCAACACAAGCTTGTCTAACCTTATAGCCTAGAGTTCTGATATGACTTGATCTGATAATCACCCTATGAGTGACCTCAGTTGAAGATTTATTAAACAAAAGGTATTACAGACCCATGTGCTGGTGTGTGTGTTCTATGTTATTGAAACAACAGATTGATCAGATTGCCAATACACATAAAATAAGTTGAAAGACAGCAGAGAAATACAGTAAGCAACACAAAGACACAAACAGTTTTAATAAGGAGTTCACTCTATCCTCCAGGGCTACATCTCCGGTCCAGCTTCAGTGGTGGCCTTGTTTTATTGTGTCTTTCAGCAGAGAAATTACAATACAGGGACTCAATATGAGTTCTCCTGAAGCAGATTTTTCTTGGCAGGGTGGTTCTTGGATTCCCCAAGCCACTCAAAGTTCACAGACTCTTGTTCTTCCTACCAGCTCTGTGACCTTCGATCTACAGTGGAAAGAGCCAACTGTGATGCTCAATCCAGATAGATTCCTCTATGGGAAGGCTTGAATCTTCAAGCTCTCTGGTGCTTGATGCTGCCTGAGGTCAACTCGGCCCTCTGTCTCCTCTGCTTGGCTTTACTGCGCTCTGTGCTCAGTCCTCCTCTCTCAGGGATCACTGTTCACTGTCTCTCTTGGTTGCTTGGACTCTTTCTATTCCTCGTCTCTCTATTTTCATTCGAATGTCTCTATTCATGGCTTTAGCCATTCGATATCCATGCCTGTTCGATTCCTCTCCCACCTACGTCGATTCGCCTACTGCCTGTGTGCTTGGAGTTCCTTGTTTGGCATCAGCATGAATGCTTGGGAAGTAGCCACGTGTCTCCATCGGAACGGCGCCAGCCTGCTCATCGATTCGTTTCTTCGGTTATGTCGTGGATACGTTCTTTCTCCACCGTGGTGGTCAACGGATTCCAAATCCCCTTAAACTGTGGCTTAATTCCCTATCGATTTCGCTTCTATCTATCGGGCGCAATCTCAGCCGTCCGATCTGGGCTCCTCCCGATCCAACGTCATACGCACGTCGAGCGCAGTTGGCTTGCTTGACCGATAACACGTGATCACGACGGTTTTTCTCTCACCTCCGCTGCCATGTGTCGATCGTTGAGTGTGATCGTTTCGCTCTACTCCAAAACCTCTTACCGTTCAGGGGTGCCCCAATCAAAACCATCGGTTTCCAGGTCGTGGGTCCCACCTTCATACATTGATGCTTTTCGTTTCTCTGCCCGTGGTTCTTCGGCTCCCAACGTGACCAAAGGCTTAAGGCCCCTCCATTTCGCCCTGTTTTCCCAGCCTAGCGCGCACATTGAAAATCAGCTCCTTTTCCCATTCCGAGGCTCCGAGGGGCTACATCGACCTCTTGCGCAGTCTCCATGGGCCTCGGTCAGCGTGCTTTGACCGAGGTCCTTGTCGTTCCACGCCGGCTGCCATGGCCACTAGTTCAGGGTGTTTCCAATTGCTGTTTTGGATTCTTCAAGGATTTGTTTCATCCCGATACAGTCAGGGTTCTTTGATAGTCGTTTATGGATCCGATTTGGATCATTCCATGTATCCCCTCTGTACAGGGAAATTATTTTAGACTTTAAGCTTCTGTGGTAGTTTTTTGGAGTAGCATGATCGGGATTATCCACAGTATGATATTTCTTATGTCGACATTTCGAACCCCAAAGGGGGTCCATCCTCAGGACCAAATTTGATAGAATATGAAGGCAGTTCTTCTCACATCCTTTGGTTTTTCAAGTATTTGTATTAAATGATAGGAGCTCTAGTCAAAACCCATTTCTTCTTGGTGATGCTCAATCAATTTCCATCCTCAACTTTCAAGTCTTCATGTGGAATTTGGAAAGGAAACCCTCCCTCGTCATTCTTATTTATTTTTGTTGCAGAAGGGTTAGGACACACCATAAATTCCTAGCAACGGCACAAGGAAAGATAATAGGATTAAGGCTCTATGGTGATGATCTTCTCATCTCCCATTAGTAGTTTGTTGATGATATGATGCTAATGTGATTTAATATAATAAGAGAATCTAGAGCTCTACAATAGATCCTCAAGTACTTCATGAAGGTATCAAGTACATCCATTAATATGGGTAAATCTAAAATTTATTTCTTTAATGCTAACTTTGTAGTCTAGAGGCACCTAGCCAGGTTCCTAGGTTTTAAAAACGTTTCTCTCCTTGCTAAATATATGGGGCAATATTTTCTAGACAAATCCCTTAGCAATATTCACTAGAGGGAATTAGTCTAAAAAAATTTCCAAAAAATTAAATTTTTGAACCTTTGGACCTCTCAATTTTACTGGTAGATTAGTCTTGTTAAAATTAGTTTTACAAGCCCTTTTAATGTATCTTCTCTCTACATTAGCACCCAAATAAATCCTCAGATCCATCAAGATTATCTGTAGATCCTTTCTCTGGGGAGGAGCTATGTAGGAAAGAAAATGGGCCCTTGTATCCTGGGGTAAATGTTGTCTTCCGAAGATAGCAGGAGGTCCTAGTATTCATGATCCAAAAACTCTAAATAATGTTTTGGGGAGGAAATTATGGTGGAGGTGGATCCAAGGTGGCCAAGAGTTATGGAGGAAGCTTTGGAGTAGGAAATGCAACTCCTCTTAATCATGGCAATAACAACTGAGAGTTCAAAACCCTATTCAAGGATATTTAATATGGATTTTGGACTCCACAACAACATGGCTTTTGGGAATTCTGAGAGGGAAAGAATGCCTTTTTTGGATGGACTCATGGTAGTAGTATCTAAATCTTTGTGGTAGGAAGAAATTTATTTCTATAGATGAGCTTTTGAAATCTAGAAGTCTCTTGATAATAGAAGGTTATTGGAAATAAACAACAAAGTTTACCTCATGGAAATAATGGAAAAATAAGGAAATATTGCCTCAAACTCTTGATCAAATATAGATATATTAATGGAAGAACTTCACAAATGAAAGATCCCACTATTCGAGGGACATGATAGAATTCAATGGGGATATAACTAAATGACTATGTTTACAATCAAAGAGGTATATCAACTAGTTACAAGTCACACCAATCTTCCTCGTCAATTGTTTTGGAAATAGGTTTGGGCTTAGAAATTATGGCCCAAAGTTTCCCATTATCTTTAGTTGTTAGTACATAAAAGAGCCATTTCATGTGATAAAATCATTCACAAAAGATTCGAAGGTCGTTCCCTTTATTTTATGTGTAGATAAAATGAAGATGACATGGAGCACTTGCTCAATACATGTGCTTGTTCTTAAAATATATTGTCTCAATTCTTCAACTTATTTGGTCAATCATACATGAATAATAATTGCATCATAGAAACAATTGAAGGTTAGAGATACTTTGTGACAAAGAATCCTACTGTAAATAAGGTTTGGGCCCTCATTCTAGGGTTTTTTATATGGAAAATATGGAAGGAGAGGAATAATCACATCTTGAATAATTGATCATCAAATGGGAGGTAATATAGGCAAAAGCATTACAAAGTGTCTACGAAACAATACTTCTGAACCCTTGGTCATCAATATCAGACTAGGAAATTGAACGTTTAGATGCCATAATTGTTTGTAATATTTAGTTGTTTCCATATCCTTCTATTGATCCTTTGCCTCCAAGAAGCCCATCTTATATTCCTTTTGTCTCCTAGAGCCCTTCTCCCTCTATATTCCTTAAAATTAATTTTGATGGAGCATCTAAAGGAAATCCAAGTTTTTCTGGTTGTGGAGGAATATTTCGTGAAAAATATGGGAAACCAATGTTTATATTCACAAATGGTATGGGACTTTCAAGTAAAAATTTAGTCAAATTTGTATCTCTAGAGAGTGGCTTTGTTATCTCATCATCACAATGCTTCTAGGATAATTGTGGAGGATGATTCTTAGATGGTCATATCAAAAGTAAATAAATTGATCCATAGAGTTTCTCTAGAAAAAAATTGCCATGGCTTGAGATTGGAAAAACATATTACACATATTAACCATATGATCCATATGATTCCCATCATTATTCTCTCTCATGTCAGGAGAACAGGAAATAAGGTAGTGGACCTTCTGACCAACTTGGGAAGCAATGGTATTCACCTTCATCTTTCTACAAGTTGGAACAATCACCTATGCGAGGACTTGAGATCAAGACTTACCAATATAATAAATAAAAGTCGAGGAACCCCGTTGCGGGTGGAAGAACAAAAGATCCAGATTCAATTGTGGAGTATATCTACAACAATCCAAATCTTACATCACTAGTCAATCCAACCATTCCATACATTATTTATATTTCCATGTCCTCTTAATGATTTAGTTAACTTATGTTTTTTCTACTTCACTTGGAATTTACTAGTATTATTGATTTGGAATTGATCTACGACAAACAATTAAGGCATTACAGACTCATGTGCATGGATGTGCCTATGTTATTTTATGCAACGAACCGATAAGATTGCGAAATAAACAGGAATTGAAGTAGTTAAAGAAAACATAACAGGAAAAAATATAAACACAACAAGTTTAATAAGGAATTCACCCAATACTCCTTGGCTACGTCTCCTGGTCCAGCCTTCAGTGGTGGCCTCTCTATTATGTTTTCAAAGCAGAGTTTTTACAACAGCGAGCTCAATTCGAGTCTCACATAGCAGATATAAATCAGTAAGACTGTACTTGGATTCCCCAAGTCTCTGGAGTACACAGACTCTTCTCACTGAACTCTTGACCTCTATTGGTCACAGTAGTATGAGCCCAATTTGAGACTCATACATGACAGGCATTATAGAGGAGTGCGCTTGAACCTCTCAAGCCTTCTTTGGAGTACACAAACTCTCTAACTCTCTCTGTTTCTATCTGGCTCGATGCTGCCTTTACTTCTGCAGGTCAGCTCGGCTTCTTTTCTTTCATCTTAGCTTTTCGATTCTAACTTATTGCTTTCTTACTGCTTTCTCTGTCAGTTTGTTGCTTTAAAGCCAATATACTTTTTTATTGTTCATTTCCACTTCCCAGATTTCCAGTTCCCCTGCCTCTGTCCGTTTGAATCCCTCTGTCCTGCATCATCAATCACTGTATAATGCCTCTCATGGAGGTGGCCACCTATTTCATAATGGATGAGTATCAGTTCTCTTGGACATGGTCGTTTATTCTGTTATTCCAAGAATGCCCGCAAAACACAACCTTCTGCCAATGCATCGTCCACATCGAACTTCAAATCCTATAAAACTTTGCCTATTTACCTCGTCAAATCTGGTCATCCATTGGAACGCGTCTCCGCCGTTGATCTGGAGCCTCCAAATCCTACGGTCATCGTCCATATCGGGCAGATAAGTAACATGATGTTTATCCGTTCGATGTGAGCGATTTTCTCTCTCTTCTGCCGGACGCGTGGCAACCATTGTGTGGCATCGGGTGGGACTCGGTTGAAACCACTTACCGCTCGAAGCCCTTCCAATATCCTGCCGGTTTTTGTGGGACCCTGTTTCTGACAGAATCGACACGATATCTGTTGCATTTTATGATTTTTCGGGTATAGGTTCTTGCGGCCTTTCCTTCTTTGAGGGGTTTGCCCTGCGATATGCGATTAGTGACTTGTCACTAATCGCATATCAACAACTACCCCCGTTTCTTGAATTGACCCCTGGTTTTGCTAATTTGTGGCAGCGCGCGTTACCATGCGCTGACGGTTTTTGCGCTTGACCGATGGTCCTCGTTGCTCCACGCTGATCACCAATTGCAGCTGTTACAAGGATACCTCTGATAGCTTGATATTTATAAGATTTTGAAACCTTGGCATGATTTTTAAAGAGTTCATGAAAACTTAGAGAGTTTTCTAGGATCCAATTCGGATCACGACCTTCCCAATGAAAAAGATTTTGGACCACCAAAAGTTGGTTTTTAAGAATCAGTCAAGTGAGGATATAGATTCCTCACTTGGCCAATTTCTATCCATTTTGCATTGCTTGGTTTTGAACCTTTGAGTCCAATCCTGAGGTACTCAACATCCCCTTTACGCATAGTTCTCACCTTCCTGTCCAGAATTGTATCTTCCTGTAACTCATTGAGATATTCAGCCAACAAATCATCAATAGAAGGCAATTTACTTTGCTCTTTGGGATCTTCAATTAATGAAGGTTCAAATATTCTTAAGCTTTTTGCATTAACAACTGAATAGATGTGCATGTAAGCTGGCAAATCAAGGTGAAAAGCATTCTCACCGATTTTCTCAAGTATCTTGAAAGGTCCATACCTTATCGGTTTCAGCTTCTTACCTTCACCTTGCATTCTGTCTTTGCTGATATACAGCTAGACTTGATCACCAACTTGGAAACTATGCTCAATCCGATGCTTATCATGCCTTGCCTTATACTTGGCTTGGCTCTTTTCCAATTGTTCCTATACTGCCTGGTGAATTTATTGGATTTGTTGAATGAACTTGGTTGCCTTGTCCACATCACTGTGTCCATCAACCGTTATGTCTTCACCAAAGACAAAATCCAAGGGAAACCTTGGGGTGAAACCAAAATAGATCTCAAAAGGAGATCTTTGTGTAGAAGAATGTTTAGCTCAGTTGTAAGCATGTTGCACATAACATAAATGTTCATCCCAAAGCTTGGGATGCTTACTGCAATAGTCTCTGAGCAACTGGATCACTGTCATGTTGACCACTTTTGTTTACCCATCTGTTTGTGGATGAAAAGCTGTGCTCTTCTTCAGCCCGGTGTCCATCAATTCCCACAGACTCGACCAAAATTTCCCAACAAATCAGGAATCTTGATCAGATACAATGGAAGTGGGTAATCCAAAATGAACCCATACACACTGAAAGAACAACTTTTCAGTTTGTTCAACAGTAATCTATTTGTTACAAGGTATTAAAATACACATTTCGCTGAACCTATCCACAATGACATATAAATAGTCATGACCTTTTCTAGATTTAGGTAGTTCCCAACAAAGTCCATGGAAACACTTTCCCAAGGATGAGAAGGAACTGGTAGTGGAGCATACAAGCCTAGATTTCTATTGCTAGGCTTACTTTTAGCACACATGGTACACCCTCTTACATATCTAGAAACTGTTTCATTCATTTTTGGCCAATAACAAAATATTTGCAGCTATGCAACTGTTTTACTTACACCAAAGTGACCTGATATTAGAGAAGTGTGTGCTTCTCAAATTATCTTTACTCTTTCAGTTTGAGGAATGCATAACTTTCCAAAATTATACAAGAGTTGGTCCTTAACATGATAATCTAATTCTTCTACTTGTTTTCCATGACGTAAAGTTGCATATACATCTTTGAAATCTATATCTTGAGCATACTGTTCAATGTAGATTTCATGCAATATTGAATTATGCTTAAGTATAGTAGATGCACCTATGATTGTTCTGGACAACATATCTGCAACTTTATTGTGTATGCCCTTTTTATATCCGATGACAAGATGAAACTATTGTAGAAAACCCATCCACCTAAAGTGTCTTGATTGCTGCAACTTAGTTTGTGAGTGTAAATATTGAAGTGGTTGATGATCTGTATGTATAACTATCTCTTTGCCCATTAAATAATGTTTCCACTTTTTCACACTCTGTACTAATGCATAGAATTATTTATCATATGTGGGATAATTAACTGCTGCAGAATTAAATGTCTCAGAATGATAACATATGGGTTTACCGTGCTGCATCAACATTGCTCCCATGGCATAGTCACTCGCATCCGTTTCAATCTCAAAGGGTCTTTGAAGATCAGGCAGTGCTAGTACTGGTGTTGTACTAATCTTTTCTTTCAAGGTGTTGAAGGCTTTTTGTTGTTTTCCTCCCCACTGAAACACCTTGTTCAATCCTGTTAAAGCATGTAAGGGAGCTGCAATCAAGGAAAAGTTAGAAATAAACTTTCTCCAATACTGGGCTGCTCCTAGGAAGCTTCTAAATTATGTAGCAGATTTGTGTTTAGGCCAGTTTACAATGTCTGCAACCTTAGAGGGATCTATCTTCAATTCACCACCCCCTACAATATGACCCAAATAATTCAAAGATGTTTTTCCAAATTCACATTTTGAGAGCTTAAAATAAAGATTTTCTCTTTCCAAAACATCTAGAGTCTGCTGTACATGCTTCAAATGTTATTCCCATGTTTTACTAAATATAAGAATGTCATCTAAATATACAATGACAGAATCCTCAATAAAAGGTCTGAGTACATCATTCATTACTCTCATGAAAGTAGCAGGAGCATTACTTAAGCCAAAAGGCATAACTAACCACTCATAAAATCCCTGCTTTTTTTTGAAAGCAGTCTTCCATGCATCTTGCTCTGCAACTCTAACTTGATGGTAGCCACTATGCAAGTCCAACTTGGAAAAATAAACAACTTATTTCAACTGATCTAGTAGATCATCTATGCTAGGAAGGGGATAACGATTTTTTATCGTTATCTTATTCTGTGCTCAATAATCAATGCACATTCTCCATGAGCCATCTTTCTTTCTCACCAAGATAATTGGAGACCCACATGGTGATGTGCTAGGTCTTATGAACCCTTTCTCGAGTAGCTCCTATACTTACTTCTTGATTTCTGCATTCTCTAAAGCGGACAACCTGTACATTCCAATGTTAGGAAATGGAGCATCTTGCTACAAATTAATATCATGTACTATTTCCTTTTTGGGTGGCAGACCTTTAGGTTCTTGAAATAGCATATCATATTCTGAAACAACTTTTTCTAAATCAGCTTGCTGTTTAGAATTACAGCCCTCAAATACATTGGTTTTATCAGGTTTCTTTTCCTTTCAACCATCAATAAAAATTGTTTGCATGAATTTACAATTCTTTTCATCTGCCCTGAGTTCATGAGAGTATAATTATTCTTGAGTTTATGAGCTCTTACAATATATTCAATTCTATCTTTAACGAGTTGATACATGTTTTCAACTCTATAGAAAATGGTTTTTCTATCATACAAGTAAGGACTTCCTAAAACAATTCAACATATATCCAAAGGAACTATATCTAACTCAACCTCATCTACAAATGCTGACCCAAAAGAAAACCTAAGTTTACATTGTATAGTCACTTGTAGCTTTGCTTTATCACATAACCGACCTAATGGATATGGCTTCTTGTGAGGTGTGGTTAGTAATCCTAGCTTCTTTACAATTGCTTCAGAAATTAAATTTACTTGTGAGCCACTATCAAACAAAGTATCAATATTTTGATGCTTGGAAATAACTCTAATATGAAAAAGCTCATGTCTTTTCCTCTCATTTTCTTCATTATCAGTAGATTCTGCAGAATTACTAGTAGATGCTTCAGAATTTTTACCTTTTATACCTGTGGCTGTGATTGTTGTTTCATCCCCTGAGTCTAACCCCAAATCCTTCTGAATATCTGCAACAGTCTTCTTCTTTTTTCCATTGCACTTCTTGGGCCTCAACTCCGGATGCAGAATCCAGTAGTGTTCATCATCATGCCCATCCTTCTTGCAGTGAGTGCATGAAGGCTTGGTCTTTTGTACAACATTTGTCTTCCTCTCTTTCCATTTCTACTTTCTTTTTTCCTTGTTCTTGCTTGTAGTGGGTTTTGATGATCCCCCAACTTCTGGGTTCACATTCTTACCTCTAGCCTCTAGATGTGTAGCCTGAACAAATACCTCATCTATGCTAGTAGGATTAAACATGAGAATGGTGTGCTTTAAATAGTTGTGTAGACCACCTATATACTTCAGCATAGTTTCAGGTGAGTCTAACGAAATTCCTAGAATCAAAGCTCTTTTTCTAAATTCTTGGGTGTAGCCTTGTACACTTTTCCCTTTTAATTGTCAAAGAGTTTGCCAACTCATCATGGCTTGCTACATATAAGCTAGTGGATAGAACTGTTTTTTAATTGCAGAAACAAATTCACTCCAGACAAAAAGAATTTTTCCATGCTTCTTCATGTTAGCTTGTGTTCTTCCTTCCCACCATACCAAGGCAGTGCTTCCAAGGTGTAGGCTGGCCAGTTGAATCTTACTTTTGTCTGAATCAATGCTCTGCAGTCTACAATACACATCAATCTGTCTAATCCAATTATCCAGCTTCTCTGCATTCAACTCTCCATCATATATCAACAAATCAAATTTAACATCTAATTTAATCAAAGATGTTTTATTTTTATTTTCAAGGCTATTAGGAGGTGTGGGAAGCTTTTCTTCTTTCCCTTTGCCTTTAGAATGGTCATGGAGGAGAGATTCTTTCACTCCTTTATCTTGTTTGGAGTTTGATGAATCTTCATCTCTACCTTTCTTAAATTCTCTATACATTTCTTCTACCACGGCTCTCATGGTCATGAAACTATCTATGAACTAGGACTCTGATTCTAAGGGACTTTCTTCTGCCATTTTCCTCTTAGGATAGACTCTTCTAATTTCTGGGTTAGCTTCAACCAATTCTCCTTCTCCTAATTTGAGCTTTGTCCTAGTTAGCATTCAACAAAAGAATCCAACACAAGCTTGTATAACCTTAGCAACCTAGAGCTTTGATACCACTTGATCTAGAATTGATCTAAGACAAACAATTAAGGTATTACAAACTCATGTGCATGGATGTGCCTATGTTATTTTATGCAACGGATCGATAAGATTGTGAAATACATAGGCACTGAAGCAGTTAAAGAAAACATAACAAGCAAACATATAAACACAACAAGTTTAATAAGGCGTTCACCCAATACTCCTGGGCTATGTCTCCTGGTCTAGCCTTCAGTGGTGGCCTCTCTATTATGTTTTCAAAGCATATTTTTTACAACAGTGAGCTTCGAGTCTCACACAACATATACAAATTAGTAAGACTGTACTTGGATTCCCTAAGTCTCTGGAGTACACAGACTCTTCTCATTGAACTCTTGACCTCTATTGGTCACAGTAGTATGAGCCCAATCTAAGACTCATACATGATAGGCATTACAGAGGAGTGCGCTTGAACCTCATCCTTCTTTGGAGTGCATAGACTCTCTGACTCTCTCTGTTTCTATCTGGCTCGATGTTGCCTTTCCTTCTGTAGGTCAGCTCGACTTCTTTTCTCTGCTCTTAGCTTTCCACTTCTAACTTACTTCTTTCTTACTGCTTTCATTGTCAGTTTGTGGCTTTAAAGCCAATATGCTTTCTGACTATTCGTTTCTGCTTGCCAGCTTTCCAGTTCCCTTGCCTCTATCTGTTTGAATCCCTCTGTCCTGTGTCATCAATCACTGTATAATGCCTCTCAAGGAGGTGGCCACCTATTTCATAACGGATGAGTGTCAGTTCTCTTGGACATGGCCATTTATTCCGTTACTCCAAGAATACCCACAAAACACAACCTTTTGCCAATGCATCGTCCACATCGGACTTCAAATCCTACACAACTCTGCCTGTTTACCTTGTCAAATCTGGTCATCCATTGGAACGTGTCTTCATCGTTTATCTGGAGCCTCTAGATCCTACGATCATCGTCCATATCGGGTGAATGAGTAACATGATGTTTATCCGTCCAATGTGAGCGGTTTTCCGTCTCTTCCACCGGACATGTGGCAACCATTGTGTGGCATCGGGCGGGACTTGGTTGAAACCGCTTACCACTCGAAACCCTTCCGATATCCTGCTGGTTTTTGTGGGACCCTGCTTCTGACGGAATCGACGTGATATCCATTGCATTTTATGATTTTTTGTGTTTGGGTGCTTGCAGTCTTTCCTTCTTTGAGGGATTTGCCTTACGATATGCGATTATCAGAAACTACCCCCGTTTCGTGAATTGACCCCTGGTTTTGCTAATTTGTGGCAGCACGCGTTACCATTGGCCGATGTTCTACGTGCTTGACCGACGGTCCTCGTTGCTCCGCGTTGATCACTAATTGCAATTGTTACGAGGATACCTCTGATAGTTTGATCTTTATAAGATTTTGAATCTTTGGCATGATTTTTAAAGAGTTCATGAAAACTTAGAGAGTGTTCTAGGATCCAATTCAGATCAATTATGGCATAATGTCTTGCATAATGAAGTATTGGTTAGTAGACCTTTGTGTATGTATTTGATTAGTATATGGAAATTTGGGACAAAATACATTAACTTTTTCCATTGGTTTTGTTTCCAATCTGGTAGACCACAACAAAATGATTTTGATATTATGTAATCTGGTATTGGTTTAATAAAATGAAGCTTATAATATATATATATATATATATATTATATATATATATATAGAGAGAGAGAGAGAGAGAGAGAGAGAGAGAGAGAGAGAGAGAGAGAGTAGAAGCTCATTTGCCCATGTTTTCTAAGAAAAATATTTTGTCTCCAGCTATCGGGGGATCCTATTTCTATACCGAATCAGGATATGCTCCGTTAGGGTTTCAAGAAAATATAATAATGGGTATTATTGAGATAGTAATCCATATTAGCGTGGAACAAAATGTTAATGCCATACTGTGAGAGATGTCATCGCAAAAACCAACCCAGGGACTTCCACTCTGAAGTCAGCTTGCAAATTACCTCAAAATGTTGCCAATGTGGGATAGTTAAACTCACATTGGCATTCTCT